>OY728158.1:858583309-859833309 GCA_963277665.1 Viscum album
GAAAATTAATGATGCTCTTTTGTTGATCATATTATTCACTATTTCTAGTGTAATTTTCTATTAATATTAAATATTATTTAGAGTTTTTATTTTCTCAAAGTATATACTTTTTTCTCCATTGTTCATGATTTTTTAGTTTTTTTATTTTAGCACAAAATTTTGAGGAAATATAACTCAACTTGAGGAATGGAAAATAATATCACATAAACTATGTTCCAATTGTAATTTGTGGATGTTTAATAAGGAAGAAGCCATATCAATAGTGGAATAAGAATAAAAAGGAACTAACCGCGTTCTTTAAAAAAGATATTTGATACTTCCAAAACATATGGTGCACGGTTATTATTTTTATGTGGGTGTTCAACAAATTATTCTATTTACATTGGTTGAGTCTAGTCACATATAAATAAAATTATTCTAAATAAAAATGATTTCAAACTCAAAATTATTCATTGGGATTCCACATGAAGATGCAAAAAACCACTTTAATAGTTTCATCGATCCATGTGATATATTCCAATTCAATAATATTTATAGTGATTTAGTAAGGCTAGGATTACTATAATATTTATTAAATAATAAATCAGCCAAATAAATCCAATGTCTACCTTCACACTTAATCACCTCTTGGGATAACATTGGAATAATTTTATTAACATTATTCCTAATTTACTAAAATTCTATGAACATACATTCTGTCATATTAAATTTCAAACCACTTAATGATGAATAATTTTATAGTGAATGGAAGAATGTCTAGTACCTGATCAGGTTTCCCCCCGTTATGGGTTAGATATATGGTTTTCTATATAAAACTTTTATGAGGGTCTCTCTTAGGGTAATGATTTGATATTTTATTCTACCATTAGGGATTCAATGGTGAAAAAGTCCCTAGATGAGATATACATGTTATTATATTTCATGGAAAGAAATATAATTCAATCAAAAATAAAAGATGTATAAAAGTGAGTAGTCCCCATGCACAATAGCCTCATCCAAATTGGTGAGGACACTACAAGTGCATCTAAGAGACCCGAGTCCATATCCTAGTAAAGAAATGTTTCTAGATTACACTAGAAGTACATTAGAAGGAATAATAGTATATATTGTCTATTACTGTAGTAGTTGGAAATATTCATCTGTTTGGGCATTCCGGCCACTGTTTTGGTCCTTAGGTCCTTCATGATATTTGGGCCACCCATGGCCATTACGATAGTAAAGATTTAAGGCCACCTCAAGGCCTTAGGTCCTCATCAAGGACTTAGAACCACCTCAAGTCTTTCAAGACACCTAATATTTTCCTTATAGACTGGGAATGCTCTACAAGAAGAGAACGTAAAATGAGTATTTAGAGAAGCCATATTCACTAGAGTAGAATCTAACAGATGTGGAAGAAATAGAGGGTGTGGTGTTTCCATCGGGACTAAAATGTGCATGCCTGGGAAGCCTAGGCGAACAAACATGTGAAGGTGGAGAGCTGATATCACGATGTAGAAAATGGGGAGGAGAAGTTACATGTATCTATATTCTGAATATTTCATCTAAGACCTAAGGAAAATGAAATCTATAAGCCTATGGGCCTTGTAAGGGTTCCCCCTCATACCATGAAAAGGGGGTTATCAGAAAATCAATATAAAGGACTTTATTTCATTCAAGATAAAAGTGAGTAGTCCATATTGATAGTAACAATAGATGGATGGATGCACATATGAATATCATGAATAAAATATGGATGTGATGATGGACATTCACCAACCCCAAGTTATATATATATATAATTCCAATTATATTGGTTATAATAACTACAAAAAAATCAATTATAGGGGCATGAAAAATAAAATTAAAAGGGTATCATCAAAGGGAATCCGGGATAAAGAATGATTCAATGACTAACATTAGGGATACCATCAATGCGTTAATGGATGATTCGATGTATAAATGGAGTACCATGTGAAATCATGAGTTTTATGAAGTGAAAATTTCTAACAATGTAAGGGAGATTAAAATAATATAATTTTAAGGTGGAAAAGAGGTCCCTAAAAATAGAGATTTAATGGATATCACCACGATAAGTTTTAAAAATATGGAGGATGGTGCTAAAATATTAATAACATAGTAATATTATCATGTACAAAAAAATGGAAAAATCAAAGTAATGTGAGAAAATAGTGATGAAATATAATATTTGGACATAGAATAATCCATTCCACCATACATACCACAACTATATTTCCCAGGTAGGTTTTAGAAAATACAATTTAAAAAATTGAAATGTAGTTTCCATTCATTGTTTAAAAATGAACACACTAAAATTAATTTTAAGATGTTTTAACAAAAATTAAAACCTACTCAAAATTCAAGAAATATTTCACATCGAACAATAAGAAGATAGAGTTTATAGGGGCCATCCCCTTATTTGGGATATGCTTATAAGAATTGATGATTAATCTACCTAAGAAGAAACATGACCATTATCTTTTTAGTTTACATTTATATTAGATATAACATGTCTAGGAAACATTTTTGTAATCTTTTATTGATATTAAATATCATTTCATACTAAACATTCATAATAATAGTATGGGGATCTGAATCACATAAGATTTTCTCATCGATTAGCAGACACAACAATGATATTTCCATGAGTTTTTATTGGAAATGTTATACAAGAAGTGGTTAAGTTATATTTTTTTATGATTCCATACACATTACATGGCTGGGTAAATAGAAACCATTATCATGGGGAGACCATTCATAGATATAAGTAGAAGGATTATTAATTTAAATCTATTATAGTTTATTTTAATGGTTTTTGGTAGAATGATAAATTTAAACCAAAATGGGAATTTGATATTTTTGATGAAAAAGATGATGTTCTTAGAGATGAAAGAAATATGAGAACTAAATATACTATCTTAATTAAATAAATGAAAAAACTATATAATTTATAGAAGAAAAACATTACCTAAAATGGAGTAATGAGATAATTCTTCTCAAAAGAAAAATAAAGGGATTACAAAATAAATAATTTTTAAAAAAATTTATAAGGTTTTAGAGTTATAATAACTACTATTGTATTATATATGTGGAACCAACAACCATTGAATCATACCCATGGATGTGTGTAATGAATTTACTTGAATAATAATGAATTTATTTTTAGAAAAAGTAGTATTAACCATCTATGAGGGTGAATCGCAACATCAATAATATTCATGTCTAGATTGCATAACTACTTCCCAAACCTCTATCCCTTGTAATCCAATACATATAGTCATGAAAAGAAGACATAAAAATGAACTATTTAGTGGAATCATTTGTTTTTTATTTATTTATTAATAATTATTTTTGATGACATAGTGACTTGAGTCTTGGTATAGTTGTATATAGTATAGTTCTCATCATTTATGAGACCATGACTTGAATCATGGTTCCCAACATGGAAGATTTATGATATATGCAGTGATAGAGGAAGTGAACCAAGTAAGAAGGTGATGAAAGATGGTTATTAAGGAGTGATGTTTGTAGGGGTTCATTCCCAAGTATTGTTCTTCATGTCACTGGTACGTTAAGACAATCAATTTATTGGATTTTCTATAGATATGTAAACACTTTGTTGGGCGGTGTTATTTCCATGAAAGCCCTAGGGTGTGTTTAATTGTTCAATTTACTATATCTTATATGAAATTATATTATTATTAACATGAAATTATTTTAAGAATCTATTTTAGGATATAAAAACACCTTTAATCATTTTAGTAGTAATGAATGGAAATTTAAAATTCATAGGATGTATTATGTTATAGGTCTCTTAATATGAGGGTATAAAAGAAAATGAATAAGTACGAAAGATCATCATGAGGAAATGGGAGTATGAGTTTAATTGTTTTATTTATTTTTACTCCATAATTTTTTTATTATTTTTAAGAAGTAAAAAAGGCAACCCTTCCATGTATTTTTTTATAATTTTGATCTATCATACAATGAATTACAAAGGAACCAATGGTTCCAGGTTTTTAATAAAATAATTAATAAAATCAAATTACTAAAATGGGTTGAATTAATAAGAATATATTTAAATTTGGGTATAGATTTAATTAATCCTGATTTGATGATGTTTGTTAATTTCTGTAGGAAAAATATCCCATACATTCTTCTTGATTTGAATTTTTTGTGTTCTTGCGCATTTTTTTATTTATCTATATTCTTACCATGATGGAATTTTAACATATATTCTAATTCATATAAGGATTATAGACTAAATATTTCATATATTTCATTTCATATTTTTTGATATATACTTGGGATATTTTCTCTTTCTAGATTTATTAGTGATATATCTTCCAATCTATGATTGTATACAACCAATTTAATGATGGTTGAGTAATTTGGGGTATGATCAATTAATACATGATACCTAAATTGAAATGTTATCTTAATTTATGCCCATATAATCCATTAATAACCTCTTGAGGTGAGAGAAGAATTAATGAACTATTTTATCATTCTAAACCATACACATTGTATTTTTTATGATTTTTAATGGTTTTGGTGTTGGGGAGAAGTTTTCCATGATTTAAGGGGGTGATTTTTATTGAGGAGAACATGTGAGCTGTTTTATGATATTTTGAGGAAATTATTATTATATATTTTTATGATCCATTGCTACCCTCTCAAATATATAATATAATAATATGAAAATAATGAAAATAGAAAAATTGAACAAATTGGGGAAAAAAAATCAGCTTGTTTAGTAGGAGGGTAAAAATCACCATTACATGAAAAATGATTTTTTTTCTCACTAACTCAATTCATGAATATATAATATTAAAAAATTTAATGTGTGGATTATTTAATTTTATACACCTTGAAGAAAAATTGAAAATTAGAAAAAACACGAAAAGGGCATCCATTTGTTGTGATTTTTCTAGCCATTATTTGTATTTTTGGTGAAATTGTTGATGGGTTTTGAACATGTTATTATAATTTATTTTACATTTCTCTATAATGTAACATTAATTAAGAGAAATATTTTTTTTATCATGGTAGTTTTTTACATTTACCTACCATGATTTATCCTCTCAGTCATATGATCCTAATTGTGGATCCATCATGAAAACTTATGATATATATACTCATGATGTGTATATTTGATATTTACTGCAACCCTATCATAAGGAACATATAATTGAGGTACGTGCATAAAAATATTTAAATCATTACCTTGAGTTATGAATGAGAATAATTTCTTGGGAGGTAAATTGTAAGTTTCATTCCAAGTAATATTTACTAATGATTCACGAATATATGTTTAGAGAATAATATAAATTTCGATGGGAAAATTTAAAATATAAGATATAATTCTTTCCATGAAATGTGAGGCTTTGAAGATATATTTTATAATGAATAATTAATATCTAATTATGGAACTAAAATTTATTTGTATTATTTGCAATGGAATTCAAATAATTGTAACACGTGCCTCCTAAATTGATTATGTTTATATATTGGTTTGAGAAAAATAATTGTTTAATTATTTTGTAAATGATCAATATATTTTATGAATATTTTTAAAAATTTAAATCCATTTATTTTTAAGAATAATTGAAAATATTTCTCGTATAATTATTTTTAATTATCTTATGTGTAAATATAATATATCAATGATTTTGGGATACAATAAATGTAAATATTTTAGAAGAATCTTTATTAAGGAAAAGCTTATTATTATGGATAATATAACTATGAAAAAAAAGTATATTTTTTTAGGGGTAAAATGATTCCTTAAAACTCAGCTAAGGGTGTAGTAAAATGAATAGAGTATAGGTCGCACTATTAAGATTTATGTGTATGTTCTTAGGATCTTGGATATTGTGAGTGAAAAAATCATCACACCATGTAGAATCATAGATGTATTGGGGTTTAATAATCCCCTTTTCCAAGATAAGGGACATTACTAAGCTGATGATGTCCTAGTTTGATATTGGAAGTATTGAAAACGCCATAACATATTTTTTGTTGGAAGTAATATTCTAGGAATTTTTTTTATCATTTTTATGTATGATGTCATCCTAATTTATTTCCATATCATATTCCATACATATTATTTTCACCATTTCCATCTGGACTACAAAATGGTATTTGACATTTTCAACAATGGAAATATCAATCCGCACTAAAAATTAAAATATGAAAAAGTTTCCACGAGTGTGTTGTAATGAAGTTCATTAACTAGGGTGACATGAATTGATTTCTTACAACATTTCCTCATTCATCACAATTTCAATAATGAAATAGGTATCATGTGATGCCACTACTAGAGAAGAATATCAATTTTCATGAGATAATGTGATGTAGGTTTCTTGTATGATAAAGAGTTTATTTTTACATAGCTGCTCAAGAACTGGCCACATGGGAGCCTATGACAAAGATAATTATCTGGCACCATAATAAGGATGATCTTGATTATTTTCAAGCATTATAGGCTATAACAGAGTTTTTTTCTTGTACCAGGGAAGAATACTTATAGAAATAGAGTTTGTTTCATTTTATTGGGATTTGTCCCATAGGACATGTGTTAAACATAGAAGTGTAGATTATTTATAGGTTATATATAACTTTGTAAAATTATTTGACTACATCATGGGGGTTATATTTCGTGTAATGAAATCAAATTTTATGTAAAATATGATTGAGAAGTTATTGGAGCACCATAAAATAGTCCTAATTCAAAAAAACTTGTTCTATGAAACATGTTATTATCCACACCCTTTATTTTATATCTTATGGTTGTAGTTTATAAAACATAATTGTTATGTGATACAATAAGATATATTATATATAATTTTAAAATAGAGCATCAAGATGAAATTTATATGATACTAATTCCACTCAAAAAACATTCATGGAATCTAAAATCATACATTCAAATTCAAAAGACAAATATTCTTCCTAAAATATCATTAATGGCTATTTAATAAGATGAAACCAATAGGGAACTCACCAAACAAATGTGTTTCAGGAAAATAGTTAATTCATTTACTCAGTTATTATAATTCATGAATAAATGTTGAAGAAGAACAAGGCACATCCTTGTGTATTTATATATCTAATCCATATGATTCTTTGGGTGTCTTTGGATTCTTGGTCAAGACCCTCTTTACATGAATCACTCTCTCTCTGACTTCTCTTATATCATGAGATTCTAGAATGCCATAGAGGACAGATTTTTCTATATAATATGTGAATTTATATGAAAACCAGGGAAATACCAAAAAAGGGGATGTTTTTGGTTTCCTATAATAATCTCAAAAAAAACCCATGTGATAGTGATTGAGATGATGTAGATTTTACTTGGTGAACAATACATCATATTTTTTTTATTGGATTATTTTTTCTGTTTCAGTATTTATGCAGTTTTCAAAAATTTGGAATCAAGGATCGTTGGAGAATGGATTTCAATTTCTTCCACATGTTTAACAATTATATAAGATGAATTATTATGATACCTCATATACTATTATGATACTCTATGTAATTCACATTTTATCTCTATGGGAAATAAACATAAATTCTTTAACATTGAAGTGTAAGTAATTACAAATGTATCTTTTTCAATTGTTGAAAATATATAATAATTGAAAATTAGTGGAAGCATTGATATATAATTTATTGTTATTTCATGTGAGGAATAAAATATTTTCTAGAAAAATGATTTGATTATAAATGATTTTATCAGCATCATATGAATCATTTTAACTACTTTGTATCTTCATATCAATTTTATTCTCTTATAATGGTTGTTGATAGATTTTTTATGAAAAACATGTGATGATTAATTATATACTCTTGCTTCATGATTTATCAAAATATATACACTAGTTTTTAAAAGGTTATATGTATTAATGTTTTTATTAAGGATAAAATTTATATCCTTCTATTTTTAATAATATCATGGAAGGTAATTTCTTCCCCATAGTGGTGTTTTCTAAATAATTATATTGTTTTGATGAAAAATTATTTATAAACATTGATTAAAATATTTGTTATGTTACTAATATTATATTTTTCAAAAACATAATCTATGTAAATATGTTTCATTTCCAAACCACAATGTAGTTTTTTATTGTTGAAAAATATTTTTTAAAGAATATAGTTACTAAGAGGTTAGTGGGGGTATGTTTTGATTAAAAGAATTTAGAATTTATCAATGAAAGGACTAAAAAACTAGATGTTTTTATGATTCTAATATAGTGTCATAATGTATTTAAATGTTGTGATGGTAAATAAAAATTTAATTTGTTATATTTAGTTACTATTTATAAAGTAATAATAATATTTTTTAATGGAATGTAAAACTATATGATTTTGTTGTTGTTCACATAATATTATAAATAGTTTAGAATATATATTGATAAAGAAAACATTATAAAATTTGTTCTCATTATTAAGTAGATATTATAATATTATTTTACAAGATAAATTCAAATTTAAATTACTCTTGACAACCTATAATATTATACAACATGGTGATAAAGAGAATAAAAAAATACATTCATTATCATAATAGAGTAAAACAACCCTTATTATAAATTTTTTGGCTATTTTTTACAAGAAATAATGTAGAAGATATATTATTCGAAAATTTTCAATTTATAAGTATTATGGATTTAGTTTTTAGGATGAATATGATTAACTTTTAAAGAGTTCTAAGATGGAAACAGATGTAGATAGCCAATAATTTTATGTGGTGAAGTTACGAATTTAAAATGTGTTTCAAGAGTTGACTTTTATGAATATGATTCCAAATTATCAAAATTTTAAACCTATTGAGTTTATTGAAGTTAATAATTAAAAGTTAACAGTGGGAGGGTTTTATGAGATGGTAAAATAGAGATTCCAGAAAATTTATATACGGTGTAATGATTTCAAAACCCAAAAATTGAAGAATATATAAGGGTTATCTGGTAGTTTATAACATAATATATGATATATATATACATTTATGTTGGGTTTTAAATATTATTAAAGTTGTTTTATGAATAAAAAATTTATCATATTAGAGGTAATATTCACACTATAATTAATTAATATTAGATATATGAATTCACATATTTTTATACATATTGTGAAATGTATTGATTATTGGACTCTCAACATATGAATTTGATTTATCCATAACTAATATTTATTATATATTATTATATGTTATGATAAAAATGTGAAGGTTGTTTTGAAAAGGATTATTTTATAGAGAAACATAATATTTTCCTTGGAAATAAAACAAAAAAAGGATTCTTTGTATTGAATGGATGACCCATGAACTCTACCATAGAAAGTGTCATGCATATTTATTTTTTATATTAAGGGTGAAAGAATTATATTCGAATCCCCATTAACTGTTGTTATAATGATACATATCATGGGAAACCTCTTACTTTTATAAAATTCAAATATAATTAAACATGTTGACTTAGAAAATTCCAGATTTGTTATATATATTACTGATTTTACATCAGTTAAATCATAACTGACATGTTATTTCCCCTAATATAATTAGTATAACATGTCATCCATTTGTTGAGAAATAATTTTGATAATGACATTGCACCTAAAAAGCACATATCATGTGTTTATATATTTATATGAGTGAAAAGTGATGTTATGATAAATGTTGATGAATGAAATGTGATGTATTCATCAGCTATGTCAGTCTATATGCTGGGAATTGAGGATGGATGTTTAGAAATAATGTGATTGCCATACACTTTATCACATAGTAACCTGATTCATTCAACAATGAAATAAAATTTCGATTTCACAATTACATGTGATCTATTGAGGGGGACATAGGTATGGATATTCATATGTTTGAAAGATATCATGCTAGGTCCCTTGATTTCTTTTGTTTTGTTGATTTTTTAGTATATTCCTATATTTTCCTTTATTTATTGAATTGTTGATTTAAATTTATTATTGATGCTATAAATACTGGTTGGGTCACAGTTTTTGGATGACTAAATTGCGATTGATTTGGACTCCAAGATATACTATAAATGTGTTTTAATGTTTATATAAAAGTTTTTTGGATTGGTACTTACTTCATATAGTGTATATATTAATATAAGGTGATGTTTTTGATATATTTAAAAGGTGGTTTTCAAAATACCCAAAATGAGTTTTAGATATGATTTTATGAGAAAATATATATGTCTCAACATAAGGTGAAATAACAAAATGTTTATCAAACATTATAGAAAGATGGATATTGAAGGTGTTATTCTCTAAGTCCATATTAAATATATGATACAACAAGATATATTGTATGAAAATTTTAATTTAAACATGAAAATTTGATTTTCTTGATTCTTCCCCAACATGTAAAGTATCCATGAAATGTGATTTCGTACATGTAACCTATATTTGATAAAACATATACATGTGAAGTCAATAAGAACCTTTTAATAATATATATGATATATGGAAATTATTTCATGCATTTGTTTCATGAAAAAAATTAGAGGTAATTACTGATGCATTATAATACATGAGTAAATGATGAAACAACTCGAGGAGAATCATTATGCCTTTATAAATACAATCCATATGATGGTTGGGGTGCGTGTGGATGTTTGGTATATACTTTCCATACATGGAGCTTGTTATATCCTACCTACTTTTTATCCTAACATACAAGCACATCATGGGGGAAAAAGAGTTCAAGATGTGTGAAATATGATTTTGTTCAACCTCTTATTAAACCCTTACGAGAAAATTAGTTTCCTTGTGACATGTTATTTGGGATGGAAAAAAAATTCTATTGAAAATAATATATGAAATCGAATAATTTTTTATGGAAAGGCTCATCTTTCACAAATATTTTTTATACAAATTATTTTTTTTTGATAGATGAACTCATCAGTCACAAAAGAATTTGACACATTTGGTACGTGATGGTGAGAATGACATACTTGCGATGGAATTTTTATTCGACTTGAAATAATTTATTTTGGCAAGGTTATTTGCAATGGACTGGTATATCGTTGTAAAATAAACTATTCAGATAATGAGAATTTCTTATTGATCCATTACAAATATCCATCCTAACAAGGGCTACTTTTAATGGATCCATCACAAATATTGTTTTGTTACAAATCAATCACAAATACACCTGTGATTATGTATTTTGTGAAGGATTCTTTCACAAAAAGTATTGGTATTAATTGATTTATTGCAAATGATTTTCCCGAGGTTTATTTTTGATAGGTCAGTCCCTCACAAATAAATTCTGATTAAGAAGGATATATTATTTTTTGGTCGATTTTGCAACAGATAAGCATCCCATCAAAAATTCCCATCACAAATTATCCAACCCTAACCAAAAAATCTGTTCGAACTACTCTAATCAGTGGATTTTTATGTGAATTCCATCACAAAATGCAGATCACAATAAAAAAACAATTATACCCCCCACCCCCTCACAATCACCTAAAACCCCTTATTTATTTAATAAAACAGATCATGTTTTAGTCATGAACTTCATCCCAATAGATTAAGAACTATATCTATAAATCCTTTGGCAAAGTACAAATTTTATGGTATTTTTTAAAATTTATTTTTAATTGTTATTAATTGTTTATTTAATTGGTTTTTTATTTATATAGAATATTAAGTTTTTTAATTTATTTAATTTAAAACACATTTCGTAAAAAATATATAATTTAATAATAATTGTTCTAATATATTAAATATTTTTTATAATAAATATTCAATCAGTTTGAATTAATTAAAATATTAGGAATTGGAATAAAATAAGAAATTTTTATAAAAATTGATATTAAATAGAAAAAACTATCATAAATTGATGTAAATTAATTAAAATTAGTATAATTTGATATAAATTAATAAAAATTCATCTAAATAGTTTTAATTTAAAATTAATTAGTATAAATTATTATAAAATATCGAAAAATCATACAATTTGTTATAGATTTATTTAAATTATAATTAATTACTTAAAATTCATAAAAAACAAGTTTCACTAATTATAAATTATTATAAAGTGATATAATGTAGTATAAATTAATATAAATTATTAAAAATTAAAATGTATTAAAAAGAATTAATATATAATAGTATATGTTGAGAAAAAATTAATACTAAATAATAAAAATTATTATATAGTTGTATAATTTAGAATAAATTGATAGAATTTAGAATAAATTGATTTATGTTATTAATTATCCATATAAATTTGAAAACACTTTTATAAATTAATATATATTATTATAAATGGAAATAAAGTGTCATTAAATAATAATAAAAATTATGTAAAAATATAAATTACTATAAATTAACATAACTCATTATAAATATTAATTAGTTTTAAATTACTACACATTTTCATAAATAATTTATATTAATATAAATAACTTGTAATTTTTATAAATTATTATTGATTTTTATCAAATTAATATAAGTTAATATACATTTCTATAAACATTTATACATACTATAAATTAATATAAGTTAGTTTAATTTAATATAAAATAATATAATTTAATATTAATTTCAAGATATTAGTATAAATTAGTATAAGTTAGAATAATTTAGTAAAAATATTGAATTTTATTATATAATTGTATAAATTTACAAAAAATCAGTATTTATTATTAAAAAAAATTCAATTAAAGATAATTAAATATAAATTTCTATAATTTAATGTAAATTAATATAAATTGTTATAAGATAGAATAAATTTTTAGATATTATTATAAATCGATATATTATTATATAAAATATCATTAATTAATTAAAATTAGTATTAAAAATTTAAATTAGTAAAAACTGGTATGATTTACTATAGATTAAAAAATATTGATAAATATCAGAATCGTTTTTTAAAAGTTATTATAAATTATTAGGAATGATTATAAATTTTTATAAGTTACTATAAATTAGTATTATTTCCTCTCAAATTAGAATAAATTTGAATTATTTATTATAAATTACAATTTTTTTTATAAAAATAATTATACATTCAAAACAATAATATAAAATAACATAAAATATCAAAAAAATTCTATAACTTAACTTAAATTAATAAACATTGATATCCATTAGTCTAAATTAATAAATATTATTAAAAATTTGTATAAATTAGTATAAATTAATATATATTACTATATATTAGTATTATTTAATCCCAACATAGTATACATTAGTATAATTTAATATAAATTGATATAATTTAGTATAAATTTCTATTAATTCATTTCAAATTGGATTAAATTCTTTTCATTTAGTAAAACATAATATCGTTTAGTACAAAATTAAAGAAATTGATATAAAATAATATATACTTCTACAAATCAGTATAATGCCTATAAAAATTTGTATGTATTGGTATAATTTCATATAAATTTATATAATTTATTTAATTTAGTATAAATTAATATAAATTACTTTAAATTGATAAGTATTAGAATATATTGATAAAAATACTATTATAAATAAATATAAGTTTGTATCATATTGTCTATATTATAAAAATTTTTATAAATTAGTATAAATTTAAAACATTAAGTATACATTAGTAAAAATACTATAAATTAATATATATTACTGTAAAATAGTTCTACTTCCTAAAAAATTAGTATAATTTACTAAATATGGATATAATTGATATGTGTTAATATAAATTATGATAAATTGGTCAATAAAATATATTAATTCATTAAAATTAGAATAAATTTATATAAATTTGTGTAAATTGGTATCATTTAATAAATATTGATATATATTGACAAAAATTAATAAAAGTTTTTATAAATTTGAATGAATTATTATATTATAATATATATTACTATAAATAAGTATTAATTTGTCATAAATTAGTATAAATAAGTATAATTTTCTGTAAATATTTTTAATTTTTATAAATTAGTATCAATTCCTCAAAAATTAGTCTAAAATGGTAAATTTACTATAAATTTGAATAATTCACTATAAAACAACAAAATAATTACTGGTTTCTCACAAATTATCATAAAATAAAATAAAATAGTAAAATCATTATTATTTAGTATAAATTAATAATTATTTGTATAATTATTTTATTCACTATAAATTAAAAAATTGTTATAAATTCCTTTAAATTTTTATAAATTACTAAAAATTAATTATAAATTCATATTTACAAATTGGACAATTTAAAATAATTTTTCAAATGAAATATTTTATTAAATATATTATATAAATTATTATAAATGTCATTTAAGGAAAATAATGTACATAATATATTAAATAGAATAAATTAATTAAAGACAATGTTTTATAAAACCATTGACAGAAATTATAGAGAATATTTTTTTCTATGTGATCATGACGGGATAAATCATCATGGAAACCAAGACAATGCTACTATATATATTTTTATATTTAGTGTGTTAAAGCATTAATATCATTCACAATGTAGAATATAAATTTTTTTATGGACTAAATATTTTCTCATGTAAGAACTGTGATCCCCGATGAGATGAAATGTTTGATAATGTTGTGGTTCATATTTTATGTATTGGTTTTTAAAATTATTATGTATTATGGTATCTATATAGTAAATTTTGTTTAGAAGAAAATTGATACATTTTTCTTTAAGAACCATATTATTTTTAGAATTTAATAAATGGTGTTGTAGGACCATCTTTAAAAGAATGAATCTAACTAATTATTATAATCCTAAATTAGAATCATCGGGAATTTAGGAATTTTTGAGATATGATTATGTGGCCTTATATCTTAAATGAAAGATAATAGATATTGACACATTTATGAAATGTATCACAATTAAATCTGTTTTTTAATGTAAATTAGTTTTTTTAAACAAATATATTATTTGGTTAAGTAATTATTTCCGGATGTGAATAAATTGCCTATAAATTTATATGAATGAAAATAGATTGTTTATTGTTTCTATGTATTTATTTTTAAATGATACATTCATATTAAAATCAATGAATATTATATTATAGTGAATATGAGAAATAATACAATTTTCTAACATGCATAAAATCATGGTATAAATAGTAACAACAATGAAAGTTTGAATATAAATTTTTAAATAGTTTTGGTATTTAAAAATTCAACTAGACTTTAATTTATATTTATATCATGGAACACGTAATAATTAATAACATGGCCAAGATATTATGTTTCTAATGTAAAAATAAAAAAAATTCCATATTATGATATTGATTTTTGGAAACACATTGATCATTTGAATCTTTAATTTACTTTAGAACCTTATAATATATTATTCTCTCTTTATTGTTGTTGTCTCAGTCCTTTTGATCCTTGTGACAGTCTTAATTTTAATTATCCTTTTTTGAAAAAATTTCAAACATAAACAACCGGACATTGATAAAGGAACCAATATATTATTAACAATACTAATTCCAAGACATAAATAATAATAATAATGGTTATTTGAATAAAATGATTGAGGATTTTATTTTTTTGTGGAACAATAATATAACAACATATGATATAGTTATAGATCCGAATTTTGTACAAAATGATGCATTAGTTTGAAGAATCACTGACTTAATACAGTCTATTGTTTTATATAAATACATTAAACATGATCCAAAACATTCCCATATTTTTTTGATTAAATAACATCATGTATAATCATAAGTGAAAGAATACCTTTTTTTCTCATTGTCCTCATTGATTTTATCCTATATATCATCCATTTATAAGGTATATAAATAATTTTTAGAAAGGTTGAATTAATATAGAAAAACATCAAATTGTTCTCCCAGGTATTCAGATAAAATATATTCCCTCTTCACTACCAATGTTTTCTTTTAGAAAAACTCTAATCCCTCAAAACAATAAGTTGTATTGGGAGATATAACCATTGTATAAAGAGATGTGTTTTTTTGGGAATTTCTAAATTGGTATGATTTTTTATTCATCACATGATATATTTTATTTATATTGATAAGAAATGGTTTGATAACATATTTTCAATCACGTTGGAAACACTTCACAAATCCAATGATATTGGGAATGCATTGTGAGATCTTAAATAATTTTACTGGAATCAGAAACTAGAGTGCGTTGAAAATGAAATATCTCAAAACATAATGAATCCAATAGCAGGTTATGTGATTTCCAATGAATGTCAATTATTTTTTTTGTTCATTAATTAATTATGGATACAGGATTTCTATATATCTAATATGTATCTTTGTGTATGAAATGGACCTTTTACCAGTTTAAAAAGTCATTATTGTAATGTCATCATGAATATATTACAACTAATTGGCCCCCAAGTATTGTTGAATTATTAAATATATGATCTTTTTATAGAAATATAACACTAATTCCATGAAATCGGTCTATAAACAAAACACAATGATGCACTGAGTATGCAATAAAAATATATGGTTATAATTTTATATAAATTTAAAAAAAATTCATCAATTCATTTTGACTGAATGGAATCTTTTATATTTTATTCTCTATATGAATCTAAATGTAGTGGTCTAATATAATTTTAATTGGTTTACCCATTCAATAGATGTTTTTAAAAATTTAGGATGAAGTTGAATATCAATAAATTGGTAGAAGGTTGATTTGGATAAGAATATTTTTATGTGGATATTTTATTATTATTTTCATTCTGAATATCGTTAATAAGATAATCAAATGGGTCTCAATGGGTAAAATATTTATGATTTCATAGACCACGAATTTATACTTTTTAATTAGCTTGATCTTTGTTTTAGTCTTTGTAATGAATGTTGGTTTACAAATAAATAATTAAAAAATACTTCTACGTTTTCCCAAATCACTTGGTTAGAAAAAGAAATTATTTGTATAATATGTTCTATATTTATAATTTATTATAGAATAATTTATAATATTATTTTTATGTTAATTTTTATGTAGATTATACGATGATCATATGAAAACATTCATAGAAATTACGCTGAACCATCTTGAGGAAACTGAGTATTGATATTTTACTATTGGGTTACAATCCTTGTAAGTTCAATATTTTATTATCAAAAATATGAAATATAAATTTTATTTTCCACACTTTTGAGTTTTTTATCCATGTATAATAACATGGGGAGATAGTTAATTCAATTTATACACTAAGAAATCCACTATGAAAATTGAAAAACCTTATAATGAATATATTGTTAATAAATTCTGATTTAATATACACACAAATGGTGAATCAAAAAAATAAATTAATAGTGGTATTTGTTTATATGGATTATTTAAAATTGAGAATGATGTTTTTCTTTGAAGAGATGCTATATAAAATATTGGAGTTATGTTATATTGATAAAAATGGTATTAAAAAGTATAAATATAATTGGTTTTATACTGATCAAGGTTTTAATATACATATATTAAATAGAATCCTATAAATTAAATATAAAAGTATTCTCAAAAAAAGGAACCATTTATTGAACTAACAAGAATATATTGTTTTTTATCTAAAATATTATGCATCTTTAAGCTATTTATATGACTATTAGAGTGTAAAAAATAAAACATAATCAACTTATCAATAATTAATGTTGCATTCTTGATTTCAAAAATGATAACATTTTTTCAGAAGCATAATTTAATATATCTATAAAAGGATGAGATATTTTCTTAAATAAGTATAACCTAAAATAAGGGATTTTTTCATAATAGTGATAATATAACCAATGGATATGAAATTACAAGGGATTATGAACTTCAATCCCATATAGAATTTGATTATACTGAAGAAGAAAATGAAGGAAATGACTTTGATGAAACTAAGGATGAATATAAATGTAATGAATGATGTATTATGTGTGTTAATAAATATTTATCATTTTCTTATATCTGATATCTATTTTAAAAAGTCTGTGAATCTAAAATTACTTTCACTTGTTTGTTTGAAAAAAGGATCTATAGTTTTTAAATTATATCAATTTTATAGAGTATAGAATTTTGTTATAAATGTAATTATATGTTTTATCTAGATAAATATGGTTACAATTTTATGATTAATATCTTAATTTTGGATGTGATACCAAGTGGTTAACCATCTAATTTTTTGGTCAAAGTTGTTGACCCGACACTAGATATTAGGGTGGTTCAAAGCCTTTCTTGAATAATGATTTCACATCTTGTTCAAGAGTGATTACCATCTCTTAACATTTATCCCCATATGAAGAGGTATGTTTAAATATTATTATTAAATAAATTTCATTTATTTAATATTATTTTTTAATTATGGAATAAATTATCTATATTTTCAGTAGTTTTTATATTTTTTCATTGGCTAAGATTTTCCAATTTTATGGAAATATAATTCTTCTACATAGGCTTCAAGGTATCAAGATCCTATTAAATTACATCATCATAGGTTTAAACACTAGACTTTTGTAGAAATAAAAATTTTTCTTAATTTTAAATGTATCTAATTTTTAATTTACTATATTATTAAATATTTGGAGTGTTCATGCTTCCCTTTTGTTGAGAGTGTGAGAAAAACCCTTTGTGTGGAATGAGATTATTTCTTGTGTTATTGTTTCCTCAATGTTTTTAATTACCTTAAAGGATATCTATATAAATATAATCTAGAATCATATTTGAAAATTAATGTCGCCTTAATAGTCTTAATTATTCCCTCTATAAGGCATGTGATTCATAATAAATAAATTATATTAGAGAGAATTTGTAGAGGATATCTAATTATGGCCAGCGAAATCAAGGGAGACATGATGAAAACACAAATTTGAGAGTCATTATATTAGTATACATTAATTAATTAAATGGGTAATATTATTTAATAGTCATATATATTTATTTTTAATACTAAATGTATATGATTAATCTTTACTACTTGAATTTTACCCAATAATTTGAATTTATGAGGTTGAAAAGAAGATATAAACTAATAGTAGTGCAATATAGATTATCAAGGATAAGAAGAAACATATTTTTATTACAATTTTTCTAATATTTTAAACATAAATATTATAGTTTTTTTTATAATTAATATTTTCTATTAATAAGATTTTAAAAGAAATGCGAGACATAGGTTCATTGAATTAATGAGAGTTTAGATGAGAAATTGGGTGAGAATAGTACCACATGTGATTCATATTTTAATGAGGTGAAGATAATGTGAGAGATAAAAAAATATCTTCTTAATGTATGTGTTATTTTTATTGGTTCATGATTGACCATTACTATTTATTATAGAACTAAAGTGATGAAATCATATAGATAAAATGGATAAGTTTCCTTATCATCATTTCGTGTATTAGAGTATGATGTGAGACTGTGAGCAAAGGATGCTGTTATATAGAGATTTACCAGTCATCTGGAAGAATAGTGATATCATCATTAACAATAGAGAATACAGTAGGCTAATAAATTAAGACAAATAGGGAGAAAACATGAGGATATGATTGAGTATATGAACCGAGATATACGTGGTTTAGAAAAAATGTTTCATTTACCAGCTGGACCTATTCCCCACCACCTTAGTGGAATTATTGTAGTATTTTTTTATTTGTTATATTTCCTGTAATATATTAGGTATAATTTAATAATTAATTTTTATCAATTTAGTATTTAATTATAATTTTTTTAATTCTTATATATTAGAAATGGAATATGAAGTCCATTTCAAATAATCTTATGAAATAATTTTGGTGAAATGATTATTATTAAGCCATAAATAGTTTTTTGGGATGCAATATTCAGTAAATGGAAAAAAGAGGAATCTATATTCCACCATTTAAAAATATTAAATTTTTTAATTGTGATAGAAAAAGAATTTTGTCGCTAAATTTATTTCCATATAGAAATTTGAAATTTCACATTATAAATAAAAATATATATTACACTCTTTTCCACAATAAAATAATTGAGATTGAAATCCAGAAAAAAAAAATTGATTTTCTTATAGTTCACCAAATGGTGATTTTTCCTGTTTTCCCTTACTGTCCCTCTCAAACTCGTGAAATGGTTTTTAAGATATCCATGTCTCTAGTTGATGAACTATATTCTATAGATAATTAATTTTGATATTTGTTCTTTCCAATACTTATAAATTATTCATATATCATTAACGGTTGATCCTAAAAAGGTATTTTTTATGCATATTTTTCATATACAAATTATTATCATATTTTTTAAATCCACTATCATGTATACACATATTTAAAACCTCGATAATTTCTCCACATGCATGTGTGGCCAGAATTTTCAATGGTAGATTTAAGGATACTGTTTTGTGTTGATTTTTTTGGTTATATATATGGAGATGATGTTAATTTAATATATTAATGGTGAGTTTAAGCGATACATAATTTTAATGAAAAGGGGTAGAGATAAACTTATATAAAAGATAGATGGTTCTTGATAACTTGCTTATTATATGTGATATTGAATATATAATAGAGAGAAAATTTAAATGAAAAATGATGTGGGTATTCACTATATGAGTGATTTTGGATGGGGGATTTTAGTTACTATAGATATTAATAAAAGGTAATATGAGATATTTGGATTTAAATAAGATTCATGTACTAAATATTGTTTATAAATATGATTTTTCATGGTTCTATAGAAAGACTCAATTTAAAATAGATTTTTTCAAGGATACAAGGATAGAGGATTAATACTTCTACGGTAATGCTACTATGGTCCATTTTCCAAACATTATTGTACACTAATTCTTTATTATTATTAGGGGGTGAGTTCTTCTAGACTGAAAAATTGAATTTATATGTTATTTTTGTTTGTTAAGTGAGTTATTTTAATTCAATTTGGATTGGTTTAATGAATTAAATTTTTTATTCTTTATATTATCACATATATCAAATGCATGAACACTATCATTTGGGGAGATTATTACTTTAATTCATTTAAAATATACTTATTATAATGAACATACATTGTGTTGGTTAGGTTAGTTATTGTTAAATAGGTTTCTATGTTACAAATATATTGATTAACTGAAGTTTCCAAGAAGTGAAAATGAGAGATTATGAATAGAGAGTGATGAAGTGGGCTATGCTTGACATATAACTAATTCATAAAAACCCAAAATATGAATCATTAATACCTTATCACTACTAGGTTCATGAACCTAGATTTACAATGGTTATTAAACATCCATTAATCTAGTGTCATTCAATCAAAATATCCCTCGTTTTCTAAGCCATTATTAGTCAATAAAATCATTTTTCAATAATTAATTTTGGTTTTTAATATATAAGTTCATTTTACTTCACATATTTAGTCAATAATTAGTTTTTCATTAGGTTTTTGTATTTTACATAAAATTACCCACTGGAATTAATGAAACTGTGTTGGTGGTCATGTTTTGTGTGTCAATTTTTGGGTTGGTTTCCTAAATGATTTATAATAATTCATATTTTTTATTTTTATTAATTTTTTTTAATATAAATTTTAATTTATTTTCATGATTTCAGGATAATAATTTTTTTCATGAATAATCAACTAGAGGAATAGAGAAAGAAGTTATCTTCAATGATGATGCAGCCTTAAAGAACAACATGTAATGATTAAGAAAGAAGAGGCCATGAATAGAGAGGAAAAAGGGGAAATGAGATTACCATGTGGAGTTAGGGAGAGATCCATGGTTGAAGAAACCATAGAGTTTTCTCGAAATTCAGCTGTGGGGGTCCACCATTGTATTTGTTTTCCATCATTTAGTAATCATTGCCTCCGAATAAATTTTGAACTAATATAAATGACTTAAAACAAAAAATAATTAACTAGGATACCACATGAAGACCCAAAGTCCATCTTCTGATATTTTCTCAATAAATGTGACATGTTCCAATTAATGAATAATGTATCTAGTGATGTGGTAAATCATAATTTATTCCAGTTTTCAATAAAATGACAATCTATATATATATCCAAATTATTTTTCCACACTCTATAACCACTTGGGGTGACTTGGAAAAAATTTCTTAGATCGATTATTCCCCCCCCCCCCACAAAGTCTAATCATATATGTGTCAAAATATTAAATTTTAAATAATTTTATGATGATTCAATTTATAGTCTATTGGAGGTGTTCAAGAACCTAATTAGGATGTTCACCAAATATGGGATAGAGACGTGGTTTCTAATAATAAGTTTCTATTAGGGTATCTCTCAAGTAAGTAATTTGATATTTGATAGTGTCATAAGATGATCATTGATTAATGTGTCATTATTGCAGAGTTATACATTATTGGATGAGATTTAACGCAATAACATTCTATGTAAAATGGAAGGAGATAAGTGAGGATTAGACATGGTTCATTAACATCATATTGATGAATGTATGTCAAAATTTCTTGACAAATAACGATTTATTTTATTATAGATATTCAAGAAAAGATATATATTTCAACTATATATAAAATTTTATAGATTATAATTTCTAAAAATAATTTTAGTTATATATTCACTAAGATCAACAATGATATGGATTTAAAAAAAGAGAATCATGGTGACAACAGCATGGGAATTATCTCTCAAACAATATAGCATCATAGGAGGAGACATTTTCAACACTCATGACATCCAATAGGAATTACATAAATAATTTGATGGATTGTTCGTAAAATCAAATGGATTCCTTCAAAAGTATACATTTTAAAGAATTCCGTGTTTTCAAACAGTTCAAGGATAAGCCAAGTGGTATACTAATTGGTGACACATAGTCCCCATACATGGAGAAATAGAGGAAATCACCTTAATAAGTTGGAATCATATCAGGTATATTTCTAAAAAGGCTGAAAAAACAACGGAACGTATAATATGTGAACAAAATAGATTAATAGGTAAAGGAATCAAATTAACTAGATGAATATGTTTTTGGGGAGAAATCCACACCACCCTATAAACCCCCGCTACCTTTTTTGACTAGTTCTCAATAAGGGAAATTAAAATAATAGAAAGGTAGGTTCCTAGATATGTTTAAAACGTTATTCAGTGACTTTCCTTTTGTTTAATTTTTATCCAACATGATAAGATACTCAAAATTCAGGAAAGAGTTGGGGTCAAAATTGAAGAATATTTAGTTGATAAGAATCATTCCCCTCCCTATAGAATGTTATGTTGTTATACCAAGGAATATACCTAAAATGAAAATAACATATATAACATTAAAATTCTTGTTATTATTATATTTAATGAGTTTGGAAAATAATTTTTATCTTTGAGTGATTATGAAAATCATGAAATACAAAAAAACCAAAACCCTGGTGGATGAGGCGATGAAGGCCACTAGAGATTATCTTTAATTTATGGATGCAACAGTTTCATGTATAAGGGTATTTATTTGTTATTTTATAGACAATATTTATAAATTATACTTTTATAAGACTTCTTTGTTCCTAACATGGATTAGGAAAGGATAAAACATATAATGGGGATACCATTCTTGGTTTTGGGGAGATCCTTGATTAATGTACAATGTGAGTAGCAATGTTTAATAGTTAGTAATGATAAGGTGTAATTTATTATCCATCAATAAATAATGATTATAAAAAATTGGTGATGATTTAAGATAGGATATCATACTAAGATATAACAGTGTTGTTACCCATAATGGAAGGAAATATTCAGTCATTATCTAATAGATTTAAGTGTATAAAAAATAAGCTAAATAGGTATTGATGATGAAAATGATTAGGGATAAAAAAAGGTTTTACTGTAAAAAATAGAAAAATCCAATATGATTGGGTATTTCAGGAATTATCACTTGATTTCTCAAGAATGATAATCACTTGTTAATATATCCTATAGATGTGAATAATGAATTACCTAGATGAATATAAAAGTTATTATAAAACAATGACTGATTACCCATCTATATGGAGAAGTCACATCTTTGACCACTCAGATATCTCAACTAGGAATATCCCTTAAAAACATCCATCAATTGAATTCAAAAATGTAAGGATGAGTTAAATGAACCTAACTGTATTAATTTCTAAATGAAAACTTATTTCTTTATTTATTTATTTATAATTATTTTTGAGGACTTATCTTACAAATATATTATATGATATAAAATAATCGCCTCAATATTTTGGGTTAAAATGCATGGATAAGGGAAATTAATTTTTTATTTAATTTAGTACGTTGATTAAAAATATGTCACAAAAGTAAACGGTCATGAAGGATGAATCATCATTATGAATGTGAAGTCTGAGGTTAATATTTTTATTTATTTCATTTCTAAATTTTATTGAAGTATTTATTTTTTAAATTTCAAAGAAAAAAATTGATTTCTAGCTTTACAATTTGAATATTTATTTTATCTATGAATGAAATAATTGATAAGGAAACCCATGATACCATATTTTATATTGAATGGTTTATAATATTAGATGAGTAAATTTGGTGAATTATTAAGTATATATAATTTTTGGGGTATGGATTTAATGAATCACGGTTTTTAGAGGATACATAATTTATGATGATGAAATTTCCCATACATTTTTCATACATTGAATTTCTAAAATTAATGAAGAGTAATTTTTTATAAGTTTATAGTCTATAATTGATTGAATGTTATCATATTTTTTATATTCCATAAAGGAATATAGGGTTAATGTTTCATTTATTTTAATTACATTTTTATGAGTTATTCATGGAACATTTTTTTGCTCTAGAACCTCTTTTGATATCGTGTCAATTTTTCGATTATATAGAAATTATATTAAGCTGATTAAGTTATTTTTAATTTTATCCAATTATCCTTGAGTCATATCTTGAAATGTAATCAAACATAAAGCCATTAAAATTCATGATTTACCATTTTATGAAGTAGCTGCATTTCAAGAAAACTTCATCCATTTTACCCTTACAATGAGAATTTTACATGATATTTAATTGTTAAGGAGTGGGGTATAGGTTGTACATGATTAAAGAGGACATATTATATTTAATAGAAGAAATTAGTTTTTCAAATATTGTTTTTGGGGGGTCAAGATTATATTTCATTGTGAATTTTTTCAATCCTATTGAACTATATTTTAAATATATGAAGAAAATATAAAACAAAAAATTATTAAAATAATAATAAATTGGGTTCATGTCATGTGAGGGTAAAAATCATAATTTCATGATCAATGATATTATTCTCAGTTCATCAATTCATGAGGTGATACTATGTGTTTGGGTGATGGATGTGACGTATTTTCCTTATTTAAACTGTAAACAAATAAAAATGTTTTAAAACCACATAATAGTGTATTCATTAATCATTATTTAATTATTTTGTGAGACATTAATTAGATTTTTAGTGAATGGGCGGATAAAATTTAAAGAATATATTTTCATTGATTTTAAATTTATTTGTCATGAAAAGTGTTATGAGATAACTACCCTTTGATCATAACTGTTTTTCATTTAACTTCCTATATTTATCCTTATTATCATATGATACAAGTTGTGATGTATTCCAAATCAATTTCGAACTTTGTATTTATCTGGTTGATATTTTAATTCAATTCAAACCTATGGTAAGGGGTGTATATTTTAGGTATAATCCTAAATACAATTAAATCATTACCTTCATTTGTGGGGAAAAAATTAAGTGAGGTAAGTCACTAGTGGAATTTTTATTAATAATGAAGCATGTTATGGGAATTCAGGTTAATAGAGGCACATCAATATCAAATGATAAAATAAAAAAACATGATAGGTATGTTTCCATGACTAGATAGGGTTTGAAACTATATTTGTATCGAAACTTGAATGTTTCAATACCCCACTGATAATTATTTAATCTTATTGATAATTTCATTTAAATAAATGTAATGTGGGCCAACTCATTTATTTATATTGAGATAAACAACTGAGAAAATATATATTACAAATGTGATAAAATGTATCCTTATATTTTTTATATAGTTTTTAATATTACAATCCATTATTTTGAGTTCCATTATTTAATTTTTCCACAATATTTATAGTTTCAATTGTTTTAGGGGAAAAAGAAATCTTATAATGACTTTGATAATAAATTTAAATATTAATGTTTTTAGAAATATTTTTTTAATAAAAATGAATTCATATTAAAATGAATTTGAATTAGAAAAAATGAATTTAGTTAATGTTTAAAATGTTTTTATTACAATATCATACTAGGAGTACTACAAGGAAGCTAGTTCATAAAAAGGTTACGAGATTTTTTTTGTGTGTGTAGGTTCCAGCTGAGTGTGATTATGTAGTTCTGTTCAATTAGACGAACATAGATAGAGGAGGGTGTTTGGAATTGCTTTTATGGTTAAAGGGAGATTACAATGATAATGATGTCATGGTTGGATATTTGAACTGAATGACACCCCTAATCATGTTTTATGAGGAATATATTATTCTTTGGTAATGTTCATTATTTTCCTAAATGACACAATCCTTCTTTCTTTATGAATAATCTTACTCATATAGAGGTTTCACCACTACCCTCAACACTGATATAACAAATTATCAACTATCAATGGTGGTTAAATATATCTAAAATGTTACTTTAATGATGAATATGATGCAAGGGGTTTATTGAATTATAGTTCCTAGAAAAAGCTGGCATTAAATTGTTTTTAGACTTTGGACTCATGCATTGCATCATAGTCCATGCCTACGGTATCCTACTATAACAAAGATAAAGAATAATATCAGTTTCCATGATATGTTATGTCATGGGGTTACTAAACGACACATAGGTACCATTTTTCGTAACTATATAAACACTATTTTTATGGGATCTTGTGATATAGAGGATCTTCCTATGTAATAGTAAATAGGATCTTGATAACTATTATATAGTGGATACTATAGAGAAACTATTTTCTAGATCCATCGATGAATAGATAAATGAATTAAGGTATTTTTTCTAATATAGATTGTTACTGTGTGGGAGATTTTTTACCATTGAATTAGAGTGGGTTAAGAGGTTAAAGGTAGTTTCATGCTAACATTATATTGTGTCCTAGAGTAGTTGTTTTGGGGAAAACATGAGCTTTCATACAGAGTTTATTTTTGATGTCACGGGAGATCAATATTACAGTGAAATTATATGTATTTTGTTATGCACCACAAGATCATATCCACATATCAATTTTTATACCAACAAATATTTAAAACCTTTTTCATTTCACCCCATGCACATGTGGCCAACCCATTTCACTGGATCCTCATGAAGGGTGCTTGACATGAATTATCATGGATAGAATTTCTAAGTTGAGTTGGAATAAATCGGATAAGGATTACTCAAAGAAATAATAAATTTAATTGACATAATTGTTAAATAAAATTAGATAGACAACTTAAGAATTTTGGGATGAATCAATCCTTTAATGTGATATTGAATATATAATACATGTTTTTTAAAATAAATAATGAACATGGGTATTGTAACCTATCTATGTGAGTTCTGATGAATTATTTACATTTATGAAGATATTGATAAAATGTAAAAGGGGATATGGGTGCTCGAAAAGAGACACAATTTCTAAATTATACCTATAAATATGAGTATTGGATTAGGTACATAGGCACTCAAATTGGATAGGTTTTTATAAAGTAAAAAAGTATTGATGGATGTAATTGATGGAGATGTTTTTCTACTTCGTGAGAATTATTTTTGATATTTTCTAACATTCCCACATGACTGCCACGAGCGAGTGGTTTTTTTAGTCCCAATATATGTATTTAAATTGGCTATTACTTAGTGAATTATGTTTTTTTCCTATTTGAGTAGGTATTTTTCATTCATTATAACATTAACAATATTATTTGTTTCATTTCATGCATGATTATTCCTATTTATGAAGGGAATGACTTGAATTTGTTATATAGTTACTTATTATCATGCTAGATCATTATTAGGTTGGGTTAGTAATGTTTTAATAAGGTTTTTTTGCTAATGGTTTACCAATTATCAAATTACATGAGAGGCAAAGAGGGGATATTGTAGAATAAAGATTGATGAACAAAGATATGATTCACACAGACCAAATTCTGAAAAATATCTATTTAAATCATTTTTACATTTACTCTAGTAAATAAATAATCCTAGATTTACTATGTTGGGTATGGTTAGATTAATCAAATGTCCCTAAATAAAAGTCTATATTTTTTTTTAATAATTCTAATCATTCTAAATGTTTTCTAATATATCATTGTGGTTTTATCCTTGAATTTTCCATTTACTTTACCTTTTCAATTAATTATTATCATCTTATTTGGTACGTGCTTTTATTTTCAAAAATAGATTACCCATGGGAACTAACAATGCTCAATGGGTGGTAAGAGAGAATAACCAGTAATTTTTAGGAATATACCTTTCCTAGATTCACCTTCCTCCAGGAAATTGATGGTCGTATAGAAGTAAAACATGAAACATGGGGATTTCCTCCAGAGAAACATATTATGGATATTTCATGGAATCCATGTTTTCTAATCATGAATTGGGAAATAATGATAGGGTTTTACGCATGAATATGTGATACTAATAAAATACATGATTTTGACAATGCTAGAATCATATATTATCAATGCTAGAAATGCATTGACAACCTTAGCACGGTTAAAAGTCCATGATTTTTATTAGTGTGATAAAATATTCGATAAAGGGTATCTTAATCAGCAGAAATAAAAGTGATTATAAAAGTAGGATTTATCAGTTCTTTTATTTTCACTACCAAAAGTATTATTTTATCATCACTTGTAAATGCACTATTAAAGATAGACATTATCAATTCATATATAAGTGCTGATAATCATTGCTTTTATAAGCACATTTAAAAGCACTGATAAAGGATTGATTTATAATATCATTTAAAAGCACTGATAAATCATTATTTTATCAAAAGAGTTGGTAACATTGATAAAGGTGAAAATTATAGTGCGATGCTGCAGCATGCTACATCATTAGAAATAGTTACAATGTGTAGAAACAATACATTGAATCACCAAAAATAGCAACAAAATTTACCAATATAAGATACAAATAATTTATTTAAATGAAATGAAATTTCTAACACAAGTACAAGAAAATTAAAACTCAATTATATAGTATGTTAGTTGTTTTTTTGCTATTATTAATGCAATTCTCCAATAAAAATGGGCACTTAGTGTAACACCCCAGGTAAATAAAGAATATGACATTTTCATATTTATCCATATTTGTGATTAAAATATCAATATGACTTTAAAGGGGACGCTATGCTCGATGGCGTACCCAACACGCAACCACGAGTTTCTTGGGAATCATACGTTGCACTCTAATAATAAAATAATATTATTTTAAATGGTAGTTAACATGTAGCTGTTGTATTGGTGGGAATGGATATAAATAACTAAAATATGATTATATATGTTTTTAAATGTTTTTACTTTTATCCAATAAAAGCTAAAGGCTTAAAATACGGAAAGAATTCAATTTTAGGCGTATATGCCCTAGTTTTCACTAAAGGTTCACTTATCACCTTTTATTGGAGAACTGTCATTAAATATAGTTTTGATCACTCTTATACATTCTTTTGGACCAAATAAAACTCTTATTAAGAATCGGGACATCAAATTTTACTTTGTGTAATTTTTTGGTATTTTTTCGATAAAGTTCATTTTTTAATGAATAGTGTAAAATGTTGTGTTTTAATTCAAAACCTCTTTTTAATATAATTTATTTATATGATTAGATTATATTTTGAATTGGTTTTAAAGTGAAATTAGAAAATATTTTTACCATTAAATCCAATAGTGGTCGTTGAAATTAATTTCACTTTGAAATCGGACTTAAACTAGTGTCAATCTTTTGATACTTATTGTTTTATAAAAACACGCTATTTGCTTTGACAGCGGGAATTAATTATTTAATTAATTAATGTGATTAATATGTTTTGAATTTTTTAAAACGGACTTCATTTTTGAATTCGGAATATCAAATATAGCTTAGGGTGAAGTTTTGGTATTTTTCTGAAAAACTCCAATTTTTGATGAATATTGAAACCACTAAGTGGTAATCAAGCAAGCTGATTTTTCAGTTAAATTAAATTTTACCACTAATGTGTATTGAATTTTGAAATTCCGACATACATGGTTCTCATTAAGAAGTAAAATGTGGCTCAATGGGATAAAAATAATTTTTTGGTGAATAGTAACTTATTAAGTTTTTAATTGCGATTAGAGGTAATTAGTGTCATTTAAGGTAAAAATGATATTATAAGAATGTGAAAACACCATGACACCTGTACTACACCTATTGGGTGAGTCATGGCCGACCAAGACAAGCCATGGGCCAACTTGGGGACCCCATGGAGCCACTTTAGTTGGAAAATGACAATAATATATTTTTATTTAATGGAAAAGTAAAATTGACACAAACATGATATGTTTTACTAAAACAATTTTTAAGTAGGGTTATACAAGTCATATTTTTTATTATAAATAGTCATTAGAAATATAAAAAGATTTACTACATCATAGTAATTTGTTTATAATTTTTAGACATTAAATAAATTAAATTATTTATGACATCATAATGATGCAGTGATGACATCATTATTTAACGATTAAAATAAAATGGAAATATAATGTAATATCTATGAACTACACATGTCCAAAACTTATTGGATGGGTGGATTTCGAACCCTTATAACCGTATCCATGAATTATATCAATGTGGGACATTTTAAAACAGAAACACATTTTCAAATAAAGTAATATTTCTTTACTTTCCAAAAGTGCCCCTCCTCTCCTCTTATAAAAGGCCCCCACCTCTACCTCATTTAACACACTCCTCAAGCCTTTGGCTCGGCCAACCCCTGCCCATTTACTCTCTCCACATCCCTCTCCTCATCCTAGAGGATTCTCTTTGGGCAGAATACTTTCAAAGGAAGCCTTTAAGCTCAAATCAAAAAGAGTTACACTTTTAAAGGTAATTCATTCTCTCATGTTCATTTGTTTTATTTTGCTTCTCCAACCCCCTAAACTCTTTTTATTTACTTATTTTGTAACAACACCAGTATCTTAAATATACTAGGATGTTGTTATAAGATTTATTCGAGCTACACTCTCACACAACTACATCAAATGGTTAAAGAACATACGGTTTCTGTGGATGGTGAAATTCTGCCTCCCGAAACGATGATTGTTCAATACTCATTTAACACCTTCAAAGGTGGCCATTATGATGTCACTATTTTTATATATGATATATAATATGTTTATGTTTTACTTATGCTTATGTATTTTTCATTTTTGTCTTACCTTTATGGCTTCCATTATGGGTATACGCGATATCTTCATTTAAGGAAGTGCGGACTACCGCCCCCTCAAAGTGATTTGATTCGTTCAATACCATATGTGGGATGTATAAAGGATGTAAATATGATATTATATATGATATTATACTGGAATTATAATATACCTTTATATCATTATTATTACATTCTATAAAATACCAAATAGAAATGAAAGTAGCGTTCATGTGTACGCACGGCTTACCGTCTCCATGAACGGTGCATTTCATTTCTTACCTCTAAATGATTATGTAATGTTATAAATGCATGAATGTACTGGATATATATGACATATATGATATATACATCATGAATACAATTCTGGATATAATAAACATTTGGCCACACGAACAACATGTAATTGTAAGAAGTCCACTTTCGACTTAAGAACCAAATATCGGCAAAACAAATATTATTAACTTAAATGATTACATAATGTTTAGGACATGGTAATAAGTGGTATAAAAGTAATAATGAACTTGAAAAAGGTTCTTAAGGAATTAGAAATTAACTCAAGTTTATTATTCAGGAGATTAAAGAACGATCGAGTCAAGTCGGACCCGAAGTAAGGGATCCTACAACTCTCTTTCTTTTTAAGTACACTCTTTTATGTCATTTATTTTATGCTCATATTTCTTATGATTGGGATGTTCTTTTATATTAAATTTACTGTAATTTTTTATGTTCATGTGATGAGAGACCATATTCTCTCTCATCAATCCATTTTGAAAGTTTTGAGTGGCGCCGTTAGGCTGCCGAATTTTCGTAAGGGATTTTTCATCTCACTTTTATTCCCATGAGATTTATGCTACATTTGCCACAAATTCCATTGAGTGGTGTATGTACTGCCCATTATTCTACTCTTTGTGTAATATACTTTCGTTTATGAGTATTTGCATCAATGACCTATTGTCTTTCTTTCATGGGGTGTATGTTTTGAAAGATACCCAAGTCGGTAAGGGAACCTTGCACCCTCCTCTTTTTTAAAAGACTTCTTTTGTTGGGTCTTTTAATTTACATATTGTTATGTTGGGATATGTTCTAATATATCCTTATTGATGTAAATTTTATGTCCAAGTGATGATATACTCTTTTTATCTCTCATCAACTCATTTTGATGTGATGCCGTTAGGCTGTCAAGGGAACTTTTTAACCCAATTTCGATTTCTTTGGGTTCAACTTGTAGTCATTGAATATGTCATCCATTGAATATGTGTGAATGACCTTTTATTGTTTTACACTTAATATCCACTTATATTGGGTGTATATAAATTTTTCACACATATTTTTGAGATTTATTTTTCCTTAATTTAAGGATACCTTCTTTATAAGGGATTTCATCACATTTGACATTTCTATTGAGGGTTCATTGTTGTTATGCACCAATTCACTCTTATATGGTGTATATACTGTCCTTTGGAGTATTATATCATGAATCCTTTTATTCTCATGATATTATAAAGTTCTGACTAAATGTTATTCCTCGATTATTGTATTCAAGTGTCTCTAATTTTGGTAAAACCCCTTTAACCAAAATATCATTTTAAATGTTTTAATTATTTGTTCTTATTAATATCCATGTTTTCAAAATGGTTTTAAGGATTTATTTATATGGATATTAATGGTTTAAAATGTTAAAAGCTTCAAGGTGGTATGGGACACTTTGATTCAAAAATCTCTTTATTAAATGTTTTAAATGGTTTTGGAAATGGTTTCTTTTTGAATGGATTCATTATTTCAATATCCTAAAATGTTATATGGTGATTGAAATGTGGAAATGTTATGTTTCCTTTATTCATGTTTATGTGATACGATTATGTTATGTTTCTTGGTCATTGTTATGAATAACGGGTGGTTCTGTGATAAACTAAGGGCGGGTGAGCCCGATATAGCTCTCCAATGCATTGGGTAACCCGAAGGAGTGAAACGTTAAGGTTTCTCCGAAGAGATTTAGGGAATATACTGTGATGGGTATTCCAAACGTAACCAAGAGGTTTACTCCCTACGTAAGAATGTTATGAATGCCTCAAGTTACCTTTATGTCTTATGTTTTCTATGATTTATTCATGATTTGATATGCCTATGTTTTATGGGTAAAGTATGATTTCATTCTTATGTATATATGAACTCATGTATCCTTTCCATATTTTTATAACCCTTACTGAGCTTTTTATGCTCATCCCAAGTTTTTGAAATGTTTTTCATAGGTCAAGGGAAAGGTACATGATGTGATGATAGTGTCTAGGATGTGTCAAGAAAGAATCCGTGTTTTATTTTAAATAGGTTTCCGTTGATGGGAAGAATGAATATTGTCTTTTATGTAACCACTTTGTTTAAATGTGGAATGTAATGCAAGTTTCATGATCTAATTCTCTAAAACTCTAAACCTGAAAAGATCCTCAATGTGTAATCTTGTAATAACTCAAGATTAAGTAAGGTTTAAGGTTGGGGCCTTATAGTTGGTATCAAAGGTCGGTTTAGACAACTTTAGGGAATAGGAGTTTTTGTGAGGCACATGATCAGTCCCTATAACTATTATTTCAGTTAAATCCTTGTTTTAATTTTTTTTTTCAGGTCATGTAAATTCGGTTACGAATGGAAGGAGGAGGATCTCAAACGACATTTCTATCTCTTCCTGATGACATGCTTGCAATAATTATTGCAAAGTCATCTTCGGATGATTGTGAAACTTTTTCTAGCATACAACTCACTTGCAAGCATTTGTTTGAGATATCAAACACCTCTGTTATACCTCGTTATCATTGTGGATCATGGGTTGTTTTTAGAAAAATAGTATTTTCACAATATTCTCATGTTTTCAAGAGAGGTAAATATTATCATGGTATTTTCAAATATTTTACCTTATCACAAGAACTTGAAGCATATTATGATTTTCAAAATGGTGCTGAGGAAGGAGACCCTTGCGCAACCTATTTATATTTGATTTTAAAATATAGTCTCACATCACATACTTATGGTATTTTAAAAGGACCAATGATAGAAAGTTTCAACTAAATTTCGGTCCGACTATTTTTTAGAAATCATGTTTTATCAGATGTTTTGGAATTATATGTCATACATGATTATTTTCCAAAACTGTTTTTCTGTGAACACCCATATGACCCATGTTGCACGAGGTGTATTTGGATGGAGGAAGCAAATGATTTTGAAGGATCTCTAAATCATTGTTGTAATGAATGGGACTTCTACCTACGTGAGCAATATGACGATGAGACCGAGTGGATGCCATGATCAAGGTATGATGTTATTCATTTTGGGAATTGTTTTATTTTATCTTATGGTGGTGAAATAAGACTTCATGAATTATGATGTTGAGATCATAATGAATTTGGATGAAAATTAAAGGTATAAGGAAACTATTGTGTGTAAAACATGTTGGGGTTATTTTTGGAGCTTTATAAAAATGACAACACGCAGACCGTGTGACAACCCGTCGCGTCGGACAAAGCTGCGGGAATCGAACCCACAAAAAAAAGTGCAACTGGTATTTATCACCTACCACTGGACTACGTGAAGTCCCTGGTTAGTTTGACTGATTCTTTCTAGTTATATGATTTTATGAATTAAGAGTAAGTTGATTTTGGGTTATTTATGAAAATGATTATCCTATCATGGAGGATATGTGATTAGGTTAATTACTTTTCAAAACGAGACTTTAGGAGAAACTGATATTGTTTGGAGATAAATGTTACGATTTATCTTGGAAGACTATGTGACTAAATCCTTCAAATATTTGGGTTTCAATCTTATATTGGTTTACTTTTAAGAATTTTATGGAAAAATTGTTTATCGGATGGTCCTCATTGAACTTTGGGTTTTGTTGGACAAATTTTGGAGATTAAGAATAGATTTTCTTTTTATAAGGGGTTATCCTTTTCTGGATTATCTGATCTTGTACTAACATTTTTGGTTTTGGTTTTGGTTAAAGCCTAAATACATGGGATGTATATAGTTCTCTTTTGGGGATTAGGTGATTCTCTAGAAGTTGATTATAGTACTCTTAATGCGAACAGGTCTCCCTAAATACTTGTCTTTTGGAAAAAATATGAGTTTGACTAAGGAATCTAGTAAAAGTTGAAAGTCAACATGATAAGTGATTATGCTTCCTTATGGATAAATTACTCAATAAAAAGTATCTTAAAACAAAAATGTTGTCTATTAACTTTTCCTACTGGGGAACCCAACACCGTTTAACCCATCACAAGTTTGTGATTTTCTTATTGTTAACTTTCTCCTAAACATGTTTTCTATCACTCTCTATCAGAACATGACCCTATGTTTTCTCCTCCATGTCCATATTTTCATACTTGGAGTCCTAGTATGGGTTAACACTGGTGACCTATGTGCTTATCTTTCTTCATTTTAAAGTGATTGTTTTACCGACTCTTGTTCCGATGTGGGACGTTCAAGGATGTTTCCAAGCGCAATTTTAAAATTGCGAGGACGCAATTCCCAAAAGGGGGGAAGGATGTAACACCCCAGGTAAATAAAGAATATGACATTTTCATATTTATCCATATTTTTGATTAAAATATTAATATGACTTTAAAGGGGACGCTATGCTCGATGGCGTACCCAACAGGCAACAACGAGTTTCTTGGGAATCATACGTTGCACTCTAATAATAAAATAATATTATTTTAAATGGTAGTTAACATGTAGCCGTTATATTGGCGGTAATGGATAGAAATAACTAAAATATGATTATATATGTTTTTAAATGTTTTTACTTTTATCCAATAAAAGCTAAAGGCTTAAAATACGAAAAGAATTCAATTTTAGGCGTATATGCCCTAGTTTTCACTAAAGGTTCACTTATCACCTTTTAATGGAGAACTGTCATTAAATATAGTTTTCATCACTCTTATACATTCTTTTGGACCAAATGAAACTCTTATTAAGAATTGGGACATCAAATTTTAATTTGTGTAATTTTTTGGTATTTTTTCGATAAAGTTCATTTTTTAATGAATAGTGTAAAATGTTGTGTTTTAATTAAAAACCTCTTTTTAATATAATTTATTTATATGATTAGATTATATTTTGAATTGGTTTTAAAATGAAATTAGAAAATATTTTTACCATTAAATCCAATAGTGGTCATTGAAATTAATTTCACTTTGAAATCGGACTTAAACTAGTGTCAATCTTTTGATACTTATTGTTTTAAAAAAACACGCTATTTTCTCGGACAGCGGGAATTAATTATTAAATTAATTAATGTGATTAATATGTTTTGAATTTTGTAAAATGGACTTCATTTTTGAATTCGGAATATCAAATATAGCTTAGGGTGAAGTTTTGGTAGTTTTTTGAAAAACTCCAATTTTTGATGAATAGTGAAACCACTAAGTGGTAATCAAGCAAACTGATTTTTCAGTTAAATTAAATTTTACCACTAATGTGTATTGAATTTTGAAAATCCGACATACATGGTTTACATTAAGAAGTAAAATGTGGTTCAATGGGATAAAAATAATTTTTTGGTGAATAGTAACTTATTAAGTTTTTAATCGCGATTAGAGGTAATTAGTGTCATTTAAGGTAAAAATGATATTATAAGAATGTGAAAACACCATGACACTTGTACTACACCTATTGGGTGAGTCATGGCCGACCAAGACAAGCCATGGGCCAACTTGGGGACCCCATGGAGCCACTTTAGTTGGAAAATGACAATAATATATTTTTATTTAATGGAAAAGTAAAATTGACACAAACATGATATGTTTTACTAAAAAAAATTTTAAGTAGGGTTATACAAGTCATATTTTTGATTATAAATATTCATTGGAAAGCTAAAAATATTTCCTACATCATAGTAATTTGTTTATAATTTTTAGGCATTAAATAAATTAAATTATTTATGACATCATAATGATGCAGTGATGACATCATTATTTAACGATTAAAATAAAATGAAAATATAATGTAATATCTATGAACTACACATGTCCAAAACTTATTGGATGGGTGGATTTCGAACCATTATAACCTTATCCACGAATTATATTAATGTGGGACATTTTAAAACCGAAACACATTTTCAAATAAAGTAATATTTCTTTACTTTCCAAAAGTGCCCCTCCTCTCCTCTTATAAAAGGCCCCCACCTCTACCTCATTTAACACACTCTTAAAGCCTTTGGCTCGCCCAAACCCTGCCCATTTACTCTCTCCACATCCCTATCCTCATCCTAGAGGATTCTCTTTGGGCATAATACTTTCAAAGGAAGCCTTTAGGCTCAAATCAAAAGGAGTTACACTTTTAAAGGTAATTCATTCTCTCATGTACATTTGTTTTATTTTGCTTCTCCAACCCCCTAAACTCTTTTTATTTACTTATTTTGTAACAAAACCAGTATCTTCAATATACTAGTATCTTGTTATAAGATTTATTCGAGCTACACTCTCACACAACTACATCAAATGGTTAAAAAACATACGGTTTCTGTGATGGTGAAATTCTGCCTCCCGAAACGATGATTGTTCAATACTCATTTAACACCTTCAAAGTTGGCCATTATGATGTCACTATTTTTATATATGATATATAATATGTTTATTTTTTACTTATGCTTCTGTATTTTTCATTTTTGTCTTACCTTTATGGCTTCCATTATAGGTATACGCGATATCTTCATTTAAGGAAGTGCGGACTACCGCCCCCTCAAAGTGATTTGATTCGTTAAATACCATATGTGGGATGTATAAAAGATGTAAATATGATATTATATATGATATTATACTGGAATTATAATATACCTTTATATCATTATTATTCCATTCTATAAAATACCAAATAGAAATGAAAGTAGCGTTCATGCGTACGTACGGCTTACCGTCTCCATGAACGGTGCATTTCATTTCTTACCTCTAAATGATTATGTAATGTTATAAATTCATGAATGTACTGGATATATATGACATATAAGATATCTACATCATGAATACAATTCTGGATATAATAAACATTTGGCCACATGAACAACATGTAATTGTAAGAAGTCCACTTTCGACCTAAGAACCAAATATCGGCAAAACAAATATTATTAACTTAAATGATTACATAATATTTATGACATGGTAATAAGTGGTATAAAAGTAATAATGAACTTGAAAAAGGTTCTTAAGGAATTAGAAATTAACTCATGTTTATTATTCAGGAGATTAAATAACGATCGAGTCAAGTCGGACCCGAGGAAAGGGATCCTACAACTCTCTTTCTTTTTAAGTACACTCTTTTATGTCATTTATTTTATGCTCATATTTCTTATGATTGGGATGTTCTTTTATATTAAATTTACTGTAATTTTTTATGTTCATGTGATGAGAGACCCTATTCTTTCTCATCAATCCATTTTGTATGTTTTGAGTGGCGCCGTTAGGCTGCCGAATTTTCGTAAGGGATTTTTCATCTCACTTTTATTCCCGTGAGATTTATGCTACATTTGCCACAAATTCCATTGAGTGGTGTATGTACTGCCCATTATTCTACTCTTTGTGTAATATACTTTCGTTTATGAGTATTTACATCAATGACCTATTGTCTTTCTTTCATGGGGTGTATGTTTTGAAAGATACCCAAGTCTGTAAGGGAACCTTTCACCCTCCTCTTTTTTAAAAGACTTCTCTTGTTGGGTCTTTAAATTTACATATTGTTATGTTGGGATATGTTCTAATATATCCTTATTGATGTAAATTTTATGTCCAAGTGATGAGATACTCTTTTTATATCTCATCAACTCATTTTGATGTGATGCCGTTTGGCTGTCAAGGGAACTTTTTAACCCAATTTCAATTTCTTTGGGTTCAACTTGTAGTCATTGAATATGTCATCCATTGAATATGTGTGAATGACCTTTTATTGTTTTACACTTAATATCCACTTATATTGGGTGTATATATATTTTTCACACATATTTTTGAGATTTATTTTTCTTTAATTTAAGGATACCTTCTTTATAAGGGATTTCATCACATTTGACATTTCTATTGAGGGTTCATTGTTGTTATACACCAATTCACTCTTATATGGTGTATATACTGTCCTTTGGAGTATTATATCATGAATCCTTTTATTCTCATGATATTATAAAGTTTTGAATAAATGTTATTCCTCGATTATTGTATTCAAGTGTCTCTAATTTTGGTAAACCCCCTTTAACCAAAATATCGTTTTAAATGTTTTAATTATTTGTTCTTATTAATGTCCATGTTTTCAAAATTGTTTTAAGGATTTATTTATATGGATATTAATGGTTTAAAATGTTAAAAGCTTCAAGGTGGTATGGGACACATTGATTCAAAAATCTCTTTATTAAATGTTTTAAATGGTTTTGGAAATGGTTTCTTTTTGAATGGATTCATTATTTCAATATCCTAAAATGTTATATTGTGATTGAAATGTGGAAATGTTATGTTTCCTTTATTCATGTTTATTTGATACGATTATGTTATGGTTCTTGGGCATTGTTATGAAGAACGGGTGGTTCCGTGATAAACTAAGGGCGGGTGAGCCCGATATAGCTCTCCAATGCATTGGGTAACGCGAAGGAGTGAAACGTTAAGGTTTCTACGAAGAGATTTAGGGAATATACTGTGATGGGTATTCCAAACGTAACCAAGAGGGTTACTCCCTACGTAAGAATGTTATGAATGCCTCAAGTTACCTTTATGTCTGATGTTTTCTACGATTTATTCATGATTTGATATGCCTATGTTTTATGGGTAAAGTATGATTTCATTCTTATGTATATATTAACTCATGTATCCTTTCCATATTTTTATAACCCTTACTGAGCTTTTTATGCTCATCCCAAGTTTTTGAAATGTTTTTCACAGGTCAAGGGAAAGGTACATAATGTGATGATAGTGTCAAGGATGTGTCAAGAAAGAATTCGTGTTTTATTTTAAATAGGTTTCCGTTGATGGGAAGAATGAATATTGTCTTTTATGTAACCACTTTGTTTAAATGTGGAATGTAATGCAAGTTTCATGGTCTAATTCTCTAAAACTCTAAACCTGAAAAGATCCTCAATGTGTAATCTTGTAACAACTCAAGATTAAGTAAGGTTTAAGGCTGGGGCCTTATACTTAGATCCATACTGATCACACTGTGAGTCTAATTAGGGTATGACTGATTATTAAACATTATAAATGACTTCTGGATCATTTTCCTAAAGTACCAAAATAAGGGGAAGGATTTTTCATGATTTTTAGCATCCCAAATGTTTTTTATAAAAATTAATTTTACTTTGGAATAAAAAAAGGCAGATGCAGTTATACTAGTCACACCATGCATTAGATTATGGTGTGGATGGTCCCTACATTTCAAAATTGACATATGGATCGTTTTCAAAAAGTGCCAAAATAATATGAATGTATTTTCTCGGTTTTGAGTATGTCAATTGTTTCTCCAATTAAATTAACATCAATTTTGAATAAAATGATGCACATGTATTCATACTAGTAACAACATGCATCGGATAGAGGCGTGAATGAATGATTTATATACCAGATGACTGATTGTTCATTTTAAAAATGTATCAAAATAATAAAAATGTGTTTCCTTGGTTTTGAGTTCACCACAAGTGTTATTTCCTAAAATGTCATTTTAAATAGGAAACACACACATTGATCCGTACATGAGACATCATGTGTGGGATTCACGTGAAAATGATTTATACACATCAAAAAGGAATTATGAAACATCTCACCAATTTATCCAGAAAATTCTAGCATGATAGCTCGATTTTTGTTGAGTGGCACTATTTTATATTAAATTGTCAATTTTAAACTGATAACGGACAATTAGAGTGATGTCAATTACATCGTGCATCATATTGAGGTGCAGTAGATCCACACACATCACAAATGAAATATGTATCATTTTCCTAATGTACCAAAGCAATATGAATGCCTTTAGTATTTTATATTTCTGTTGTTTTTTCCGATAATTAATGTTAATTTTGAATAAAAAGATTCACTTAGAGTCATATAGACCACACTATTCATAGAATTGATGTGTGGATGAATGTTATATTTCCCAAACGACTCACGAATCATTTTCCTAAAGTATCAAAATAATTAGAATTTGTTTCCTTGGTTTTGAGTATGCCATATGTGTCCTTTACTAAAATGTAATTTTAAACACAAAACACACACTTTGATACATATATATAAAAAATTTATGGGATTAACATGAGACTAATTCATACATGTCACAAATTGATTACGAATCATTGTCCCAAAATTATTAGGACAATTCGAGTGTGTTTTCTTACATTTAAGTGAGTAATATTGTTTTTGTATTACAATGTCAATTTTATGCTTATAACTGACACATGGAGTTATATCGGTCACATTGTACATTATATTGAGTTAAATATGATCCCTACACCTCAAAAAATGATCTTTGGGTCATTTACATAAAGTACCAAAACAATCATAATTCATTTTCACGGTTTTGATTATGTCTGTTTTTTCACTAATATTAATATCAATTTTTTATAAAAAGAGGCACTTAGAGTCATACCAGTAACACCATGTGTCGTATTGATGCGTGACTAAATGACACACTACCCCAAGGACTCATAGATCATTGTACTAAAGAAAAAAAAAATTCGAATGTGTTTCATCTGTTTTGTGTATACCACATGTGTTTTTTAATAAAATGTCATTTTAAACTCGAAACATGGCCATTGAACCATATAAGAGGAATCTTGTGTGGGTTTGACATGAGGCCGACTCACACATGTAAAAAATTAATTATGAATCATTGTACCATGTTATTAATAATCATCGACCATGTTTTCTCTCGTTTTTGTGTGTGAAATTTTTTTGTTTTAAAATGTCAAATATAAATTGATAACAAATACTTGGAGTTATACTAGTTACACTATGCATCATATTGATATTTGGATGATCCCTACATGTCAAAAATTACATATGGATAATTTTCCTAAATAAAAAATCTATTTTCTTGGTTTTGAGTATTTTACTTGTTTTTTTCACTAAAATAAATGTTAATTATGAATAAAATAAGACACACTTAGAGTCATATCAGTCACACCGTTCATCGCATTGAGAAAAGCCTGATCTATAAAGATCACAAATGACATATGAATCATTGTCCTAATATACCCAAATAATTTGAATGCATTTTCATGGTTCTAGGTTTGTCAGTTGTTTTTCCCTAAAATTAATGTCAATTTAGATTAAACATTTGCACTTGGAGTCTTACTGATCACATTGTGGATCGGATTGGGGAAAAGATTATTTCTACACATCCAAAATTACTCATGGATCATTTCCCAAATGTATCAATTAATCATAATGCATTTCCTTGGTTTTGAATATGCCATGTGTGTTTTTTTATACAAGTTCCCTTTTAAAAAGGAAACATGCACAATGTCTCTTATCATAATTGAAAAGTGTTGTGTGCACTTTTAAACAAATTTTTTTCAAACATAGTCATGGTATGATCCTTATTCTACTTCAATGTTGAACAATGTTATCTTTTTAAATCCCATCACTTCTTATCCTCCTCTACCTCGATATCCCCTTCGGTCTTCACCACTACCTCCTCCTCCACACCAGTCTTCGACTCTGACACATCCTCTACCTTCACCTTTTCCTCTGCCTCTACCTTCACCACCACCACCAACTCTACCTCTATGATTTCTAACAAAAATTATTTTTTTTCAAGTCATCTCATCTATAAAAACTTATTTCCTCCGTTATTCATCTCTTTGAGAATGATATCATAAAATAATATATAAGAATTCATTCCCAAATTCTCCCCACCCAAGATATATTTTGAAGGTCATAACTTATACTAGATCAAATATATAGTCAGTAATTAACAAAATTTTTGTTCTCTAATAATTCTGATTAAAATTATGCTTCCTACTCAACTCTAAACTAATCATTTTCTTTTATTGGGTAAATTTATTGATCGAAATCTTGATAGTACTACGAAAAAATAGTCAAATAGATGGTTATGAAATATATATAATGAAATATTTATTACATTTAGAAATTAACTATTGGTTTATGCTGGTATTTTCATGATTTATTATTTCTCTAATAAATTTGCAAGTATTATATTCAAAATTGATTTCATTATCTTGATTTGGAAACTATTGAAACATTTATGAAAATAATTAAATTGTCTTGAAATTTTTTAATAGTTAAATCCTTCTATATATACCATAATATTTTTTCCATTTGTAGTAATCTATAGGCTTTATCTTTTCAGACAATGACTACATTCCATGATCTAGCCTATATAGAGCAACCACTATATCACAATAAAATTTATAAATAAATCACATAATGAATATATAATTTTTTTATTTATATAAAAAGATTATTGTGGTGTATTACATATTCAAAATAAACATTATGTGTGGTAAGTTGTTTTAATATCCATTCCATGAATCCAAAAAATTAAATTTTTAGGGTGTCTATATTGTCTACTAATAGCATTTAGTGCCTCTTAACAAATAAAAGAAATATGTAATGAAAAAATGAAATATATTTTATGTGATAAGATCATAGAGTTTAACCCTAGCATTTTATTAATCAAAAAATTATATCATCTAATGATTTTTTATTAAACGCTTTTTGTATATTTTTTGTTTTCTTCTTAATCGCTACCTCCTTCAAAGTAATGTTTGGAGTAGAAATCATTCATGGATTAATGAATAAAACAATTATTTTCAATATCATTCCTTTATATAGTTGTAATATAAACTCTTGTAAAAACTAATAATATTTATAGAATTTAATAAAAAATTATGTACACTATTTTGAAAACAGTATTATGTAAATGTACCTTATATACGTCTTCATAACTGAGATGCCCAACCATTCATGCATGAGAATATTAATTAGACTCTTGAGACCAATTACAATTTTTAAAGAATATGCACATATTTTTTGTTCATAATCGTTGAACAATATATTTTTATATTTAAATTTGGTCTATGTATGAACTTTAATGATAAGAAATGTTGGTCTATATTTACAAGGGAGAAGGTACTCTCAGAAGTTAATTTTTTTCTTTATGTATTCACCATATTTTCTTAATATGATCGTTCATTTCTCCACCTATTTATCCATATGTAATATGAAACCACACATTAAACCTTTTATCATCAACAATTATATTTTTTTTGTATGAAAAAATTTGTTAAAGATATACATCAGGTATATTTATAATATTAGACATCCATGCTATGAAAGCTCACATAGCAGCATCCACCTTTATAATATCTGAACCATCATATGGACTATAAAACATAACATTTTTCTCATAATCTTCCTCAATCCCTACTCTAGTTTGATTTTTTATTAGGGTTTGATTTTGTATCTGGTCTCAAAATATATTATACATTATACCCATAGCAAAAAAGTTATATGTGGGTGTTGATAGATAAAAATCGCATATAACTGTACCCTAATTTTTTTTATTAATATAATTTTTAAAATTTGTTTGATTCAAATTTAGGAGAAATAATAATGAAAAGATTTATTACCTTGTGTAAGGTATGCGATTGTGGGGGGATGACTAGCCTAAAAGATATTGAGATTATTGGTTCATTTTGGGATCTGCACTCCTACTCCAGTTACCTTTCATCATTTCTTATACATTGGTATGTCAAACTAGACCACAAAATAATATCTTACCATGAGTCTATTTGTTCCTACAATAAAATAATTGTATGATATGAATATTCATGTGGTTATATCTTTCAAAAATTTGTTCAATGAGAGACTCCAAAACAAAATCAACAAACGAGACCATATTGTTTGAGCCACATCATATCTACTGAAAGTGGATTTTCTTCTGGTGTATCCATTACTAATTCTTATATATAAACCATATAAAAAACATGAACATATTTTTTGTAATATTTTTATAAATAATAATGAATGAAAATTTATTCATAATTACACATGATTCACATACTGATTTTGTGTTTTTATTAACTAATTCACCATCTTTCCTTATAATATCCACATTCCACAGCAGATGACGCGGGATAGACATGGCCTCATATTTTGATGCATCAATATTTATATAAACCGAGTATAACATGTTGTTTAATATCACATAAATAAAATTTTACTATTGATTTAAAATTCACTTCAATTTCTTATCTAATGATGTGTACCTCATCCATCCTTTGCATCATGGGTATGTTGGTTTTGAGGCTTGTTGTTTTTTTTTCATCACACATTTTCAATTTCAAGAATTAACAATTTTGATTCAATTTGTATATAATAAATAAATTAAATAAATATATTATCAACCATTTCTCACCTGAAATGATTTCTCATTTCGATGATTTCTAAAAAGAGCCCATGTTTCTTGCATCCTAATTTGTGCATAATTATGTGGTGGGTGGGGATCTATTTTCCCCTCATCATCCCTAACATTTGGCCTTTTCAATCATCCATTAATATAAATTTATTATGTAAATATTCTAAAATAAATGGATTTTGTATGGAATAACGAAAACCAAGTCAATGTTTCATTATATAATTTTTCTAAAAAGTAGTGATTGTATATTGTAACATTACTGTAATATCATTCTAAAGTATTTCCTTTGTTATAGGTTGGACATGGTACAATGACTCAATATTAATTTTCACATTCACCATACTTGTGATCCCATTATAACTAATTAATGTTCACTTGTTGGGGTCAATAGGTTCACCATGCTGATTGCAAAAAATATCAAATTTAATACCATGACTTCATAACTTTATAAATTTATTCATAACAATGATGTTGCATCGTTGTTATTTTTTACATCAACATGTTTTTGATCCACTAATAATTCCATAATTCCATTATCAATAGTATGTACCTCATCAGGATTTGTAACATCATCAGGTTTAGAAGACATTTTCTTGATGGGTATTCATACAATTAATTTTTCTTAAATAACTACAATTTAATAACCTCCTTGAGTAAAAGTACACAATTCCAGGCATCATTCAGGAATATAATTAATATCATGAATAAATATATTATACTTAAATACTATAATAAAACTAAACATTAATATATTAATTTACTCCATCCTAAAATTCTTGATTTCCTTCCATCTCTAGATTATGGATTTTAGGCTACTCATTACCTCTTTCCAACTATGCTTTGTCCCATCACTGTGAAGGAGGTATTTCCTTAATGAACATTCGAACCATAATTATTGGTTAATGGCTAGTTTGAAATTATAAGTCGAATACATCATCAAGATATGGAAGACAATCATCATTTTAAGGAATAAAGCATCCGAGGAACCTACAATAATTGATTCACTAAAAATGTATCTTTAATTGAAGATCGATCAGAATACTTGTACTTTATAGTCTTGAAGAGATAAATATCACCCCACCTACATGGAAATAACTCTTGTCTACTCAAGGATTCCTCACCTTCCAATTTTGGATATTTTATAATCCACAATAAGATCCTGCCAATAACATGCTGACTGACTGAAAATTATTTTTATTGAAAAAAACACTTTTGTGGAAGAAAGTGTGAAACCAAAGGATCCAGAAAAACACCCAAACAACCCTAAACCAAAACCAGAAAGAGACAGGAACTACCTCAGACACGCAACAACAACATCCACCCTCCCCTTGCGGGACACTTGGCGATCCCATGCAAGAATGGTCCCTCTTGATGTTGCCATCCCTCCAAAACAGCCATATCCCAAATATCCTGCAAAGGGTATGGCAGAGTGCTCTAGCCCAACAAGGATGTCTAGACTGCACTTCCCAAATCAGACCAGGGGTGAAGCCTCATAAGAAAAGTAAATGTTACCAAAACAAAGATTTATCCTATTGTTGTTTTCTTCGATGTAGAGATTCCAATACATTATCCATACCTTAGCCTCAAGATCTTCTCCAATAACATCTTCCAATCGGTTCACCATTTTGTCCCACATGGAGATATATTCTTCTTTTATGATTTTCCTGTCATTTAAGCCTCTCATTAAGATCAAATCTTGTTTGTCAATCCACTTCGCCTGCTTGTTGTTGACCTGCACCCTTACATCCCTTACCATCATATCAGTCTCCTCCTATGGAATTTCAACATACAAGAATTATTCTACCATGTCTTCCTCGGAACAAAGGATAGGTTCCTTTCTGGAACTTATTTCCCGGTATAACTTTCCATTTCATTGATGTTTCCCTTAATTAAACCCTGAGGATCCTCTTTCATCGCATTGGCCCGTGACACCGGTAACTTCTTCAGAGAGCGTGTCTCCATAGGTGGGGGAAGCAAGGATTAATCTTTTTTCCCCTTCTTCTTTTTAGAACTCATGTTGTTCTTTTGACCAAGTAACTCCTTAGCTGACTGCACCAAGTCAACCGTGTTGGTTTTCTCCAAGTCGCCTCACCACCACCCAGTTTCCCAATAGACAGTTCAGGGGCAGAATCACTATGTGGCAGAACAGAAAGATCACTTTCGTTGAATTGATGGCAAGGGATTTTCTCCTCTTCCACCTCATGAGCCTCTCTAAAATCTTCACTTTCCAATACAGAAAACTGATTTGGAGAACATGGTATAAGATCATCCACCCTTACCTTCACCAATAACATAAACCCCTTTAAATTGTGGATTTTTCATCTTATACTCAGTATTGATATAGAATATTTTTACTATAATAAATGAAATGAATCTATTCAATGAAAACACAAATTTATTATTATGATATATTACAATTATATCTTAGTAGACCATAGATATTTCTTGTCATTAAAAATTCTACCACGTAGATTGAAGTAGATCTATCATTACCTTTAGGAAATGATGATAAATATTTGCTCTAGTATACAGAGTATGTTCATTGGATCCTTTCTATTGAGGTATGGGGTTCATAGTGGTGACATTTTCTATAATAATGAATACATTTCACATAAATTTACCATTCCATTAAAAAAATTATATTTTTAAAATATGCACCAAATCATCTATATTAAATGTGAACCACATATCCCTACCTCTCATTGATTTTCTTTTTAATAAGTCTTTTCATACATTATATATATTATAAAATATGTGAGAATGATTATTTTATATATATGTATGAAAAAAATAACTTATAGTTTTGATAAATGGGCTTAGAAAATAAACTCAATCAACTAACAAGTTACATAAACATAATAATCAATAATAAGTAAATACGAATCTAATATTTATTTATTATTCATGTTTCTATTAATAATCAATTATAAATTATTCTATAAAAAATATACAAATACATATAAAAAAAGGAAATTTCATATATTCTTACTGATTCCTATCTAAATTCTCCTAAATAAAAGGCATGAGACTTGGGAATATAGGTTAAGGAAAAAATAAAAAAACAACATATACATCATATGGTAGCTCAATTATCCAAAATAGTTATAATATCTAAAGATATTTATGGATTACTTATAATGTATGGATTTTTTTTCGTTTTGGATATAATCAATAAAAATATCATTAGTTTTACTTTGATTCCATTCTGTATCATTTATATCCTATTATACCCAAATAGTTATATATTCTGATCACCACATCACCTCACACACACAATCCAATCACTAATGTATCGTTTAAATGGTATGGTATATAGATTAAATGCTTTAGAAAGGGTTTTACCTCTTCAATATTTAAATAAACACTATTTTAATGCTATAAATCAACCATTACCACTGTAGTAGTGTGTGGTGAAAAATATATCTTATTGATCCATACAGGCCCATACACATATAACAACTCTGCTCTTTATTACACACTTAAACATGATTTATTACATAAAATGGAACATAATACAACCTAGAAGATCAATAGGTATAATATAATTCTGTCTTAGGAACATTACGTTACAACATAATACATAAAATACAACATCCTTATTGAAAACGTCATTTACATGACCACAAAATTCCATCATACTTAGAATTGCATGGGATAACCTAAGGAAGTTCATAAAACATAGGTAAGAAATAAATCCTAGTAAAGGATTAAACTAGTCATAACATGAAGAAAAAAATACAGGTTTGTAAATAGACATATCCATGGAGCATAAGAGAAGTATGAACATAAAGGCATGATGTAGCATGATTATCATAACCTGGAATTGTGGAAACAACATTCAACATGATATTAACATGATCTAAGGAGAACTGCACATAGAGTATAATGATTAAAACCTAACGGAACATTAATTATAATGAGTAAACCCTAATTCCACATGTAGTATCATGATAATAAACATTAGCCAACTCATTGGAACAATATCATGGTGCACCATTCATAATCATTTTAATCCCATGCTTACATGTGCCACATAGATCATATAACATGGATTATTTCATCATCATCATTTTATACATGAATATTGAAGGTTTAATACATAAATTAATATATATAGTAAATATATACATGAAAATAAGGGTGAATACCCATGATAGATAAATGAGTATGACATTCAATACATAATGATTTTGGCTTGCAAAATCACGGTACAATTTCAGCAGGATAACTACATAATATAGAAATTCATAAATTGGATTGATGAGATAGAAAGGGATACCTAATAATTTATACAAGAAATATTTATTAAATGAATCATGGAACATAATAACCCAATATATGACCTGAAATTTATATACATAATATAGAATAAATGATTGAATTGAAATAATAAGTGAGAAATCACTTATGGTGTTTCGGAAAAGTAATGGTTGTACAAAAAGGAATTAATGAGAGAGAAATGAGTATATCATCATTAAAACATAAATATGTATGTATGGGGGAGGTGATAAATCATTCTCCAACATTTTTAATTGAAAATAAAAGGGTATAACAACATAATAAAACATGGATAAAAATGGGAATGGAAGGAATCCCTTACTTATGTGTGTGACTTCAAAATATTGAAGAGGGAATTCTTGGGAGCTTGGGGATCCTTGAGAGGATTCCAAAGAGGGTAGGGAAGAGTTAGGACATGCTACAAGGATTCTAATTGATCATAATTTGGATCATGGGTAGGTTTATATAGGAAATAATGGGGGAATTATTTAATATTTCACAAACATAGGTTTTGGAACCAATCTAGTTAAATATTAAAAACAACAATACATTCCATGGTTTTTACCCATGGTTTTTTCCAAATTTGTGTTTAAAAATTATATTATAAGGAAAATTTTAGAACATATTATAATATTTCCATTGCATATGTGGAGGTGGGTTACACTCTCAAGAAAATGAATTTAAAATCATAAAATATATTATACATTTTGAAGGATTCACTAAGGCATTATAAAAAAAGTAAAAGAAATATAAAATAAAATTATTTTAATAGGACAACATATATAGGTCGGATAATAGCCATTATAGTATTTATTTATTCATTTTTGGGTCTTTATGATGTCATAAAACACATATTTTATTTATATGGTATTTAATTTTGACCCAAAAATTCGACTGTCTGAGAAAAGTTTTAAAATTTAACAATAAAATAATTTAGACATCGTGAATCAAAAATAATATTCATTTTATCTAAATATTTTTATTATTATTTGAATTTTATCTTTTAAAGTGAAAACCAGCATTTATTGAAAATTCTCGAGTTTTTTAAAAAACTGTTTTCAAACCCTAATAAAAATTACATTTTACTTCATATAAATTATATACACAGTTATGATTCACAAAAGTAATTTTATAATAATATTTTCTTAAAATATTAATTATTACATATATTCATTAATTCTATAAACTAAACACTTTCTCTTTTATCGTATAAAAATATAACTCTTGTCAAACTAATTACCTTATCATTAAAAGATACATAACTGATATAATCATAAATTATAATAAATATTTTATAATATTATTAAAAAAATTAATATAATATTGTATTTGTTTTTTAAATGATCCATTTTTACGTGAAAAGATAATTTATCAAATTCATCATTTTTTATAGAGACTTCCTATAAAGAAATGATGGAAGAATAATATTTTTATTAAAAATGGATTACACAATAAGTAACTATTACCTTATTACATAAGCCATTATAACACCCACATATGTCTTTAAGGTATGGTTCATGATGGTGACAGACTCTTGGAGAGGCTTGGATAACATTGCTCTGGTAGATGACATTGCTCTTGTGGTAATGTCTATTAAATCATTATGTATTGAAGCTCATCTTGGGCTTCTCCAAGAACAATCCCACTGATGCTAACTCCTTTTTGATCTCTGAAAGATGAGATTCATATGGCCTAAGTCTAGTGGATGGGTTCTTCCTCTACTTTTTCTTTGTCGAATGGATTTCAAAAAAAAAATATTTATATTAGTCATGTGATTATAGTTCAACAACTATATTATCAGTAGTAATGATACTTAACTGTAATTAAATCCCAATAAATAAAAAAACCATGCATGGGTTTTATATATCCAAAATACATTAAATGAAATGGAAGTTTATTTATAAGTGACCAGGTCGATAAAACATTCCCCCCTTATGAAATTTTTTCCTTGAAATTTCATTTTCCCACACAAAAATAGATGAGGGAAACTCTGCCCCATCACAGCCTCATGTTCCCACATTACATCTTCCAAATTGTGTTTTTTTCACAACATCATGATGAGGGGAATCATCTTATGTCGTATAACTTTTTGGCTATGATCTATGACAATCACCATCTTCTCTGCATAGGAGAGGTCATTATCCAATGGTAAGGCCTATGGATTGAGTACATGTGATGGGTTTGATATGTACTTCTTTAATAGTGATAAGTAGAATACATCATGTACATGATAATGGTTTGGTTTGAGTTCTAGTTGATAGGCCACTGGTCCGATGTAGTCATGGATATCAACTGAGACGATGTACGTTGGACTAATCTTGAACTTCTTCCCATATATCATAACTCTCTTACATGGTGATATGTGTAGGAATACAATGTATCTGACATACATATCTTGGTGTCGTTGACTATTTTCATCATATCAATTTTTTCAACTCTAAGTAGATTTAATGTGATGTTGGATGGTCTTATACTTTTCCACCATTTCTTTGACCATTTCTAGACCTGAACGTTTTTTCTCCCCAACATTATCCCAACATGCAGGTGTTATGCACCTCTTCTCCTAAAGGGCTTCATAACGAGCAATTTGGATTCTTGATTGGTAAATTTTGTTGTAAAGGGACTCAACTAGAGGAATTTGTTGATCCCATCCTTCTTTCAAGTCCATTGATCATGTTTTCAACATTTTGTCAAGTGTTTGGATAGTCTGATCAAATTGTTCATCTGTTTATGGATGATTAGTCACACTGATGTGCATCTCAGTATTAAGAGCATGTTAGAGACACTTCTATAACATATAGTTGTATCTTGTATTTCAATCAGATATAATCAATAACGGTACTCAATGCTGCCTGACCACTTCTTTGATGTATATCTGGGCCAGTTGATACAATAATAAATCCACTTGAATTAAAATGATGTGTACTATATTTGTAAGACGATACACAAAAACCGAGATAGAAATGTTTGTTTTAGATGTATTTATATGTCTGGTGACATAGACCATGGTGATGTTCTATATATTCGATCTTGGTATGGGTAATGGTTTCATGATCAACTTAGATGTCTAACTCTCAGCCTTCACTTGCTAAAAAAATTGGGACTTTGATTTATACTCAGTGATATCCTTCTTCATTTTACCCAACCAACAATTCTCTAGGAGATCTCATTACATATTATTGTTTGTTGGGTGAATAGAGAAATTAAAAATATGTTCATCCTTAAAATATTCATTCATTAACATTAGATTTAATGGAACACATAGTTTTGAACAAAATTATAATATTCCTTCTTCATTAACATTTAACTCTAAGGGTTTCCCTTTTCTGATTGTTTATAATTTCATTTGAATTCTGACATCATCCTTTTAAGAATCCTTTAACCTTTAAAAAAGAGATAGTTGAGAAATAATTTGTGAAATGATTTATGATGTTCCCTTAATTAAGAATCACATGTCCATCTATAAGAAATCTAATAATAGTGGATCCTTTTAAAATCTCATTAATGATAAAATCATTGGGTCCTTCATACTTAGAGAATCTGACACCTTTTTCACTTTCCCATAGTAGTAATGGATTGACAAGTCATAGTCTTTGATTATCTCTAACCATTTTCACTGGTACATATTTAACTCTTTCTGTGTGAATATAATCTTGAGGCTTTTGTGATCTGTATATATTTCACACTTCCCCCAAATAGGTACAATTGAAAGATTATCAATGAGAAAATTACCTTAGACGACTTCAAATCATGTGTTGGATTTTTATTCTCATGAACATTAAATTTCCCTGAATTATAGGTAATGAATTTTTGATTTTGCATCAACACACTTCCCTGGCCATTCTTTAAAGCATCACTGAATACCATGAAAAGTTCTCCACTTTTGTGTAGTTTTAGAATGACTGCAATGATAATCGTTCTTTTTCAACTCCTTGAATCAGTCTTAACATTCATTATTCTAAACAAACATGAATCCCATCTGAGTTAGTTATGTGTGACTGTTTTACAATCATGAGTAATTTCCCAAAAATCAGCGATAATATCTAGCTATTCCATGGATGTTATGCATATATATCATATATTTTTACCTTGTACATCCTCAATTTAATTTTTCTAGAAGGGATCCTTAAGAATCCCATTTCCTGTTATGATATGACCCATGAATGGTTCTTCCTTTAACCAAAACATACTCTTTCTATACGTTTCATAAATATTCTCCTTTAGCAAGGTCTTTATTACTGTGCTTAGATGCTCCTCATTCTCCTCCATGTATTTGAAGTATATTAGAATATCGTCTATAAATACTACCATAACTTTTTATAGGTAATCTATAAATACTCTACTCATCAAACCCAAGAAGATTTATAGAGAATTAGTGAGACCTAATGGCATTATTATGAATTTATAGTGCCAGTACCTTGTACTAAGTGGAGTCTTGGGGTTATCCTCCATATTCACCCATAGTAATATCCAGACCACGGATCCACCGTGGATAATAATTGTGCTCTATATAGCTGATCAAACAATTCATCAATTCATGGAAGAGGATACTTGTTCATTATCATGATTTTTTGGAGCTCATGATAATCAATGCAATGGTTCATTAACCAATCCTTCTTGATGAAGAGGACTGATGCACCCAATGGTAAAGCAATTGGGCATAAAACCCTTTTTCCAGATTATCATGTAGTTGTTTCTTTATCTCCTCATGATCGAAAAAATCCATTTCTTATAGAGTCACTAATATTCGAAATTTTACATGTATAAGAACAATCAAGAATTCAACATATCTTATAGAGGGAAGACAATGAAATTTCATAGGAAACACATTAGTAAATTCAGTCACAATATTCATTTCTTCGAGAGAGGTTTCTTCCTTAGAAGCAATAATATGATCAATATAAATGTGTTCATAGACTGTTAATATCTACACATGAGACGATGTTACTAAAGAATATTCATCATCCTCCTTGAAATTGTAGAGAATCGAGGGTAGATCTGCCATTTAGAGAGTTATTTCTCTCTCACTCCAATTTATTTTGGCTGTATATCGGGAAATTCAATCCCTACCAAGAATTGCATAAATTCCACCAAAGGGAGTATAACGAGGTTTTCTGAGAAGTTAAATCCACAAATTGTGATAGGGTAGGATTTATATTAATTGGATGTAATAATTTCCCCATCTATAGTTCTCACTGATATCTCTGCATCTATGATCTTTTTGTGGTGTTTTTATTGTTCTTCTAAACTATTAGGATATAAAAGAATACACAAAACTATAATCAAAAAGTACATTCGATATTCTTGAATGAATAACTAGCATACCTCTCACCACTTAATTTTCGAGAATCACTTTAGTAGTAATGATGTAAAAATATCTATCTTGTTGCCCTAAAGGTTGTTGGTTTCATCGAAAAACCCTTCGCTCTGGCCTATGGTTCAGAAAGCGTCTAGGTTCATTGTAGTTGTAGAAATGAACAATTTGTTGAAGGTAAAATGATTTTTTCCTTTCCTCTATTGCAAAATTAGGTTTTTCTTGCAGAAACTATTGGCCAACTTCCCTTCTCTTTCATACCTAAAGCATTTACTTATCCCCTTAGGCAATTTTTGTGGTGCTTCTTTTTGAACTTTTGGAAATTAGGGTGCTAGAATTTTTTAGCTCCAATTGATTTGTCCATCGGACTTCAAGAATTAAAATATACTTTCCACTTACTATCTCAATGACACCCCTAAGATTCACTGATCTATATTTTGACATTAATGTAACATCAGAAAACATTCTCATAGCTCTCAAAGTCAAAGATCTCATGGACTTTCCGTAGGCTACGATTCATCCCACCAAAAAAGCGATAAACCTTATATTTAGGGGTAATGAAATAGCTGAAGGCATATCATTAAATACATTGGTTTTTTTTCCTTATACCCTCTAATGGATTCATCATATTTTTTTAATTGATGGAATGTATGTCCCTTTCCAATTTAATTTTGTGGGTGCCAGGAAAAAAATTTATCGAATTTTTTTGGAAATCATTACATTCCTATGCCTCGATCTCTCCCTCGTGATTCATATATTTTTATCTATGTCCACCATTGATCCGATTCACCCTCTAGAAGATATGCATTCATAATGACCTTCTCTTTTTTAAAACATTGAAAGATAGAGAAGATCTTCTCAATAGATTTGATCAATTATTAGGTGATTGAAGGATCAAATGATCCATTGAAAGTAGGAGCCCATTGTCTCATGAAACACTATATTGTGGATTTTTCATTCTTAAGGGGGTTAGATTTTCTTATTGACTCATTTTTCTATTTAAAACATATGTTAACTCATGAAATATGTAAAGACCCGGAAATTTCAAGGAAATTTTTTTTCTTTAATTTTTCTTTGGAATTTTACAAGAATGCAGTTTCTGACGGCGCCTGATTCCGAGGCCCGGTGTGCCCGGAATTAATTTCCGAAGTTTGGCTCGGGTACGTTCAGTGAAAGAGCGAGCGGGAATTTCTATCTTTTGAACCGGTGCTCGGAATTGAAATCTGATTGCACCGATGAACTCGCAACACCGGTAATCGCTTAAGGGAACCTTTACCGTAGTTGCATTTGTGCGGGAGAAGAAGTTAATTTTTTGGGGTTTTATTAAAAAAGTGAATAAAATTGTTAAATCAATTTTATTTCATGTTAAGTTCTTAACTTCTCCCATGGGAAGTTGGTGGTGGGCCCACATCCATCCAACTTCCCATGTGTGGATATTTGAAAGGGTGGGGCCCCCACAAACCCCTCCACACCTCTTCAAATTCCTTAACTTTCCTAACCCCTCTAAACCCCCCATTTAAGTTTTGATAACTTAACACCTCCTTAATTTTATAACATCTTATGTTAATAACTTAAGTGAGTTAAATATGGGTTTTGAATTTTCAAACTCTTGAAATTCAAAACCTATATTGGGTTAACAAAATAAGTGGGAGGATTATTTTATTTTGGGGTTAGATGTTCTTGTGGTGGAGACTTGGGAGAGAAAAGGCTAAGTCTTCTTCTTCTTCAACATCGACGAAGAACGCGAAGAACACCTCCAACGAAGAACATCTCCACCGAAGAACGCGACGTCTTCTTCCAACGACGTTTCCCCTTCGAACGCACCTCGACGACAACGGAGTCGACGTTCTTTCCCCGCGACGCCCGACCTCTGCGACGCTCGTCTTCCGTGGGTTGTTGACGTGCACCGTATCTGAATTGAGGTAGGGGTTTATTTATTTAATTGTTCGTGAATACAAACTTGGTGATAATTGTGGATTAAAACCCTTTTTGTTATTGAATAACGCGAGGGGGTCGGACCGCACAACCACGGCCAACCCTCCTCCTTTGTTTTTCGTGATGGTATCTTGAGGATGATACGAGAAAACGTGGTGTCGTTGCACCAAAAGATTTATTGTGGAAGATACGCGCGGCGCTGTCGCGCCGCGCCGTGGAAAGAAATCCAAGAACGCGATGTCGTCGCGTCGTGTCGAAGAAAGTCAAAGGCGCCGCGGCCGGAGCGGGGCCGCGACGGAGGGAAGCGATGCCGTCGCATCGCGCCGAATGGCATAGGCCGCGGCCGGTTCCGGGGCGCGGCGGAGCAAGATGACCGGCGGCCGACACCGGGCCGCCGGTGTCGGCGAAGGAAGGACCGGCCGTCGCCGGTCCTTGGTGGCGAAACCGGCCGGCCAGTGCGGGCCGGCCGGGCAGTGGAGACCGGGGGAATTAATTCCCATGGCCGGGTCTTCAAACGGCCCCAATTAAGGGGTCTCGGTTTCACAACGGGGGGGGGGGGGGGGGCTTTGCCCCCAGCGCGCGGCACCCGAACGACTTGCTGGCCGCACCGCCGGCCGGGTCGAGCCGCCGGCCGGGTCGGGTCCAGCCTGACCGGGTCGGGTCGACCCGGTTCGGGCCGACCCGGTTTGGGTCGGACCAGGGGGGGTCGGGCCGGGTCGGCCCGGGCCCAGATCCCCAGTTTCGGACCACTTTTGGTCAAATGCATGTATCTTGGGCTACGGGCCTCCAAACGACTCGCCGTCAGCGGCAACGCGATCCTTGGACCGAGACGGTCGTTTCGGTATACTATACTCAAGGTACATCTTCCTTTTCGGGAGGCTACGTGGTTAAAACTCCATAGTTAAGCGTGCTTGGCCTAGAGTAGTGATCAGGATGGGTGACCTCCTGGGAAGTTTCCCAGGGTGGGTGTGAGACGGAAATGCCAATAACTTCCAGACCAGGCGTCCGATTGACGCGCCGTCTGTTGAGTTGCGTTCCTATTGACGATACGGAACTTTTGGCATCCTCCGCCCGAGTGTTGGATGCAGATGGATAGTGGCCGGGTTGGATCGCACCGAAATCCAACCGGGACCCTGGAACGGAAAAGCTGATATCATTCTGATAGAACGTTCGTTTGACGAACTGTCAGCCGCGTTGGTGATCGCGTTGAGAAACGGTCCCTATGAGTTTACCCTATGAGAGTTCGGGGTACAGTTGAGATACGGCCGGGTTTGATTCGCTCATGAAACCAACCGGGCCCCTGGGACGAAAAGGCTAATAACTCACAGACCGGGCGTCCGATTGACGCGCTGTCTGTTGCGTTGAGACCCCTATGACGCGGCGGTCCTTTGAGATACTTCTTCGTGGGACTTTGAGATACTTGGAGTATCGACCTGTAGCTTGTGGAGCAGACCCTCCCAGTGACGAGCGTGCGGAGTACGGAGACCGTGTAGCTGGCTGAGACCCGACGACTGCTGATCGAACGACTCGGTGTGTTAAAGAGGTGTGCTTGGTTGTAGCGGCACATGGGAGCGCTTGGTTGTAGCGGCAGACCCACGACAGAGGTGCACTTGGTTGTAGCGGCACATGAGAGCGCTTGGTTGTAGCGGCAGACCCACGAAAGAGGTGCGCTTGGTTGTAGCGGCACATGGGAGCGCTTGGTTGTAGCAGCTTGCCCGTAGTACTCGATGGGTGGAGTTCTTCAGCAGTCTTAGGTTAGTGAGCAGTACCTCGGAGTCGTGACAGGACCACTGTACACTCCAGAGACGGAGCTCTTCAGCAGTTACGGTTTCGATAATGAGAATCCTGGTTGAGCTGAGACTTTTGACCTTGTGTTTACCTCATGATTGATATGGGTCACTTGCTAACTTAGGTATATGTATGGGCATATACCCGGGTAGTGTTTATCCATTGATTTCACAATCCTTGTGTTTCCTCATGATTGAGATGGGTTACTTGATAACTTAGGTATATGTATGGGCATATACCTAAGTAGAGGTTATCTGTTGAGATCTTCTTTTTGGTTATCCTTGTTGGTTTAGTGAGACCTTGAAGGTCTCGGGGTCCCTACTGAGTATCGTTATACTCACCCCTACACGGGCTATGCCCGTACCTCGTTGTGTTGGTTGCAGACGACGGGAAGTGCTGAAAGAGGCCGAGTGTTCGAGGACTGGACGGTACCTGGAGGTGGACTATACAACGAGATTGTACCTAGAGGAGGACCTCACGACGAGACGGTACCCAGAGGTGGACGTGACGACGAGGCGGTACCCTAAGGTGGACCACTGGGCGGACATACTCGGAGCGGACGGCGGGACCCGAGGAGCAGAGGAGCTATATGTACCCACCCTTCAGGTGGGATTTCCAGAGGACAGCTCGGTGTAGCAGCTTTACTTTTCAGTTGCTGTTTTCCCTTCGAGTTGTACTTGACAGTTGGGCTTGTATTTCCGGCCCCTTTTTACTTTTCGCACTTACTGTTGTACTCAGTTTTTACTTAGTGTTTACTTCTTCCGCTTGTACTCTGTGTGATTGTTTACTTTACAAAGGCAATGCCTTCCCTTTTTACCGGTATTTACGCCTTGGTGCTATTCGCCAGCCCCTGGCCTATGGAAGGCGGGTTTGGGGTAGTCACGGCACGGGCCCTGAGGACGGGTCGTGAAAAATTGGTATCAGAGGAGTTCGGTTCTACCGCAGAACTTATAACTCTGATGTTTCTTTCTGTGAAGCAATAGTGTTGAGAGTACCGAGTGTGGTTTTCAGTTCAGGGAGTCCAGTGTTGGTGCGGGCGGCCAACGTATCCATACACCAGGACCCTGACAACTGATTTCTGACTTTGTCCACGAAAACACTAATTGCGTGTGTGTTTTCAAAGGTTTTCCCTTAAAACAGCTCAAACCAGGTCAGCTCACCAGGTATAAACGTTTGACCATGTCACGATGTTTCTTTCAGAATGCCTTTTCACGGACGACCAGCTAGAGCCCCGAGAGTGGTACGTACTGACAGCCCGCCGAGCGACGAGGCCTCAGTACAGGGCCCTATCCCAGTTGAGGCACCAGCGGAGGCTCCAGCGGTACTGCTACCCGTTGGGCCACCGATGCCACCAGCCCCAGCAGTAGGCGATGCACGACGCTTGAGCGCGCTGCACGAGTTCCAGCGCCAGAGGCCACCCAGGTTCCGGGGAGAGACGGACCCGCAGGCGGCTGAGGTTTGGCTGGAGGCTGTGGTGAGAGTTTTCGGAATAGTGGGGACGTCGGCAGACTTCATGGTGATCTTTGCTACCAGCCTCCTTCAGGCAGCAGCAGGCAGGTGGCGGAGCTACTTGTTTCAGTTTTGCGATGAGATGAACTTCGCATGGGAAGACTTCGAGACCTTCTTCAGGGTGGAGCTTGTGCCAGTATATCTACACCCCGAGCGTGTACAAGAGATTCTGCCTTTGCCGCGTGATTTTCAATCAGTATCCGAGTCATCTGTGGGAAGTAGACAGATGATGCAGAGGTCCAGGAGGACCGGACTAGCAGTTGGACGATCTCGGGTTTTAGGACCGGTGGTGCGGGGCACCCGAGGTGGGCTCGGAGCCAGGCGTGCCAGAAACGGACAATGTTACTCCTGCGGCAGAAAGTGTCACCTGGCATGTGACTGTCCGACTCCTCGTACGATTGATCAGCGGGTGTTGGAGGAGCCACCGAGACAGAAGCAGCGGCGAGTGCTTGAGTAACAGCCGAGCAGTGGACAAGCCAGTAGAGCTCTGAGAGTAGGTGGGCAGGAGAGGAACTAGTGGATACGTCCTTTGTACTTCTAGTTCCATGTTGCTTTGTATTCGTGTCTTTGTAATATGAGCTGAAATAATAAAAAAACACTTATCTTTGTTGCTTTCTGGTCCTTTTGTTTGGTTGATACTGAGTGGTCCCGGTTAAACTGTTGACTTGACCCTCACTTTCGAGATTTCTACTGGAGGGGACCCAGTGACCTCACACTGATGCCGAAAGTGTGACTCGACCCTTGGAGGCGAGAGTGACAGTTGGATCTCTTAGTAGATACGTCAAGGCCTTACGACGTCATCCATGGCATGAATGCATCATTCATGCCAGGATTGACTGTATTAGGCAACGAATGTGGTTCATCCAGGGGATGAGACCTGGTTTCTCTTATCGGCAAAGAAGAAATCATAGCAGCTCTTGTGAGACTAAAGGAGGTCCAGGACATCCAAGAGAGGATGAAGACTGCTCAGTGCAGTAAGAAACAGGAAACTGGTGCCAGTCATAGAGACTCGGGCGTGTTAAGAAGAGGAAGCTTAAAGGAGAGATGAGTCTACGAAGCAGTAGACGTGGTGGCAGAGCTAGGAGAGCAGCATGAGGTGGTGTACATCCTAACATGGTACAACCACCCGCCTTAGTTATTCCTGCCAGGCTCAGGGAGCTGGAGGGCGGAGGAAGAGTGCGCCTGCATGCGGTCAAGGAGTGTGACCCAATGGCTCTAGAAATGATTCAAGGGACAGTCTGTGTCCACTACTAGATGTTGTAGTAACGGACGTCGATGTGAATCATTTCTTGCTTTCACAAATCTTGTTCTAGACCTAGTGTTTCTGGTAAGCCGTGGACTTGACCCTCACGTCTGGAGATACCTTGGTAGGAGACTTGATAATCACACTTATGCCGACGGTGTGGTCAGACCCTCGAGGCGAGAGTTTCGGTTGGAATCTCTTGGTGACACCGTCGAGGCCTTACGACGTTAGTTTGAGTATGGAATGGGAAATAACTGTTCATACTCAAATTGACGGTTTAGGCAAACGTCGGGATTGGTTTTCCTTGGTCGGGGAAAAGGAAACCCCAGGCAACACAGGATAAACTCTTTCACGGGAGGGTGCGACCGATCACTCTTGAATCGGCCAACCTTACACTCGTGGCAGCAGTCGTTTGAGTTCCAGTTCTAACAGGAATTGGAAACATCTAAAGTTTGAGGATGGCGACCACGTTCTTATACGGGTCTCACCTCGACAAGGTTTACGGAGATGTGTCCAAGGCGGCAAGTTATCTCCAGGGTTCAGCGGACCTTCTTAGGTCCCCATCTGGGTAGGCGGGGTGGTTTACCGCTTGACCCATTCACCGTAGTTGCACCAGGTGCACGATGACTTCCACGTATCTCAACTGAGGAGATACGTGCTCGACCCTGCGCATATCATCAACCATTAGGAGCTGGACGATGGCGATGGGGTGTCTTTCACGGAGGTTCCAGTGGGGATCGAGGATCGACAGAAGCAGATCCTACGAGGACGATCGATTCCTCGGGTGCACTTTCTTTGGCAGTACGGAACCTCCAGGTAAGCACATGGGAGCGGAAGGCTCAGATGCGTGCTCTGTACCGCTTTTGTGACCCTAGTTTGTATTGAAGCTTTACGGGGAGGTAAAGCCCTGAGGTGGGAGTAATGTAAAGACCCGGAAATTTCAAGGAAATTTTTTTTCTTAATTTATCTTTGGAATTTTACAAGAATGCAGTTTCTGACAGCGCCTGATTCCGAGGCCTGGTGTGCCCGGAATTAATTTCCGAAGTTTGTCTTGGGTACGTTCAGTGAACGAGCGAGCGGGAATTTCTATCTTTTGAACCGGTGCTCGGAATTGAAATCCGATTGCACCGATGGACTCGCAACGCCGGTAATCGCTTAAGGGAACCTTTACCGTAGTTGTGTTTGTGCGGGAGAAGAAGTTAATTTTTTGGGGTTTTATTAAAAAAGTGAATAAAATTGTTAAATCAATTTTATTTCATGTTAAGTTGTTAACTTCTCCCATGGGAAGTTGGTGGTGGGCCCACATCCATCCAACTTCCCATGTGTGGATATTTGAAAGGGTGGGGCCCACACAAACCCCTCCCCACCTCTTCAAATTCCTTAACTTTCCTAACCCCTCTAAACCCCCCATTTAAGTTTTGATAACTTAACACCTCCTTAATTTTATAACTTCTTATGTTAATAACTTAAGTGAGTTAAATATGGGTTTTGAATTTTCAAACTCTTGAAATTCAAAACCTATATTGGGTTAATAAAATAAGTGGGAGGATTATTTTATTTTGGGGTTAGTTGTTCTTGTGGTGGAGACTTGGGAGAGAAAAGGCTAAGTCTTCTTCTTCTTCAACATCGACGAAGAACGCGAAGAACACCTCCAACGAAGAACATCTCCACCGAAGAACGCGACGTCTTCTTCCAACGACGTTTCCCCTTCGAACGCACCTCGACGACAATGGAGTCGACGTTCTTTCCCCGCGACGCCCGACCTCCGCGACGCTCATCTTCCGCGGGTTGTTGATGTGCACCGTATCTGAATCGAGGTAGGGGTTTATTTATTTAATTGTTCGTGAATACAAACTTGGTGATAATCGTGGATTAAAACCCTTTTTGTTATTGAATAACGCGAGGGGGTCGGACCGCACAAACACGGCTGACCCTCCTCCTTTGTTTTTCGTGATGGTATCTTGAGGATGATACAAGAAAACGTGGTGCCGTTGCACCACAAGATTTATTGCGGAAGATACGCGCGGCGCCGTCGCACCGCGCCGTGGAAAGAAATCCAAGAACGTGATGCCGTCGCGTCGCGTCGAAGAAAGTCAAAGGCACCGCGGCCAGAGCGGGTCCGCGACGGAGGGAAGCGATGTCGTCGCATCGCGCCGAATGGCATAGGTCGCGGCCGGTTCTGGGCCGCGGCGGAGCAAGATGACCAGCGGCCGACACCGGGCCGCCGGTGTCGGCGAAGGAAGGACCGGCCGTCGCCGGTCCTTGGTGGCGAAACCGGCCGGCCAGTGCGGGCCGACCAAGCAGTGGAGACCGGGGGAATTAATTCCCACGACCGGGTCTTCAAGCGGCCCCAATTAAGGGGCCGCGGTTTCACAAAGGGGGGGGGGGCTTTGCCCCCCGCGCGCGGCACCCGAACGACGCGCTGGCCGCACCGCCGGCCGGGTCGCGCTGCCGGCCATGCCGGGTCCGGCCAGACCGGGTCGGGTCGACCCGGTTCGGGCCGACCCGGATTGGGTCAGACCAGGGGGGTCGGGCCGGGTCGGCCCGGTCCCAGACCCCCAGTTTCGGACCACTTTTGGTCAAATTCCCGTATCTTGGGCTACGGGCCTCCAAACGACTCGCCGTCAGCGGCAACGCGATCCTTGGATCGAGACGGTCATTTCAGTATACTATACTCAAGGTACATCTTCCTTTTTCAGGAGGCTACATGGTTAAAACTCCATAGTTAAGCGTGCTTGGCCTAGAGTAGTGATCAGGATGGGTGACCTCCTGGGAAGTTTACAGGGTGGGTGTGAGACGGAAAAGCCAATAACTTCCAGAACAGGCGTCAGATTGACGCGCCGTCTGTTGCGTTGCGTTCCTATTGACGATACAGAACTTTTGGCATCCTCCTCCCGAGTTTTGGATGCAGATGGATAGTGGCCGGGTTGGATCGCACCGAAATCCAACCGGGACCCTGGAACGGAAAAGCTGATATCATTCTGACAGAACGTCTGTTTGACGAACCGTCAACGGCGTTGGTGATCGCGTTGAGAAACGGTCCCTATGAGTTTACCCTATGAGATTTCGGGGTACAGTTGAGATACAGACGGGTTTGATTCGCTCACGAAACCAACCGGGCCCCTGGGACGAAAAGGCTAATAACTCACAGACCGGGCGTCCGATTGACGCGCTGTCTGTTGCATTGAGACCCCTATGACGTGGCGGTCCTTTGAGATACTTCTTCATGGGACTTTGAGATACTTGGAGTATCGACCTGTAGCTCATGGAGCAGACCCTCCCAGTGACGAGCGTGCGGAGTACGAAGACCGTGTAGCTGGCTGAGACCCGTCGACTGCTGATCGAACGACTCGGTGTGTTACAGAGGTGCGCTTGGTTGTAGCGGCATATGGGAGCACTTGGTTGTAGAGGCAGACCCACGAAAGAGGTGCGCTTGGTTGTAGGGGCACATGGGAGCGCTTGGTTGTAGCGGCAGACCCACGACAGAGGTGCGCTTGGTTGTAGCGGCATATTGAGCGCTTGGTTGTAGCGGCAGATCCACGACAGAGGTGCGCTTGGTTGTAGCGTCACATGGGAAAGCTTGGTTGTAGCAGCTTGCCCGTAGTACTCGATGGGTGGAGTTCTTCAGCAGTCTTAGGTTAGTGAGCAGTACCTCGGAGTCGTGACAGGACCACTGTACACTCCAGAGACGGAGCTCTTCAGCAGTTACGGTTTCAATAATGAAAATCCTGGTTGAGCTGAGACTTTTGACCTTGTGTTTACCTCATGATTGATATGGGTCACTTGCTAACATAGGAATATGTATGGGCATATACCCGGGTAGTGGTTATCCATTGATTTCACAATCCTTGTGTTTCCTCATGATTGAGATGGGTTACTTGATAACTTAGGTATATGTATGGACATATACCTAAGTAGAGGTTATCTGTTGAGATCTTCTTTGTGGTTATCCTTGTTGGTTTAGTGAGACCTTGAAGGTCTCGGGGTCCCTACTGAGTATCGTTATACTCACCCCTACACGGGCTATGCCCGCACCTCGTTGTGTTGGTTGCAGACGACGGGCAGTGATGAAAGAGGCCGAGTGTTCGAGGACTGGACAGTACCTGGAGGTGGACTATACGACGAGATGGTACATGGAGGAGGACCTCACGACGAGACGGTACCCAGAGGTGGACGTGACGACGAGGCGGTACCCTAAGGTGGACCACTGGGCGGACATACTCGGAGCGGACGGCGGGACCCAAGGAGCAGAGGAGCTATCTGTACCCACCCTTAAGGTGGGATTTCCAGTGGACAGTTCGGCGTAGCAGCTTTACTTTTCAGTTGTTGTTTTCCCTTCGAGTTGTACTTGACATTTGGGCTTGTATTTCCGGCCCCTTTTTAATTTTCGCACTTACTGTTGTACTCAGTTTTTACTTAGTGTTTACTTCTTCTACTTGTACTCTGTGTGATTGTTTACTTTACAATGGCAATGCCTTCCCTTTTTACCGGGATTTACGCCTTGGTACTAGTCGCCAGCCCCTGGCCTATGGAAGGCGGGTTTGGGGTAGTCACGGCACGGGCCCCGAGGACGGGTCGTGACAAAATATCATGCTAATTTTTGTGATTCCCTCTCCCATCAGATTGGGCATCTCTTTAGAACAGTCATCACATTGATCGTTGAATCGGTTATTAGCCCAAACCCCACTATTAACAGCCATTGGTTAGAATAAAAAGAATGTTATAGGAAATTATTTTAATCTATTAAACACATAAAGGGTAATAAAATGAAAAAAATGAACAACTTATGAATTTATAGGTTTCAATCTATTTTATCCATGATCTACTTCCCAATATAAATTCTTAAGGTCATTTTTTTATTCCCTTAATAATGGATCATAAAAATCTTATTAATTCACCAAAGAATATTTTACATGAGTGTTGAACCAAGAGTGAAATAAGGCATGTTTTCATGAACAAGTTCTCCTTGGAGTCTAGCTCAAAGAGGAGTATTCTGGTTTTACACCTAGATTCATTTATTCCAGAACCACCTCTACATGTTTTTTCCAGACATTGATGTATTTTCATGATAATCCAATTAATCTTTAATCAAAACAAATTTAGGATTATTTTTATATACTCAGTCTTATCCCTATGTCTTTCACAAGTGTTTTATAACCCTAGTCCCAAAAATTAATAAACTTGTCCTTTAATACCAACAATAACAACCCTTACCTTTATTAATAACTTAAACTGTGTTATTAAATAAAAAATCACTTAATACAACCCAGTATATAAATATTTATACTATCTTTGGGGATTAGGAACATTACATGACAACGAAATACATAACATACAACATAGTTGTCAAAAACTACATTCTTCCGCACATAGCATTCCTTTGGATTACCTGAGGGAATATATAAGAAAATGTTGATCTATAAATAACAATAAGGGAGTAAAAATGGCATAACATGAATAATAAAATACATGTTATTCAATAGACATATCAATGGATCATAATTGAAACATGAACATAATGTCCTGATATAACATGATTATCATAACATGTAAATGTTGAAACAACATAAGACATGATATTAGCATGAGCCAATGATCATTACACTAGTATTATCATCATTAAACCCTCATTTCACGTGGAATATAATGATAATAAGAATTATCCAATTCATTGGATTGTTACCAGGGCACAACATTAATATTCATTTTAATTTCATTCTAAAGTGTTCCACATAGATCATATAACATGGATTATTTAATCATAACAATTTATATCATGACAAAGTAATGTGGAATAAATAAATTAATTTTAATAATCAATAAGTAAATGATCATTAATGTGATTACCCTTTATAGATAAATGGGTATGGTATTTACTATACGTTGATTTTAGGTTGGAAAATCCCGGTAAAATTTCGGCAACATAACAACGTCATATTGAAATTCATAAATATTTTTGCTATGAGTGAAAGGATTAAATCATCATTTATATGGGAAATATATAGTAAGGGATCATGTAACATAATATCCCAACATATGATATGAAATTTAGATATATTATATTGATGAAATTCTTGAATAGAAATAAGAAAATAGAAATCCATTACATATTTCACCAGGGAAATTGGTGTACCCTGAATATATTAATGAGAGATAAAGGAGTGTATCATCATTAAAACATATGGAGGCCACTATCGGGGATGTGGGAAATCAGAACCTAACATTTTTAATTGAAAATATAATGGTGTACCAACATATAGAATATTTGATAAAAATGGGAATGGAAGGAATCCCTTAATTGGGAGTTTGAATTAAAAATCCTGAAGAGGGGATTCATGAGGGCTAGGGGTGCCTTGGGAGGATTCTAGAGAGTGTAATACAAAGTAGGGTCATGCCAAAACGATTTTTAGTGAATAAAAGTTGGATCTTGGGTGGGTTTATATAAGAAGATAAAGAGGAATTCTTTAATATTTCACAAACGAAGGTTTTGGAAACTAGATAATTAAATATTCAAGTCCACAAAACATCCCATGTTTTATTCCATGTGTTTATTCCAAATAGTATGGTAAAAAATTATTTTATAAGGGAAATATCCGATGATTTTAAAATATTTCCCTTTCTTATATGGAGGTGAGTCACACTCTCAAGGAAATTGAATTTAAAATCATAATATAAATTATTCAATTTTGAGGATTCACTAAGTATTTATAAATTACGTAAAAGAAATTTAATATAATATTATTTTAATGGTAAAACATATATTGGGTTGATAATACCCATTATAATATGTTTTACATCATTTCATAGTCATAATGTTGTCAAAAACTCATATTTTATATATAAAGTATTTAATTTTTAACATAAAATTTGACTTCATGAGAAAATTATAAAATATTAACCATTAAATAATATCAATTTCCATATTCCAAATATAAAATTGAATTTAAATAAATAATCTTATAAATATTTTAATTTTCAGTTTGAAAATAAAAACTGGCATTGATTGAAAATCAATGGGTTTTGACCAAAATATTTTTCCAACTGTAATAAAAATTACATTCGACTTCATTAAAATTATATACTCATATATTATTCATAAAATTAATTTGATAATAACATTTTATCAAAGTATTAATTATTTAAAAATTTCTTTAATTCTTTAAAATATACACTTTCTTTTTTATCGTCTGAAAAATATAAATCTTATCAAATGAATTATCTAATGATTTATAGATAATGAACTGATATAATCATCATTTATAAGAATTATTTTTATAATACTATTAATAAATACTATAGTTTAATTTAATAATATAAATATTTCTCAATATTATAATTTTCACCTAAAAAATAAATTTATTAAATTCATCGTTTTTTATCAAAGACTATTCCTATAAAGAAATTGATGCAACACGACTTCTATTTATAAAAAATGGATAACAAAATATGCACAAATAACTTATTACATAACCCCTTATTAAACTCACATATGACTTAATGTTAAGGTGTGTGAAGGGGATAGAACATTGGGGTGGCTGAAATAATATTGCTCAGGTCGTAATCACTATTAAATTCAACTTCTCTTATAGGAGAATATGTCCAAGCATAACATTTTGAAGGTTATCATGGGATTGGTTAAGAGAGATGCCTAGTGATTCAACCTCCATTCTAAGCTCTGAAAAAAAGCTTCATATGGACCGAGTTTATTGGATAAGGCCATCTTCTCATTTGTCTATGCTAGAAGTATTTTTAAACCTTATATTTATATAAGTTATGCGATCACTTTTCAACGGCTAAATTATCAACATTTATGATACTTAATAGTAATTTAATCATAATAGAAAAAGAGTTCTTGTTTTTTCTATGTCCATAAGAAAATAGAATCATAGCAATTTAATTCATAAATTATGGGGTCATTACATATATATTTTGAATGACATTACTATAAAAAAATATTCAAATCAATTTTTTATATTGGAAAATGTGAAAATAGAAAACTCCATGTATTTTAGAAGTGAAGAGAGGAGATGTAGGGTTTGTCATGGTTAATTATAGAACAAAAATGTACAAATAGGAACCCAAAACATCAAACAATAACACAAGAAAAGTAGAAAATAACATACATAGGATTATAGCCTTGATTAATATGAGGTGTCATAGAGGAGTCATGTTGGTAGTAGAGGAGTCTCGCGAGAACATGATAAACATACATGAATGAGTTGTGGTTAGGGTTTCGCTAAATAGAACAGGGACAATTTTAACAACACTTTTAGAAAATCACTCATAAAGATTATTTTTATCAGTTCTAAATATATAATCACCAATGAAACTAATATTTATCAGTTCTTTTTTAGCGCTGAAAAATATCTCTTTTAATAATGCATTTTTATAACTGATAATGATTGATATTTATCAGAACTAAATTTTTTTGAGAAAAGATTTATAATTATAATTTTCAAATAAATTTTTTATATTTTTTTAATTCTTTAAATATACGTACATTTTTTTAAAATTATTACCATACATTTTTAAGAAATAATTATTATTTATTTATAATAATTATAAATATATATTTATAAATATAGAAATAATACATTTATATATATATTTATTTATGAATATTTATTTATAAATATTTTTTAACATTATTAATTGATATATAATCTAAACTACTTGAATATTTAAAATGAAAGAAATTGTATAATTGAAAATGAGTACAATTTAAATTTTTTGAAAAAATGTATACGTTTTGTAAAATAAAAATAAGTTTTTATGAAATGTTGATATATATATATATTAATGTGGATTAATACATAGAGAAAATACTAAAACACAATAAATAAATATATATATTAATAAATAACAAAAATAATTAAATTCAAAAATAAAAAAAAATATTAAAAAAGAATACCCTGACTGTTGTATTAAAAACAAATAGCTAAAACTAACCTATTAGAAACGTAATATATATTAAATGAATCATATTATAATGAAATTTTAAAATATACTAAAATATGAATAATTTATATTAATATTATGTTTATGTTTTTATATATAATGCGTAAATAAATATTTTTGATTGTTTGTGTATAAAAATTCGTTAACACACACACACAGAAATATATATATATATATATATATATATATATATATATATATATATATTGTGTGTGTGTCAAATAAATGCAATAGATGACATTTGATATTGGTTAAATTGAAAAACCAAACAACATTAAAAATGAATAGGACATTAATGTGTTTTTAATTAACATTTCATATATTTTATACCTATTAATTTTATATATCTATACATAACATATACTATTTATTAATATTTATTATCTATATATATGTGTCTTAAATTTATTCATTCTTATCAATAATTTTTTATTTAATGTAACGATACATATTTTACTTAATGTACTCATTTTCATACCTTTTAATTTTATTCTATACCATTACTAGTGAAAAATATCATAGATAATGGGAACCTAATTTCATCACTAAAAACATGCAGTTAACGAAATCCTTTTATTTAAACTAAAAATAAATTGTTAATAATAGATTTATTTATTCGTTCTAAAATAAAGCACTGATAAAGGATACCTTTTATCAGTGCTAAACAGAATAATTGATAATGTTTTCCATTTATCACTTATTATTTTAGCAATGACAACGATGAAATTTATCAGCAAATTTTTCCAGTGCTAATAAATGCTAGCGCGGTTAATGGTGTGTTTTCTAGTAGTGCGATTCTCATACTAGAGAATATCCAACACCTATAATCAATATTTGGATCATCAAATGATTCCTGGGGATTAAATCATATATTGGAACACCAGAATTTCATACACCTATTATGGAATACCTAGCCCACATTGCCCATTGAGTGAACATTGGAGGCTAGATAATCATTTGGGTGCCAGTTCTTGGGGAGACCGCGTTGGTGTCCACAATGTAAGAACTCTATTTATAAAGAATATGCATGTTTATGATCTCTCCTAGGGTTCTACCAATTGATAATCACATCCTTATATCATCATTTAATTAAGATAATATATGATCAAATGGGTGAATATTGGTGTTTAATCCCAAATTATTTTAATTAGGTGGTTTTGAAGAATGACATGCTAATAGAATTCCTTGGTAAGGGACCCAGGTAATGGTATGTTCAACTAAATTTATTAGGGTGGTTTTAATACCCTAGTTTGGGTAAAATATATAGTGGTCATCCCTATTGTAATTCCTATATAAGTACTCTCCCCAGTAGGGACTAATGGAAGTGCATCACCCATGTGGTGTCCCGAAACCGTGCTATTCCTAATGAGGGATTCGTGAGGTGTTTCTCCATAGTGTGGCATAAGAATGGTTTGTCTCCCTAATAAGGTACATAGATTTTCTTTTCCTGTGTTAGGGCTAAAAATGAGGCTCACCCTAGTATGGCCCTAACAAAGGGACTTCTCTCTAGTGTTGGATAAGTTAAGTGATCTTCCATGAGAGGATAAAGTGTAGGGTTGTCTCCATAGTAAGGGCCTAAAGATGGTCTCACCTTAGTGATTTCCAATAGAGGGGGATTCATCTAGCTGATATATAGGTGAAGTTATATCTCTATCGGGGTGCTTCTCTAAGGGAATTGAGAGTGTTTCCCCTAGCATTGTTCACCATATATAACTAGGTGAGCATCTCTCAAATATAGGTGAATTTTAGGTTCCTACACACTATACTTATAGATCATGGGGTGATTTAGTCTTTAATTATTTTTAAAATCAAAATAAAACAATTACATTTTCAATTGGTTATTTCCTTTAGGTTATAGAAAAAATGTTATACGTGGATAGAGAATGGGTAATAAGGGTGAACAATAGTGAGTATCCCTACAACCTCTTCAAATGTTTCTACTTCATGCATATGTGGAATCTAAAGAGTTCAATTTATGTTAAAAATTGATACCATGTTGAAAGGTACAAGGGTGTATAGGTTGGTAAAAACTTGTTCACTAGAGAGATACATCATGGGCACATGTGAATGACAAAATTTGAAATGGCTAGGGCACATACCAAGGGTAGTGGGTAATTTGTTTGTAAAGACCCGTAAATTTCAAGGAAATTTTTTTTCTTGATTTTCTTTAGAATTTTACAAGAATGCAGTTTCTGACGGCACGTGATTCCGAGGCCCGGTGTGCCCGGAATCGTTTTCTGAAGTTTAGATCAGGTACATTCAGTGAACGAACGAGCAGGTTTTTCTAACTTTTTAACCAGAGCTCGGAATTGAATTCTGAGGGCATCGATGGAATTACAGCGCCGGTTTTTACTTAGAAATGCCTCTTCAGGAGTTGCGTTTTCTCGGGTGTGGTTTTTAAATTTTGGGGTTAAGTGAAGAAAATAAAATAAAGTGGTGCGACAACATTATTTTATTTCACTTAAAGCGACTTAAAGCCACTTAATGCTGCTTAAGCTGAGTTGAAGCGGATAGGGTGGAACCCGAAATATCCTACCCTCATGGTAGGATATTTGTTAGGTGGGGCCCACATGAGCCCCACCATTTTGTCTCCCCTGAGTAAGGCACCCACAACCCCCCTCTCAATGAAAGTCAACTGGTGTGTTTTCTAAAACTCTTAAATGCTCTTATTAAATGGACAGTTAAGTCGTTACCATTAATTCACCGCATTAATGGTTCGTTTCTTAACATGTTTTCAAACTGTTGGCATAATAATAAAATAATACCAACACTTGTCTTTTGAAGGGTGACTTGTTTAGAGGATTTGGAGAAATCTCTGAAGCTAGAAGATCATCATCTTTCTTCGCGAAGAACGCGAAGAATGCGAAGAACGCGAAGAACGCGAAGAACGCCAGCCTTCGACGAAAGGCGCCAAAGAATGCCAAACCTGCGGAGATCGACGATGCGACGTCGTGTACCACGACGCCGACGATTCTCCTTCCCCGACGTTCTTCTGCGACGTTTCTCCTCTCGTGACAAATCTTCGATCAACTTCTTGAGGTAGGAGATTTCAAATCTTTTAAATTTCTTTTGTGGATTTTTATACTTAACATGGATTTAATACGTGAAATTAAATCTGTGTGTTTTCCTTAACCGTCGGAGATCGTCGATGCGACGCCCTTCCGCGACGACGTGACGCCCTTCCGCGACGCGACGATCCTCTTCTTCCGCGACTGTCAATTCCGCGAAGAACTCTTGTCCGATGACAGCTACGAGGTAGGGGTTTTATTTGAGAATAATTTTTATTCCCATGGTTGTTCCTTCTACAAAAAAGAACTTAGATCAAAGTTCAATTTTAATTTATTAAAATTGTGCCTTGTTTTGTTTTTCATGTGATGACTATTATCCCCAATTGTTATCACCTAACGCGGAGGGTGCGGGCCAAACAAACACGGACCGACAACCCTCTGCAGTTTTTCATTGATGCATGAATTAGCGGTGTTTACAAAATGGGATCATAATGGTGATTGGAGGCCTTTGCAGCAGAGTTCGGATCCCAGGAGAGCCGTAGGCGCAAACCGCAGGCAAAACGGAATACCGGACCGCGTCCGATGGTCCGCGGAAGTTTCCGCCAGTGCGCCACGCCGGCACGGCGGGGCCGGCAGCCGGGGCGGCGGCACCCAGCGCGCCGCCGGGATGACCCGCCGTGGCTGAAGCTGCGGCGGTGAGAGCCGGTCCCGCGACCACGCGGGACCGCGGAAGGGATGCGGCCTTGCGCCACGTTAGGGGACACAGAGCGGCCCCCGCGTGGGGGGGGGGGGCACCATGGGTGCGGCCGGTCGGCCAGCGCTGAGCCGCCAGACTGGCCAGCTGGGTCGCGCCCAGGCCGGGCCGGGTCACGCCCATCCGGGTCGGACCCGGTTCCGGCTGACCTAGGGGGGGTTGGGCTAGGTTGGTCCGGGCCCAGACCCCCCGTTTTATGACCTTTTCGGTCTTTTGCGCATAACTTGAGCTAGGGGCCTCCGAACGAACCGTCATCCACGGTGATTTGATCCTTGGATAGAGACGGTCATTTTGGTATACTACACCCAAGGTTTCGGAATACTTAGGGTTCGGCCGGGTTGGTTCGTACACGAAACCAATCGGGCCCTCGGAGCAGAAACGCTCATATCTTGATCTCCGGAAGCCCGATTGACATACCATCGACTTCGATGGATTCCTCTAAGTGATATGGATATTTTGGATTTCTCCGCCTGAGGTTTGGACGCAGGTGGAGTATGGTTGGGTTGGTTTTTCCTTAAAAACCAACCGGGCTCCTGGGACAAAAAATCCAATATCTCTCAGACCGGGCGTCTGATTGATGCGCCATCTGCGACATTGAGTTCCTGTTGACGATACAGATATTTTGTGTATATCAACTCTAGACTATGTTTTAGTTGATGTATCAGCCTCTCGGCTCGTGGATAGGACCCTCCCGAACGAGCATGCTGTATGCGGGAACCCTAGAGCTGGCTACGACTGCTACTGTGATGACGACGACGACTGTACAGAGATCCTCAGTGGATTCGACGACGATGAATACAACACTCAGGGATCCTTTGTGGGTCAGTTCTATTGATCCTTTGTGGGTCATTGCGGGGGATAGTACCTATCGATCCTTTGTGGGTCTGACGGCTTAGATGAATCAGTGGAAATATCTGGTCATCTTTATCGACATTCAAAGAAGTATTCATGTGTGAGCTAAATCCTGTTTTGCTTTCATTTGTGGATTGTGTTGTGCTATACTGTGTGGATTTATGTTTTGCTTTCCTGTGTGGACTGGGTTGTACTTGGGCTCGGATATCGGAGCTGAACGAGAATTGAGGACTTAGGTATATGTATGGGCATATACCTAAGCAGTGTCAGATATTACTTCATGATTGTATCTTTCCTTTGTGGTTATCCTTTGTAGATTCGGGGAGACCTTCGGGGGTCTCGGGGTCCCTACTGAGTAGCTTATACTCACCCCTGCACGAGCTATGCCCGCACTACGTTGTGTTGGTTGCAGACGAAGGACATCGTTGATCGTGGTGGAGGCCCACGGAGCAGGACGGTACCTGGAGGAGGACCACTGGGCGGGACGTACTCAGAGCAGTCGGCTGGACCCGAGGAGTAGTGGAGGCTTTCTGTACCCACCCTTCAGGTGAGATTTCTAGTGGGCAGCTCGACGTTGTGGCTTTACTTTTCAGTTTTTTTTTCCCTTTCCAGTTGTACTTTACATTCAGTTTGGGTTTGTATTCTGGACCACTTACTTTTCCGCACTTACTGTTGTACTCAGCTTTTACTTAGTGTTTACTTCTGCCTGCTTGATCTGTGGTGTTTGTTGTTTACTTTACAAAGGCAATGCCTTCCCTTTTTTTCCGGGATTTACTCCTTAGTGCTAGTCACCATCCCCTGGCCTATGGAAGGCGGGCTTGGGGTAGTAACGACATGGGCCCCGAGGACGGGTCGTGACAAATTGGTATCAGAGAAGGAACCCCACCTTAAGTGCGGTGCACTGCCTGGGTTGAGACGCAGGGCCCACAACGAGGGAATTGTGCTCTAAAGGGGGGGTGATTATAACATCCCCAAATGATAAAGGGTTAAATGACTAAATGATATGACTCTTTTCAACAAGGTACACCTTCCTTTTCAGGAGCCTGTCTGATTAGAACTCCACAGTTAAGCTTGTTTGGCCTGGAGTAGTAATCAGGATGGGTGACTTTCTGGGAAGTTTCCCAGGGTGTGTGTGAGTGAGGACAAAGCATACTAGAAAGGACATGTGTTGGCCTGTTGGGACTATCATTAGTCAGATGACCCGTTCGGGCATGTGGTTGGACCCTTGGTGGGACCCACGTGTCTGTGGGGAAACTGGTGGTACCTGGTGGGCAAGGACCTAATGACCATGTTAAGGCGGGGTGGTTGTGCTGTGATTGGGACCCAGTTAAAGAACACTAAAAAGGTCATGTGTTGGACTGTGGGGACTATCATTAGTTAGATGACCCGTTCGGGCATGTGGGTGGACCCTAGGGTGGGGCCCACGTGTCTGCGGGGCAACTGGTGGTACCTAGTGTGCAAGGACCTGACGGCCATGTTAAGGCGGGGTGGTTGTGCTGTGATTGGGACCCAGTTGTCACATTTGGTATCAGAGGAGTTCGTTTCTACCACAGACTCTGATCTTTCTTCTATGTGAAGCAATAGTGTTAAGCGTATTGAGTGTGGTTATCAGTCCAGGGAGCCCAGTGTTGGTGCGGAAGCCGACATATCCGTACACTAGGACCCTGACTTCTGATTTCCGAATTAATGCACGAAAACATTGATTGCATGTGTGTTTCATGTTTTCTTTGTGATTACTTTGTATCAGCTCACCTAGTATACTATTCTGACCGTGGCGCACCTGTTTCCTTTTTCAGGATGGCCCCACAATGGTAGCCAGATAGGGTTCTGATAGTTGAGCATGACGACAGCCCACCGAGAAATGAGGCCTCGTTATAGGGCCTTTTGACAGCTGAGGCATCGGCGGTACCTCTACCCGCGGTGCCACCGATGCTTCCAGCCCCAGTCGTTGACGATTCACGTCGCCTTAGTGAACTGCATGAGTTCCAGTGCCAGCGACCGCCCAGGTTCCGCGGGGAGACGGACCCCCAGGCAGCCGAGGACTGGCTGGAGGCAGTTGTACGAGTTTTCTGGTAAGTGAGGACACCAGCAGACATCATGGTGATCCTCGCAGTGAGCCTACTGCACGCAGCAGCGAGCCGATGGTGGAGCTTGATGGTCCAGGTTCACGATGAGGCATATCTTCTCTGGACAGAATTTGAGGGCCTCTTCCACTCAGAGTTCGTCCCGTCCACCCTCTGTGCGGTGCGCATCCAGGAGCTTCTTCAGCTGTGGCAGGGCAGCTTGACGGTCACCCAGTACTCGGTGAGATTTACCGATCTCTCGCGTTACTTGACAGACATGGTAGGGGACCCATTCTTCCAGGCCCAGACCTTTGAGCAGGGATTGAGACACGAGATCAGGGCATCGCTGATCTCCCTCAGCATTCCGACTCAGGCAAGAGTACTGGAGCAAGCCCTTTTGATTGAGATCTTCCCTGTTGAGCCTTCGTCAGCAGCGAGACCTACCGCGAGGTGGAATGTAGCAGAGTCTTCTGCAGAAGGCAGTCGACGGATGACTCAGGGGTCCAGGCAGACCAGACCCTCACGCAGACGACCTCATGACACTGGCTCAGCAGTGCTGGGCACACAGCATGGAGCCAGTCTTTCGAGAGGCAGGTAATGCTACACATGCGGCGGGCAGGGCCACATGGCTCGTGACTGCCCGACCCACCGTGCCGAGGAGCAGAAGATGGTTGAGGGGCCACCCAGGCAGAGGTAGAGGGTCGACCGTGGCGATCCGCAGGGAGGATGCAGAAGAGGTAGAGGAGCTGGCCAAGCAGCAGTTGGTGGGAGACGCTTTGAGACTCTACCACCACCACCACCATGAGGTCCACCCCGACCACAAGGAGCTGGCGGGTAGAGACAGGCACAACTCCAGGCAGCGGAGGCCTACGACTACAGCGCGCCCGAGATGATTCGAGGTACTATTTGTGTCTATTCCACCCTTGCTGCAGTTCTTATAGTCACTAGAGCGAGTCACTCATTCATAGCCGCTGCCCTTTTTCGGAGCTCGTAGATTCTGACAGAGCCATTGGCTTGATCCTTACGGCTAGAGACCCATACGGCAGCAGACCTGACGATTACGCACTGGTGCCGGTAGTGTGAGCTTACTCTAGGAGGCGAGAGCTTCGGCTGGGATCTTCTTGTAGTGGCGTCGAGGCCTTACGAAATCATCTTGGGCATGGATTGGTTATCTACAGTCCATGCACAGATTGACTGTATTAGGCGCAAGGTGCGATGTGTACGCACCGACGAGAGCAAGTTCATCTTCACCGGCGAGAAGGGAGCCTTTTCAGCACAGGATGGAATTCCGTGGAGGAGAGAACAACCCATCACTCATCATTGGGCTAGCCTCATCCTAGGAGCAGTTGACATGCGGAGTCCTAGTTTTCCTGTAGTGGTGGATCAGTACTCGGACGTCTTTCTCGACGACATTCCAGGGCTACCTCCTTGCAGAGAGGTATAATTTCATATTGACCTGTACCCCGGGACAGCCCCGATATCAACTCCAGCATATCAGATGGCCCCCGCTGAGCTTCGAGAGCTACGGGTACATTTGGAGGACTTCTAGGGAAAGGGATTCATCCAACCTAGTGTTTCACCCTGGGCTTCCCCGATATTGTTCTCCAAGAAGGCGGATGAGAGCTTGCGGCTTTGCGTCAACTATCGTCGCCTGAACCAGGAGACAGTGAGGAACAAGTATCCTCTACCGAGGATTGATGACCTCTTCGATCAGCTCAAGGGAGCATGGTGGTTCTCAAAGATATACCTTAGGCCAGGCTATCATCAGCTCAGACTTCGGGACAAGGACGTGTAGAAGACGGCCTTCAGATGTCGTTATGGACACTATGAGTTTTTGGTTATGCCTTTCGGCATAACCAATGCTCCATCGGTTTTCATGGGCCTCATGAATAGGATCGTTCAGCCATACCTCTACCAATTTGTCATAGTCTTCATCGACGAAATTTTGATATACTCGACGACTGAGGAGGAGCACGCCTACCACTTACGGGTTGTACTAGACACACTCCGAGAGCACCAGCTTTATGGAAAGCTCTCAAAGTGTCAGTTCTCGATACATGAGGTGCACTTCATGGGACACGTCATCTCTAAGGCGGGACATGCAGTGGATCTTGTGATGATCAAGGCAGTGCTAGCTTGGGAGCCACCCAAGAGTGTGACAGAGGTGTAGAGTTTCTTGGGACTAGCTGGATACTATCAGAGATTTGTGCCAGACTTTTCCAGAGTTGCGGCACCACTCTCAACTCTTACGAAGAAGGGGAAACCCTTTTTCTGGTCAGATAGATGTCAGTAGAGCTTCCAGGAGGTGAGACAGAGATTGACCAGCGCCCCTATCTTGAGGTTGCCTGAGGAGGGATTAGGGTACGTAGTCTACTGCGATGCATCAGGGACCGGACTCAGATGTGTCCTGATGCAGGAGCTGGCGGTGATTGCCTATGGATCATGTCAGTTGAGGTCGCATGAGTAGAACTATGCTACCCATGACCTGGAGTTATCAGCAGTCGTCTTTGCTCTGAAGACATGGCCACACTATATGATGGTCGAGCACTTTACTGTCTTTTCTGACCATCAGAGTCTCAGGTAAATATTCTCTCAGAAGGACCTAAACCTGAGACAATGGAGATGGCTAGAGTACCTCCTGGACTATTACTTTGAGATAGTCTATACTCCGGGGAAGGGGAACGTGGTAGCCAATGCTCTCAGTAGGAGGACGGGCATTCAGCTACTTGAGGAGGTGAAAGAGCAGCTAGCCGCTTTGCAGATATCCTTCGTGGATAGAGATGGAGCAAACTTCCTTCAGTCTCTCACAGTCACCCCTCCACTACTACAGTGGGTCAGAGAGGCACATCGTGGGGACGCTGACTGTGAGACGTGGCGTGCACAGATATCCTTAGGACAGGCACATGATGGATTCTTCATTAAAGAAGAGCACTACATCATTTTCAGAGGACGTACCTTAGTACCAGTCGCTTTACGGGAGGAGGTTATGAGAGAGTTTCACACTTCTCATTTGGCAGTACATCCTGGAGTGGAGAAGATGTACAAGGACCTCAGACGACAACACTAGTGGCCGGGCATAAAGAAGGTTGTGGAAGAGTTCGTTTCTCGATGCCTCACCTGCCAGCAGGTGAAGGCAGAGCATCAGGTACCAGCAGACTTGGTATAGCCCTTGGAGGTCCCGAAGTGGAAGTGGGATGAGATATCAATGGACTTCATGACTGGACTGCCACGCACTTCGAGAGATCATGACACCATTTGGGTGATTTTCGACCGACTCACCAAGTCGGCTCACTTCTTAACCACTAGAGAGCAAGCCTCATTGGAGAGCTTGGGGCGTCTCTACGTTCAGGAGATTGTACAGCTTCACGGTGTGCCATCATCTATCATCTTCGATCGAGATGCTTGCTTTACTTCCCAGCTTTGGAAGGGGTTGTAGGAGGCATTCGGGACACAGCTACGTCTGAGCACCGCCTTTCACCCTCAGACGGATGGTCAGACGGAGAGGACCATTCAGTCTCTAGAGGACATGCTCCGCGCATGTGTCCATGAATTTGGTCGCAACTGGGAGGACCACCTAACCTTGTTGGATTTTGCGTACAACAACAGTTACCACTCCACCATCGGGATGGCACCATATGAGGCATTGTACGGCAGACCTTGCAGATCTCCTTTTTGCTGGACAGACCCTGGGGAGTCAGCACTTGTGGGACCAGAGATGGTCCGGGCCATGACAGAGAAGGTCCAGGTCATCCAAGAGCGGATGAGGACAGCTCAGAGCCAGCAGAAGTCTTATGCTGACAGGAGGCAGAGGCAACTAGAGTTTGAGGATAGCGACCGCGTCTTCTTACGTGTCTCACCTCGACATGGATTACGTAGATTTGGCCGAGGTGGCAAGTTGTCCCCATGCTTCATCGGACCATTCCAGGTCCTCAGCAGGGTCGACGAGGTGGCTTATCGCCTGGCTCTACCACCTCAGTTGCACGAGGTGCACGACGTCTTCCACGTATCTCACCATAGGAGATACGTGCATGACCCCGATGCATATCATTGAAAAAGGGGATATAGACGTTGATGATGGGGCGAATTTTGTGGAGGTCCTGGTGGAGATCGAGGATCGACAAGAGCGGGTCCTACGTGGATGATCGATTCCTCTAGTGCGCATCAGATGGCAACACGAGAACCTCCAGGAGATCACTTGGGAGCGGGACGCTCAGAAGCGTGCTCAGTACCCACATTTGATTCCCAGGCTTATGATGTATCTTTACGGGGACGTAAAGCCCTGAGGTGGGAGTGATGTAAACACCCATAAATTTCAAGGAATTTTTTTTCTTAATTTTCTTTGGAATTTTACAAGAATGCAGTTTCTGATGGCATATGATTCTGAGGCCCGGTGTGCCCGGAATCATTTTCCGAAGTTTGGCTCGGGTACGTTCAGTGAATGAATGAGCGGGTTTTTCTAACTTTTGAACCGGTGCTCGGAATCAAATTCTGAGGGCACCGATGGAATTGTAGTGCCAGTTTTTTCTTAGAAACTCCTCTTCAAGAGTTTTGTTTGCTCTGGTGTGGTTTTTAATTTTTGGGGTTAAGTGAAGAAAATAAAATAAAGTGGTGTGACAACTTTATTTTATTTCACTTAAAACCACTTAAAGCTGCTTAAGCTGAGTTGAAGCGGGTAGGGTGGAACCCAAAATATCCTACCCTCTTGGTAGGATATTTGTGAGGTGGGTCCTGCACGAGCCCCACCGTTTCTTTTCCCCTAAGTAATGCACCCGCAACCCCCCTCTTAATGAAAGTCAACTGGGGTATTTTCTAAAACTCTTAAACACACCTATTAAATGGACAGTTAAGTTGTTACCATTAATTCACCGAATTAATGGTTCATTTCTTAACATGTTTTCAAACTGTTGGAATAATAATAAAATAAGACCAACACTTGTCTTTTGACGGGTGACTTGTTTAGAGGATTTGGAGAAATCTCTGAAGCTAGAAGATCTTCATCTTTCTTCGTGATAAATGCGAAGAACGTGAAGAACACGAAGAACGCCGGCCTTCGATGAAAGGTGACGAAGAACGCCGAACCCACAGAGATCGACGACGCGACGCCGTGTACTGCGACACCGATGATTCTCCTTCCCCGACGCACTTCTGCGGCGTTTCTCCTCCCGCGATAAATCTTTGATCAACTACTTGTGGTAGGAGATTTCAAATCTTTTAAATATCCTTTGTGGATTTTTATCCTTAACATGGATTTAATACGTGAAATTAAATCCGTGTGTTTTCCTTAACCCTCGAAGATCGTCGACGCGATGCCCTTCCGTGATGACACGACGCCCTTCCGCGACGCTACGATCCTCTTCTTCCGCGACGGTCAATTCCGCGAAGAACTCTCATCCTTCGACAGCTACGAGGTAGGGGTTTTATTTGAGAATAATTTTTATTCCCATGGTTGTTCCTTCTAAAATAAAGAACCCAGATCAAAGTTTAATTTTAATTTATTAAAATTGTGCCTTGTTTTGTTTTTCATGTGATGACTATTATCCCCAATCTTTATCACCTAACACGGAGGGTACAGGCCAAACAAACACGGCCCTAAAACCCTCTGTAGTTTTTCGTTGATGCGTTTATTAGTGTCGTTTACGAAAGGGGATCAGAATGGTTATTGGAGGCCTTCACAGTAGAGTTCGGATCTCAGGAGAGCCGTAGGCGCAAACCGCAGGCATAACGGGTCACTGGAGCACGTCTGGTGGTCCGTGGAAGTTTCCACCGGCGCGGCGGGAAGACCTGCCGCGGCTGAAGCCATGGCGGCGAGAGCCGGTCTCGCGGCTGCGCGGGACCGCAGAAGGGACGCGGCCTTGCGCCGGGTCCGGTGACACGGAGCGGCCCCCGCGCGGGGGGGCCGGAGCTCCTTGGGTGAGGCCGCACGACCAGCGTCGAGCCGCCAGACCGGCCAGCTGGGTCGCGCCCAGGCCGGGCTGTGCCGGGTCGCACCGGCCGGGCTGGGTCGCGCCCTACCGGGTCGGACCCGGACCCAGGTCGGGTCGACCTGGTTCGGGCAGACCCAGGGGGGTTGGGTCGGGTCGGTCCGGGCCTAGGCCCCCCATTTTCAGACCTTTTCGGTCTTTTTATTATAACATGAGCTACGAGACTCCGAACGATGCGCCGTTAGCAGTGATGTGATCCTTGGAGCGAGACAGTCTTTTCGGTATACTATATCCAAGGTTTCGGAATACTTTGGGTTCGGCTGGGTAGGTTCGTACACTAAACCAAACGGGCCCTCGGAGCGGAAATGCTCATATCTTGAGCTCCGGATGCCCGATTGACATACCATTGACTTTGATGGATTCCTCTAAGTGAGACGGATCTTTTGGCTTACTCCGCCCGAGGTTTGGACGTAGGTAGAGTATGGTCGGGTTGGTTTTTCCATAAAAACCAACCGGGCCCCTAGGACGAAAAAGCCAATAACTCTCAGACCGAGCGTCCGATTGATGCGCCGTCTGCGACGTTGAGTTCCTATTGACGATACGGAACTTTTGGGTACATCAACTCTGGACTATGTGTCAGTTGATGTATCAGCCTCTCAGCTCATGGAGCAGACCCTCCCGAATGACCTTGCTGTATGTGGGAACCCTAGAGCTGGCTGCGACTGCTACTGTGACGACGAAGACTATACAGAGATCCTCACTAGATTCGACGGCGACGACTATAGCACTCAGAGATCCTATGTGTGTCAGTGCTATCGATCCTTTGTGGGTCATATCCTTTGTGGGTCATTGCAGGGGTTAGTTACCTATCGATCCTTTGTGGGTCAGATCCTTTGTGGGTCACTGCGGGGGTTAGTACTTATCGATCTTTTGTGGGTCCGATGGCTTAGATGAATCAGTGGAAATATCTGGTCATCATTATCATCATTCAAATAAGTATTCCTGTGTGAGGTGAATCCTGTTTTTCTTTCCTTTGTGTATTGTGTTGTTTTATCTTGTGTGGATTTACATTTTTCTTTCCTGTGTGGACTGGGTTGTACTTGGGCTCGGATATCGGAGCCGAACGAGAATTGATGACTTAGGTATATGTATGGGCATATACCTAGGTAGTGTCAGATGTTACATTGTGATTGTATATTTCTTTTTTGGTTATCCTTTGTGGATTTTGCGAGACCTTCGGGGGTCTCGGGGTCCCTGCTGAGTAGCTTATACTCACCCCTGCATGGCCTATGCCCGCACTACGTTGTGTTGGTTGCAGACGATGGACAATGCTGATTGTGGTGGAGGCTCGCGGAGCAGGACAATACATGGAGGTGGACCACTGGGCGGGACGTACTCGGAGCGGTCGGCTGGACCTGAGGAGTAGTGGAGGCTTTCTGTACCCACCCTTTAGGTGGGATTTCTAGTGGGCAGCTCGACGTTGCGGCTTTACTTTTCAGTTGCAGTTTTCCCTTTCTAGTTGTACTTTACTTTCAGTTTGGGTTTGTATTCTGGCCCACTTACTTTTCCACACTTACTGTTGTACTCAGATTTTACTTAGTGTTTACTTCTACCTGCTTGCTCTATGGTGTTTGTTGTTTACTTACAAAGGCAATGCCTTCCCTTTTTCTGGGATTTACGCCTTGGTGCTAGTCTCCAGCCCCAGGCCTATGGAAGGCGGGCTTGGGGTAGTCACGGCATGGGCCCCGAGGATGGGTCGTGACATTGTTGGATTCCTGTGGGGGAAATTTATCCTCCTCATTATGTTTCCATTGTCACCAAAAAAGTAATACCAAAAGATTCCCCCATATCAGAATGAAATCTACACCAAATGAATACGATATATTATGATGATAGGGTTCATCTGATTGCATAATGAACTAGGTTTCAAGAATGAAGTTCGTTCTTGTGTTTTGGGTGATTCACATACTGGTGAGGCAAGAAAAAGTGCACGGTGTGAGTTATAAAAGAGAATAATACCTCTATACATAGAGTTAGTACCATACATGGTATCAGATTCTTTTAATTGAGTGATGTTTATTGTTGTGAACTCTCATTTTTCTCTCATATTTCACCCCCCCCCCTCGGGGTAAGTGTAAGAATACATACACTCCATAACAAGATCACCCTTCCCATTCAGATGAGAAAAGGGACGTAATAAAAGACCCTTAATAATGGTTTCTAAGTGATGGATCATGGTGAAGGTTCTAGAGCAAAAGGCCAGGGTGAAATGGACTGATATAAAGACCTTGGAGAATGGGAATGAGAAAATTAATTTAGAAAAGGGGCCTAATATATGAATCCTAATAAATGGTCCTCAGAGATGTACCATGGTGAAGTGGCCTATGTGATGGTCTATTGAAAAGGGGAATGGAAGGACTCACCTAGGTAAGGCCTCTAATGAAAATTTATCTGGGTGAAAAAAATAACTATTTAAAGTTTTTTTTGTTCCTTTCATTCCAGTTATTCCATATAATAAAGAAATTTACAATAAGTTTCCATCTCAAAAATAAACTATTAAACTCCAATTCATGTTATATCTGGAAGTCATTTTAAGAAATTTTTTTATAAAACATGGATAATAATTTGATGGAGTGAATGGTTGATGATGTTAATCACATGTATAAAAGGAATCATGAGCCCTTTATACTAGATCTAACAAAGGAAATAATGAAACACCAACATGAATATATAGTTTCTAATTTCTTTTCATTGTACAAGAATTTATTTATAATATATGTTAACATAAGTTAAAAAGATTCAATCAATCCAAAATCATGGTTTTCTGAATAAAAAAATCTAGGTACAACAAATGTTTCTTCAAAGAGAGGCTGCATCATCAAAGGTAACAGACCTAAAAACATATTGCTTCATCATTAAAATATATTTTTATTTAGTATAAGTCACATATCACAAGTGAAGGAACACTTTCTTCCACCATGTTTCATCATCCCACCATTAATCAAGTATTGTGGTGGAATGGATATTTGTATCTACACCCTAGAGGTGGCATGAAGCCTATGTGTTTATGGTATTAATGTGTCCAGAAAACTTTCATGGTTTTTGAAAGTCAAATAAATGGTGTATCCATCTATAAATTTCTTAATATTATCAGTACAAGTGTTTATATGAAAAATGATATATTTCTAGAGTTTCTATATTATTAGAGTCCTCAAATCAACACCACTCAACTAACACATTGTGAGTTGAGAATCTATCTTTGAGATTACTAGAGGTTTTATAGGGTTAAAACCCATGAGTCTATGTAGAATATTTTTATTCCCCTATAGGGTTTATAGGGAGACTTTCATAAGATACCATATATGTCCTTAGAGTTACTGGTATATGTCAAGGATTCTATAGGGATGGAAGATATTACCAGAATTGGCATCAATTTATAGGTTTGGAATAATTTATTCTTAATCCATAATAGTAATGAGACCTTCTAAAAACATTCAATGTGATATCCATCCGCACAAAAAAGGTACTTCCATAGTACTTACATGATAAAGCTCACGTAACTCCAATATGAGAAGTGTGGGTATGACATTAACCCATTAATCCCTGATGAAACACAATTATCATTGTTTCAAGTTACGTGGTAAATAAGACACCTAATTATAGATTTTAACTCCTATAATGGTATTAAAAGGATTACTATTGTGATGGATTCCATGTTAGATAATAAAGAACATATAGGAAAAGCTGTGTTGGTGCTAGTTAAACTTTTAAATTTTTTGTTGAATATCTTTAAATTGAAGTCCCCATTTCATATATCGGGACCATTTCAGATACTATAGGCCAAGATAATGGATGGAATAAACACTTATGTCCTATTTAGTGAAGTTCAAATCCCAATACATATATCCATGTCTTTCAAACAATATATTTAAGGAATTATATCATTTTCATTTAAGAGATAAGAAATTCTTAAATTACATATTCTTCACCTAGAGATTCAAATATTATCATATGGGATTCCTCCTATAATAATTATCATTGGTGATATAAGTGTCATATGTAAACTATGTTAATACAATAACGCATTACTAGATAGTATTCTAGTGGCTCAGATTGACTGTGATAGTATTTCTGTGTCTTATGTGACATACAAAATCGAACACCAATTTTAATTAATATTGTATATTGTGGTGGACCACATGACAATGTGTTTCAAGAGTATAACCTCTTGAGATAATGAAAAATATGTGTGATGATGGTTCCAGAAACTATACATGGAATTATCATACCACATCCTAAACATTAATTTTTTGAGATACTCTATAATTATTCACATTATAGATATCATCCAACCCCATGGATATATTATCCTAAAACATTTATAGGACAACTTTGGAGTCATGTATAGATCATGGGAGGTAATAAAATGGGAGGTCTATCAAAAGTAACATGATTTATGAGTTGCATGAGTCAACAAACCATCGTGAACCTCAACCAAATTAAACAGAAACTGTGGAGTTGATGAATAAATACACCCATCAAAGATGTCATAGTAGGGTTTGAAAGGTCCAACTTCCATAATAAGGAAAAATAACTAGGAATAATAAAATTTTAATGATATCATGTCTTCCTTGAGTTTAAGGGGTATTGAAATGACATCTACATTGAATATGAGTATCATGATGCTGTCTTGTTCTAGAAAATTAGTCCCTCTAGAATTGTTATTTATGAATTTTGGCCAATTTTAGAAAGAAGCATTCATACTCCATAGAGTGAAAATATATAGGATCAACATTACTTATTTTTTTATATCATCCACATAGTGGTGGATAACCATGTTTGGGAGTGGATTTAATAATCCTAGACACTTACAGATTGATTTCAATAACTAGGTGGGTTCAATTTATGATAGATCGGTGACCCTTGAAATGGTGATAAACTAGTATTTGGTCAAACAATGAGATTCAATCATCCACCACAAAAATGAAGGACTGATATTTATACCAATTAAATACTTTAACCCTGAACATGTTATAACAGATAGTTCTATGTTCCACTTTTAGATAATGGGAGCATCTATGGTGATTGACGAGTCTAAGAATTATATTTTCTAGTTTAAACTATAGGATTACCTTGATCGGGCCATATGCAGTGAGTAGGAAGTGTAATTTTCTAGAAAATAATAGATTATGTGGTAGTTAAAGAATTAGTAATTTTTACCATCATTCTAATTATGATGTCGACACATACAGAGGTATGGTAATAGCCTTCACTATTTTTGATCAATTATTATGGTAGAGAAAATATGATGTTCATGAATATCCTTCTTGATTAAAGTGGTGATCCTTTAGAGTTATCATGGTGTTCCATCCCATAAATTTTTATTCTAGCACATATATTATTTAAAATTTACTGTTCATGTACATCAATAATTTAAAATAAAGTTTTGGGGATACTAACATGGGGATCATGGGGAAATATCAAACTTCTCTTGTTGGGATAGTAGTATGTACTGTAGAGGGATAATTGGTAGTGGTTATTACTCTTACATTAACTAGAATAAGAATATATGGTTCTTGTATGTTGAAAAATTTTGACTATGGTATTATGAAACACCTGAATACCCCTTATCTTATAACATATCTCATCACACCATCCAAGGGGGCAGTTATGATATAATATCTTTTAAAAAAATGATTCCCCCTACTACCTTGGATGATATTAAAAGCCAATTATTTGATATGAAAGCTTGAAATTATTTCTTTTACAATTCTTAAATTCACTTTTTCCATTTATGGTTTACTAATATAACTCACCCACCTATTTTCTCAGGGATGGTTGCTAAATTCACTAACAATGGAATACCATGACCACCCCACCCATGCATGTGAAGATATCACCCATCAATGAGTTAGATAGGTTATACCCTTTTGGAAATCTTCATACAATCATTACATTTCCTTCCAAATCATATTATCTAAATAATTTCTCAACATATAAGGCTATCTATGTCACCATTTATAAATGAGTTCCAAATGTTTTAAAAGACAAAAAAACTAAGTAGAAAAAATATGATGATCCTACAGTGTTGCCTAATAAAAAAGATTTTATAGTCATTAAACATACCATTGTAGATATTTAAATTTCTACTTGTTTAGACACTCTAGGTGTTCCCTTATTTATGGTGGAAATATCTATAAGTATTTGATCATCTGGAGCTGTTTAGTGCTCCTAACAGCCTTGATTTTTCCTTAGAATTATTTTTACAGATATATGTCTTTTTATTTTCCACATAATGTATAACTAACATATAAAATGAATAATTTTAAAGAGTGTCCTATATATTGGGTCAGATGAGTATTGGATCCATAATAATTAATTTTATGTGACTCAGGAATTATGAGAATCTTTAAAATAAAGGAATCTCAAAACCACAAATAGTAGTAAATAAATTGGACATTGAAATTTAAATTGGAAAAACCTCCAATGTGGAGGATTAATAAACCATGAGTAAAATTCTAAAAATTACACTAAAAATTCTATAGTACAAAGAATCCATCTAGAATCCCACATTTGAATTACACATATAGAATAGAAAACTATACGTGAAAATTCACATATTGTTATGCATGTATTATCTTTGAAAATGGTCCATGTCAATCTCACATATCTCCCACATGTCCCATTCAAAAAACATATAGAAATATATAATATATCTGGTTCTTTAAAAAATAAAATTTAAAAACATCGAAATATTGAAAAGACAAAAAACCATGAGATACAGGGGGTAAACACATTAATCTCACCTTTCTCCCCATCCAATAAATAGATGAAAACCAAAAAACATAGTTAGATCATAAATCTATTGGTATCACACCCTCCATAATCCTCTATAAAGAATATGGAATCCCTCTTGGATCTCTGGTAGAACCCTAAAATATTCCCCAACAAAAGAAATCCAATTGAAAAAGTCTTCATCAATCATGTGTTTACAATGCCATGTTGAACATGACTAGAATCATAACGTGGTTCCCCTTAATTTTCATCACCATGTTATCTGAATCACAGGCATGAATTAATTTCTCCATATTTTCAACATCCTCTGAGTAGTTGAAAATGTAATCTCATCACCATGATCTTTTATATTAATTCATTCCTCAAATTGGTAACTCATTTATAAAAAGAATTTTGTTTATGAAAAGGAAAATATGACCGGACATTTATTAGATTCCAATCATTCATCTATTTTTCAATGGTTTTCAAATCATGTGTGATGGTCACATGTGCCAAAAATAGGATGTTTTCTTCTTCACAAATACATTCATCAGAAAACTACACACCTTTAAATTCATCATGTAAAAATTTTCCCCCATTATTCATTATGCATAAACCATCAAACTCCATGAAAATGACCATTTTTCAATTCCAAATGGACAATTGAGTCCATAAATAACTATAACACACATAGATAAAAAATTGTACTGTTTACATTGAACAAGTCATGCATCCCTCATTTTCAGCGTAAAACATAAATTCATAGTGATACGAATATCTAAAAACCAAATGATGTGAGTTTAATATCTGATTCTCATCGTCAATATACCAAATTTTACATCTTTTTATAATGAAAATAATTCCATCTTCGGTGTAATATGACAATCGACAATGCATTTAATATACAAGTATGATCATCAATAATAAATAAAAATTGAATGTCAATCACCCTCACCCTAAATAATAATTACACCAGTATAATCAGAATTAGTGTCTCCAACCTTCTTCTCCAATTTTAGATTTATTAAAACAAATAAGTTTCTCTACACATGACCCTCCTTGTCACAAAAGAAGAAAATGATCATTCTTCTTTTCTTAGTCCGACATCCCTGATTATTATGTCCATCTACCATAGGAATAATACCACTATTACTTGAAGATTCTTCATAATTAGTCTTTAACCAATTATCTTTCATAAAAAATGTTGAAATCACATAATCCATCTTTAGTGTGTTTTTCTAGAATAGAAATATGGTGAGTAGATTATCTTATGAATCTGGAAACATGACCAAAAGAAAGAGTGCTTTGTCTTCTTCATCCATTTCAACATGAACCAAGAAATTATTATCATCAATCATGACCACCACCAAAGAAAACTCCATCATAAATATTTTGCACTCATATATATTGTTTCGTAAATATATATTACCTTTCATTCACAAATAATATAATATTTTTTTCAATGATGACTGATTTTTTATGGAATTCAATTTTACCTACTTTCAAACATTCCCCAGATATCCTCTATATCTATCATGTTCATCAATTCTTTTCGGGTATTATCATAAATATACATATGATTCATATTTGTTTCCAACTCTACCAACTCTATCATATCCTTTATATCTTTAATACTCATCGTCTTTGATTTATCTAATTTTTTCATCGCTGTCTTCCTCATCTTCTCATGGACTAGCATATTCATAACTCATTTCTACCTAATAGTAAAGTCATTTATCCTATTAAAGAGTTCAATGTGGGTAGAAAACCAAGGGAATGAATCAACCGTATCAAATAATCAAGAAACCCAAATAACCTCCATTTATACTAGTGTTTTAATTGGATGTGGATCAGATTCAGAATAATTACACTTTTGTGACAAAAGTATTTTGAGAATCACCAATATAAATGATGAGAAAAACCAAAATTATGATAAACATAAATAGGGAAACATTAATTTAAATTGGACAAAAACAATAAAATATGGACGATTAAAAAAATAGTGGGTAAACTATGATGAAACTGGCTATGAATCACAGGGTACAGATAATATAGGTAGAATCTCAAACTTGTCTTACTAATTTTTCATAGAAAACCCTATTTAAAATTTCACACCATGATATTATGAACCACATTTTAAAAAATATCCATGAAAAAAATTCATCCATAAATGATAAAAACCTGAAATGAAGAAACTATATTGTTTCATAAATAATCTGTTTTACAATCCATGCTTACCACTACTCACTTCTATAACTGTGTGTTTCCATTCATTTTTCATGAGACTTTATTTATTCTATCATCATTAGATCTTCATTCCTTCCCACCTATTAAAGTAGTGAATCATACATTTTTATAGGCTTATGTTTGTAGCAATCCATTCTACAAAATGTCCCATACGAAAAATATAAATCTATCATATTCACATGCCTCTATAAATGGAATTTGAACAAATCCTAAACAACAAAAAAATAAAAAACACAAGATACTTAGGCTGAACACATCATTACCCCTAATTACTAAAATTTTGAATATAGAGAGGTTGAAATTGATTTGAAAATCACATGTTAAAATGGTTCCTCTCACATGACCTCATTATTTGAAGTGGTTCTTGAGTACATTTCACATTTTAATAGCGACATTAAACAACACCGAGAGTCTCTTAATGATGTGTGTGTCGCTGTGATTTATTTATTAAAAGATGTGTGTGGGATGTTCTCCCAAAATATTATTGATGATATTCCAAATAAACTAATAATTATTCCTCTCATATTCGTGATATTGATATTTAAATAGTTTGATTATTTTATGATACAAAATAACATGAGTGGTACCCTTTCTAGATCTAATTGAATTAATTAATTGAAAACAAATCCTCCCTACAGAGAAATTAAATTCAAAAAATTTTATTTTCATGTATACATCATTCAAATTATATTTTAATCGATATAGGGTGGTATTATAATATTTACGACATTATGATGATTTACCTTCTCAGTTATATCCCCTTTAGTAGGAACTGGATGCTTCTATATAGGAGATAATAGAGCATCCCAGAATACATGAAGTATCAATAGATAGAGAGTAGAGTGATACATCCAATGTAAAGAATCATTATTATACTGAAGAATAAAATTCTATAGATCTAGACATACTTCAACAGTATTTCGTAATTAATTCCTTTGGGACCATTAGGACTTGACACTTTTGGATTGTAAGGATCCACTGGTCTTGAATACTCACATTACAAAAGTGGATGGACTTCACTATAGGGGGCGATGGGGTGAGATCATTTATTAGAAAAATAGGATGGTATGTATTCCCTTCCTTAATTGTATTACATTACATAGCTCATTACCAAGTCTATGTCACTATCGTAGATATAATATATTCTTGTGAATCTCATTGCTAGTTCCATATTCAAGTGGAAATCAGTTAATTACATTCCTCAAGGAATTTATAGGGAAAACACTTTATTTTAGAGAGGATAATTATTTTGGATTTTTAAATAATATTTTGTATACTGTTCATCAATAAATGATATACATAAGATAATAAATGAAGTTATACTATGTTTTATACATTTGGAATCCTAGGTTTATGACATTCAAAATCCTATGATCATCAAAAAATGAAATTTATACTGATCACATAATGAATCCTAGGATTTATACTATGAAAATATAGTATCATCAATATAAGAAACTGATGCTCATCACATTCCTGATCATGTTCTCATAATGTATCAAAATATAGGATCATAATGTAAGTTATCACTAATACATCATTAGAGTGTTCCATTGATCATTTCACATGGAAAGACTCTTGGGTTCATCATTGAAGGATGGAATTATGAAAATGCATTCTTATTATATAGGATTCCCATACCTATAACATAAATAATCTTATTCTTATGAAATAAGGCTTCCGGTGCTCATCACACATGGTAATGAACAAAGACTTATCACCTATGGAATGGGTGAATATATTGTCACCTTTTCCTTTGTGGCAAAAAAATATCCTCGTCAACTAAGGAATTAATGGTGTAATCCGATTCTAGTCATAACATGTTAATATTATTGTCACATAAGGAAAATCATTCTCATTAAAATGGACACCTTAAGATCATAAAATAAGATTGAGCTTCTGATGCATTAAGTTGGTCTTCCTTGGCTCATCATATCAGAACTCATGGTATGAATATATAATAGAGGTTCATGGTTTTTGATACCAATTGGGAGGCTTCCATGTATTCTCACTATGTATGGGCCAGATAGGGGATAATGTCCAGTGGTGATGAATCCATATATACTCATCATATATAGGAGGGAATATATAATATATCTTCTAGGTATTCCATATAGTATAAAGTCCTCAAAATACTTGGTTGTTTTGGAATATATGTTGATATTTTCAAGGAATAAAATATAACTTTAGAGATAGAAGCTCTGATGGGGAGATGGACTTATGGTAATGTCCGAGTATGACATTAAAGATAAACCCTGTGTAACATACAATAAGATAGGGATAAAATCCCTTGTACTCCACAGTAAATATTTTATGGTTTTTGATAGTAAAATCTCTTTTTTAATCATTAGTATAAATACATGTGTTATAATAGTAGTGATTGAAAAGGATAGTGTGGGGATTACGCATTGGGATTCCCAGAAGATAGGGGAAATATCATGATCATCACATGAGTTATCGTATTCTCAACAAATGGGATATCCTATCATCATCACATAGGGGAATCTATTTTTTTAATATTTTCTACAAAGGACATAGAATGAAATTTACCATCATGTGTTAGGATGCTAATGTTTTCAAAGGGGAAACAACGAGTATTAGAGTGGGTCTTATGAATTTAGATTCCCATTGGGAGAGTATGATTTATTGGGTAGACTATAGTAGTTTTTCATAAGGATAACATGAAATGTTATTACACATGATAATAGGCCTAGTTTATGATTTGATTTTTGGATAGCTTGATTGGGACATACACAAAAGATTTTCTTCTTGAACAATAGTTGGTTGAGGTAATCACAAATTCCTCCTAGGAAATTAATTGTACAAAGGATTGGGGGATGAGTGTCTTTATTTGTAGGAGATAATGTTAAGGTGAATTATAAGCTTTTGATTATTGTAGAGGGATTAGAATTAAGGTTCCCCGACCATAGTTATGCATATTGATTTTACAAATGTAATATTAGATTGAGTGGATGTCGAATCTATGATCGCTCACCTTTCATGAAACTATTTTTTAGATAATTGAGGTATCCTATAGGGGTTCCTGATATGAGGTTATAACAACTTTTTAGTTAACTGAATACATATAGTTTTTTGTTATATGGGATCTAGTATAAGTTTTCTAGATCGATGACTAAGGAAAGAGTTTCACATAAGTTAGTTGCTATGTGAATCCTATAGTGTAATAAAGCATACTCCTCTTAATAAAAACCAATTATTTTTTAATAAAAGTTGTGTGAAATTGTTTAAACCATAAAAAATTATGTTAATGACCTATGTGAGGTATTAAGTAAATTGTTTTCACGTTTTAAAATACATGGTCGTCTCAGATTTCATCAATTCATGAAATAAATAATCACACCCTATGAGAGCACCACCCTTTATATTTTGGAGGTTAATCACAAACAATGGTGGGTAGTGGGGTTAGAGAAATTATGAAGGGTTTCCGGATATTTTAGAAAATTTATGAACCCTCACTATGAATAGTTCTTAATGATTTAGGGTTATAAAAATATGAGTTCTTCAAGCATTACAAACATGGAGACAGTGATAAAGTCTTGAACATATCTGGAACCACATACATGTATTATTCCAATAGTAATAGACTCACTCAACTGCTATTTTAGTGAAATTTAGGAATCTATTATTGTTTTTATGTATTGGATGCTCATGGGACTCTATCATTGGATGGAGCTGAAACTTATGGGTTCTCACATCTCAAAGTTACATCAAATTGATCTTTTCTCTCAAAATTATTATATTGGTTATTTCCATCCTTGATCTTTCTCAAACCTATTGCAAGATGTTGTAGATATTTAGTTTTTTTCCAAAAAAAAATTGGTATAATATAACAAATGATTGATCATATTCTATGGAGAATTATGAACACATATATCCCACCTCTTGATTCAAGTATCGCATTCTCTTGTTGTATATATTATCATAGGTTCAAACATATCGATTTTTTATGACATATAAATAGGAACGAGATCCAATGGATGGTTAGGATAACATTATAGAACATTAAAACATCATCTCTATTCAATGAACTTGTGACACGTGTAGAAATTTTATGATTCAAATCCTCATATTTCAGGTTTTTTCCATTAAATAAGATAGTGTCTACAATGTATACTATTGTTAAATAGAATTTTACAAATCACCATATTAATTTTTTTCATGAAAAACATTTGAAACAAATAAATTTTTCCTGAAGGAAATAAACAATATTTAAGAAACCCAAAAATGTTCATAGATTCTTCAGATGTCCAATTAACTAGTTCTCGATACATTAGAACTCCCAAAGGTGATACTTGTGATATTACAGATCATTTTGGGCTTGAGAATCCAATTTGTTTCCCATACACTATAGAAATAGATTACCAATGTGTAATTTGGATATCTATTTATAATATAACTCATGTTGTATAATTTTAGTCGCTTATATAAATTTATCATACCCAAAAATGGTCTAGAAACCTTGTGGCAGTAGTTTAGATCCTCATCAAACCTTCATCATTAGAATGTCTCCCCTATTATTTAAAACATATGGGACCACAAACCAATGCATTCATTCACACTGTGTATATAGTATACGAATATTTATGGTGTAGAGGCTATTATATAACATTATTGATTCACTACTCCATCATAATTTAGACATGTATCACTGATAGACATCAGAGGTGGTCATAGATATGATACATGTATTCAAGATGGAATTATATAGATTATTGGGATGGGTAATATTTGGTATTCCAGACCGCTAAAGAGTTTTTGGGTGTCCTATATATAATCAGGTTGTTTGAGGAACTACGGAATTTATAGTTCAATGTGTACCATCATCTGGGTCTCATTCCTAAAATTTAAAGAAAATAGTCATATAATATGAACACCATATACCTCCACCACATGGAGGTTGGAATTAACCATAGGGACATTTACCAAGTAGGAGGGATCCCAATTGTTGGATTTATAAAAAATAAATTTATCTGGTATCAAATTCATAGGGAACATTGAGATGGACTTTGTTAATGTTAGTGTATTATTGAATAATGAAATACAGTTTTTTTGTCTAACTCCAAACACTCAATAGGATATACCCTTCAAGAAACTGATGTATCTATTCCTAAATATTTATTTAGAATTGTTGTTGTGAAACACAAAATATTTTCTAGGGATGAAATAATGTGGGCATCTAAGGTCATACATGATTCATTCGGAGTGTAGCTAAAAAATACTATATTTTAATTTTGATAAACTATATTTAAATATCCATATTCACATTGTTTTTATGGAATTTGTGTGAAAATGTATTCTTCCCATCAGAGAGTACACATGTATGTGAAAATGGGAACCATTGTCATGGAATAGATATTGGAGCTGGGTAACCAAATAAACAATGATTCACTAGTTCCAGAAATTCATTATGATCTACTATGTTATATCATATGTGGAGAAATGTCTATGTATTTTTGTGGAACCAACAAATTCATATATTGATGGTTTAACATGCAGTTGAATGGGAATGAGATCCCATATCTTATCTCCCAACCAAGAACCATATCGAGGTAATCCCACATTATTATATTTTTATTCTACCAATTTTTAACTAACAATGTGGAGATTATTCCTATAATAAACACACGAGAAAACATAATATTTCACTTGTTCTCCACTTAGATTGGGGATATTTTTTATGACCTGTAGTGAATCATAGAGAAAAGTCCATATCTAATTTCTTTATGGGGTGGGAACTAGTGGAATTCATCAATGGTAGTATATATTGTGATTCATATACCACAAACGTGTTTACTGAGAAATTATATTTCCTTTAGTGATTCATATATGATTTATATACATGGGTTTATTTAGAGAGTCACCCCTCTATTTCAAGAAATATTAGGTGTGTGATCACCCATGAAGGGTCTAGATATATGGTTATGTGTCATATCATTTGTACACTGATTGGGTTGGTCCAAGACTACACGCACTATAAGAAAGTGGTGTATCCGGGTGTGATGTAGTGATAAAGGCTGTTTTGGAAAGATTCACTAGAAAAATACCATGAGTGGCAGGGAAGAATGAGGGCCATAGACAAAGGATCCCTTCGAGTAGGAAAGAGATATAATTTATGCATAGTTTGGATATTGACTGAACTTGAAGGTCACCTAATCACTATTCAGGTGGGGCTTTGGGTTCTCATGCACCGAAAGGTAATGAGATCTTGAAGAAGGTTGTTCAAGGTCTAGGAAATAGGTCATTGACTACTATAACTGGGTTATTCATAAATCCATGTAAGAATTTATAGTATTTGATATAAGATCAGGATTAGGATATCATCCATGAGATGCTGGATGAATTGGATCAATAATGAGTAATCATTAATATGGTGATGTAATGGAAGAGGCTCATTGGAAACATGTTGGAACTATTATATTTTTTGGTTTCTAGACTCAGCATCATACCTTACTATTGAAACTGATTTTATTGCACCAAATAGATAGAGGAATTAAATAAAATGGATAATGAGGATAAACCATATCATATCAATTTTTAACAATTCACATTGGAATACATGCTGAGGGATAAGCAAGAAAAGTGTTAGTCTAGGAAGATACAACTCATGATGTGGAGTTAAGGGAGTTTGGTGATGAGGACACTTTGGTACGCACTATTGACTAAGTAATTTCTTCATATGGATAGTAAGATATTTCATATGTGTATATTTTAATAGAACTCATATTACACATTTTTAAAATATGTATGATGGCCTCAGCATCATAACTAAGCATTTAGTGTTGTTAATTATCCTTATCGGAATTTTGTTGAAATCACAATGTGAGGAGGATAAGACATCAGCATGTGACGATGAGGACTTTCAATCTCATCGAGAGAATCCTAACATAGAGTTTTTGGGAAAAGTTATTATACAATGCCAAAAATCTATATAACCCTTGAATATCTATGGGGCCTCACCCTATAATTCCCATGGAGATCTCATCATCCACCATAGCACATCACTGAGAGCAGATGATTATTCACATCCCTCCATGTATCATAGGTAAATTTTGATCCCTCCTTCTCTGGTTCCCCATTTTTTTGAATGCATATTTATAATCTCGTACTAATTGTTTTTTACTGTTTTTACACATGTATTGTTTTCTCAAAACTATGGTTCCCTATTACAGTTTGTAGTGATACGATAGGCATATTGGGGTCTATAGTGGTAGTTCTTTCTCCAAGTACCCAAAACCTCGACCTACTAGAAGAAATGGAATATGATCAGTGGGAATTTTTTGAAGGATAACTCCACTAGTATAATAAAATAGTCTAATAATTCATGATATAAATTTTATTACACATGTATCCTATATAAATCATTTTTATTTCTATATGGTTTAGAAACATTCATTGTTTTTTGATATTTCACAATGTGGAAATCCTATTGAAGGAGTGGAAATCAGGGATGCCAATAGGCCCTCAGGCAGCTTCTACCATACATGTGGCTAAGGGGATAGATCTATTTTCTAAATAACATACTTATAGTATTTGAAGGCCTTTCAAAACATCAGAAAATGTTTTGGTAATAGAGTTTCAACCTATTTAGGAGGAATCATCTTTGGATCCAAAAAAGTATCCATTAAATATAATCGATGTGTCTAGGTTGATGAAAGAGCCTCTAACACTATATACTGTTTTGTAAGTGTTACTATTTTGATTAGAGGAGTCTATTGATTAAAAAAATCACTTTATAAATATTTTAGACCATTAAGATGGCTTCCTAATTTTGATCTTATAGGTGAGTAATTATAGCCTACCCGGAGGACGAGCCTTATCTTGATGGGGTTGAAGACAAGGGATAAGAAATCATTTAGAGGAACAATGTGGCTGAACAGGGGTCTTGGGGGAGCATATGAAATTTCATCGCCCAAATTACATCAATTCAAGTTTTAGGGATGATGAGATATATCCATCACTAGTGTTTTTATGTGTCGATTATTAGGGTGGAATTTCATGACCTCCACACATTAGTTTTGATCATTGTAGCTAAAAGAGAACACTATTTGTAGGGATGATTTTCTACCTCCAAGCCCTATTTCATATTCATGTGCTTCACTTCCCTTTTAATGGATGATTGTGATTTTTCTATGTTTTTTGAGAATTTATTTCAATAATGAATCATCAATTATTTCATATGAAGGTTCTATTCATCACATAGAGGCTCAATTTTTGATGGCTTTGGACGAGTCAGTGGAGGAGGAATTATAAGTAGAATCATGTGAGATTGTGTAATTTAAGATTCCAGTATGGATGGATCATGTTCTACCCTAGTATGAGAAGTTATTGGATCTTTCTAAGCTAAAAAATGTAATTGAATCCTTCGAAAAATGTCTAAAAAATATTGAAAGAATATCATCTATGTATATCCATGTGGTGATATTTTTATTTCAATGGAGAGGCCCGGACATGTGGTTATTCCTCTTTGTTTTTTGTCATGAAATAAACAAATTCTTGTTTTAATTCCAAATTTGGTATTTTTTGGATCAATTGTATTAATGAAATAAACAAAAAAAATATCTCATGTAATTCATTCCAAGTGTGAGAAATAAGAGATGAATATAAGATATTCTAGTTAAATGGGAGTTTGGGATATGTATTGTTGGATCAATATTAGAATACTACATTGATCACAATTGGAAACCCATCAAGATGTGGGAACCATTGGTGTGATTATATTCTTCCAGTCTCCCTAAAATAGTATATGGTTTGTGGGGTAAAATATAAAGTGATTTATAATCCACATGATCACAGAAAATGTACAGAGTGTTAAATTCATTCGTATTGTGTCTAAACTTATGGTATAATGTGGATGATTTATTGTGGATTTCTATTTAATACATCAGAAACATGGGTTCCACTATCGTATTTCAAATGATGTCTCCTCTATGATGTGTTCCATGGATGGGAGGAAGTAATTTATTTAACTATTCCACCACCATTGTTCATATGTTCTAATATGAAGAGGAAGGTTTCTCCTATGTGTTAACCTTGGATGGGATTTGGGCCTTTTGAGTGTTGTTTCATCATCATAGAGGATCCCATTTAGATATTAATGTGGATTTCTTTCCAAATGAAGGGAAAAAACATGTCTGTGGAATTGAGGAATACTCAATAATAGATTGAGAACTCAAAGGGTTATGCCATAATGACTCAAGAGTATGAATTTGGTGTACCAATTTTATTGATGAAAATGAGTAAATTGGTGGAAAAAATCCCAATAAGGTTAAAGACATGATAATGTGATATGATCAATCCTGGGAGATGAGAATAATTATCTTCAAGGTTTCTAAGTTTATGGTCACATAGTTTTGACTAATGGGGAAATTATTCTAATTTCACATATATTAGACTACAGTACTGATATTTGTATGTTTATAAAACCAGGATAATAGGGGTTTTACTCTATGTTCAGGGTTCTAAGACTACAATGATTGAAATAGTTTAATATCAACATATTGGGATAAAATATTGAGGTGGTTTAGGTACCAATATAGATCAAGGAAATGCCAGATGTGAATTGAAAACTCAAATAATAAAAAAAAATAAGGTGGAATATAGTTTATGGTCATGTTTCTTGACAAAGGTGGCCGCTAGATTTTAATTTCATACACTTTTGACCATATAGGGGTTAATAGTTTATTTTAATGTACTATAGACTTATGAAATGAATTGCAGGATAATAAAGCATGGATAACAGTCATTAAATTTTAACATCATGCATCAAGGAAAAGATGGGATTGATGTATTCTACATGGTAATAAGACACATATAAAATCCTGACAAGAAGTTGTTTCCCAAACTCTAGGATATATTACCATCATTATGGGTGAACAATTCCTCAGGTAATTATACTTGGAATGATAATTTTTTCATTAACCTATCTCATGTATATTATATGTGAGGTTAAATAAATTTGTTCTCTAGTAGATAAACAATGAAAACTATATGTGAATTTTGTTTGGCCCTATACAGAAGAAATAAACCATGAAACATCACGAAAATTTATGAGAATAATATATTGAGGAAGGAGAATTTCCTTAAAACTAGGAAATGATGGTTTTTGATGTAAATATTGCAAGAATACTAATTTGTTTGATGGAATAAAGGTGTAATTGTATTAGGGAAAATAAAAGGGTTCTATTTTTCACTAGATGTTCATTAAGGTTGAAATCAATTCATATATATTTATAGAAGGTTTTTTGGATGGAGACATAGTCTTCATAGGGGGTTTCTTATCAAAAAAGGGTTTATGTATCATGAATATTTGTGTTATCAAAGAGGGATGTCATAATTTAGGTTGCTATCATATAGAAATGATATTTTACATGATATTTTCCATCATAAATTGGGGAATAAAAGAAGACAATATCAATCATACTAACCATGGAAATTAATCAATACCCATAAGTCCATGTGAGTCATACTTGATGAGTGAAGCATGGGAGAATGAGTGGATACTAGTGTCACACTAGTGTCATGATAGGAAAAATATTTCGGGTTCCAAATGATGTGTTGACCCCTAAAGGAACCTGTGAAGCTGGGTGGAACTATTTGGTAGATTCAATAGAATCATTAAACCTTTAAAAAATACTAAACGGTATGAAATATTGACAATGAGGTTTTTAAGGATATGTCTTTGAAATTATAGTGGACAAAGATAAATTATACCTTCTAGTATCATACATTAAAGCGGAGTGATACATATTATGAGGATTTCTATTTAATTATTCAAAAAATATTAATTATAAAACTATATAATAAATACTAAGGGAAAAAATGTGGTTAAACCGTGTCCATTTACTGAAAAGATGAATGATTCCATATTAAAGCCTTGAATCCTCCTAAATGTGTTCCATTTATAGGAGATGATCATTTGTATCATTGATATATCACTATAGGGTATTCAATTAGTAAATGAAAGGATGAAGAAGAAATTCAAGCACTGTAGTCTTCAAATTTTAATGTGAAATTAAAAATTCAAAAGAGATTTATAATAACCCATACGGATAACTGACATGTGTTGGGAATATCAGTGGGTGAAATAGACGTGGTCTAGTTTTGAACCCACAAAATTCATCGGAAAAGTCTTGACCACAATTTAGGGTAAACCAGGATAGTTCCTTATGATTCTATTTTTATGGTCATGTAGTTCGAAAAATATGGTGCTACCAGTTTCGAGTAATAGTTCCTGAAATAAATGGGAGATTGTTTAAAAAACACCGCTAAAAACCCTTTCATGAAATGTAGTGCTCAGTGTCGATATATATGATCTAGAGAGAAAATGCTTGCAGTTTAAGGACATGATTCTTTGAATGGATGTGGGAATATATATGGAATGGTTATAATCAATCCCAAAATAAATTGTAGAGCCTAGGGTCATTATATAAAATCATTGAATGGTGTGAATATAGTTTATGTTCGTGATTATTTGACCACGTTTTCATGCATTTTATGGTAATGAATCAAATACCATGACCATATCTTGGAACTTCGTAAGAAAATAATTGGATTATATTTAGTTAAAAGACATATAGGTAGGAAAAAAATGTAAAATGGGGAAAATATTTTCTAACGTTTTTATTACCCATAGGGGATAGAGAGAATTGTTAGGCATATCATGGGCCTAGCTTGTAAGACTCCCAATATTGGTTACTTTTCTATTTGGAATCTAACTTTATACCTAGTCATACATAAATATTCCTTAGTGAGAAATGCCTTGAATTTTTATCATTTATCCCTTTATAGGTTTTGGATTGATGGGAAATTGTGGCTCTCCCCTAGGGTGATTTTGAGTTGTGTCAGCTAGACTACTAGGTTTTCATTTTTAAGGACCTGTACCATTGATGAAGAGGATTCAAAAATTTATGTTTATAAGGAATCTACTATGAAATGTTACACGATGGATTTTATTGAGTAATAACCATAGGTGAGTAACTATTAAATGAAATGAAGAAGAGATATTAACTTTGTGAATGGGGGTCCAATATAATGGAATAAAATGTTTTATAGTGGAATACAAAGAGTTTAATTTCATGTTGTATCAACCTAAAATGAGGTTATCTAAAAATCCTTGTTCGAACAAACCCATCTTGAGTTAGAAAGTATTATTACAAAACATATATCATATGGGGTAAAATATTTTGACATCATTATAATTATATTTTAAGAGATATTTATTTTATTATCATATTTATTATAAAAAATTCATCTAGGTGCAGTACCACCTTGAGAGACCGAAGTTGAAGAGACATAACAAATATGTAGAAGGTTTCAATAAAAGATATAGAAAATCAAAAACTTACTCCTGGGAAAAGATTTTAGTATCCTAACATTTATATATTTCTTAGAGAATAAGAATAAAAAAACATTTTTCTATTGCAAAAAGACATTCACATGTATTTGAGTATTGTAAAAAAGAGTGGAATTAAATGAATTGGTTATCTAGTAAAAAGTTATGACTAATGATAGATTGGAAGTAAGAAATTTCCCTTCACCTTGAGTAATAAGACCATGGGAACATATCCTATGGATATTTCCATAATGATAGATCTAAGCATCATAATATATCATTTGAGTAAATAATCATCATACTCATAGTTATACTATGTGACATTGTCTGAGGGCAACACAAAAGGTGGAGTACTCAAAAGAATAGATATAAAGTTACATATATGTTAAAACCATGTAGTGGGAACTATTCCATGGAATTTAATATCCTGAGGATAATACACTAAACACATGGTTTAACTTTATATTGTAAGGATGATGAAAATAAAGTTTAACATTATGTAGAAAGCACATTGATAATGTATCATAGCATCATATAGAGAGGACATGGAAAGTATTATACATTTTAAAGTTGTATATAATAGACTGGGTGTTGATATGGTATGTGAAATAATAAATGGAAAACAAATACCATCACGATCTATGACTTTGGATATATGTAGAAAACATTGGAAGGGTATACACATAGTTAAGGTTATAATTATTCAACCACAGTGGGTGAGTTGTTTAAATTCGTGAAAATATGATGGGTAAGTACTAACCATTTCTAGACATGTTATATGGATTCATGGGGGTGAGATTATCTATTTATTAGGAGAAAAGAAAACTATATGGGAATGGAGGGTTTGGGATCCTATTAAGCGTGAATGAATATAGAGTAATTCGTCACATAAATGATATGATCATAACAGATAAGTACATTGTGCTCAGACTATTGTTGAAGTTATATAATTTAATTTCTATTTTTTATAACCAAAATGGGTATCTATATGCATAAACATAGAATGTATCAATAATATTTGGGAAACAATCTAGAAACCCCCTTATAACACATGATTTATACTCTATTTGGGATACAAGATGTATAAGATTATCACTCATTTCATATAGCAATACATAAAAGGAAAATACATATTGGGTTTAGATCATAGAATTATCCAATCAATAGTTTCCACCAAAGTTATAGGCCAACTAAGGAAAGCCGATGAGTTTGATTTTCCCACTCTATGTAAACAATTTCATGATAGTGGTAATATGATGGGAATTTAATTCAATTAGGAAAAAATTGGGAAATATAAATCATGATATATATGAATTGAATCGTAAGGTAAGTGAAAAGTAGGTATAGGATTATTTTTATCGATGTTTTAAAATTTTGTTCAACTAAAAACCATTAAATATGTGGTAATAAAAATTATGCCCATCCACTGATCATATATTTGAAACACAATACCTAACATGTTAATACTAAAAGTCCACTGATATGTATACATTTGAATGGATATGAGACTATAGTGAATTATATGTTCACTTATGAGGGTCCAATCATACATGGAGTATAGAGGGGATCCAAATAAAATGATGCCTAAAGGGTGAGGATGGATTTAGAACTAGTTTTTGGTCGAGCTCAAAACTCAAAGTGTTACACCTCCATGAGTTGATCACTTCACGCGGTCTATTTTTATAAATGATAGTAAAACTCGTATCCTATTAGGAGTGTCATTTTAATATTTGGTGAGGAGAGGGAGTTTAATTAAAGGGTTCTAATCATCGAGATAGGGTGACAAAAATTAAAATACAGTGATGGTTGGTCCCAAATTAAGTTATATGGGTATCCTAATAAATCCAATTGGATGGGAGTCAATCCAAAAAAAGTTCCATATTATGGTACAATATGTGAATTGAAACAATGGGGGATTTTTTACTTGAGAGAGGATGATAAGATGGTTATTTACTTTAAAATTCTCCCATACTGATGTTAACGACGTAATTTAAGTCCATGCAGATAGGAGTGATATATATATTGTTTAACATCATGTTTCTATAAAACCCTGATCCACCCTGAGAATGGATGGGTGATTCAAGGATTAAACTTTTTTCATTTAACTAGATGGATATTATTACCATGTTAGTAAGAAATTGGTAAAACTACATTATAGGATCATATAGTAATTATAAATTCAACTGATGATATAAAACACATAAATTTTACACAGTTCACCACTAAATTCTAATCCAATGAGAATATTTCAATATTTCGTCTGTTATACCCAAATCCACTAAACATTAATAGTTTAGGAATACAGAAGATTATACATAGTCACTATTCTAGAGGAACACAAACTTTACCTGATTTTAGTGATAGAACTCTACCTTCTTAAGAACTCTTATGTTGACTCCCCCTAGATCACTACTTTTATAGAAGTCATACTCGGTTTATTGAAATGAAGGAAACTATGGTATATTAGCCTTTCAGTCATTTTACATGGCTATCACATGTCATTTCATACATTAATTTCTTAATTTAATGCAATTAATAAAACTTTTCTTAACATAGATGTTCAATAAATGTTTTTCATGAAGCACCATTTTAAATATCCTTCATGAATCTCACTACTTTCATGAATCAATCTTCCTTCTTAGAAAACTAATTCTTCAAAAAATAACCAATCATCATGGAACTAAATTTTTTGAGATAATCATTCATTGTTCATGACAAAGATAATCTTTTCATGATGCTCATGCTCATAATAAATAACCTATTGGTAATGGTTTTAAGATTTTATAATTTAGGCCAATTCATCCATTATTCCAAATATTATAATGTCTAATGAAGGGGTACCTTTATATTTATAGGATCATCCTTTCGTGATTATCCCCACCACCAAAGAAACATTCATGAACCTCTAAATTCATGTTCACAGAGGTCCTTCACTCATGAAGCTCCTCTTAAATTTAACCCTCTAGCTAAGCTTCATATATTCATGGAGGTTACTATCAACCCTTTATGTATTCTCTATCTTCCACTTCCCATAGTCATGGAGATTTCCATCTATACATCACGTCATTTGCGATTCATATATGTGATGCTTCACATCATTGAGAATCATAGAATTTGTTAAAATTTTTCTTTGTGAGACCTAATCATTTTCCATATTCATAAAGTATAAATACACTAAAAATACCTTTTGTGTTGGTTTCCTCATCCTCTTAATTTATAAGCCCAAAAAATTGAAAAACACTAGGAAATGATGCCTCCTTCAACAAAAAAGTTATATTCTACTGTAATATTACTTTCCTTATAGAATCCTTGACCAACCTAGGGTATATTAATAGCAAACAAAAACTAGAATTCTTTTCTATAAATGAAAACATTTGGTTCAACAATTTTCATGATATATGTCATCTGGTTTAAATTAATTTGGTAAGGATGAAATTCTATATAGTTTATGGTTATAAAATATTTACTCATTACGAATATTTTAATTTCATGAAAAATAGACATAGGTATAAGGTTGTTTATAATCTAGTGATATGAACCATGGTGTTATACAGTCTGTGTTTGTATAGCGAGGACATACAATTTTTCAACAAAATATTCTAGTAATGATGTTATATGTGAAATTTAACATCATATGATGAGGATATATTAATATGAAATTAATAATCATGAATATAGAATAAAGTTCTATGTAGTTTAAACCCATACATCTTGGAGTGGGTCTTGTGTTGAGGATCCATTCCAAGAAGATTAAATTCCTTCAAAATAGACCAAGGTTTCATGCTATTAAAGGTCCTCTGACACAAAAATGATTTTATTCAATCTATGATATTACAATCCATACTTATTATTTTCAAATTAAAAATTTTATTGTAAGGATTTTGGAAAAATTGTTTACCATAATATGTTAAGGATGGTGTGTTATGATGTTTAGATACATGTAGCTAGGAAATGGTGATATATAATTTAAATTTCTATTTCTAGGACCTAAAAACTAGAATGAGGATAATTAAATATAAATTTTATGTAACCTTATATTGGTGGGATGTTTGATGTGCTCTCCATATATGGTGATCATTGAATATTCACCATTTTCTTAGTCATTGTGAATGTACAATGGGAATTCCCACTTATGCTCAAACATTAGTGCTTTAATTTTGGGTATGACTAGTGTTCTTGTATCCAACATTAATTTTTATTGGAGGAATGAGAGGATCTTAGCCATATTGGTGAATGATCATTCCCCGATGATTTGATAGACTTCAATGTTGTTCTTTGATAGGAGCATGTTCTAATCGAATATATAAAAAATGGTAAAAAAGACATGAAACCAGACATCTGATGTTATTTTATTATAGTAGGCTATCCAATGTTTTGGAAATTAGAACTTAATAGGGAACATTTCATGTTTTCTATATCAATGGCCGTAAGGAGTCACCATAGTTTATGTTTGAGTCATCTTATGATATTTCCACAAGGCATTGGAGATATTTTCATGACATCTCTTCTTGTTCTATTCCACTATACTCTGTAGAATTTATGAAAGGTATTTATTATATTCTTTGATCTATCCATTTTATGTAACATGTTTAGGGGAATCATGGTTGGACTAGATATTATAAATTGAATTAAACTTCTTTAACACAATGTATTAAAAGCTAGTACCCATGTTTATGATAATGGAGCAAGGGATCTATAACCAATGGATGAAGAGGTATTTCATGATTGATTTCATGGATTTGGTATTTTGTTTGATAAGGATAATTCCCTCTTCTCACTTCGAAAATAAATTATTAGAATTAAAGATAAACCAAGACATTTGTGCTATCATTTAAATATAATGACCCATGACAACAATCCTCTATAATATAAAATTCTATGAATTGTTGGTATCATAGAGAATATATAGAATATTATGCCTAAATTTTTCATCAATTAGGAATGAATAAAACTTCATAGTGAATTACATGAAATCATGAAACATATTGGGCCATGTGTAGAATAATATTCAGATATGGTTTGAGATCATCAATTCTTATTGATGAGATATCCATGTCCCCCCGTGAACCACATCTAATACATGATCGATTTCCATTAGTAGAAAAAACACAGAAGGATGTTTTCAAATCTATGTATGTATAATAACGTCTCTGAGTTAGACCCTCACAAAATATGAAATATACCATCTACCAAGGGATTTTATCTTGCTCATCTCGGTAAGTCAGTATTATTCAATGTTGTAGGTAGATTATTAGTGGAGTTATCTAATAAACGTCTCTATATATCATGAGGGTATTTTAGGGACCCACCTATGATGGTTTATATGAATGTTTACTTACATCTCAGCTATTCTACCTAAGATAAATGGGTTTGATCACTTTCTATTAAACCACATGGATGACCGAGCCATCTTGATCTTGATTCACATGAATTGAGAATAAGCCATCTAGGGTTCCCTCTCACTCAATTTTGGATCATGTGACATTATTAAACATTTAATATTTGGGAATATGTTACATCATATCTTGATCATGCTCCTGTAAGTGGAAAATCCTGGATTTTTGAACTTTGTAGTCACCAATAATTTTCTTCATTACACTCTAAAATTCACCATTCACATGAAACCACAGAACATCAATCATGAGATATAAATCAATAATATTGATGAGATATTTATATTGATGATTATTTCTAGTACATACCTATGATAAGTGGAAGGAGTGTGACTTCGAGTCCCTTAAGGTTGTAATAAATAAAATTCTCAGAAAATTTGGTTAATCATTGGGTTGTTAAATCTTTTTCTTATTGGTGAATGACATGGACCATCAAATTGAATATTAAAATATATAGTTTTTTGAATGATTGATAGAAAATACCCATTTGGGATGTCAAAATCTATTGGAATACCCATAGTGGTTGAGTGTGTGTCGCAAAAATCTGCCAGCACATATCCATTGATGTCCTTCTAAGGCAATAACATGATGTCAAACTATTTTAGGATCACTACCAATCATTCTAGAAGTCCAATAAACATAGGATGTATGAGAATTTATGACAACGAGTTGGTATGGGAGATCAATTAGACCTTGTTATTTTGTAAGGAATGGTGTAGCTTCTAGAGAGTGATGATCAAGGAAATATAATTCTTGTTCATAGAATAATAACTAGTATTACTATCACATAATAAGAGAGTTATATAGTACATAGTTTTTTGTTTTCCTCCATTATTCATTTGGAATATGAGAGAAACCAAGGAATATTATAGGGTGGTCACATAAAGGAAAAAAATTCCCCCAAAACCAATGGAATCAAGATATAAATACATAAAAGATACTAATTAATTTCATCGAATATTGTCAAGAATTATTTTTTCCTTGAATTAATATTTAATTTATCATTAGCATGGAAAATTGATTACAAATTATCTTAATATTTGATATAAAATTTTATATTTCTTCTAAATGTAATTATAGTTCTCACAAATATAAAAAATAATGTGGAGGTTGATCATTGAAAATAGACAATATCTTTTATGGGTCTAAGTTGATTCCTCTATACTACAAAATAAATCCGAGAAAATTCCCATTCGCACCCATGAATGCACATTTCATGGTTTTTATCTTTTTTGGTGGGAATTGAGGATGGGGAACAACTTCTAATGATATTTAATTCTACTGTAGAATTTTGGGGATTTCACCACCAAATTATCGACATAACACACCAATATTATAGAATATTTTAAAGGGGGTTTGAGGATTGTAAGGGTTAAAGAAGGTTATAAAAGGAAATTTTTAGGTAATAAAATAGTGTTTGAATTATGTTAGAATTGTTTTATGGAATTTTATGGGTTCTAAAGGGTTTCAAAATGGGTTAAGTGGTTATTTATTAGTTTTTAGGATACAAAATGTGGTTTTAGAGTGTGAGGAGTGTCTGGAATTTTTAAGCCTTGAATGATGATTGGCATCTACAATGATAATTATGTAAAACGAAATCATTGGATATTAATTGGTTACATGATTTCCATTAAAGTTATTGGTTTCTTCATCTTTAGGGACTATTTGGATTTGATTGTATGAGGACTAACCATCCCTTAATGATGGAAACAGAAATCATACATTTCCATTAATAAATAACTCAATGACATGCATAAGTATTTTTTCCTTCTTATAATGTATATTGACTTCCAAGAATTCGATACATAATCATACTTATATGATATTCATCTAGAATGGGAAAAATCATCTAATTTGTGTATAGGGATTCATTAAAAGAGCTGGCACTGGTCAGATTATCAACATCAACCATGAAAATGGAACCATATGAGAGATGAATCATTCTACTAACATACTCGAATAGAATGGCATGACCCGTCCCCCGGGGCCCATGTCGTAACTACCCCAAGCACGCTTTCTATAGGCCAGGGGCTGGAGACTAGCACCAAAGGCGTACATCCCTATTACTGGGTAGGCATTTCCTTTATAAACTTAATAAAAAACACAACCAGAGTACAAGTGGAAGAAATCACTATGTACAGTATTAACAAAAACGATGAAAGTACAAGGGGCCAGAAATACAAGCCCAATAGATAGGTACAACTACAACTGAATGTAAAGTACAATAGAAAAGGCAAGCGGCTGGAAGATGACACGCATCTCCTGGATCGCCCACCACGGATCCTACCTGAAGGGTAGGTATAGATGTCCTCCTCAGCACTCCACGTCTGATTGTCCGTCTGTCTGTCTCCTTCGGGTACCGACTTGTCACGAGATCCACCTCCGGGTACCGTCCAGTCCTCGAACGCTCGGCCTCCGTCAGCGATGTCTGCCATCTGCATCCAACACAATGAGGTGCGGGCATAGCCCGTGTAGGGGTGAGTATAATGATACTCATTAGGGACCCCGATACCCTCAAGGTCTCTCTAAATCGAACAAGGATAACCACAAAGAAGAATCTCAACAGATAACCCTTACATAGGTATAAGCCCATACTTATACCTATGTTATCAAGTAACCCATCTCAATCATGAAGAAATATAAAGGTTATGAAATCAACGGATAACCTCTACTTAGATATATTCACATACATATACCTAAGTTATCAAGTGACACATCTCAATCATGAGGAAACACAAAGGTCATAGACTCAGCTAAATCCAGGATTTAATCATGATGTCGAAACCATAGCTGTTGGGGAACTCCTCCTCTATCGAGTACAATGGGCCTGCTGCTACAACCAAGCGCTTCCCACTAACCTTCGACTGTTGTAGTACTCCACCTATCGAGTATTGTGGGTCTACCACTACAACCAAGTGCTTCCCACCATGGCTCTGCTGCTACAACCAAGCGCTCCCCCTTCAAGTACTGTGGGCCTGCTTCTACAACCAAGCGCTTCCCACCATGGGTTTGCCGCTACAACCAAGGGCCCCCCCTCATAGCCTACAGAGGTACTCCTTCTTTTGAGTACTGCGGGTCTGACGCTACAACCAAGAGCTCCTCCACCGTGGGTCTGCCGCTACAACCAAGTGCCCCCCCCTGGGCTATCCGAAACACACAGAGTTGATCAATCAGCAGTTGTCAAGTCTCAGCCAGCTCTAGGGTTTCGCACACAGCATTCTCATTCTAGGAGGGTCCACTCCACAAGCGAAGAGATCGATACATCAACTAACACGTAGTCCGGATTTGATGTGTCCCAAAGTTCCGTCTCATCAAAAGGAACACAACGCAACAGACGGCCCGTCAATCGGACGCCTGGTCCGAGAGTTAATGGCTTTTTCTTCCGAGGGGCCCGGTTGGTTTTTAAGTCAAAACCAACCTGACCACACTCCAGCTATGTCCAAACCTCGAGAGGAGTAATCCAAAAGGTCTGCCTCACTAAGAGGAATCCAACAATGTCGACAGCACGTCAATCGGACGTCCGGAGCTCAAGTTATAAGTGTTTCCGCTCCGGGGGCCCGGTTGGTTTCTTGTTCGAACCAAACTGGACGAACCCAAAGATCTCCGAATCCTTGAGTGTAATATAACAAACCGACCATCTGGATCCAAGGATCACATCGCAACTGATGGTGCGTCGTTCGGAGGTCTGTATCCCAAGTTATGGGCGAAAGACCGAAAGCGGTCTGAAAATGGGGGTTTTGGGCCTGGACCGACTCGACCCGAACCGAGTCCGGGTCTGGCCCATTAGGGCGCAGCCCGGCCTGGGCACGGCCCGGCGGCCAGCGTGGCTAGCTCAGCTTGCCGAGCTGAGCGGAAAAAAGGGGTGCGTTGTCCCCCCCTCCTGATTGAAGAGTCGCGACCCCTACGTGGGGGCCGCTCTTTGTTTCCAGCCGGGGGTTACGAACCACCGGTCTCCCCCTAAAATGGCTGATTACTGCCATCACGAGACCACCGCCGTCCTTACCTCCATCTCCGGTGGCTGACGGTTCCGGCCGCCGCTTCCCGCCCCACCACGGCGATAGGCCACGACCTTCTCTGATCAGCGCAGCGCGACGGCACTGCGCCCCTCCGCCGCGGCCCCGCTCCGGTCGCGGCATCTTCGAGGTTCTCTGGCACGGCGCGACGGCGCCGCGGCTTGTTCGACCTCAATGGAACGGTGTGACGTCATCGCGCTTCTTCTCCCTTTCTTCATTGTTTCCGCACGGTGCAACGGTACCGCGCTGCCTTTGCTCGTGCCGCAACAAATTCAATCATCAAGGGGGGAGGAGAGTCGGATGTGTTCGTGCGGTCTGACCTCCTCTAGTTATTGCGATAACAGGCGGCCCAGTTTAGGAAACGAGGAACGTCGATGAAATTATTCACGAAAAAAAAACAAATAACCCCCTACCTCGAAATTGACGTTGCACGTCGTCGAGTCGCGGAAGTTGAACATCGCTGTAGTCAAACGTCGGGGTAGTCGGGTGTCGCGGAAGAATGGTATCGCTTCCATCAACATCGGTAGAAGAAGGAGAACGTTTTGGTAGGCATCGGTCTCCACAATTGGAGTCTCATTCCTTGTTACGGAAGACGAAGAAAAAGGATTGGAGAAAACGTAGTGCATTCTTCACTGAGTCGGAAGGCCATTCTTCTTTGGAGAGTCGGTGTCCATCGTTTGAAGATGAAGTTCTTCAAAAGAGGGAAGAACTCTCTCCCAAATTCTCTCACACAAAAAGCTCATAAAATAAAATAAGGCCTCTCCTTATTTTATTATTTTTCCATGCATTCATACTTTTAAAAAAATTCACTCACTTAGTTAAATTAATTGAAGAGGTTTAATAAATTAATTTAAGATGTGTGTTGGGAAAATTAAAGAGGAGATATGGGAGAGTTACACAATTAATTACTAGGGGTTTAATGGGGGGTTGAACGAATGTGAAAGGTTGTAACATCATTTAAAAAAAGGGGGTTTTAAGGGGAAGAGTTACGGGGGTTAGGGAATTTGAAGGGGTGGGGTTCGTGTGGGCCCCACCTCACCTTAATTCACACTTGGTTAGTTCCCCGACTTCCACACATGGTAAGAAGTAAAATTTGTTCCACAAATTTTATTTACATCACAATTTAACCTGAAAAATTAAAGAAGTCCTTCCGAGCAAAGGCACCATCGAAAAAGGTGTTCCTAAGCAATTACCGGCACTATGGTTACATCGGTGCCCTCAGATTTCGATTCGGAGCACCGGTTCAAAAGTTAGAAAAACCTGCCCGTTCGTTCACTAAACTTACCTAAGATAAACTTCGAAAATTGATTTCGGGAACACTAGGCCTTGGAATCAGGTGCCGTCAGAAACCGCAGTCTCGTAAAATTCCAATGAAATTAAGAAAAAAAAATTTCTTGATATTTCCGGGTCTTTACATTACTCCCACCTCAGGGATTTACGTCCCTGTAAAGATATAACACAAACTATGGAAACAAAAGTGGTACATAGCACGCAACTGCACCTCCTGCTCCCATGTGCTCTCCTGGAGGTTCCCAAGCTTCCAGTGAAAGCGAACCTAAGGAATCGACCGTCCACGTAGGACCTTCTCCTGTCGATCCTTGATCTCCATTGGAACCTCCGTACATGTCACCCTGTCATCGACGTCCAACTCCCTGAGGTCGATGATGTGTTAAGGACCATGCACGTACCTCCTCAGCCTAGGTACGTGGATGACATCATGCACCCGATGAAATTGAGATGGAAAGGATAAGCGGTAAACCACCTCGCATAACCTGCTGAGAACCCATAATGGTCCGTTGAACCTCAAAGATAACTTGCCGCCTCAGCCACACCTCCGTAAACATCATCGAGGTGAGACACTTATAAGGACGTGGTCACCATCCTCGAACTTTAGAGGCCTCCACTTCCTGATTAAAACTGAAACTTAAAACTCATGCTGCCACGTGGGTGAGGGTGACCGACTAAAGAGTGGTCAACCGCACCCTCATGTGCATGAGTTTTTCCTGTGCTGCCTGGGGTTTCCTTTTCACCGACCAAGGAAAACTCATCCTATCATTGTAAGTAAACCACAACATTTTTGCCTAATACAGTTAATCTGAGCATGAACTTTGAATCCAATCCATACCGAGACCAACGTCGTAAGGCCTCGACGCTGCCACCAAGAGATTCCTACCAAAACTCTCACCTCGAAGGTCATACCACACTGTCGGCGTAAGTGTGATTATCGATTCTCCTCTCAAGGTATCTCCAGACGTGAGGGTTAAGTCTATGGCTTACCGGAAACTCTAGGTCTGGGAAAAGATTAGTGGAAGGAATGATCCGTATCAAAGTCTCCTCTTACGGTAGCTAGTAATGGACACAAGCTGTCCCTTGAATCATTCTTTGAGCAATTGGGTCACACTCCTTGACCGCATGCAGCTACACTCTTCCACTGCCCTCTAGCTCCCTGAGCTTGGCAGGAACTACAAAGGCGTATGATTGTAACATGTCAAAAAGTACCCCACCCCATGATGCTCTCCTATCTCTTCTTCTACGTCTTCTGCTCTGCAGATTTATCTGTCCTTAACATTTCTTCTTCTTCAAACATTTTACACACCCAAGTCGCCGAGACTGGTGCCAGTTTCCAGCTTTCCCACTTCTAACCTTCACTGACTGCATCCATTCAAAAAAAGAATTCTCAACCACAAAGGTTATTTCTAGCACCCTAGCATAAGTAGGAATGCATATAGAAAAGGTGTTGGCTCGGATGTTCGTGCCCGGAAGCACTGATCCCATCGCACTCATAGAGTACCAAGAATGGTTTGGTATGCCCTGCTGAATTCTCAGCTACCGACATGTCATCCTGCCGAAGCTGTATAAGCTCTAGAAAACTCTCATCCACCTCCTCAAGCCAGTCCTCAGCTGCTTGTGAGTCGGGCTCGCCTCGAAACATGATGGTATCTGATGTTGCAACACTTTTAGGTTCGTAAGTCTACATGTGTCACATACTGGTTCCGCCAGTTGTAACTACTGACCAATAGGTAGTGATGTATAGCTGGCACACTACCCGAATGCACTATCTCAAGCATCGGTCCACATACCGATGCCTCATCACTATGCGTACCATCCTCATGGTCACTCAATGGATAACACTAGTAGCTAAGTATACCATCCACTCTACTGGTGTCTCAGCTAGGCGGAAACCTCTAGCAATCACCTCCAGCTAGTCCTCTACTTTATGGGAATCTGCCTCGCCTCGTAACCACGGAGGCCTCTGCTGCTAGAACTCATCCGACGCACTCTGCCTGCGTGCACAGTTCACTAATATGGCTGGTGGAATCTGCTTCCCAACAGGTGGTGGTGCTCCTGGTACACCACCCGAGGGTTCCAACATAGATAAAAGGGCCCTGCACCGGATCCTCATCGCTCGGTGAGCCGTCACCAAATACAATCTCAGAACTCCAACTAACTGTCTGTGTGGATACATCCTGAACAGAGGTGACACAGTAAACCTTTTATATCTAGTGAGATGACCTTGTTTGAGATGACTTTAAAACTTTTGGAAACACACACGCAATCTATTTTTTCATGCACAAAATCATAAATAAAAAGTCAGGGTCCTGGTGTATGGATATGTCGGCCACCGCACCAACACTGGACTCCCTGAACTGAAATCAACACTTAGTACCCTTAACACTATTGCATCACAGAATGAAAATATCAGAGTCCTATGTTCTGCAGTAGAACCGACTCCTCTAATACCAATTTGTCACAACCTGTCCCCTGGGGCCCATGTCGTAACTACCCCAAGCCCGACTTCCATAGGCCAGGGGCTGGCGACTAGCACTAAAGGTGTAAATCCCTATAACTGTGAAGGTTTTGCCTTTATAAACTTAAATATAAACAAAACTAGAGTACAAGAGGAATAAATCATGAAGTACAACAGTAACAAAAGTGCTGATAGTACAACAGGCCGGAAATAAAAGCCCAAAAGATAGGTACAATTGGAAGTAAAGTACAACAGAAAAGACAAGCAGCTGGAAGATGGCACACAGCTCCTGGATCACCCACCATGGATCCTACCTGAAGGGTAGGTACAGATGTCCTCCTCAGAACTCCACGTCCGATCGTCCGTCTGTCTGTCTCCTCCGGGTACCGACTTGTCGTGAGATCCACCTCCGGGTACCATCCAGTCCTCGAACGCTCGGCCTCTGTCAGCGCTGTCTGTCATCTGCATCCAACACAATAAGGTGCGGGCATATCCCATGTAGGGGTGAGTATAATGATACACAGTAGGGACCTCGAGACCCTCATGGTCTCTCTAAATCCAACAAGGATACCCAGAAATCATAATCTCAACAGATAACCCTTACTTAGGTATAAGACCATACTTATACGTAAGTTATCAAGTAACCCATCTCAATCATGAGGATACAGAAAGGTTATGAAATCAACAGATAACCTCTACATATATATATGCACATACATATACCTAAGTTATCATGTGACCGATCTCAATCATGAGGAAACACAAAGGTCAGAGACTCAGCTAAAACCAGGATTTAATCATGATGTCGAAACCATAGCTGTTGGGGAACTCCTCCTCTATCGAGTACAGTGGGCCTGCCACTACAACCAAGCACTTCCCACTAACCTGGGACTGCTTTAGTACTCCACCTGTTGAGTACTATGGGCCTACTACTACAAAAAAGAACTTTCCACCATGGGTCTACTACTACAACCAAGCGCTCCCCCTTCAAGTACTGTGGGACTACTGCTACAACCAAGCGCTTCCCACCATGAGTCTGCCGCTACAACCAAGCGCTCCCCCTCATAGCCTACAGAGGTACTCCTTCTATTGATTATTGCGGTTCTACCGCTTCAACCAAGTGCTCCTCCACCGTGGGTCTGCCACTACAACCATGCACTCCCCACTGGGTTATCCGAAACACACTAAGTCGATCAATCAGCAGTTGTCATGTCTCAGCCAGCTCTAGGGTTCTGCACACAACATGCTCATTCCAGGAGGGTCCACTCCACGAGCCAAGAGGTAGATACATCAACTGACATGTAGTCCGGAGTTGATGGATCCCAGTTTCCATCTCATCAAAATCAACACAACGCGAGAGACAACACGTCAATCGGACGCCCGGTTCGAGAGTTATTGGATTTTTTGTCTCAGGGGCCTGGTTGGTTTTTAAGTAAAAACCAACCCAACTGCACTCCATCTATGTCCAAACCTCAAGTGGAGTAATCCAAAAGGTTTTTCTCACTAAGTGGAATCCAACAAAGTTGATGGCACGTCAATCAGACGTCTGGAGCTAAAGTTATAAGTGTTTCCACTCCGAGGGCCCGATTGGATTCATGTTCGAACCAAACCCGCTGAACCAAAAGTTCTCCAAAACCTTCAGTGTAATATACTGAAACGACCGTACCGATCCAAGGATTTCATCGCAACTGAAGGTGTGTCGATCGGAGGTCCGTAGCCCAGTTTATGGGAAAAAGACCGAAAGAGATCCGAAAATGGGGGTTTTGGGCCCGGACCGACTCGGCCAGAGACCCATTGGGTTGGCCTGATCTGGGTCGACCCGAACCAGGTCCGGGTCCGGCCCATTAGGGCGTGGCCAAAACCGGTGGGCGTGGCATGGCCCGACCTTGGTGCGGCATTGCGGCCTGGCGCGCTCGGGCGGCCCACGAGGCCAGCTCGGCTGGCCGAGCTGAGCGGAACAGGGGGCGCGCTACCCCCCTGATTAAAGATCCGTGGACCCCACGTGGGGGCTGCTCTTTGTGTCCAGCCCGGGGTTACGAACCCCCGGTCTCCCCCTAAAATGGTCATCCCGGTCCGGATGGCCGATTACTACCGCCGCGGGACCGCCACCCTCCTACTCTGGCGGTCGGCGGTTCTAGATGCCACTTCCCGCACAACCACGACCATAGGCCGCGGCCTTGTCTGATCGACGCGGCGTGATGGTACCACGCCCCTCCACCACGGCCCCGCTCCGGCCACAGCCTCTTCGAGGTTCTCCGGCGGGGCGCGACGGCGCCGCGGCTTGTTCGACCCCAACGGCGCGGCGTGACGGCGCAACGCTTCTTCGCCCATTCTTCATTGTTTTCGTGTGGTGCAATGGAACCACGCTGCCTTTGGTCGCGCCGCAACAAATTCAAACATCAAGGGGGGAGGAGTGTCTGCTGTGTTCATGCGGTCAAACCTCCTCCCGTTATTGCGATAACAGGAAGGCCAATTTAGGAGATCAGGAACGACTGTGAAAGTATTCACGAAAAAAAACAAATAACCCATAACTCGAAATTGACGTCGCACGTTCTCGAGTCGCGGATGTCGAACGTCACGATAGTCAAACTTCATGGTAGTCGGGTGTCGCAGAAGAATGGTATCGCTTCTGTCAACGTCATAAGAAGAAGTAGAACGTTTTTGTTGGTGTCGGTCTCCATGGTCGGTGTCTCCTTCCTAGTCGCGGAAGAGGAAGAAAAAGGATTAGAGAAAACGTAGTGCATTTTTCACCGAGTCAGAAGGCCGTTCTTTGTTGGAGAGTCGGCGTTCTTCATTTGAAGATGAAGTTCTTCAAAATAGGGAGGAGCTCTCTCCCAAATTCTCTCACACAATAAAACTCATAAAATAAAATAAGGCCTCTCCTTATTTTATTATTTTTCCATGCATTCAAACTTTTAAAAAAATTAAAACACTTAGATAAATTAATTGAAGAGGTTTAATCAATTAATTTAAGATGTGTGTTGGAAAAATTAAAGAGGAGAGAGGGGAGAGTTACACAATTAATTACAAGGGGTTTAATGGGGGGTTTATAGAATGTGAATGGTTGTCACATAATTTAAAACAAGGGGGTTTTAAGGGGAAGAGTTAAGGGGGTTAGGGAATTTGAAGGGGTCGGGTTCGTGTGGGCCCCACCACACCTTAATTTACACTTGGTTAGTTCCCCAACTTCCACACATGGTTAGTAGTAAAAAAGTTTCCACAAATTTTATTTACTTCACAATTTTACATCAATATTTAAACAACTCCTTCCGAGCAAATGCACCCTCGGAAAATGAGTTCCCAAACATTTACCGGCGCTGCGATTCCATCAGTGCCCTCAGAGTTCGATTCCGAGCACCAGTTAAAAAGTTGTAGAAACTCGCTCGTTCGTTCACCGAACGTACCCGAGCAAAACATTGGAAATTGATTCTGGGCACACCGGGCCTCAGAATCAGGCGCCGTCAGAATCTGAAGTCTCGTAAAATTCCAAAGAAATTAAGAAAAAAAATTCCTTGAAATTTCTGAGACTTTACATAGATATTCATTAATGGAAAGTAAAATCCAATTTATAATGACCTATTTATTGAGCTATATAATCTCCATGTTGGTCCATGAAAATAAATTATGATGTTATTTAAGGAAAATTACATTGAATATTTTTCATAGAGTGACATAAGGATAGTGGTTTGTTCCATCCTTGGATCTTCCTTAGTACTGAGGTGAACCTATATCATCTCATCCATGTTAATGGAGAATCATTCATCAATGTAATGAGGATCTTCATACAAGGCATCTTCATTAGAAGTGTGGGGACAAGAGGGAGAAGAGTACTCCACAACCACATGAGAATATGATATGCAATCATCTTCTAATGTGGGGGGTTAATATTTTCAAACAATGTAATATCCTTATAGTTCTATATATACAAGGAAGGTAGAGGATATGGATAAAAATAGTTGGGGACTTTCCCTTCTGGTGTTTTTTAACATCAATGATAAAAAATTTGGTCAGCTACCAAAAAATATTTAATACTCTTAAGTATGTAATGTAATGTTATTAGTAAGAGGTCATGCAATGGTCCATTTAGTATAAAATTGGAGTGGGATTTTTAGGCTTTATTGGAGCCTATTGTTTATAAAAGAAGTATGATATCCATGTTTACTCCATATTGCAAAAAACTAAATTTTCCTCATGGTATGGTGTTGTTTTTAACAAATAGTGGATTGGAAGGATGAATCGTTTTTTCTATGTTGACTAATGGGTTTTCCAAGGTAGTTTCAAGGTAATTGGGAGATTTAAAATTCAGGGTCTCATCAATTTGGATTTTTTCCTTTCATATTATGATACCCATCATTCATTTAGTGGGATAAAAATTATTTGAGGGGATTGAAATCACCATATAATTCAACTACATTGACCATTGAGATATTATTTGAGTCACTAGTGATATGATGAAGGGAAAACTCTATGAAGATTGATCCAAGGCCTTTCTATGAAAAACATTAATTTGGATTCTTATGACAAAACCATGAAAAAGAAATTAAAATTTCTAAATTGACACTTCAAAATGATCTTACATCATGGATTATTCTTGATCTTGTTAAATTCATATATTTTTATCATAAACGAGGCTATATTGGCTTCGACATAGCCTATATTATAGAATGTTTGAGATAGTATGAGATTGATCCTGGATCAAGTGTCCACAAAACTTTTTGTATAATTATACACTATTTATTTATCGGATGATATGTAGAGGGTAGATATTCCCATGAAGGATTATGCCTTAATCCTCCCTAGATAATAAGATGATGCACTGGTAGTCCTTGTGTTTCTCCTCCTGTTAACGATACTCTTCAACAGCAGAGACCACAGTCTCAAACTGTAAGGGGAACTTCATAAACTGTTTGAGGGACTCATAATTTTTTTATAGTACAATCATATCAAAGATCATGATCTATTATAGAATATTAAAAAGGTGATTAATTACATCATACTTATGATATAAGATCATTTTATTTCACCTCATGGGATTTTCCTTAATAGAAATAGTAGTTGGTCCATAAATATTTTGTGATGGTGCCTAGATAAAATCAGTTAATTTCATCTTTTAATTGACTATTTTTTCCACTATTTGGGTTATAATAGATGAGCCAAACATTCAACTAATAATATGGGTTTTGAATCTATAATAGAAGATGATTCCATTGGAGAATGTGCTTTCTAATCCTTTGGACGAACTTTTTTTTCTTGTATAAGTATTTTTGATAACATTTTAAGGATATCAACTGGGGAATTGTTATTATTAGGTGGATGATGTATCTTCCCTTGAGAGTACCAATGTGATTTTTGAGGACCTTCCGGATGTGATTTATCTATGTGATCTATATAATTATTCACTAGACTGATGGATTTGATAGAGGTGTAATCCAAATATTCATCAGAATACACCTCTATTAGTGGATGGCTCATATAAAATCATCCCAAGGTGGAGAGAATTTATTCCATGAGAGTGATCATTTTCATTGGAATTGTAAAAAGATCTGGTCGTTCCATAAACTATTAGTAATTCCTCACTCATACCCGGGTGGCCTATGAATTTGAGGGTTCAATTAGATGACATGGGAAAACCAGAGATGTTACTGTATGATTAAACAATGTTTAAATAAGCCTATAGTCTTGATTGATTGAAATTAGAGCTATCAAATAATTCATATTCAATGATCCCCTACCGGTTATTTTCTTGGAAACTATATTATTATTTTATATGATGGGGGAATATCAGATTAATGTATTATTTTTTAAATGATCACCCAATTCCATTATTCCATGATCTACTATGTCATGGATCTATTCCTTGAATACAAATTAATCTATGATGTGGTATGGATAGTAGTTTTTATGATTCATCAACTCAAACACTTGAGGTTTTTTTTATTTCTTGGATATCGAGAAGCTTATTCTATAAATTTTAGATGAATAAATCTCATACTTACTTATCCATAAAGTTATATCCCATTACTTATCATTTAAAACGTTATTATAGGTTCGTTACCTTGATAAAGGCCCTGAGTGATATTCTCATTGTGATCTAGGGTTGGGAGGGGACTGTTGTGAGGGGTTGGAGGGATTTGGATTGGCCAGTTATTGGTGTCTAAATGATGAATATTTTTCTAATATATTATAATATTTCCCTATAGTGAGAATAGGTTATATTTGAGACCATTTCTTGGATCACCTCATAGATTAAATTGGGCCCTGATATACCATGGTGAATTCCAACAATCTGTGTGAACACTTTAGAGAGATGACTGTCCAAAGCATCTCCTAATAGAAATTTTCCATAAAAATAAATATATCGTATATAGGGTAATAATTAAATATATGGAGTTTTTAAATACATTCCACTATGTAGTGAAGCTTAAAACATTGGAATTTTTTTCCCTACAATCATTTGAAGTGATCAATGATAGTCAACTTTCACTGAGAAGAGATAAACTAGTTGAAAATACTAATATAATATGTCCGCTCTTTGGGGGATGGATCCCTGCTCTACAGGGATGTACCAACCAATAATAATTCCATCAAGTGTCTATATAAAAAATTGGATCTTGGCTAACTCCTCCTGCTCTAGCCTTCCAAATATTATTCCACACGTATAGTAAAAATGGGCAATGTAATGCTATAGATCAAATATACCATTAAAGGAGGAGAAGTATGGATTATTGTTATAGAGAAGTGTTATTAACCCATTTTTGTAATTTTATTTATCTCAATATATATGGTGTCCCTCTTTGTGAATGCGGAATTGAGTCATGATGAGAGATAACAAATAACAACATTATAGGAGCATCAATATGTCTATACCCCTTGAATGGATGTCTAGGTCCTGATATACAATAGTAATAATTGAAAAGTGGGAAATAATGTTGATCTGTTATGATGGGATATAGATAATACCTCGTGCAATTCTTAATGTGGGAGAAGACTCTAGTTTAAGTCTGAGTTTGATGGGTGGATCCACCTATAAGGGCCTCTGTGTATTATCCAATAAATATTGGTTGTCTATATTCTATTGGAGTATGATGGGTCCATTTTGATCATTCTCATACTCAATATGGTATCCTCTAGGGATATTGGCATCGATATGTTTATAAACATCAATATCCAAGAAAAATGAGTAATATGGGCATTTCACTTATCCCCTGTTGGTAAATCATGATAAATTAATGTTTTAGTTATAATTTTAGATTTATTATTTTTAATGGGGTGTTCAAGAGTTCCATAGTGGGTCTCATGTGGCCAATATCATATCTCTTCTAAAATTTATCAACACTAACAAAGTGTTTTTATTGACCCTAGTGATTTTATTAGGGTGAATTTTCTTCCTCATATTCCTTACCATAAGTATTTTCATCCTACTCAAAAGGGTGAATATTAGTGATGATAATCATAATGTCAATGGTTTGCGATGGATAGGAAAAAGAAAATATTTTTAGGCTAACTAAAATGAATGTTTTCTCTATATGAGGGGACCGATCTACATGGAGATATATTATCTAGATCCCTTGATTGGTACTTGGTATGATTCCTCATCCATGATCAGATGTAAATACATAATTATTTTAATTAATTCTTATTTTTAGGTCAAGTAGTACCCATATGAGTTGGGATACTTTTCCAAGGGAAGTTTTGTTGTGCCATCCTTTTAGAACTTCTACATTTGGGATTGAAGGTGCTTAGAGATCCCTTGTTTTTCTAGTTTATAACTCTTATGGTGGTTATACAATGTTCATAGATTTTCCTAGGTTAATTTGGTGTAATGTTTTGTGAGAAACTTAAATATAAAACTTTTTGGATCATATGTCTCTAGAATAGAACCATGGACTTTTCAGTGGCCACAATTTTCCTTTAGGATTTTATTATCATATTCTTAATCTGGAGGAAGATATTTATTTTGATCATCTAAGATTATATATGATATAACGTGTAAGCTGAATGAGGAATAAATTATGACCTATTATCTGGTTGGTTTTTCTAAAAAATTGGAATCACGCCGGTCATTATTCCTTAGGAGTAGATTTCCTCTCTATGTCACATAAGCTTCATCTCCATATCAATCATTGATTGGGAATCCATGATCCATTTTTGGTGAGGGATTTCATTACATTCCTAATGAGCACCAAATTGTTCTCCTTAATAAATGGTACCAAACTATACCATAACATCTCTCTTACTGATAATGTACATTATAGGTAATGGACACGAACAGTGGTGGTGACAACGTCACAATGACTTCCTAAAAGGAAGCAAGAATAAACACCATATAAAGGTTACATTGGAGGGACCTAGGTATCTTATAGAGCATGGATATGGTAATGAGAATCCATTTTTTGAGTTCATACCCCAATCTCTAGTGTTATAGGTGGTATTATTCCTGCTGAATCAATAGTAATGCTGGATTCTAAATGATTAACGGTAACCTAGAATTGGTTACTCCGATCCTACCTTTTTTGATGGCATGGAAGTTAGTTGATTATTAGCATCAAAGAGACAAGGTTATTTTTACTAGATTTATAAAAATTTGTGTCATGGTGTAGGACCTTTTTATGTATGGCATCCCATATTTCCTAGTAGGATCTTCAGGGTGATGTTTCTTTTTCGTACAGGGATGATATCCATGTAAATTGGTGACATGGCCAATGGTTAAAAGAGCCGAACTAATATACCTAGAGGGTTCTAGGGTCTCAATAAAAGTATAGTAAATACATATACCAATAATTTAGTGAGTAATTAATAGGATTAATTGATAACATAATGGAGAATACGGGTCGTAGGGGTGAAATTCTATTAGGCATGGTTTGTGGCCTTCCCCTTGTGTAGCATCGTATAGTCTAAACTAGGGAAGGATGAATATTGATCAGGTTAAAATTATTGTTTTAATCTTATTATTCCCTACATTATTAGTGTGATTGGTTTTTGTTATCCCCTATTTTTGACTCTAGGGTGTTGTATGTGAGTATAACAACTTGACCATCACCTACCTCTCAAAATCAAAGAATTAGGCCACAACATTATCCAAGGAAAGGCTCCAATAATGATTTGTTATTGTAATGGTATGATTTACACTTTCATGGTCCTTGTAGATGGTGAAATTGACATGGAAACGTATCCTACAGATACTCACAATTCATATCCTTAGTAGGAATGACACATTCATCCTCATATCATTATAAAGTAGAATTTATAACCCTCTGTTGAAGGATTTATAATGAAGAAAATAGGTGATGTCTTCCATGACATGTGGGAGAAATCCATACTGCTTCATGGGAATAGTTGTGTGTTATTATCACATGGATATAACTATTATTCAATGAATATCTTTTGTGTTTGAGGTAGATTTCATTGAACAATTGTTGGATAGAATTTTTTAGGAAAATTCTAAATCCAATGATGAGTACTAGAGTGATGTTTGTTATTCCCAACATTAGATAAGGATAGAAATGAAAAATGTTCCTATTTTACTCATACTTTCTCTATAAAAGAATAAAATATTCAAATATGGTTTTTATGACACTTTCTCCCTTAAATTTTGAGTGAGGTTGAATCTACATAATTTTGATCCATTGGTACATCATTCCTATTTTCCAAAGGCGTGAGACCATTTATCACTGATGGTGATTGTGTTAGAAACTTAATTGGAAAGTTGTAATCGTATGTCCTCCCTTAATTCCCTGGATTCATTTATGAATCTCATTTCAACATTTTTTTCACTCTCATTTTTTAAAATAATATCATGTATCTTATATTTAGTTTCATCTTCAAGTGGAAACCATTTAATTACCTCATTGGTTTCCCTATAAGGGTGAACACCTTTGTTTCATAAATGAGTTACTATGATTTTTTGAACATTTTTTGTTAATGTTGGGAGTATATGATTATATTCCATGGGATTGAAAATCATTGAATCATATGATTAATAAATAATGAAAATTTAATTCATCACCTAAAGAATCATATTCTCATCACACAAGGAATCTTTTGTTAATCACAAAAGGAATCCTAGGAATGGTGTATATAAAAATGGATCGTCTCTATAGGATACTCATTTTAATTACATAGTAAATATTTTTCTCATCGCATAGTTAATCTTAGTATAATAACCTATGTAATCTATACCCCATCACCATAGTCCTCCTGTGCACATCACACAACATATAAATCATTGTTTTGTCACCTAATGAGTGAAAAGAGATATCACATACAGTAAAATAGGATTTTATAATCATTTTAAGGAATACAACTCTCAATAAATGATAAATACAATTCCCATCACATGAGATAATTAAATTAGACTCATCGCATTATTAATGGGTGAAAATATCTTATTCTCATCACATCGGATTCTAATTTAATTCATATAAGTCATATAAAGTCTTTAACAACTTTAAGAACACATTTTAACCTTTGGAAGGAATAGAGAGATCAAATTATTATCACATGGGATTATTATACATATCAAATATGACATCTCATGCTCATCACATGAGGTTCCCAATCCCTCACCACCTATGGTTGGGTTGTGGATGCAATAGGTGGGGTTTTTAAGCTCGTAACATATGACCACTTGATATTATCTTGAAATAAACAGCTATAGGTTTAAAGTCTAGCCGAGATACATATAGGTAAATTCATCACATACAATCTAATTATATGTCACATTCTACATGTGGGGAATCTACATAGGATCATCATGTAGGGGTTGAATGTAGTTTTCATTCAGTGAGATATATAATATATTATAGTTTCCTATAGTGATTCAGGTTGATTAGTTCAGGGGTTTTGAATGTTTATTTTTGATGATCGAGCTTCAAGGTCAGCACCTCCAAAGTTCGAGGAGGAGTGATGGAAATATCAATATTGGTCCTCAAAGAGGTGTCATGTGTTCCTTATTTGTTTTCATGTATCAAACCCCACAAAATTCAAGATGTAGAGTTTATGTTCACGTGATATAATAATAAAAAATGGAAACATCATTCAGTAAGTATTATTTCATAAAACAAGAGTGAAGGAATGGGATGGTGTAAGATTTTTGAATTGGGATTCCCTAAATATGGGTTTTATCTCATTCGAGTCACAAGAGGATTCCAATTATCTCACAAGGGAGTTATGTAATTATCATATAGAGAATCCTATAATCATCTCAATGGATAATATTATATCTTAAAATCATTTTTTCATAATATAATTGAATGTTTAATTACATTTTCTATCAGTTTTTATTTTTTTAATAGTTAAAAAATGTAGAATTGAGTGGGGGATATATATTAATGTACATTGTGGAGAGTGTGTCATATATGGCAGACAAGGGGGATTCACCTTATTGATTCCAAGACTACATATTACATAAGATTGTTGTCCTATTTTGTTTTTCAGAGTTGTTATTGAATTAGTGGGGTAGATGAATATGTTTTTTTCATGACTATTAATGCCTAAATATGTGTATCATATGAAAATATGAGGAAATAATTGCCCGTTTGAGGTAAATTTGATCCAAAATAAGAAAACCGCCCTCTAAAGGGTATGTTTCATGAATATCCCACATTTATGAATGGGTGAATCTCACAAATACCCCACCCATGTGGGGAACTAATGTTAATCTCCATGAAAGCATCACTCCCAATTCACATATCACACTGTGCCCATATAGAGACCTGATTGTAATCTCTATGCCATATCATTCTGAATCAAGGAGGCCTATTAGTAATCTCCTTACATCAACATTAAGACTAAAACATCTTATTCATTAATGAATCTCATAATGATTCATAATGGAGTCGAATCATTGTGAAACCACCATTTATATAGAGACCCCATTTTGTATGTTTTTTATGTGGACAGAGACCTTTCTACTTCTAAAAAACACTTTCTATTCTCGAACCACAAAAGAATCATGAGAAGAATTGTTAATAGATCTCCCAAGGTATACAATAATCATAAAACTTCCTCCCTTGTGTTCTTGAAATCATCCAAAAAAATTTATATTCCTTTTGTGAATGAAAATTCCCTTTGTGGAAGAAGAAATACCATTATATAACAGGGGGCTTTTATGGCAGTTATCCTTAATAAAGAAGTCCTCAAGGGAACTAAGACCTGACTCCAAGGTTTGGTCAACCTATTTATTGAAGCATAATCCATCTAAAATTCCCAAACCTCCAAGATGACACTAATATTCTCTATACTATCATTTGTGAACCCCCATGTAGCAAAAAGTGCCTCTCCTAGGCCCTTCAATGAAACCCCTTTTATATTAATATACCTTTGTGATGATCATGTGGTCAGGGTCCCCATACAAATCCAAGACAGGTATAGAGACACCCGAAGTCCCCACATGAAATGTTCGACCCATTCCAGTGTCTTCCCACATCATTCATAGTTCGATCTAGTCCTTTATCCTATATATTTTCTCAAATAATATGTACCCAAAACCCTTTTTCTTCTAATTATAGGGACAATAATGTTGGTCCCGTGATTAAGAACCCCTTAATGGTAGTGCCAATTTAATTACCTTCCAAGATGCCCATGATATTTGGAAATGAGATATCCAGAGGTGGAATACTCAAGGGAAAGTGTGCACCTATCTGGGAGTATCTGCCTAATTTTTTATCTTAGTATCGCATTAACATGGTCCCCCTTAACTAGTTTGTTCTTCCACATCTGAGATGCATGATTTAAAAATTCCTTTCTCAACATCCTAGTCATGTTAAATTATACTCCATGAAAACATCCCAACACAGAATGTAAAAATATGGATTTACCATATCAAATGGTTATAGGATGCATCCTATATTAATGTCATGGGATAACCACACACATCTTACCCTCAATAAAAAATTTAAATTATTCATTCATTATAAGTCAAATGGAATAAAATATACTTCCCAATCATGGGATGAACATCATCATTGGGAAGCTTCCACATATAACCCCCACACCATTCCCCCAAGAGTGATCCTCTTGTGATGGGAAGCTTCCAAAAAAAATCCCCAAACCATCCCTAGTAGGAGATCATTTTGTGACACGAGAAGCCTTACTGCATGACATGAAAATACATGGATCAGTCCTATCATACAATCATAAAATGTGGCATCAAACTACGTGGGTTTTGATCCCTTCCTTCTATACAATATACATAGGATGTCTCCCCGAGATTCAATCCCAAAATGGTAGATCTACATGTGACATCTTCCCTCCTATGGAATCTCCTTACATATTCACCTCCATAAGGAATTCTAATCCAAAATTATTGATCATCATCTATAGAGAATCCGGATGTGTTGGTGAAAGAAGATGTGTCATTTTTTCTTCCTATGAATGAACCTCCATAATCTCTATCACTGGACCATTCTGATCAACTGTTCTATCTTCATATGATGTTAAATTCATGCCCTACTCCATCTCAATGGGATTTTCCCATCCATCTCAATAGAACATAAAACCGGTGACTCAAAAATTAATACCTACCCCATGAAATAAATACATGATTAATGATATATACACCCTCTAAATAATTACACACATGGAAATAATTATCTCATGATCTACAAGATATGACTTGGGATCTGTACCTAAGATGCCTCATATGAGGGTCCATCCTAAAAAGAATATTTAGTTGTGTTAAAATTTCCCAATGTCTAGAAATGCTCATATATTCTCTATTTGAAAACTCTCCTGACTAAAAGATGGTGCATAGTCAATATAGAAGTATTGTAATTAACTGAAGTCCACATACAGATGACACCATGAATTAGTTACATGAAAATAAATTAAATAATTGATGGGGAAGCATTCTAGGAAATGATCTCCAAGAAGGAATACCTCTAATGTGGATCTGACATCCTATCATTCTATTTCGATAAAGGATCAGGCATCACTGAAAATTGTGACTAAATCTTCCCACCTTTAGAAAATTTCAATGCAAGGAAGTAATATCTATCATGCATTGTGGCATAGGTTATCCACAATGAAAGAATTTAAAATAGATATTTTGAACCCAATAAGAAACTCTTATCTTTAACATGAGGAAATGACATGTTGAAAACCATATTTTTATCGGACTCAAATTTATTTGGCATCATGCCACTCCATTAAATGTTAAAAATGATGTGAAACTCTTCTCCAAAATAAGGGGAAATGATTATTGAGGATTAAGTAGATTAGAATGTCACCAGATACCATAATCTTGGGCTAGGTCCAACCAATTAAAAGATTAACCCATCATGAAACTCAATTTCGAATTGGGGTGGATAGAAATGGGAATCCCCAATCAGTAACTTTTTTAGTGTGGATCCTTTATATATTCATATGATTAGATGATGTCATGGAATTTGGATTACATTTCATATTCCTATACAAAAGGATGAATCACCATGACTTACGAGACTCATGATATGAGAAATCAGTAACTCAATTCCTATTGGTACAAGGGAAAGAGAAACATGGATGCAGAAATCCCATAAAAGTCTACTTCTTCCACAACATCCACCTAACCTTCAACTACTAAGAATAAAAATCTAATATCACCCTCAAAGAAAATCCATAGGAGATTAATGGACACCCTCATATGCATGAATGAATATTAGGGGTTATTCCCCAATTGGATATAACCACTAAGATAGAAATGCATCATCATATCATTGACTATTCCAACCATGAGTGCCACAATGGGATAATCCACCCCATATTCAGACAACAAATTACTTCGAGAGTCCCCACCTGAAACACACTAATGAATCAATCCCCTATTTTGAGGTGGTGGGGGATGCCTAAGTCACACATGCCATGAATATTACATAGATACTTACAAGGTGGTCCCCAATAAGTGATCATCAATTCCAACACTGACCATCCCCATAGGTCGAAGTGTTGGTGGACTTCATTGCTTTTCCACTGGCCCTAGTCTGATGCACGCAATGCTAACATTGAGTGAAGTCTCAGGTTGTTTCTTGAAAAGGGAAATATTTAATGGATTATATGGACACTATCAACACTAGTGAATCATGAAATATCCATGAGAATGGTGAACATGGATTATTAATTTCCCTATTTGTATTGAGTCACCATCAACCTTATAGGCCATCTGGGTAGACATTTTCAATCTTAAGAACATTTGTAATCTATTATAGGACAACCCATGATTAGGATACTAAGTGAATAGTTTATCTTAATATATTAACCTACCAAAATGGAGTTCATACATGCTTCATCAATAATATACATGGAGTCCCTCCTTGAGCCCCCATCATCCACAGTATATGTCCTTTCTACTATTTCACAAACCCGCATTGAGGTCATCCCCATCATCCTAAAAATCATGTTGAAGTTTCTTCCCACTCCTTCATGAAACAAATAAGTGGTTCTCTCTATGTTGTATCCAATTAGAGATTAGGTCCTATTCGCTCCAACAAAATTCATTATGGAGGAACTCCTCATGTTCCAATATTCAAAAGTTGAGGTCCTCCCAACATTACAACCTACATACATTGAGGTCAACACCATGCTAAACACGTATCCTACCCTAAAGAACTTCTTTGTGGAAGAATGGATAATAATCATCATTAGGGGATAAATCCATGAATGATTAAATTCATCATTTAATTGATTGAACAATCAGATTTTGAGGGTATAGAAGACTCAATAATGGAATCTACACCCCATAATCATGATTATGGGATAGGAGCCTGACAGCTAAGATTCATCATTCCAAAATAAGAGATCAATTAGATCCCCAGATCCCCCCATATGTTCTTGCATGTAGTGGATGTTTTTCCCCTTTATAAAGATTACAGAATAGTTTTCCCCATATATTATATTTTCCCAACTATTTATAGCTACACATGTCATGGGAGATATTTTTGGGTTTTGTTGGATGACATCATATGGTGAGAACTCTTAAGATATATTGATGAATGTCTCCACCTGTAGACATGAGGCAGTGGTGAATAAAAAATCCAAGAGGAATTTGATTATGCGGTTGGAAAACACCCCCGAGAAATGTCCCAACATACAATGATCATTTGACAATCGTAGTGACTCCTTTACCAGAAAACCAGATGTTGAACTAATCTACAACTTTTTCAACACCCATATCTCATCCTACACCAGTTAGATCCTATTAAAACCAAGAGAAGAACCCTTCATCTATGAAATAGGTCATGTAGGAGGTTCTATCCACCAACCGGATGTTTATGGTTTTCTAGGTTCCTGAATCATTGACCTTTAACATCCTAGAGTCCATTAATGAGGGCTAGGCCATGTTTTTACTCCATCTCATTTTGGAGATATTACACCCATGTTTGGTCATCATATGGCCATTCCATGAATATAGGTGAACCACAATTTCAACAACTAACTATTCCATAGGATGAAGATCATGGATACCCATGCGGAACAGTGCCTGGTTTTATAAGATTACTATAAGAATCTTCAACATACATGCATCAATATTGTCATATTGATTTTTTATATTATGGAAGAATGTTTTCTCTATGTATTGATTACATGCTAGAAATATTACACTACTCTCCTCTTCTTCCCAAATATATTGATAGATTTTTCTATATGCTAACTATTCAGTTTTTCCACTAGCGGTTGTTATGGTTATGATGGTCATCCCTTACATACCAGTGGATCAAGGGAATTGAGAAATGAATCCATAGTGTGATGGGGAAAATAACTTAAGCAATAACATAGTACTAAGAAGAATACACTACATGTGTCCTCACTTGTTAATAGTGGAAGTCTCATGGACTGAGATATTCCTCAAATGAATCATTCATATCTACAAATCTATATCTTAGAATGGGAAGAGTGAATTTAGATCCCTCTAATCCATTAGTTATTTCATCGAAACCAAGGCATATCCCATGGTTGATATGTTTATCCAACATCACAAAGAGAATAAAGGGTTCATCATTGATCATAGTACTGATCGATGAATGGATTATGGTACCACCACATGGGACCCCATTTCCCTTACATTTTGGAAACATGTACTCCTCGAATATAATCCCATAGTCGAGCTTAGTATCCTCACCCATCCATTTACAGAAGAGGTTGACAATATTATTAGGGACTGAAGTATGAGTCACTGAAGCCCCTCTCTCTAATTTAATGATCCTATCAAGGAATTGGTCTCTAGATACACTCTCCAATATTGGAAACATCACCAATATGACATGATATTTTTTTCATGACTCGCCTTATAGACTTGGAAATATGATTGGCAGTGATCCTTCCAGACATAAAATCATTCCCAGCATGGGTGGACAACAACCACACACTAATAGAGTTTGGAAATAATATCTTTTACATGTTCAACAGGATGGGTGATCCACTCTAACAGATGGAACAATTAATATCAAGGTGTGAGTCCATTTTAAGAACCCCATAATAGAAAGAGGATTCCAAAAATTGGTTTTCTGTTTAGAAACTAGAATGGGTCACGTTCATCTGGTACAACCCGTTGGCCATAGGATTCATTAGTTGTTGGAAAGACTACCGTTTGAAGTACCCTTACTAGTTCATAACCACCACACATAGGAAATGTATTTATGTCGTCTTCATGTCAAATCTATGCCCCCAATGAATGGTTCAAAAAATAATTCACCTAGTGGAAAGGCCTCACATTTTTACTCAATATATAGTTATCCCATGAATACCTATTATTGATGTACATGGAGAAGGTTAAGTGTGAAATGGTCCCTAATCTCATCACCTAAAAATTTTAATGCATATTCCATGACTTTTCTACAAAATCACAATATCTATAAGAAGAACTTTATTATACTAGATTTTAATTACCATTTCCACATCTAGATCCCATGAAAAGAGTGACCACTTCCACTATATAGGTATAACCCCCGAGAGGGTAGAGTTATTGGCCCCTTTGAAATAAGATCATCATCTAGTGAAGCCTTATCAATAACAATGGTTCATAGTAAAAATCCCTTATGAAATCCCACTCTAGGTGTAGTTTCCTATAATATAGAATGTTGATCTATCCCCTTATCAAGGACAGACTCCTAGAGTGTGATTCCCATATAGAAAGAACCATACCTATTCCATTAGTGATGTGAATGTTCATGGATACTCAATATATTCCATGGAAAATAAGATTGAAAAGCTACCAGAGTATCTGAATCCTCAATATGTCATACTTTCTAGAATCTATATCAATACTCGTACCACATGATCTATGAACATACCATCAAGGAATGATATGTGTTCATGGATTGGATCAAATACAAAGGGGATCATCTTATGGTAAAGGTGGGTCATGGTTTGGGATAGGTGATGTGTATATCAATTGAATGTGGTAATGAAAATGAGGGATCTGGTCATTGGGTGCATGCTTCCCACCACAAGATGGTGAAATATAGTGATTTTTTGTATGGTACGGTAGTCGCTCTCACCCATGGTGTCATATGTTCCTGTTTATGTATACCAGAACATCTTATTTTCTTGCACCACCTCTGACCAATAAATCCACATCCACATCATATCCTTCGATGAATTATAAGAATAGGAACCAATGGAACAATGGAAATAAAATACCCCTTTTGATGCCAAAGCCATCCCACACCCTAAGTGATTTAATGCCTCCTCAGTTTGGAGATGAAACAAGGCTCCTCCCATCCCTAGACCAATTCATTGATGATGAATTGTAATATGCCTCTATAAACATTTGTAAGCTGGTAGACCACTTCATGATGCCTGACAGTGATGAATAAAATGAAAACCCCCTGAATTCCTCAATATGACTCTATCAAAAGAAAGTATATTGACATATGGACCACTAAAATATTGTATAAAGTGCCTCAAACTAGTCTATAGATGCTGTTGAGACCATATTACATGTTTTTCATAGTGAAAAACAAACATTTTACTGCAAATATTCTCCATCAGGTACACTTATATTGTTGATTGTGTTATTTGACCAAGTACCTTAGCCTTTACAACAAACTAATCAAATGTCTCAAATTATAGGCTGGTTTCATCCAATTGACTGTTAGTCGGAAGTGGTTTTGAGTATGTGAGATATTCAGTAGTTGGATATTACCAGTACTATCCAAAACCCTATAGTATATAATGTAGTATACAATACACCCCTACCAAGGAATGAAACCCATCGAAAAAAACATACCTTTGGAATAAGAATACAATGTGTTGAAGCACCTCAATGTAATACCATCAAGGATCTCAATCATCAGATCCATTCACTAGTTCAATAAATTGAGTAAGACATGGTAGAATCATTGAAAATAACTCTCCAATTTAATGATGAGGTTGATGTCGTAGAGGCCTACTATGTTGATAAGGTTGAGAGAGTGGGTGGATTGGGTGGATTGGTTGTTATCTCATTCTCTACAGAAGATGAGGGTGATCACATGTAGGGGAACATATACAAACATTACAATAAAAATACAATTAAATGGAATATAAATATGATCCTTCTTATTGTACATGGTTTATAAAATCATCCTCATGATGAACTAAACACTGTATAAGCTAGGACTGACTAATGAAAAGCTGTATCACTCCAGCCTAACAATTCAGTGTTATGATAAGAGTGAGCAGAAACCGTGTGGCAGGGTTTTTTATGGCCCTGTTCAGAGGCTAGATACTGAGCACAAAATTCATGGTAGTCTAATATGATACCACCACCAAAACAGTTTTGGGTAGGCTCTATAATCATTTCAATGCAGAAAACCCCTCCTCATATCCCTAGTGCCTTAAGAACTACCTCAATAGTCATGGTGGGGTGATTCAGAGTGATGTTCCTCTCTTCATATCATGTGAATCCTACTATATGTTGGTAAACTACTACATGATAGAGGAGCACATGTTCAAACCATTGGGGTTGAGTGTAATAATGATTTGATGACCTCCCTATCCAATCTATAGGCGGACATGGATGAGGTTTTTATTCAGAAAAATCATGATTGGATCCCACAATGTTGGACCTTGGATGTATCTTTGTTTTCTCCATGAAAAGGGTTTCTTCATCCTCAAAAAGAATGTATATCTATAGATTATTTCATACCCTTACATGAGAATGTCATGGGAGATACCATAATATCTTACTCCCATATTTTACTAAGCGTTTACACTATGTATCCAACTTTAGAACATTATATCATGTTTCATGAAGTTGTATAGAATCTACAGAAGTCTAATTTCCATGGTTTATTTTACATCAAAAATGTACCTCACATTTTCCATCTATATGGGATTTTTTCAATAGATTTTTTCAGGATAGTTTCGGCATAGAAGAAACCCCTAATGAGGATTTCATATCATCATAAGTCAGTGAAAAGGCTTCCCCATATATAGTTGACCAGGATGAACTTCCCCCTCCTAATGATTCTCCTACTTGATATGATAAATAAGATTTGGAAGAATCTCCTCCTACATTTGAAGAGGGTGTCTCCATAAAATTTTGCGAGTTGATCCATGTGAGACTTAGTAAGACAAATGATTTAAGGATGATGGTGATCAGTACAACCATTTTTTCTATAGGAGAAATAGAAGTATGTACCCTTTATGAAATAGAACTGTGATGTATTTTTATAGAGCTATAATGAGTAGCCAAGACTTTATGCTTAGGTAGTCAACCATGTTATGGGTTGTGCAGTGAGTCATCACGGTTTCAAGAAACCTCCCAGAAAGATGAACCCCTCTCACATTGTTTTGGTTGAGGATGATGTTAAAAATATTATGAAATACAACATTATTATGGAATTTTATGACCCCAAATGGATAGAAAACTTGAGCCTAGTTATGATGAAGAACTGTAATATCATATTCCTTATCGTCTTCCTAGACCACAACTTCCATATTACAAAGGATTATTTTCCCCTTAAAATGAAATTTTTGTTTAGAGATCCTACATATTGGTTCCAGACCCTCTCCGTTATAGTTGGATACTCCAGGTACAACTATATATATATGTCCCATGAGGATGGGAAGCCAACTGCCTTCATGGCTTTATAAGGGACCATCTACTATCAGGTGATGCCCTTCGGCCTAATGAATGTTTGATAAACTTATTAGTGGTCAATGCAACGTATATTCAAACCAATCATCTAGATGTTGGTGAAATTTTATCTGGATGACTTAGTGGTAAAATCTCATTAGTTTTAGGACCATATTAGTGTCCTTGAGAAATTTTTATGATACCTACTCTCCAAACATTTTAAGATGAAAACCATGATGTGGGTATTTAGGGTTACCTATAAAAAGATTCTATAATTCATCATAATATATAGAGGCTTGGAGATCTCCTATGAGAAGTTCATATACATAATCCAAATTCCCCCCACTAGTAACCTCTGCGAACTTCCAGGACCTCATGTACACTAAGACAATATATGTAGATTCATCATGAATTTGGTCAGATAGAGTAATTCCTTATCGAGGCTCATGAAGAAAGAACCATTTTCTAGTGGGATGAGGTGTGTCAGAATATGTTTTATGAAGAAAAGCAGTATATGCTACAACCTCTGTTTCGTATTCTACATTCCTTATGAAATCCACAATTCCTTTTCATTAATATAATAAAAGGTTCCATCATTTCCCTTCTCTCTAATATGATCAATGAGAGTATAGGAAATAGTTTATATTGTCTAATTTTCATTCTCCCAAACGTGACGACCAAATACCCCTACCTAAATGATATTTCTCATGTTGGTTTTCTCTGTGTAGAAGTAAAATTATTATTTGATGCATTATGGTAAAAATATAGTTTCTTGGGTAAACCTAATGAATTATATTCTAAATCGACTAATATTTATGGTATGGTTGGAATGATGGTCAGTGACCTTTTAGTAGTTTGACATCTAGTTTGTTTCATAGAATCCCATCAAGGGTTAGGAATTATTAGACCTTCTTGATGCCCGTCCAACCCTTGAAGATCATCCCATGGTTATTTATTTTATATTTGAGGTTTCCACTCTGTGTACCAACCTATGCCATGTTGGACGATTCATTTCGATGGTGCCTCCCGAAGCCCGACCATTAAAGGGATCAAAAATCAAAATTTAAATAGATTAGGCATGGGGATAAAATTTTTCACTCCTACAAAGGTCATCCTTTCATACACATTCTTTTTGTCATTAGGATGAACCAAAATGAAGCCATGTATTATGCTCTCATGATCGGTCTCATGTTATGCCTCAATACTGGTGTCCATTTTGTTCATGTGATGGGAGACTCCATGTTATTCACCAAACTGATCAATGGGGAATTTTTTGTCCAAAATAAAGATCATATATCTATGTTACAATACACACATCAAAAAATGTCTCAAATTTCTTCTCATCCAAAACTAGCTCGTGAGTATGGCATATCAGAGGGTGATTTCCCCCTCCATTTTAAATGATGATGACATGAAATAGGTGAATCAATTTGATGTTGATGCATCTTCACCCGGACCCTCAGATTCTCTATGGAAGAGGAAACACCTTATGTGACAAATCCATTTTTTAGTATCTCTATTAGGGAATTATCCCTCTAGGATGGACCAATTCCGGATTGAATCCATTGGTGTGAATAACTGTTCACCCTATGTGGTGTACCCATCTTTGTGTATAACAGCTAAAGACATGTTTTTGATGAATTTGCTCACAAATTAATCCATGTAAATGATATTACATAGTTTATATAGAATGTTTATACGAATTCATGTGGTGCCCATAATGCAGGTTTAAATCTCTCCCTCCCAATCTAGAGGTTGGGCTACTTCTGGCAACACATGGTGCATGATTTCATATAGTTATCTAAGATGTTTAATGATGGTCAGATTTATTCCATCATTGTGAATCTACCAATAGAGATCCTCCACACACCAACGTAATATAGGCCCTTTACATTATGGTAAATTGATGTTGTGGGTCTATAACTGCCATTAATGTCTCAACACTGTAGGTTTGTTCTAATCATAATGGATTTCTTCTCCAAGGGGGATGAACCGATTCCCTTAATGGAATAAAAGGCCTAATCAATGATAAAGATCATGATATCTTACATCATCCATTTATTTTGAGTTCCTCATGCAATTCTATATAAAATTTCACTGACATCCATGATGTATAATTAAATATATGTTATTCCAAGTACAATATCTAATCTAACCATAATTATATCTACCATGAAAAGCAAATGGATATATTATCGAATTAACAAAATACCCTATCCAACAATCTATAGAAGATGTCGTCCATAATAACAGGACATTGCTAGAAAATATCTTTTACACCCTCTTGGTATATTAGACAAAAACTCATAATTCATCAAAGGTGGCCCATATTCCTTGGTGTATGAAACCAATATAGTCCTTTCCATTGAGGTTTAGTTTTTGTCACTCCAAATAGCTACCTATGGAAAGTATATGCTTGAAAGAACTGTATAAGTCTATCTAGATGTGTTAGAATACATATATGAAAATAGAATATAGTTATTTAAAATTCTAGACATGCACCAAAATAGGGTATCTATAATATTAAACAAGAAAGGACTCCTATTATCATTTCTATAGGGTTACATGGAACCGAACCTCTAAAAATCAATGATACATAGGTAGAAGCCACCAATGTTGGATCCTAGGTGTGAAAGACCATACATAATTCATATGGTCTATTCCAATGGAGCATACCCTTTGGTCACCATGGATAGAGAGAAAATCACAACGCCCACCAACAATACGATTCTCAAAAAGTACATCATGTAAAAATCCCTTGTTCCAAACTATACGTCCTTAAAGTAAGATACCATTGTATGATATATAATTCCTTAATCTAATATCCACCCTATGGTCGATGAAACACAACCTTAAACTATATACAAAAGGTTCAAATATTATGATCTTATTCTATTTGGAGCACCTATATTATGAGTTTTAGTAATTTAGTCTACAATGCCATAAATCCACAATAAAAGACATTAAAATATGAATTTACCACATTTGAAATTGGGATTAACCTTAATTAGAGTTAGTTTTACCTTTTATAAAATCTAGAAGCCTTATAGGATATGGATATGTTGATCCATAAACCTTACTATATTCCGTTAACATGGGATGCCCCATGAAATTTGTGAGATTCATCAATTATCTTTCTAGAGTGGAATTCTCATGCTGATGCTGGCCTTATACTATAATTTTTTTCTATAACTACATGTTTCTCTATTCCCATCTTCATGGGATATGTAGTGTCTTCTAGAATTTTTGTCTCTAGGAAAATCTAAAAACCTGTCAATCCTTCATCCCAATATCCCCATTTTTTGTCCATGAATTATGACCTTAAACTATGTGTAGTTTTGTTTCAAGGTCTTATTATGATACAAAAGACTTTTGGATCCTTACACATCAGTTTTACCTATTCTATTCCACAAAAACAGAATTGATTCGAACATATTTCCTTTACAATCTTCATAATGATAAACTACTTTTTACCATTTCCATGGTCCAAGCATTATGACAATTGAAATTTTCCATTTTCATCCTCAAACTTTTTTGGTGTGAAAAATTAATTCGGATCCATTCACATAGGGTTTAATGTTTTTTTCAAACAAATACCCTCATCCATAGTCCAAGAATAATTACATTTAATTGACTACCCATATTCCTATAAGCATGAAATTAAAATAATTTCCATGATCTAGACCATATAACCTTGCTCTGTGTGCAACTATATTTAGGATCCCTTCATGTGGTTCAGGGCATCATTGGCCCCAATTATGTTGTCTTTTAACTCTTTTATTCCATATTAATGCCCTCAAATAATCCTTACCCTTGGTCCAGGCATTACAAACAAAAACTACATTATATTCATCCTAGCACAACGACCTTAAAAAATTTACATTCACACATCATTCACATGGACTACTTCACCCCTAGTGTTACAACGATACCACACCTCACCCTCTTCCCATAACTATATATGTCATGTTTCCCATTCTCATTGGATATGTAGTGATTCTTATACTTTCGGTCTTCGGGCCTAGGTTCAATTCACTAAGAAACTCTATGTTACTTATCGTTATATCACCCAAAAATGTCAGGAACTCCTCCTCTCTAGGTATATTTCAAATTCATTTACCTAGTTCCATCCATGGGCTGAGATTCCCTCATATACCAACATGTGGATAAAAATAATGGAATGGTCAATGCTAATGCTCCACAAATGTCCTCAGCGCATGATGTGAAACTACGATTTTATCATGTGTAAGACCAATATGCCTATTATTGAGAGATGATTTTACCCTATATAAGACTAGTATTCCCCATAGGAAAAAGGGATGAACAAAAACTAATAAATTCAAAACACAACACTATATTTTTTATTTACTCCAAATTTACTAGGGAATACTCATATCTTCCAATGAGAAGACTCAATATCCTCTTTCGATATGGTATCCCGCTATTGGTTTTGGCCTCCTACTTCACCAGGTCCAAAAACTATGTTTACCTTTATTCCCAAAGTCATGGGATACATAATAACACCTAGGATATTTCATCTCTGTTCAAACCCATTTCTTCAACTATATATTGGTTCTATCCTCCCCCTATGTCACGATGTTGACCCAAGGTATGTTTTTTCATTATTTTTTATAATAAAGACCCTTCATCAAACCATTCATGTCAATTTTTCCTTATTTCATGTCACCAAGGCCACCATGGTACACCCATTCCCCCTAATGTCCTCGTTTTTTGACGTTAAACTAGTAACAGCTCTAATCTGAGTTGTGCAATTATAAAATTGAAAGCCATGTTTCCTTAGTTCACAATGTAAAATTATAGATTTACCCAATTTGAAATTGGGATTCCTCATATGATAAGTATTTTATGTTAGTAAATACCTTAGATATAACTTAGATTCCTTATAAGAAAAGTATTTTATGAATAAAAAATTACCTTATACAAATTCAGGATGCCTCATATCCTCCTATAAAAAGATTAAATATTCCTGTTTGAGAGGGTATCCTCCTACTGTTGTTCATCTCCTACAATGTCATTTACTAAAACTACCTTTTTCTTGATTCCCATCCTTAGGATATGTCTAGTGATGACCATATATTTCATCTTTGGTCTATCCCCCTTTGTCAACTCGTCGTGGGGGTTCTCCTTTCCCGATGTCATGATATTGAATCAGGTATACTATGTAGAGATTTATGTTGTAGAGAGACCTTTAAGACCTAAAATGAAATCAGGATATCATTATTCCATGTCACAAAAGGCTCTATAGGACACTTTTTCTCCCTTAACGTCCTTTTTATATATATTTAAACTAGTATTGGATCTAGCATGGGCTAAACAACTTTGAACTAAAAATACAATCATCATTAGTACGCGATGTTAAGCTATAGATTTACCATGTTTGAATCTAGTATTCCTCGCATGTATGTGTGGTATAATAGGTAATAACCTATATATTATGTGTATGCATCATATAAAAAGTTTGATATGAATCACATATTACCCTATACAAATTTCTGATTCCTCATGTCATCCTTTGAAAAGATTCAATATTATTTTTAAATCGGGTATCCCCCCACCATTGTTTATATCCATCCTCAAGGTGTCCTTGAACCACATTTGGATTGATTACTTTTTTCTTGGGATGCATAGTGATTCCCTGATATTTCGTCTGAAGACTAGCCCTACCATCAACTTATTTTCCTGGCATTCCCCCACATCTACTTCAGAACTTCGGACTTTACCCAATTTGGATAACCATCATCCTCCCATTCTGAATAGTCTCCATAATATAATTGGGTCTGGCCAAATTGGATCCCCTACCATCATCGGATTATGCATAAATTGATTTTCATTAGAAAATAATAGATCATGTTTATTAACTTGATCAATGGTCCATCCAACATTTTTTGGCCCCATCCCTATATGATGAAGGTATATAACCTATAATTCAAACATGGACAACATTTTTTCATTATCCTTATTTAATTCAACTATCATTATTCAGGTATTGAAAGTTTCAATCACCCTTGTGTTATTTTTCATCCACTTCTTCTCCTCATTTTGTTCTCCCCTAAAATAAATGGGACCTCTATACCACATTTTTTTTCTCACACTGATAATTGATCACACAGGTTTAGGAGTTGGGAGTGGGTTTTCCCAAAGCAAGGTTGAGACACACTATATCTCATTGTTCCAAAATCAATGACCTTAAAAAAGGATCAAAAACCTAAACATCAAGAATCCAAATAATATTAAATCCTCCATAGTAATTTTTTGTTTATCATGGGGTCTCTTTATCCCTAATTGAAATCTGGTTTGTCAACTCACTAGACTAAAAATTTCCATTTTGGATACATCATGTTCCAATCATTATGACATTACTATATTTTCCCTTGATCCAAACTCTATAACCATTAACTAGGTGTCATTAGTCCAAACCACATGACTTCAAACACTATTCAACCTGCATCTTATGTCTCATGTGGCACCAATCCTTCCATGGTCCTCCATTTAGGTCGGGTTACTAATCCTTCATTCCATGCCAATCTCCATGGGGTTCCCATAGTCTAGAATTGATGATATTAAAAATGACTACATTTCCATGAATTATAACATTAAACTATGTGTTAATCACCCCAACAATTGTTTTTGGGCATGGTAATATTTGGCCCTTGTTCAAGTATGGTTTTCTCTCTTCCCTACAACACATTTTCTTTTTGGGTACTCACTCTGGTTCCATGTATTATGACCTTAAAATTAAATCCATGGCCCAAATATAATGACCATAACCTATGTGTGAGTTGTCTCATCGACATTATGTGTTCCTCTAGATGGCCACATAGTCCCATCCATTTACATTAGGGTGTCCCCTTTTGATGTTTCACAAGTTCCTTTGAGACAGACATCCCTTGGTAAAAACTCTATGACAATAAACCAGGATTCGTGGTCCAAGAATATTTAATTTAAACTATGTGTATATAGGGTGTCTCTGTGTTGTTCTATGTGACAAGGCCTCCTCCACTCCCCATTCTTGTTGTTTATTGGTCCTTTGAAATAATAATGTACTCTAACCATACCACATAAAATGGTAATTTGATTCCCTCTTGACCTACCAAGAGGAGGAAACAATGGGAAGCTCAGTGTATAATCCCCACTTATAATGTTTTGATCCCATGATTTCAAACTATGTGATACATCATCCTCATCATATCATGTTATATTGGGTGTCAAATTTCCTCACCGTTCAGTGTCAAAATGAAAGTCTATCATCCACAATGCACTATGTAAAAATTTAAGGCATCTGAGTCCCTCACTTGAGAAGACCATTCATTCATGTTTGTTACATACCATAACATTCATGTTCATAAACCTTCATTCAAAAACTAAGAATATTCACCACTGGAATATGATATTATCTCTTCCTAAAACTGATACTCCCACCCAAATTTGCTTCATCATATGGTGGAATTATTTTAAGAGTTTAAAAATCTATTCAAAAATTCCATCACCTCACCTCCTCATTTATCCTGTCATTTTTATTTATCCTTATCCTATTCCACATCAAAACATTCAACCTAATAGAAATGGAACCTAGTAAATATGGATCACCTACCATCCTGAGGCAAAAACACTGAAGACATTTGATGACATTCTATGGTTTTTCCTATGATTCGAACATGGTCAGTGGTCGAACCTCATTTGATTTTCCCCATTCCTAGATAAAAGTTAAGGATGATTTGTTTCAAACATGGTCATCATTTATCCAATATTTCTATACCAAATTACATGTTCTCTAGATTTTAGGTGTCATGATTCATGCTCAATATTCCCATTTTCTCGATAAGAATTCAATTTACCTGATGTTATCCCAATCAAGAAAAAGAACACATCAGAAAATTAGGTCAATGGTTCAAAGATAACTTCTCTCCATCCAAAAACCCTCTTGTCCAATATCCTCAATATGGTCAATAAGTAAATACATACCCCGAGTGTTTTTTATTATTATGACATGCACATATAAATGATCGATCACATGGAAATCTCTTTTTTCTAACACCGATCATGACTCACATGATCCTTGAAATTGGTCACTGGTTATCCCATAAATATGATTTCATTGTGAAGATAAAATTATAGAAATGTGTTCACACATTAATGAGTTGAAAACCCAATGTTTTATAGTTCTATCCACATATCGGAGGCTCTCCTTAGACAAATTCTCTTAATGATTGACCCAAGAGACCAAGAAATCATGATGTTCTATCCACTACTATGTGGCCACTATAGTCTATTTATTCTCTTTTTGGACTTCATTCTCTTCATTGGAATTGAAAAATACTTCTTTAGCTTTGATCTATTGTCTGTTTTTCTCATCCTGATATTAAACCACCAATGATATTTTCTCTATAACACTTTCCTCTATTGTGTCCAATTGGGACATAAAATTGTTGAGGATCAGATCCTTGGAGGTGTCCATGACTACACACTCCTACACTAGACCTTCTAAGTAGGAAATATCCATTTCATATACCTCAAGAACTATATAGCCCTCAGATATGTGTATATTCAAGGAATCATTATGCACCTTCTCTTCAATAACTACACTCCTGATGAGGATGTACTATGAAATTGTTTGAAGGATTATGGATTCCACTCCATCAGTCCCCATTTTGATAATATAGTGATGAAGATATATCACCCATTGTGGCAGGTAAACTATCAATGTATGGGTGATGAAACAATGCACATACTTCCATGATTTTAGATTAATGACACAATTATCCTAATAGAAATCTCATTAAGAATCCTCAAATAGTTTGGGTGGTCTAGGGTTGTATGGAAGTAATTACACCAACAACTCAGTGGTCGTATTGTCTATAATATTTTACCTACGTCTGAGAAGATGAAAATATATTTATAATCCCAAAAATAGACCCCAATAATTTCTTCCACATGCAGTATAAGAATCCACTCCCCCACCTATGGACACTCTAAGGTGGACGAGACTGTATTGGCCTCCTTTGATGCACCTATTGGGGAACAATTTTGGATGTGTCTCCCAAACTAATCACTAGTGTAAATTCTTGTTTAGGCATGTCTAGGTCCACCAACATAGTCTCCTCAGTTACTGGCACAATTGCTACCTCCTCCATCGTAGCTTTGGCTCCAATAGCTACCTCTGGTGTCACCTCACTGACAAGAACCTCCAGAGTATCTCCTTCATATGTCCACATCATAGGAACTATCATGAATCCATCCATTGTGGGCACAGTCATAGAGATCACTTCCAATGGAGCCTCCCTAGTTGAAAAAACAACCAAAAAATTCTTAGACATTGACACCGAGAGAGTAGCACATTCCATCACCACCTTGTCCCTAGGATCCAGTAGTGTAGACATTGATTTTCTTGGTTGAGTCTCACACACAATTTTAACTATGATTTAAAACTTCATCATTCAAGAATAGGAAGGAAATAAAGATCATATAAAGTGAGAAGTCGAAAAGGGTTTTGTGAATAAAATAATTCAGTGAGGAGATCTGACATGTTCATAGTTAATTCCTCCAACTAAAAAATGAATTAACTCCATGGTATATTCCTCTGTTTCAAGCATCACTTTATCCAACTATTGTCTTGTTATTTCCATAACATTAGGGAGGGACCCCACACTCACACCTTTAAGATTTAAGGTTCCCTCACCCACTGCCAGAGTCTCATCAGGGACACCCTCATTTGTTCCCGTAAATTTCGGTAATAATGTATGAAGAAATTATACAACATGTTTATGGGATGGTTGATATCCATGAATGTGAAAATATTAGAGGATTTAACATATTTGTAGTGGTATTTCCATAACCAGTTGATTCCTTGTAGGTGTCACTTCCCCATTACTCTCCCATTCCATCTCCCAAGTTTATTCCAATATCCATGTGCATCACATATATGAAATGAGGAGAAGACATTCCTAGTAACACCTTCACCCAGTTAGTTAGGTGATGTGGGGTATCATGGGGATAGGACATTTCCTATAGTTATACCATGTATTACATCACCTTGACAAGTTAGAAGTGTAATAATTCCTTTGTCTGACCCAACTTGGTAAGGTATATCCCATAAGTGATGAGAAACTACGACACAACCAAGGCATTGTGATATACTTTTGAAGTCCCCACCTCTACCATGTTGTGGGAGAAGTAGCATTACTATGAAAATATGGGTGATATATTCACTTCCCTAAGCCATGGACATGAACCCTTGAGATCACCCTAGAGGTTTTACCTTCATTATATAACCTCTTTCCCTATAGTATTTAACATGATTCTACCTCTTCTCTACCCCTAATATTTTCCTATGTCGGGCTAGGAACTATCAGTGGTTTGACTGCAACTCTTCCCACAAGAGCATCCCTACCACCATGACACAATATGGCTCCCACATTCCAATATTCATGTGGATTTGGTTAATCTCCTTGATTAACCCATGGTTTTCAGAGACTCATCTTATCCCCAAGATAAATCCTCTCCCATATGAACACATAATCTTGGGTGATCCCATATACCATAGTTGTTGGAAGCAACTCAGACCATCATTTCCTTTCCTCATTCCAAAAAATATGCCAAATTTTCATTAGGATTGAAGGAATATAATTCATGACGCTCCCCTCTATATTCCTTGGGGTCAACTGCTATAGTAATTTAATTTCCTATAGATCCAATTTTGGTTGTATGGATTGCAGATCATGTTGCAGTCAACTCTTTCAACTAGTAGACTACCTCAAAAGTCATGGAGGAATGATACATGCATGATGGTTCACATACCCTCATTGGTCACCATACCCTTTGGAAGGAATAATGGGTGAAACATTAAGTGCTCTGCTATCCCAACCCCTATCAGCATGTCCACTAGGCCCAAAAAATGTATGAAACTTTAGTAGATGATCATAATCAATGGTTAGATGATCATAGTTATATGGGAGATATAGTTTTTGTATTTACATACCCCCAGGTTCATGGAAACACATATGTAAAAGAAATATAGTGGCATAAACATGTGAATTGGGGTCTTCCTCGGACTAATTTTTTAGAGAATCATGTGTAGCATCGCCAGTTTCAGGATATAAAGGTTAACATGATACATAGATGCCAACATCGCCTCTATGATAAATGATCTAATTTCAACCAAAATATATAAATCCATCACATAGAGAATTTAACAAATAATTAATGTGGCAATGAACCCAGGAGGTCCAACCACCAAATCTTCTGGATTTATGTTGTTTCCCCACTTCTTCTACTATCTCGCCTCTAGTATATGCTTGTAAGAGTTCTCCATGCCTCACTGGAACATCCCAAAAAATGTATAAAGACTGTAGATACATGGTTTTTACATTTTTAGAGTTCAATATATATATATATATATATAGATGTTGGAGCTGAGATGACGTGCGATTCCGATGCTCGGGGTGCCCATAATTTATTTTTTTAATTATTAAATATATTTTATATCCCAGGCAAACATAGTTAAATTAAATGGTATAACTCTTAAATGGTTTATTACATCATAAATATAATACCATGGTTGAGTCTGGAACATTATGTTTACCCTAGGCACAATATAAAATTAGTCTGTGTGGGATTTTCGGCCCACTCACTCATTGGCGGGTCATTTATGTGCGATAATTAACTAATTATTAATTAAAACCTTTTAACCAAAATTATATGATTATGAATATTCTCTTGGTAGAATTATATAGCTTTGGATCATAATTCTCTAACCACTGGTTAATTAGTTTTCGTTCTCCATTCTATAAATGATGAAAAATCTGCTGATCATGGAGAATCGAAGCACGAAGTATACATCAACATCTTCCAATCATTGTGATAGTGCATTCATCACCAATGATTGTTAAAAAATAGAGATAGGTTTCATCGTTTGGTTGTTTAATCCTCTGGATAAAATTATTAAGTTGATTGATAATCATTCTATGGAATGTGCCCCTCCCTCAAGCCTTTTCATGTGCCAATATGATGAAATTGATTTATTTCAATTGTTATCTAACCTTGGTTCCCCGTTTTGGACCATCTGAGAGGAGCGCTTAGACAAAGATGTTTAAAACTTTGGTTTATGTTGTTTTTCTACCCCTTTGTTCATGTTTATCACCAATTTGACCTAATGGTCTATGTAAAAAATTTATCATGTGGCACCGAGCTCTATCGGGCCCCCAAATCTACAGCATATCAATGGAATGGGAATGGTATGTTTAAACAAGCATAGATCATGGAACCTTGTGAGGCATTGATTACCGATCTGGTTTTAATCATTAATATTTTGATGAATGAAAATGCAACGACATGAAGAAGAAATAACAAAACCATTGTGCTAAATGGAAGTTTATTTTTAGTGAAAGATGGACATCAGGAAAGTGATTCGACCATATCCAAAGCATTTGGAATAATTCCAGGAGATATCCATGTCAGTTAAAATAAATTTTAAGTAGCCTATCAGATCTAGATTTTCTAGAAAAATAATGACAACACACCATGTACAATGAAGAACACACTATGTGTAATCCTTTCATATGGTGATTCTAGGGTTTGAAATTCTATAAGTACGGAATGATGTGTACCTATGTTATGATTTCATGTACCTCTTTTTTGAGTCGATGGGCCATGTGAAAAATTAAATGGCTAGAAACATGCCATGTATAGAGTACACATACATAGACAGAAAGCATGGGTGATAGCCTGTGGGAAGAAAAATATTGTCCATTAGAGTACCCAAACACGGGGTTCGAGTACATGGACACGACCAACAGAGAGACCACGCAGGTCCCAGTTATCATGAACACCCCATGTAGTCCACCTAAACACTGGGTGCTTCTACGCATACCAGGTGTTGTGTACTTTCCAAGGATACATGAAGGAGGTCATGTGGGAGTAAACACTATGTTGGTCCTCCCACACATTGGGTTCCCATTGATCTCTATTTAGGAGTTTTCAAACATCCATATCTCATTTTTTTAACTCATATTATGGCCATCATGTACCCTATACAGATTATTTTTCTAATTTAAATTCAACGGTTCCCATTGTAGAAACTTTTGAGACACTATGGGAAATATTCTGAGTTTGGAATGTTCTGTGGCGACACCCGATGATGACAGGAATCATAAAGTATCCCTATAAATTTATAGGCTTACCCTCCAATAGGGCTGGATAGTGGAATTCCCAGATGATGTTTCTTCATTACCCTCAAGATGTTTTAGGTAGTGGAGTTCATCAATTTTCTGGGCTTACCCTCTAGAAGAGATGGGTGGTGGAATTACCTGTTGATCTTTTGGAGTTACCATCCAGTAGGTATGGGTAGTTGAGTTCCACGACGTTTGGTGATTACCCTCTAGAAGGGATGGATAGTGGTGTTCCCCATTTTCCTCTTTCCTAGAATTTCCCTTTGTAGGGATGAGCATTGGGGTTCCTCGATGACATTCTCGAGTGTTAACCTCTAGCACGACTAGGTCGTGGTGTTACTCAGTGAATAGTGGAGTAGAACCCTCCTTATGTACCAGGTCATGGGATATTTACCTAGATTTTGACCCCCTTGACTATTTGGTATTGTATCAATATGTGGATTGACATACCTTCAGACTCATGAAGAAGATCGATGCTCTCCCCATCGAGATGTGTTTTTGTGATGTGACCTAAAAAAGTTCGGGCGAGTCAGTTATGACAAATGAAAATAGTATCATGGTGTGGTAATTGAGTCCCATAGACTTTTCTGTTCCGAGAAGATGCATTCGATGTTGGGAATTGGTGATGGATTCTTTCAGAACTATATAAGACACTTCTTTTTAGACTAAGATGTCGTATTCTGTACCTATTAGTCTCTTATTTGCAATTATTTTACTATATATATATATATTCCTTATTTTGAATTCAAAACATAGATTTAGATACTCTCTTTATAGGACAGGCAATGACACATGTGGTATTCCATATGCTTTAAATATGCAACTTCTCGTGGTTGGATGATTCTACTCTCCTACTATAGGTGGAATAGATAGGATGAGTAGTTTATCTACACACCATGTTTTCCCCTTATGTTTGTATAATCTTACAGTCACTCTCATTTTGGGCTAATCATTACTCTTTCACTAATCCTTTTTCTATCTACTACTTTACCCATTAGTTGTATCTCTTAATACTCCGCGTTCACACTTTCAGGTCGTTCTACTGGGTTTTTATATGATCACCCATGCATGGGATTCACCCACATGTGTCTCATCTTTTGCAGACAATTGGAAGTTCAATCATGAGTTTAGAAGATTATATAGATATTGGGTTCCGGTATCGCATATGGTAGTTGTAGACTAGAATTCGGGAGATGGTCTCTCTAAAGTGTTTACTTTCCCAGATTTCTGAATGTTTATGAAACATTTTTGGTTTGGGTGTGTATTCTTCCCACTTACATTTTAATATACACTACCATACTTTTATACTATCATAATTATCAGCATGTTTGATATAATTATAGGAGTATTGAATATTTTATTTCATCCCCACTACACTTTTTCATTGATTTAGATATTTGCGTGTGTAAAACTACTTCAGCAATGGCCTCCCCATGTTAGTTGTGCATTATCCTCTTCTCGCCACCTCCTAGCCTATGGAGGTGTGCATGTGTTAGTTACTGCTCAATCCAAACCCTTGGTTAGGTCATGATATATTGGTTACATAGTATGTTCATTCCATGGGATGTTATTCTTGTGTATCTTCTAAAGAGGATTTGGTTGCGTTTAGGGAAATTGAGTCTAAGTGTCTTGAGTGTTGCTCTTAGACCTTGGAGTCCAATTATTGTATGAGAGACCAATGTATCCATTCACCATGATCATGACTAACTATCTATCAACATGACATGTTGATATATTTTTTGTAGGGATAAACTGTACATGAATCATATAGGTTTGAGCTTTTGACATTCCTTATTTAGTAAACTTCACATTATTGTTATTGATATATATATATATATATTATCATACGATAATTTTACTTTTTGATAACATTTAGGATTCACTATTATAGAAAACATTAATTTCTTTGGTTATTTTTTTATTTTTATGTCAATTTTTTGCAGACATTATTAAAGGAGATGTTATAAATATTGTTGTCTACGTCATTTTTTTTAAAACTGACACAAAACACATAAATATGAATGGGTTTTCAAATCGGTTATTAAATAACCGACTTGAAAACCCCTTCAAAAATTTATTTTATCACATTATTTATTTAATAACCAACATGGTATAACTTTTATTATGTCAGTTATTAAATAACCGATGTGATAAATCGAGCCTCTGAATGGTTTTTCAAATATTTTATATAATAACCGATGTGAAAAAAGAGATACAACGTCTGTTATATAATAACCAATGTAATAAGAAATACCCTAAAAATTTATAACATAGGTTATAAAATAACCGACATGAAAACAATTTTTTATACAATAGTGAAACCAGTACTATGCTCTACTAATGTTGACCTGAAACGAGTAAAAACCACACCAAAGGCATACCCAAACTAGAACATGATTCCATTAGAGAAAAACATTCGAACTAGACCATAATAAGAAGAACCAGAGAAAAATTAAGCATTTATATATATGAAATTTAAAAAATATAATTTCAAATAAAAAACATAAATATAAGAAAAAAATACCAAATACACAATTACAATTACAATTACAATTTTCAAAATTACATTTTACACTAGAAACAAACTATAATCCAATAAATCCTGTAAACAATTTTCACCATTCCACTTGTAATTGTTTTACCTCTTGAGAACTGTTAGGATTAGTGTGATCAAATAGAAATAAATTAAATTTAAAGTAGTAAACATGTATAATAAATAAACCAAATAAAATATTATATAAATGTTTATATTGAAATCTAAACTAGTAAAAGTTCATTAATTTTTTAGATATAATAATTTCATACATAAATCTTAACATATAATATCCACATTCGATAAAGAATTGATGTTCATGACAATTCTGTTTAAATGAGTGTCAATTCCAAATATCATTTTTATGTAATACATCGACAAATACGAATTATAAATGGATATTTACTTATAATTTTATATATTTGATTTTGGAACCCTTTTTCCTTCTGCTTTTTTAGAGTATTCCCATACCCTATTAGAAAATAATATGAATGGAATAAATTTAAAATTTATTATAATATAAAAAACAATAAATAAATTGAGACTTAATTTTCCAACATATTCTTAAAACCTTTTCTCATGTCACCATTGAAGGAGCATATCTAATAATGTGTTTTCTCTTTTTGAAAAAAACACCTAACATCCCATGATCCCTAATATAAAAGAAAATTTTATGTTAGTGTGTTATTAAGTTAAATAATAAAGAACAATTTTTCTAGATATTTCTTTCATACCACTCCCAAAAAAGCATCAACCAACACTATGTGGTTATATTCTCTTCCAATCATTCTGTAATTGAAAGTGTTCATTGTTCCTCATCCAATGTATGTGCCTCAGGAAAAATTTTATGTGGGTCCACCAATCCATATACATTTGTCCACTCATTCTTCTCATAGAATTTATAAATATAACTAATAAAAAATAGACATAAGTGTACATATTTAATAAATATAACACTGGTAAAGGTTCTAAGACTTACATGAAAAAATAAGCACTATGTTGATGGCCAACATATCTCCATTAACAAGCTCCATGATATCAGTTTTCACAATCCCCTCATTTATTTCACATCCAAAAACTTTAGCTAACCATTGGAAACAAATAATGTTCCACACAAAAACTTGAATATCATGAAAATCTGACAAGACTACTAGAAACTGTATCTAATTTAATACCCATTTGTCTTTATTATTGTCTAAACATTATTTTTTTTACCATGGAAAAATTACTGTAAATAAAGAGAAAAATATATTATTTTTCAAATGTTAAAAAAACTATAATAAAAAATAAAGTAAATGATATAACATACATACCTATATGGTAATGAGTCTCAGAATTATGGATAGCCAAACTAAAAATTGGTTGATACTATGTATAATTGTTGTCACATCATCTATAGGTAATTGTAGATGAGCTTATGTATCTATAATATCATGTACAATGACTGTATGATTCCCTACAAGAAACTTTTGATGATGAACTGTAACTCCTATACAATATACTAGCCCATATGAAACTATATAGTTGTGATGATAATCAATATACAACTCACAATAATTAAGATGTTTTGGTGGAGGAGTAGAAAAAAAAAATGTGGTATGTAGGATGAGGTGGAAGATAGATAATGGTGTGTGTAGGTGGGGGAGTGGGAGCTTATGGAAAAGGTGGAGGATAAATACTGTGGTCTACAGGGGGAGGTGGAGGAGTGAGAGGTGGAGTCTGAAATTGTCTTTTCATGTCTTTAAACATAGACTTTAGTGACTCTATAATCTATTCATCCATCATCGAATTAATATTATATACATCAGCCTACAAGTATTTTATTTTTTTATAAACACCCTAAATGGGAGAACTAGAGGAATGGGGAAACACTTTTCTTACTGAGACACTCATCGGGTATCCTCGTACATGACCGGGGTGTTCACACTTTTCCAATGTTGTAGAAAAAATATCTTGCCTCCCATCAGCTGTAAATAACCCTTGTGTGCTATGATACTCATGAAAATCATGTCTTAATTAATTTAACATTCCTATAATGATTCAATGTATATAAAGAATAGAATTAACTTAAATAAAAAGACTATCTTAAAATCCTCTTAGCTATGATTATTGATTATTACGTAAGATATTTACCCATTATTCATCCAATATCTCTTCCATTTTTAAGGTCTAGATGGAGGGGATGGAGGGGAAACCTCTCCAGAGTCTGGATACTGAAATGTTTGTTTTCTAAATTTTCCCTCCATAATTTTTTCTTCAAAAAACTATACCCTTCTCGAGATAAACTACGAGGGTATACATTTTTTATTGGATCTTTTAATGAGATGTCCTTGTTTTCTATAAATGAAGACTAATAAATAATTAATAAAACATTTATATAAACATTTATATAATCAATATTATAAAAATTTAAATTTCTCTTCCAAAAAAATGAATCTTTTCTTCTACTTTAAACAAATTCTTCCCATGTATGTTCATCTAGTAAAGGATATATATGACATGGATTTTCCAATTTCCTATGACTGAAAATGAAATCAGATGGTAGGATTTATTATAAACCCCTATATCTTCTAGTAGTCATCGATAAATATTTCCTCCTAACTCCTCCAGTTTTGGGGATATCAAATTTCATCTCATATAGAAGTGGTAAAACATAATATACTATAAACATATAAATATTAGTCAAACAATAGCAAAATATCTTAACCAAATTTTCTCTCATAACTGAGATATTATTGCTTTGTATACACCTCTCCAATCATCATAAAAAAATCATACTTTTCTTTTACCCTGAGTTGTTACAAAACTCTTAAAATATTTTTTCATTTGGACCTCTATGAATATTATTCTCATAAAACTCAATGTGTTTCCATTGGTCCTAGCTATGGTAAAATGAAAATTTTCAAAAATTTGTGCAGCCACATTTACCAACTCATGAACTCTTCTTTGTCGTTATGGGATCACATGAGGAAGATTGTGGAATATCAAGAGGAGTATAGGAATATTCCTCCCAAGAGGTATGATCATGATGCTCATCTCTAGAATCATCTGGTTGATCAACTGATTGATATGTCATTATCCTTCAAATCAAAAAAGAAAACATTTGTTATCAAATATAAAAATTAACATATTACAATACGAATGTAAAAAATGACAAACAGATCTATGTTATGTAATAGTCAACATGGTAAATATGGTACTATTGTTAAACAATGGTATTGATGGTAAAAATAGTAAACATGGTAGTGTAATTGTCATTCAACAAAATAAATAAATATATAAGTTACGTAATGTTAATCTATGGTAGAAAATGGTAGACATGGGATATTATTTTTCAATCGAAAAAATTCAGTTGATATATAACTTACATAATGGGAAACATGATAGACAAAACTAAAAAAGTTAAAATAAACAAAAATTTCTACTTATTTGTTTTAATACACGTTTAAATAATGGAAAAATGAAATATATAACATTTTATGAAATTAATAAATGTAAAAAAGGAATAAAGCTATGTCACCTGAAATATTATGAATGTAGAAATGGATTGTTTTTCCATATTCCTTCATCATGATGGTTCCTTATAGAAAAAAACAACGCCTTCAACATGATCATCATTATTTTCTGCTAATAATTCCAAGGAAGTGTGGATCTCACATAATTCAGCATCATCATCAAGATAATTATCACCAACACTGTAAGAACCTGGTTTTTTCACTCAGTTATGGATCATTGTTTTAGTCTAAATCTTTACATTGGACCTAATATAGATTTTTAATGAGTTAAAATGGTTCTGAGGGTTTCTAGGGCTTGTTTGAAGCTCGGAACACATATTTTTCAGAAAATTTGTCAAGTTGCAAGTTTTGAACACAGTTTTCCTAACCATGCTATTGGTGTTTTGTAGACAATGGCACCTCACACAGTTAGCGCATGATCAGGGAGCGAAACTGTGTGAACTCCCCTTTTCTCCAGGTAACCGGGCATGTGTGGCACACAGTTTGATCAAACCATGTGAAGGAATATTTTTTGTGAAGAACCATCTCAAACAGTTTTTTCCTGGTTTCAAAAACCGTGTGCATGCCAAAAACATGTGTAAGATGAATAAAATGAACTTAATGATCTATTAATCCATTCTATTCCTCCATAATATGAGTTTATGAGGGATTGACCTAATTATCTCTCATTTTGAATCATTTTTAAGATCCAAACATTGAATCAAGATATCTCCTTCGTCTAGAATCGGATCGTGCATTTGTTCACCACATTAGATGATCTACATTAAGTACTTGAGTTCTCTTTAGACGTTTATCTTCTATTTATATCTCAACCTAGTTATCTTCATGTGGAAATTTTTCAAATTTTCTTAGATATACTCCGGTCTGAGGAAAATCAAGGGCTGATACTAGAGGAGATGGCTCATACAACCCTATGGTGGTTGGTCTATAAATCTCCCATAAAGTTCATTGATTTTGGAATATTGGCGTGGGGCTACCAGTTTCATTGGAAAAAATTTAACACATTAACATGCCATGATTATACTTTTTAGAATTGCAAGGTTATGTTCTTTCCAAATATGTGGTTAGTTGTTAGTGGTTTCACCCACAACTCATTCCGCCTCGTGTCGAAGGATATTCCATAATTGGAGTTTATTGTTTCGGCACGTTTGAGCCACCGTTCGGGTGTCCCTTTGGTTAAACTTTCTAAAGGTGAGACTCATTATAATAAATTGCGTGTTTTTATTGATAATTTCATAATGGTATGTCCCATTTATGTTCACCACTTGATCCACCTACGGTAAGTGCTTCCAAATGGTTTTCAAATGTCAAATTAGAAGTGTAAAATTTAATGTAAACTAGGTATATAACATGACCTTATTTAATGAGTTTGAATAAATGTTACTTTTCCACATCACCTCTTTCTATGTTGATGGAAGGTAGAAAAGTAAACCTCAATAATTGAAGATGCCTTAATACCAACTAAGACTTGATTAAATGGTTTTAATCCTAGATTGCCTATCCAAACAAATGGAAGATAAGCCATAGTCAAATGCTTTCAACTCTACTTGACCTATCCACACTATTGGATGGAAAGACTTGAACCAAATAAATTATTACATGATTACAATATCAAGAAAGAATGGAATGAGTCATGCTCGCCTTGGAATATAAGAGGAAAATACATTGTCGTCCAGGAAACCCATTCCGATTGAAGGAAAAAAATTTCTTAGGTTTATACATGCCAAGACTCAAGTTCTTGTCTATTACGTGGATGACAAGTATACTACTGTTTGATAAATTTAATTATTATAGGAAACCTCAGATACACTCCTTGGATCTAGAAGTTACTAGAGGATTCCTTGGTGAAATCCCAATATGCCCAGGTCTTTTCATTTCCCCATTTTACCTTGGTCGATCACATTAGACTCGGTAGGCATATTATTATGGAATGACATGGATTACACTCATTTAATTACACACTTACCCCATAGCTAGATTTAGATATTATTGAGTTGGCATTCCATGAGATTATGTTACCTTGGTTTTTACATAGGAACTCCCTCATTCGATACAATTATATGGTTTCCTTGTTATGTCATGATACATTCACTACATATACTATCATGTGTTGATGTAATAGTTGGATATGCCCCACATGGCCTATTAACATTAAATGGTTATAAATGAATTAATTAACTTTTTACATGTTCAGACACCAATCGAGGGTTGAAGAAAGTACATGGGTATTTAGATATTTTGTACTGCTTTCATTATATTACATATATGCCTTCACACTACTATATTCCATTACACGAGCCGGACGTTTTAGACACCATTGGTGGTTTCCTGCTGATATTTATCTCACACCCTCTTAGGGCATAATTTTGTACTGATAGTAGATTACATGGTTTCACGTATTAACAATGGGATGCATGCATCTTCCTATACTTTATTATGTACTGATAGGATAGAGCTTGATAGAAGATGACAGAGTAGGATCTTAGGATGCTTGTAGTAGACTTTGTTTTCATTTACCTTTTGGAACATGTTATGATTTTTGTCTTGTATCCATGCTATCCAATTTTCTAGTGACATGACATTACATTATCATTGTTCCATTTAGTATAGTTATTTTTATTTTCATTTATCTTTTGCATCAATTTTCATCAGCTATTTATTTATATTACTTCTATTATTAACTATTCATTTATATCACTTTTGATGTGCTATACTCTGCTAATGAGGGCATAGTCTTCTGAAAGTCATTCCCTTGGCCCTCACTTATAGTCAGTAGCCTCTAGTGTTCGGGAAGATGTGCTTGGGACCATGTGGCCCATTGGGCTCAGGGCACCATTATGTGGCATCCAGGTCCAGGTCATTACAATGTAGAATCAAAGGTGGTTTATTTTCTCTATTGACTATTTGTAGACAATAAATTGTTGAATAGGATCGCATGGGATTTGGTCATAAGTTGTGATTGGGAGTCGTGAACCCATGTTTTTGGTAAAATCCATGTTACCCATAATGCAGTTGTGGTTCTTTTTTTCCTATTACTATTGATATTATTTCACTATTGGGTGACTCACGTGTTCTGTGGTATTGTTGATTATTACTCATTAGGAATTAATTTCGTCCTTGTCCAAATGACATGAGGGAATATGGTATTTCTACATTCAACATTATAGGAACCTATAATTCACATGTCATGCATATTTGCATGACATATAGGTGTATTTCATTACTTTTCATTACTTGATATGCTTGTGATTGTTGAGTGATGTTGTGATATTTTCTTGTGATTTTATTACATCAGATTCGATTGTGTGATTGTCTGTCTCAATTCATTAGTTTTATGGGCCCTCAAGGGTTGTGATGATTAATTTACCAAGTCATGTCATTATGTTATAAGTAAATGGGTTTTGTTTTTGGTGATAGGTGTATGGGAACTGATTAATCGGGAATTAAGGTCCTTTATAATGTGAATACTGAAATCTAAAATGAATTGGTTTCACATCCGTATCCCTCCTTCTCATGTTTATGAAAGGTAATGGATTAAACAGAAGAATTAAATGAAAAATGGCATAATACTTATACTTGAGCACTTACTAACACCTGACCATCTAAGTGGGTAGTTTGTGCAGTATACCTTGGGTAGTGAGTTTTATTATGTTCTAATTATGTTATTGTTTCTATCTTCCTGATTATATTCTTGTTCTAATATGTTTTTTTGAATTTGTAGTCCAATGTCACTATGTCGTCCTGTTGTCGTTCGTTGGGATGGTGGTGACGACCATATTGAAGACATGGTGGGCCTTGAGTTGCTAGTCTTACTTTCAGGGGTGCCAATTGAGGCACCGACTACTGTACTTAAAGCCTGGAACAGATTACCAAGTCTATGATAGATTCTTTAGTAAGAGTTAGTACATGATTGGTGCAACACGGGTTGTACCTACAATGGATGATCTGACCCGTGAGTTGCAGAAGCAACATCCTCCCTCTTTTTCAGGGGATGGAAGATCTCTGGCTGATGAGAATCGGTGAGAGGCAATGATTTATATCTTTGAACATCTAGAAACACCTCTGGGGTGGAGAGTCAATATCACTACATACATTCTTGGGAATTCGACCAAGTGTTTGTGGGATGTCGTTACCCAGGCCAGTCATCATCAGGGCATGTTTTGGGCTTACTACCTGACTAAATTCTATAATTAGTTCATTCCTCTGTCACTGAGAGCTGATAGGGCTATATATTTTATGCATCTCGAGTAGGTTACTATGTCAGTTATGGAATATTAAGCATGTTTCACAGTTTTATAGCGCTTTTCACCGCTTCTAGACAGTGACGAGCTTTCACATGTTAGACATTTTGAGGATGGGATCCAATATGCCATCCAAACTCATGTGAATTTATTATGCCTTCCTACATTCTCTTCAATAGTTAATCATGTACTTATCACTAAGCGTAACCTATGGGAAGGAGTGAGTATAAGGTTTAAATGATTAGATCCATGTCAGACCATTAGTTCTCTCGGGGGCAGGAAACGTTCCCATGAGGTTTATCGTCTGGGTAGTGGAAGCCATAGTATCTATTTTGATAGTGATGTAGTGTGTCACCAATTTGTTAATATATGGAATAAGATTCCTAGTGTGATAGAGACCCTATGAAGAAGGTCCTAGTTCCAAAGAGGGGATGCTCCTCTGCGGGGCCGTTTCGCCCAATAACGTGGTTGATGTCTAAGGAAGGTTTTAGCAGGGAATTGTTTGTGCCGAGACCAAGGCTTAATACTCCCTGTGGGGGTAGTATTATCCAGTAATGTCTTTAGTGATAATATGGAACACTCGGGGGATGGGGGGCCATGTAAAAGGCGCGTTGTTTGTTGGCAGAAGCAAGGAAATACAAAGCTTCGATAGTGGTGATCCTGGAACCCAAAATTGATTCGAATAAGATCAATGTATTTTCTAAGAGAGAGGGGTATGGGTGTTTCTTTCATGGTCTTCTGGTGAATAATCATATTTGTATTTTCTAGAATATATTTCTGCAAGTGGACCCTGTGATGGGGGAGGAGCAATGTATTTCAGTCAAAATCTGGTTCAGATATCGGGAAATTATGTTTTTCATTGTTTATGCTATTTCTGATTGTTTGGGAAGGTGGAGGCTATGGGGTTCTTTATATTCCTTAGATATGGTTGGTTTACCAAGGCTTATAGGTGGTTACATCAATTCAATAGTGGACATTTCAGAAAATAAGGGAGGTACATTGACTTATAATCATGGTATGCTGGACTTTAACCACTTCATTGCCAAAAAGTGGCTTTTGGACCGGGGATACCAAGGTCCCAAATTTACATGGTGTAATAACCGATGAGGTGGTAGTCGTATATGGTGCAGATTGGATCGGTGTTTGACAAACATTCAGTTCCTTGAACCTTTATCTAGTAATATTGTCACCCATCTATCTCGGGGTATTTCGGATCACTCGCCTTTGCTCATGGAATTGAAGGTTGGAAGTTGAGATAGTAAGGATTTTTTGTATTCTGTAAACTAGAATAGTAAGGAGGGGTTATTTCAAATGATATAATATTCCTGGAAGTGGGAAATTGAGGGTAAAGCCTGTGTTGATTTGTTTAAAAGTTTGAGGAGACTCAAAAATGATATTATCAGGTGGTCCAGAGACTCTTCTGCTTTGGATAGCTCAATGGAGTCCCTACAGGAGGAGGTCGACTATTTAAATGGGCTTATTCTCCAAAACTGTAATGATGTAACATTTCTCAGACTTTGTGATAAGAGATCCTTTTGGGATCATAGACCACTAGAGGTGGAAAGTGGCCTTAGGGAGAGGGCCAGGGTAAAATGGCTCAAGGAAGGAGATAGGAGTAACCGCTTCTTCCATGCTTGTTTGAATAAACATATTAATTTGAACGGTAATATAATATTGGAGGATGGATCATTCTCCTCTAATTTGGATGTTGCTTGGAAGATTGCTCTATAACACTTCAATCATCTTTTAGAAGGTGGTCGGGAAGGGCTGTCCGGAGAGGGGGATTATAATGTTGAGCAGGAGGAGTTCTTTCAAAATATCTCCCTGATGGTTTTCAATGGGAATAATGAGTTTCTAAAGGCTGTCCCACCCGGGGAGGAGGTTTGGGAGGTGCTCCGTAGCTTTTCCCCGGAGAGTTCTCCCAGTCTGGATGGGTTCTGTGGGGATTTTTATGTGGCGGCTTGGGGCTTTGTGGGGCATGATGTCACTAAGGCAGTTCAGGATTTTTTTAGGGGGTTTCCCTTAATAGGGGTACATGTACTTCTAGAATGGTGCTTATTCCAAAAGTAAAAGACCCTTCTTCTATTTCCCAGAATAGAACAATTTTTCTATGCAACATATCATACATGATCCTGGAGAGTCTATTTGCGAGGAGGGTTAATAAGTTAATTCCCGATATCATTTCTACTTAATAACATGGATTTGTTCACGTTAGAGGCATATAGGGAGCAGTGGGTGTAGCGCAAGAGATGCTAGAGGACATGAACTAGAAAGTGGTGGGTTGCAATGTTATTCTACAGGTTTATATGTATAAGGTGTATGAAAATCTAGAATGGAGTTTTATAATTTGAGTCATGAGGGTGCTCGGTTTCCTGAAATGGGTTTTGGATTTATGATTTCATTGTTTTTCATCTCCATGTATTTCCATTTTTCTCCTTGTAAAAGTATTTGGTTTTTTCAATAATGTGAGAGGTGTGAGGCAAGGGGACCCCCTCTCTCCTCCCATGTTCCTTATTGCCCAGGAAGCTTTATCTCAAAACCTTTATAGAGAGATACTCGAACAGAGGATTATGCCTTATAGCTCACAGGCCTCAGACATATCCCTTTATCACCTGATGTTTTCTGATGATATTCTGATTTGTCTTAATGGTAGGAGACCATATTTGACTAATATTATGTGGATTAATGGAGACTACGATACTCTGAGTGGCCAACAGATTAACAGCAGAAAAAATCAATGTTTTTATCCCCACAAAATGTCCAAGGAGGAGGGTATGGAGTATACAAGAAATTTTGGGGGTACAACATATGAAACTGCCAATATTGTATCCGGGGTCTCCTATCTCTACTAGAACTGTGAAAAAGACCTTATTTGAGGATATGATCAATATGATGATTGGGAGGATCTTCAACTGGAAAAATATTTTTCTCTCCTTTGGGGGCCAAGTGACTTTGATAAATAGTGTGATTTCGTCGATGCCGATGCATGTGTTATATATCATTACCCCTCTTATTTGGAGCATTTCTACCATGGAAAAGATTATGAACAGATTCATGTGGGACTCCAATGACTCTATCAAGGATCATTGGTCCTCATGGGCTCAGTTGGAAAAACCAGTTGAGAAAGGAGGTGTAGGGCTGAGAGATTTAAATATTTCTATGTAGTTGATGCAGGCACGATTAGCCTGGGATTTTTTGATGGGGAAGTCTACATGGGCCAAAATTTTGAGAATTAAATATGGAAAGCATTGGGAGGATTGAAACATGAGTAAATTATCTTTGTTGGGAAGAACAATTTTGTTTCATTTGAATATTTTTCAGGACTTGTCTCACTGGGTGGTTGGCCGTGGAGTGGTAAACCTTTGGAGGGATAACTGGCTCGAAGAGAAGCTGTTTTTCCCAGGTTGTACTGGTCTAGATTTTTCCTTGAGAGAGGTGTGGCAGCATCCCAGGTTATTAGAGTCCATTACCAGCCCTGATCAAAAGAATCTAGTTAAATATATCATTCTTTTGAATGATGAAGACAGGTTATGCTTCACCGAGGCGAACTATGGGGTATTTAACAGCAATGACTGTAGTGGTCTGATTCACCAATAGGGAACCCAAGCCGAATGAGGTGAGCGGATGTGGTACAAAGATCTTCCCTCAAAGCTGAACATTCTAGTTTGGTGAGCTAGATATCAGGACATGCCCATAGATGATAACATCCAGAAAAAAGTTATTTCCTTGGCGTCTAGGTGTGTATGTTGCAGTATCCCCAAGAGGGAATAGGTTTTTCACCTTTTCTTCAGAATCAAATGGGTAGGACTTATCTGGATCAGTTCAGATAGAAAGATATATTTCAAGTCTTGTGGTAATTCTATACAGGAATTTCTAGAAAGGTGGTTCATGGGACCTGAACCTAATGGAATAGAGTTCAAGTTCCGGTGCTAAATTTTAACCTCATTTTACTGGAAAATTTGGGAGGCACGGAACAAAGCGAGATGGGAGTCCATACCATCTTCTTCTCTTCTTCTAATGCGTTCTAAGGGGCCTATATGCGAGTTAATGTCTCTAATGAAGAGGGGCCCGAAATTTTATGGGGGTTTTAATCCTGTGTATGGTTCGGTGTGCCTTCCGAAGATGCAGGGGGGTTGGGAAAGATGGCAACCCCCTATCATCATCCTTAAACTGAATGTTGACGGGTCATTCATGAATGGATTTATGCGGGGGGGGGGGGGGGGGGGGGGGGGTCTAGTTCGGGATAGTAGTGGATTGGTTTTAATGGCATTTAGCAGCTTCCATGGTCTGGGGAACTCGATGGGGGTGGAGGTATGGGCATTACATATTTGGTTATGCTATGAAAAAGGTTATCGTTGATGATCATGGAAGTGGAGTCGGACTCTAAGGTGCTGATTCGGGCGCTCCAAGGGAGAGGTGATTTCCCTTGGTGTTGGACGTACTTGGTTTGTGCATGTGGAGTAGAGATTTCTAATGATTGTGATTTCATTCATATACCTAGAGAGGCTAACTTTGCTGCAGACGCTCTTTCTCATGGATGTAGTCTTGACAACCCTTTGGTGATCTTCTCTACACTAGGTTCTCTACCTTAAGAAAGTATACAATTTCTGTTAGGGGACGGTTTGGGGCTTCATCATTTTAGACCCATGTGATCTTGTAATGTAATTTTCCTCTCTTAGAAATAAAAAAATCAACAATTAGTATGACCTTTCCACAATCTTTGAGTGGAAAAGTATCACCTTCAGCTCCTCCTTCAGGAGCGCATTCTTTTGCGCCATGTGAGGAGGAAAGTTAGAGTATCAGTGGACGATATGACTGAGGAGGATGTCATGGCCATGCTAATTTGATCCCTAATCACTAGTAGCGCTAGCAGAGTAGTCATGATTCAATTAGTCCATCTATTTCACATGGTCGTGGATCAGGTTTGTTTAAGGTTTTAAAGCAGATAACAGAGGATAATGCTATGGGGCCTTCTACAGTATGAGGTATTATTCTAGTAGCTTCTACTATTAACTATAGATTGTTTGAAATAGGTTCTCCAATCCATTTTATTTCTTTATCTATTGTAGAACATCTCGAACTAGAGATATAGTATCAATATTGTGTAATGACCCTTGATAAACCTTTTGGATTATAGAGGAATGGAATATGCCAGTGTAGGGACTGCCCCCTTGAGGTAGGTAGTTTCCCTTTCTTTAGAATCACTTTTTTATTGACATGACAGGCTTAGATTTCATTCTTGGGATGGACTAGTTTGTTTAAATCCATTACTTTATAGATTATTATCGCTAAAGGGTTAATCTTACATCACCAGATGGGAGGAGTTATCTTCTCAAAGGTGAGTGGGATGTCCAGGCTAGAAGATCTGGACCAAAGAATCATGGTATATGTGGAGTGAACACCCTAATTGAAAATAATTTCATAGAGGATCATGGATTTCTTCAAATAGTATTCCCTCAAGTTTTTGAACATTTTAGGAATGTCTTTCATGATTACATTTCTTGATTACCTCCTAAAAGAGAGGTAGAGTTTACAATTGATCATGTTCTATGTGCAGCTATAGTTTCTATACCTATGTATAGAATTGATCCTATTAAGCTTCAAGAGATAAATCAGAAGATAGAGGACTTAGAGGCCAAAGGTATTATATGGCTCAGTACATCCTATAGGGGTTCACAAGTGCTTTTCTCTAAGAAGGTGGATGTAACTATATGTTTATTTGTGGATTAAAAAAGGTTGAAAGAACTAATGATCATGAAATGATATCCACTTCCTTGAATAGATGATATATTTTATATGCTCTGAGGAAATAAGGTGTTTTATAAGATCGTCCTATGACCGGGTTGTCATCAGGTGAAAATCAGGCCATCAGATATACCTCGTATATCTTTCTGTTGCAGGTATCATTTTTATGAGTTTCATTTTATGTCGTTGGGTTTTATGAATGCAGAAATTGTCTTCATGGCTTTGATGAATAGGGGTTTCCATCACAATTTGTAATATTTTTTTGAGGTCGTTGTGGACACATTTGGTGTATTCACTCATTCGTAATGACAATGCCAAACATCTTGAGGTCATTCTGAGTACACTGGGAGAGCATCAAATTTATGAAAATTTTGTAATTGTGACTTCTATATCAAAAAAGTATACTTCTTGGGTCATATTATTTCCAAATCAGAATTATTTTTTGACCCAAAAATTGTTAGTGATATAGTCTCTGGGGAGAATCCAAAAAACATGTTTGATATACATAGTTTCATGGGGCTGGATAGATATTACAAGCATTACATAAAATACATTTCAAGTCTTTATTCACCTATTACTGTGATTAAAAAAGGTGTTAAGTCATTGTGGTCATAAGAATGTGAGAAATCCTTTGAGGATCTTAAATGGAGTCTTATCACAACACCTATTCTGATTCTTCCACAACCTAGTAATGGTAATATCATCTTCTCTAATGCATCAGACATTGGGCTAGGAGTAGTGTTGATGTAGGAAGAAAAAGTCATTTTGTACAGATCTAAGTAGTTGAGGCCTCACGATATAAATTACCCAATGCATGACCTTGAGCTTACAGTATTTATCTGTTCCTTACGTTTCTGGAAACACTATCTTTTGGGTGAGCGCTTTTCAATGTATACATATCAAAATATCCTCATGTATATCTTTTATCTGCATGACTTCAACCTCCTACAGTGTAGATGGGTCGAATATCTACAATCCATTGATTTTGAGCTTTCTTATATGCCTAGAAAAGGCAATGTGGTTGCAGATGCACTGAGTAGAAAAACTCAAATGCAGGACGTACACGAAGCCAATGGATAATTGATGTTAATGTACTTCTTTTCTGAAATTATTATTGAGTATAATGAAAGTCATGAGAAGTCTTACCTATCAACCTTAACAATTACCTCTTCCCTCCATGAATGTGAAGATTAGACAGTTTTCAGATCTTGATGGTTTGGTTTCCATGAGAGTATACTAAGAGAAAACCCTCCTCTGGGTTGGTCTATGGACGTAGATGATATCCTGCATCTATGTGGACATATCTGGGTTCTTGTAGATGTAAGATAGGAGTTGATGAAAGAGTCCCTCGCTTTCCAATGGAAAGTTCATCTTGGCATCTCAAAGATGTATCAGGATATGTGATGATAGTATTGGTGGCATGGAATGAAATGTAGGATTGAAAGCTTCATCAATAGGTGTTCCACCTGTTAGTAGGTGAAGGTGGAGCACTAGAGATATGCAAGCTTGTTAAAACCACTTGTAGTCCTAGAATGGAAATGGGATGATTTTGATATGGGATTTTTAGTCATATTATCTAGGTCATCATGGGGTAGCTATGAAATTTGGGTAGTCATTGAACGACTAATAAAATTGTCCCACATCATTCCTATTTGGAAGACTTTCTCAGTTGATGTGCTCGGAAGACTGTATTTCCAGGAGATCGTAAGACTACATGGGGATCCTTCTAGAATTCTTTCGTATATGGATTATCATTTCATATAATAGTTCTAGCAGGTTTTATATAATGCTATGGGAACTCATGTGCTACTAAGTATATATTTTTACCTTTAGATGGAAAAGACAATATAGGTTTTAGTGGATATACTCTGAGCATGCATCCTTCATTTTAGCGGTTCTTGGGAGAAGCACATCCCTCTCATCGAGTTCACCTTTAATATTGGTTTCTTGATGACGATTCAGATTTCTCCCTTTGAGGAATTATATGTTAGGCCATTCCATTCACCTTTTATATGGGTAGAGGTAGTTGAGGTAGCCTTACTAGGTCCTCGTCTCATTTAGGAGACTTAATAATAGGTCCAGCTGATCAGGAAGTGTATGAATCCCACTCAGTCTAGAGAAAAATCCTATGTCGATCGCCATCTAAGACCTCTTGAGATCGAGGTTGGAGATCTTTTTTTTGGATATCACCCAGGCTAGGGAATAGAAGGTTAATGAAGTAGGGAAAGTAGTCACCTTATTATGTTGGACTATTCTATATTCTAGAGAAAGTCGGTCTGACATCTTTTTAGTTAATATTACGTCAGAAGTACTGTAACAGCCCGAGATTTTATGAAAAATATTCGTTTTAATTTCATTAATGTCTTGTGTTGTACGCTACACCAAAAGGAGCTTGCACAACATGCATCCTTGACTTTCCTTTCATTACACGCAATCGCGACCTTCCTCGATAGCGTGTGTAGTACGCAATACCGAGTGTCACTAAACAACGATATGCTATTAAAATATTATTAAAACTAGCCGTTATGAATAGTAATAACCACTTTTTGAAATTTTGTAAACTTTATTTTTCAGAATGGATTTAATTTTTGGATTCAGAGTATCGAATTTTGCCTAAGGTGAAATCTGGCTACTTTTCGGATAACTTTCATATTCTGATGAATAGTGAAAATTACTAACTTATAATTAAAAAAAAAATTAATCGAAATAATTAATAGTGATAAATTATTAATTTGAGTGGTTTTAAAGTATATTTAGAATATATTTTTACAATTTAATACAATGTTGGTCAATGGATGTAATTTCACATTTAAACCAGTCATAAACAAGTGTCAATCTTTTGATAGTTATTATCTCTTAAAAACACGCTATTTGTTTTGACGACGGGAATTAAATTTTAAATTAATTAATGCAACTGATATGTTTTGAATTTGATAAAATAGACATCATTTTTTAATTCATAATATCAAATATATCTTAGATCTAATTGTTGGTATTTTTCTGAAAACTTTTAATTTTTGATGAATAGTGAAACCACTAAGTGGTAGTTAAAAAAACTGAATTTTTCATAAAACGTAATTCTACCACTTCTGTGAGTGGAATTTCGAAAATCTGAGAGACACGGTTAATCTCAAGGACTAAAATTTGGTTCAATGAGATGAAAATAATTTTTGGTAAATAGTTACTTTTTACTTTTTTTACCACGGTTAAAAGTAAATAGGGTAATTAAGGGTAAAAATGACATTATTACTACCCTAACACATGTCCTAATTCTATTGGAAAAGTGTAACTCGACCAAAAACATCCTTATAAATAAAATATGACTATTTAGTCCCACTTGTATTAGATTAGGACATTTATTATTAATTTATTTAAAGAAGGGTTAAAATAGTTAAAATCAATGTTTAATAAGTAAATCATTTTTAATATAGGGTTATACATAAGATAAATTAGACTATAAATATTCATTAGAAATCTAATAAGATTTCCTACATAATGGTATTTTAGTTGTAATTTTTAGACATTATATAATTTAATTTATTTTTGACACAACGATGATTCAATAATTATCTTATTAATGAAATATTGACATAATTGATGTTATAAATACCCAAATAAATATAATTTGATACTTTTTATGAACTAAGCTAATTTTCTCGGTTAATATGACATTTTAGTATTGATTTAATTAACTTTTGTCGAAGTAATAATTCTCTTATGAGTTTAAAAAAAATAAACTATTGAATAGTGTCAAAATTGACATAAAATAGTTTTTAAAACAAATATTATATTATTAATTTTTATTTTATTCCTAAAAATCTAAGGTTCTTCCAAATGACTTAGATAAGGTTATATAGATTAATGAAACACAACTTGGGGGTATCTTGGATGTATATGGTATGTTTATTAACTATATAATATAAAAATACAAAGTGACATGGTAAATGTAAATCTAATTAACTATGAGTTAAAACTAAAAGATAAGGATTATATAATGACCTAAACTTGTCTAAATTCTATTGGATGAGAGGAATTAGACCCATCCCCAACTTATATTCGAAATAACTCAATTTGGTGCTATTTAAAACCGAACATGACTTTATAATAAAATAATATTTTTAGTTATTCCAAAGGTGCCCCTCTCCTCCCTTATAAAAGGGCACCTCCTCCCCCTCTTCCTCACACCACATTGAGCTTTCAATCTCGGACAACCCCTGCCAATTTCTTCTCTCCACTTCTCTAGAAACATCCTAGAGGTTATGTTCTTCTTCAAAGACCTAATTTAGTGACCTAAAAGGAGTTCTCAAAGAAGTACTTCAAAGAAGAGGTAATGTCTGTTACCGATTCTTTCATCTTTATTTCTTCATCCACTTCTTCTTATTTAGTTGTTTCATTATGAATTAATAACATCCGTATCACTCATATACTGATATGTTATTATAAGTATGAAACAACCATATTTTACCATCTATCCATCCTACGAAAAAAATGAAATCACTGCGCGTGCGTACGTACGGAATACCGTCTTCATGCCGTGGTGTAATCTATTTTCCACCACCACCTTACTTGGATGGGTATAATGGTGTAAATAATGACTATATATGACTATTATAAAGTGATATTGATTCTGAAATAGTATAAATACACTCCAATAAAATTCCACGATCATAGGAACGATATCATCACTCATGCGTACGTACGGAATACCGTCTCCACGATGTGATACGACTCGTTCTACATGATCTTCATTTCATAATGATTATATAAATGAATTGAATGAATGAATATGATATATATTACACTAATACCATTCTGGAAATGAGGTATCTATATCCTAATGAGAAGAATAAGAATTTATTCGACAAAACACGTATAAGAACAAAAAGTAATAAACACCCGAATAACAAGTAGTAACGAAATATCACTAATAATAAGCTAAGAATATGACCATTTATGATATCATAAAAATAAGTATGATTATTTAATAAGTCAATAACAATATTTAAATCCTTATACAGGAGGTTCGGACACGTACAAAGCATATCGGACCAAAGGTAAGGGAAATATCACAATCTCATTTTTATCCAAGATTGTATATACTTTGAAATTTACTGGGGTGTATTATATCATCCACATCCATGTTTCCTAAATATGTAATATTTATATCATTATACAATAGTTTATATAAAATTTTACCCTTTGGTGAGTTTTTAGTAAAGGATATGAAAGGAATCTTTTGTCGTTTTTCGTACGAGGTACTTTTTGACTTTTCCGACAAAAGTACGAAGAATGTTTTTTTAACTTATACGGTATGAATGTATTTTTAAAACATTATTTCCAGGAAGCTTCCTTTACAATTTTTCATGTTTATTATTAATCAACTTCTTTTAGTTTAGAATTGTATGACATGTTAAGAAAGGAAAAGTGTTTTTGAAATAGAAAGGATATTTTCCTCAAGAATGGAGTTCTAGTGTTTTATCAAAATTATTTTCCATATAAGATAATATATTGTTATGTTTCTATCCCTATTATTACATTGATTTGATTATGTTGTGATGGAATGATTTTATGAATTCCTTTATCTTATATGAATTGATTTATGATGTCATGATGTTTAAGAATCCCATTTTTATTACATGGGTTATTCAATGATGTAAGATTTATGATTTTGTGGCACACGTAAGAATGGTATCATTATGAGATAGGTGAGACCTATATCTCCCTCCAATGCATTGGGTAAAGATTTTATATCTCATGAGATAGACATGGCTGGAATGGTAGGTTATACCGGTTCAGTGAAACAGGACTAAAACGAGGGTGACTCTGTTCAGAAATGGACTTTGTCCACTAAGATAGTCTTTGCAATGAGTCTTCACTAATAAGAAATGATTCTCTATGATTATGTGTGTATGCCACAAAGTTTCATGTTTTAGGTTATGATTATTGGGATTACATTTCACTTCTATGATTTATCCCATGTTATGATATTATGATCTCTTTTGCAGGTTAAGATTTCCAAAAGTTATGTTCTTATGTATATGATGTGATTGATATTTCTTTTGTTTACCCTTAAGGAGCATTTGAGCTCACCCTTTTGTATGTTTTATTTCCCCAGGATATAAAGAATGGTTTTAGGTAAAAAAAGGAATATATTTATGGGAGATGTTGAAGATCTTTCACCACGATTAGAAGATTATATTCCGAGTTTCCAAAGACACTAAACTATTAGGACCCTTGTGTGTGTGTTTTTGTTATGTACTAAGTATTCTGCAAAAGTAATGTAATGTCCATGTACGTCAACCATCGGGTCTCTATAGTTGGTATCAGAGGAAAGGTTTAGTCAACCTTTGGAAACTACGATGTGAAAATGTTAGTGAGATCCCTAGAGATATTTCTAAGGTATGTCTAGGGATGCCCCTAAGGATAAGTATACGTATAGGATATAGTCTTAGAAATACGGTAACGATCTTAGAATTTAACCTAAGATGTTAGATATTGAGGGTACTCCCCCTTTATTATGATTTTTGCCTCTCACACTATTCTTTTTGGGTTTTAGAAAATGGATGGAAAAAAGATGATTCATGATAATGGAGGATATGATGGACAATGGAATGATATTCTCCATGAGCAACCAAATGAAATGGGATTTCGAAGTCCGAACATCATTATTATTCCGAATCAGCAATCTCATAATTTGATCAATAAAGTAAAATTTGGTAAGTTTCCTGACTCGGCTAATAAGAGAAAGATTGAGTTTCATGATGATCATAGTGGAAAGAAAGTTCAATTTCCCCTATGTAAATCATGTGGGAAGAGGCATCAAGGAGAATGTTTCAAAGGAACTGGAAGATGCTTTGGGTGTGGAAAAGAAGGACACAAAGCCAGTAAGTGCAAAGGAAAAGGTTCAGTTAACACCATGGATGAGGATAATGGTATTGCTACGACATCAACAATGGTTATGTGTTTTAAATGTGGAATGTACAGGAATTATGCAAACCAATTCCCTAAGGGAAAGTCTCATGAAGAGAATCAGTGCGGTCATATGGGTAGTATTTATGTTGATGATGATGAAGAGACTACAAATGATATGTGAGATGAAAGAATTGTTGAAGCTCGGTCAATGGTTTAAGAATGTAGTGGAATGATTACATGTTTATCATGTGTAATGTTGTATAAGTAATCTCATGGTACTATGGAATAAAGAGACATCTAAGGATTGTTACACTATTGTCTTTCCTTGAGTTTTGAAAGTGTATGATTAATGTTACCAGTATCCATGAAAAGTTATTCAGATATTTTTGGAATGTAGATGATATGCACATAATGAAGGGATAAGGAGGAAATTAAATGTTTGATAGTATTCATGAGCTCATGACTGATATAAAGAGAAGGTTATATCATGGTTTGAGTATATAGAATTTTTGGATTTTGGTATGTGGAAAGAGATAACTTTTGACAGCATTCATGTTTTCACTAAGGTTTAATGGGTATTCATTTTTCAAGAGAATACATCATTAAGGTATTCACATGATTGGAATGTGGCAAACAAGATATATGGGGGATAAATGATGGTATTCACATGCTTGGTTGACGACATTTCAAGTTATCATTTTCATTATACTATGAGCTTGGACCGAAGTATTTTAGATAACACTAAAGATTGGAATGGATTATGTTAACCATAATTTAGTATTGTTTAAGGATAGAATTTTTTTTGATATTATTTATGTGATGTTATAGTAATGTAGTTTTACAAAAAGGACAACCTGCAGGACGGGCGATAACCCATCGCGTCGGACAAGGCTGTGGGAATCGAACCCACAACCGAAGTGCGACTGGCCTTTATCACCTACCACTAGCCTACAGGAAGTCCCTATTTAGTAGAAACTAGTTTTATTATATTAATCAGTATGATATATGAAGTATAAGTTCATTTTAGGAACCATATATGATTAATATCACTATAGATGGACTTATATAGTTTTTGATAACTTTTCTAACCTTTTGTTTGAGACAGATGGAATGCCCCATCATTCTATCACATGATCTGCTAACACATCACAAATGACAAATTAAACTTCACTTCTTTAAGAGATGATGTGGAAATTTTCCAATGAACGTCAAACGGTGAGACTATACCAAAATCCCGAAAGTATTTCTTCTAATTCCAATTTCATCAACTTTAGGGAAATGATCTTGAAAACCAAAAATGATGTTCTAGTGCCCTTATATCTGATTAATCATATGGTACCTTAGATCATCACAAATTTATGTCTTTGTGATTTTTGGCTTTTCTATAGCCATGTTCTCTACCACTCTCCATCAGAACATGATGGTTAGATTTCTCTTCCATATCCATATTTTCACCTATGTGGAAACCCAGTGATTAGTTTATTTGGGTAATAGTTACGTTTCATACTTTTTTTTTAAAGATTGGTTTTGTTATTACTTTTTACAATGTGGATTTCTATTAAAGAAACTTTCGAATAGTAAACCATTTATAACCCCAATGAATTTCGAGGGCGAAATTCATTTTAAGGGGGGTAGAATGTAACAGCCCGAGATTTTATGAAAAATATTCTTTTTAATTTCATTAATGTCTTGTGTTGTACGCTACACCAAAAGGATCTTTCAAAACACGCATCCTTGAATTTCCTTGCATTACACGCAATCAAGACCTTTCTCGATAGCGTGTGTAGTACGCAATACCGAGTTTCACTAAACAATGATATACTATTAAAATATTATTAATACTAGCCGTTATGAATAGTAATAACCACCTTTTGAAATTTTGTAAATTTTATTTTTCAAAATGGATTACATTTTTGGATTCGGAGTATCTAATTTATCCTAAGGTGAAATTTTGGTACTTTTCGGATAACTTTCATATTCTGATGAATAGTGAAAATTACTAAATTATAATTAAAAACAACTTTTTTAATTGAAATAATTAATAGTGATAAATTATTAAATTGAGTGGTTTTAAAGTATATTTTGAATATATTTTTACAATTTAATACAATTTTGGTCATTGGATGTAATTTCACATTTAAACCAGTCATAAATAAGTGTCAATCTTTTGATAGTTATTAACTCTTAAAAACACGCTATTTGTTTTGACGACGGCAATTAATTTTTAAATTAATTAATGGAACTGATATGTTTTGAATTTGATAAAATAGAAATAATTTTTGAATTCATAATATCAAATATATCTTAGATCTAATTTTTGGTATTTTTCTGATAACTTTCAATTTTTGATGAATAGTGAAACCACTAAGTGATAGTAAAAAAAACTGATTTTTTCATAAAACGTAATTTTACCACTTTTGTGAGTGGAATTTCAAAAATCCGAGAGACATGGTTAATATGAAGGGCTAAAATGTAGTTCAATGAGATGAAAATAATATTTGGTGAATAGTAACTTTTTACTTTTTTTTACCACGGTTAAAAGTAAATAGGGTAATTAAGTGTAAAAATGATATTATTATTACCCTAACACATGTACTAATTCTATTTGACAAGTGTAATTCGGCCAAAAACAACCTTAGGAATAAAATATGACCATTTAGGCAAACTTGTATTAGATTAGGACATTTATTATTAATTTATTTAAAGAAGGGTTAAAATAGTTAAAATCAAAGTTTATTAAGTAAACCATTTTTAATATGGGGTTATACATATGATAAATTGGACTATAAATATTCACTAGAAAGATAAAACGATTTAATACATAATGGTATTTTATTTGTATTTTTTAGAAATTAAATAATTTAATTTATTTATGACACAACGATGATGCAGTAATTATCTTATTAATGAAATATTGACATAATTGATGTTATAAATACCCAAATAAATAGAATTTGAGACTTTTTATGAACTAAACTAATTTTTTAGGTTAATATGACATGTTAGTATTGATTTAATTAACTTTGGTCTATTTAATAATTCTTCTATGAGTTTAAAAAAAATCAACTATTGAATAGTGTCAAAATTGACAAAATATAGTTTTTTAAAAAAATATTATATTATTAATTGTTATTTTATTCCTAAAAATCTAAGGTTCGAAAAAATGACTTAGATAAGGTTATATATATTAATTAAACACAACCGGGGGTCTCTTGGATGTATATGTTATGTTTATTAACTATATAATATAAAAATACAAAGCGACGTGATAAATGTCAATCTAATTAACTAAGAGTTAAAACTAATAGATAAGGATCATATAATGACCTAAACTTGTCTAAATTCTATTGGATGAGAGGATTTCGACCCATACCTACCTTATCTTCTAAATAAATCAATTAGGAGCTATTTAAAACCGAACATGACTTTATAATAAAATAATATTTTTAGTTATTCCAATGGTGCTCCTCTCCTCCCTTATAAAAGGGCACCTCCTCCCCCTCTTCCTCACACCACATTGAGCCTTCATTATCGTCCAAACCCTTCCAATTTCTTCTCTCCACTTCCCTAGAAACATCCTAGAGGTTCTGGTCATCTTCAAAGACTTATTTTAGTGCCCTAAAAGGAGGTCTCAAAGAAGTACTTCAAAGAAGAGGTAATGTCCGTTACTGATTCTTTCATCTTTATTTCTTCTTCTACTTCTTCTTCTTTAGTTGTTTCATTATGAAGTAATATGATCAGTATCACTCATATAAGGATATGTTATTATAAGTATTAAACAACCCTATTTGACCATCTATCCATCCCACGGAAAAAAAGAAATCACCACGCGTGCGTACGTACGGAATATCGTCTCCACGCCGCGGTGTAATCTATTTTCCACCACCACCGTACTTGGAAGGGTATAATGGTGTAAATAATGACTATATATGACTATTATAAAGTGATATTGATTCTTAAATAGTATACATACACTCCAATACAATTCCACGATCATAGGAACGATATCATCACTCGTGCGTACGTACGGAATATCGTCTCCACGATTTGATGCGACTCGTTCTACATGATCTTCATTTATTAATGATTATATAAATGAATTAAATGAATGAATATGATTTATATTACACTAATACCATTCTGTAAATGAGGTATCTATAACCTAAATATAAGAATAAGAATTTATTCGACAAAACACGCATAAGGACAAAAAGTAATAAACACCCGAATAACAAGTAGTAATGAAATATTACTAATAATAAGCTAAGCATATGACCATATATGATATCATAAAAATAAGTATGATTATTTAATAAGTCAATTAAATTATTTAAATCATTATACATGAGGTTTGGACAGGTACAAAGCATATCGGACCAAAGATAATGGAAATATCACAATCTCATTTTTATCCAAAATTGTTTATACTTTGAAATTTACTGGGGAGTATTTTATCATACACATCCATGTTTACTCAATATGTAATATTTATATCCTTCTACAATATTTTATATCTAATTTTTCCCTTCGGTTAGTTTTTAGTAAAGGATATGAAAGGAATCTTTTGTTGTTTTTCATACGATGTACTTTTTGACTCTTCCGACAAAAGTACGAAGAATGTTTTTTTAACTTATACGGTATGAATGGATTTTTAAAACATTATTTCCAAGAAGATTCCGTTACAATTTTTCATGTTTATTTTTAATCAACTTCTTTTAGTTAAGAATTGTATGACATGTTAAGAAATAAAAATTCTTTTTGAAATAGAAAGATATTTTCCTCAAGAATGGAGTTCAAGTGTTTTATCAAAATTATTTTCCATCTAAGATAATATATGGTTCTGTTTCTATCCCTATTGTTACATTGATTTGATTATGTTGTGATGGAATTATTTTATGAATTCCTTTATCTTATATGAATTGTTTTATGATGTCATGTTGTTTACGAATCCCATTTTTATTACATGGGTTATGAAATGGTGTATGATATACGATTTTGTGGCACACGTAAGAATGGTATCATTATGAGATGGGTGGGACCTATATCTCCCTCCAATGAATTGGGTAAAGATTTTATATCTCATGTGATAGACATGGCTGGAAAAGTAGGTCATATTGGTTCAGTGAAACAGTACTGAAACGAGGGTGACTCGGTTCAGAAATGGACTTTGTCCACTAAGATAGGCTTGGCAATGAGTCTTGACTAATAAGAAATTATTCTCTATGATTATGTGTGTATGCCAGAAAGTTTCATGTTTTATGTTATGATTATTGGGATTACATTTCAATTCTATGATTTATCCCATGTTATGATATTATGATCTCTTTTGCAGGTTAACATTTCAAAAAGTTATGTTCTTATGTATATGATGTGATTGATATTTCTTTTGTTTAACCATATTGAGAATGTGAGCTCACCCTTTTGTATGTTTTATTTCCCCAGTATATAAAGAAAGGTTTTAGGTAAAAAAAGGAAGATCGTTATGGGAGATGTTGAAGATCATTCACCACGATTAGAAGATTATATTCCGAGTTTCAAAAGACACTAAACTATTACGATCCTTGTGTGTGTGTTTTTGTTATGTAATAAGTATTCCTCAAAAGTAATTTAATGTCCATGTACGTCAAGCTTCAGGTCTCTACAGGTACCATGCCTTGCACGATGTCATTCATGTCTCACAGCTTTGACAATATCTTGTTGACATGTATCATACCATTGATCACAAGGAAGTTGAGTTAGATATTAATGATACCATTGAGGAGTATGAAGTACACATCGTTGAAAAAAGCACGAAGGATCTCTGAGGCAAGTCAGTCCCTCTTGTATGGGTGCTTTGGTAGTACGAACGAGTAGAAGATGAGATGTGGGAGATGGATGCTGATGTATATGCTCAATGTTCATAGTTTTTCTCAGACTATATTTTCTTACCCTTTTATGGGTTACTCGAGGGCAAGTTATTTTGAGGGTGAAGAATATAAGAACACGGTTTGGCACTCAGGTATGGTTCTTTTTTCAGTCTAAATCTTTACATTCGACATAACATAAATGACTAATGAGTTAGTAATGGATCTGAGGGTGTTTGGGGATTTTTTTGAGCATGGAACACCTATTTTTTGTGAAAACCGGTTATGTTTCATGGTTTTCACATGATTAGTGCATGTTTTTTCTAACTGCACATTTTTTTCGGACAGTAGAACCTCACAAGGTTGGCGCATGGTCGTGCAGCCAAATCGTTTGAACTCCCCTTTATCCCATGAAACCATGTATGGGTGGTGAATAGGTATTTAAACTGTGTGAAGGGTGTTTTTTCGGGTAGAACTATCTCACACGGTTTTCACATGGTTTGACAAACCGTGTAGAAAAACTGTGTGCAGGTTAATTACCTATGTAAATTTACTAAAATGCCTTTAATGATCTATTAATACTTTCCATTATTCCCTAATATGTGTTTATGTAGGATTGACCTAATTATCCCTTATTTTGGAGCATTTTAAAGATCCAAACATGGAATCAAGATATATCTTTCATTCATTATTAGATCTAGCTTCTATTCATCACGTTGGATGTGAAACGGTATGTACTCGAGTTCTCTTTAGTTTTTCTTCTTATGTTTCAATCTCAACCTAATTATCTCAATGTTAGCATTTTTTACCTTTTCATACATCTACTCTGATTCGAGGAAAATGAAGGGACAATACCAAAGGATAAGTCTCATACAACACTAAGGTGGATAGTCTATAACTCATCCCTAATGTACGTTAATTTTGAGATATTTGTGTGGGGCCCAACAGTTTCGTTGGAAAATGTATCATAAATTAACATGTTGTGATTAAAATTTCTAGATTCATATTGTTATGCACTTTCGAAATATGTAATTAGTTGGTGGTGGTTTCACCCACAACTCAATCTACCTCATGTCAATGGTTATGACATATTTGTGTCGTAGTGTTTCAGCACGTTTGAGCCACCGTTTGGGAGTGAATTTTCTTGACCTTTATGAAGGTGAGACTCTTTATAATAAATGTATTGTTGTTATTGATAATTTCATAATAGAATGTACCATTTATGCTCAGCACTTTTCCTGCCTAAGGTAAGTGCTTTGAAATGGTTATTAAAAGTAAAATATGAAATCTAATACAGAAAGTATACAAAATATATAACCTGACCTTATTTAAAGAGTTTGAATAAAGGTTACATGTATGTATCACCCCTTTCCAAGTTGATGGATGGTAGCCGAGTGAACCTTAATAATTGAAGATGCCTTAATAACTAACTAAGTCTTCATTTAATGGTTGCAACGGTACTTGGCCTATCCACACTAATGGATGACAAGGCCTGGACCAATGGTTTCAACTCTTCTTGACCTATCCACCCTAATGGAAGGGAAGAATTGAACCAATTTATTTATTATATGATTTCAATATCAAATAGGAATGGACTGACTCGTTCTCACCTTGGATTATGAGAGGATAATACCTTGGGTCTCAAGAACCCCATTCCTATTCAACGATATGGATTTCCTTCATTGATACCCACCTAAACTTTGATTCTTGTTTATTACTTAGATGCCCAGTATACTACCATTTGGTCCCTTTCATTATTATAGGATACATCAGATAAAATCCTTTGATCTGTCATTGACAACTATGTTCCATAGTGAAATCCAAACCGGGCCCATGTGTTTGCATAGCCCCATATTACCATGGTTGATCACCTTGGAATAGGTAAGATCTTTATTTTGGAATTCCATGGATTATGATCCATGTATTACACTATTACCCCTTACCTAGACTCAGACACCACTGAGTTAGATTTCCATGAGTTTACGTTACCTTGGGTTTTACCCTAGAACTCCCTCACTGGATATCATTGTCTTGTTTCCATATTGTGTCTTGGGACCTTCACTACATATACTATGAGATGATGTATTTGTTTGATATGCCTCATCTGACCTATTTAAATTAAATTTTAACAGATTAATTAATGAATTGGTTACATGTTTAGACACTAGCTATGGGCTGATGTACGTACATGGATATTTAGTAATTTTGTACTGCTTTCTTTACTTTACACTTATGTCTGTACACTACAATATTCTATTACACGGGATAGATTTTATAAACACTGTTGATGGTGGCCCCTTGATATTTATCTCACACCCTATCTGGGCACCATTTGGTACCTAGATTAGATTACATGGTTGAAGGTATTGAAAAGGGGAATCATTTAGCTTCCAATACATTATTGTGTGCTGATAGGATGAAGATTTATAGTAAATGACTGAGTAGGATCAAATTATGATTTTAGTAGTTATTGTTTTCTTTTACCTTGTGGAACATGTTATGCTTATTTTCTTGTATCCATGATTTCCCGTTTTTTAGTTACATGACATTACATCATCACTGTTCTAGTTGGTACAGTTGTTGTTATTCTTGTTTATCTATTTCTTCAGTCTAATTCTGCTATTTATTTATAATGATTGAACCATTTAATATTCATTTATATCTCATCCATTTTTCTATACTCTGATAATGAGGGCATAGAATTTCTATGGACACAACCTAGTACCCCACTACTACTTAGTAGCCTCTGGTGTTCGGAATGATATGTTGGAGGCCATGTGGCCCACCGGGCTCAGGGCACTGTTAAGTGGCATCCTGGTCTATTTTGTCACAAACATATTGTTTTTTCCCTTCTAAAATAATAATCCACTATATATCTGATTGATTAACAACATAGAAAATCTGTTTTTCATGTGTTTCTATTATAAATGAATTTATTGTGTCTTCCAATCTATTTATATTAACAACTATCAATCCAAACTCATCATGTATGACAATGTTGTTACTAATAAACCATTTGTAGTTAAAAACAAGAACTTCACTTTTAATGTAATCAACCTCCCATATTTATTCAATGACGCCATAATATGCATTGGATTTTGATATTTGTTTTATTTTCTTTAGAACTCGAAAAATTCATTACTTCTGAAAATACAAATACACCACTATTCTGATCTGAACTTCTATAGTCATGATCTTTCATATAAAATGTATAGGAATTAATGTCACACCTTGGCCATGTTATAACATTTAAACTTAGACCACCCACTAATCATATTAATGTCTCTAATACATGTGATCTACCAACTGAGGTCTTTTTAAACCATGGAAAAATGTTGTGTTGTGCTCATTAACAATGCACATTTCTTTATTCTTTGGATGCTAATGTTTCAACTCATTAATATGTAATGTGATATACTTTTGAGCATTAGTTATGTTATGCATGCTGTATAATTTTACTTTCTTCATCTGTCTACTCTCAGTTTGGGTTGTGTTGTACTCTTTCATTGTAACATATTCTATCTACCTCATTCCTCTTCAGGTGTATCTCTTACTACTCCCCCTTCACCATTTCGTGGAATTCAACTAGATGTGTATATACTATCACCTACATGGACTTCACCATCACATTTATTATATTTTGTAGATGATTTAAATGTCAAATGTAACTTCATATGAGATAATTGGTACTAGTTTATTGGACCACGTATAATGGTTTTATCTTGGAATTCAAAAGCTAGGCTCTATTAGGTTTTTTACTTTTCCTATTTTATTTCATGTTTAGACACATTTCCGATTTTGGTGTGTATTTTTTCCAATTTATTTTTTTATAAAACACCATACATTTGTACTGTAAGAGTTACATGCATGTATTGTTTATTTATATCTATGTTGCATCTTTTATTTCATTCTCTTTACAGCTCTTCCTTGAGATGGATGTGTGTTTGTGTGTGACGGAAATTAGAAAAATTATTCCTTGAGTAATTTAAGCATTTGGCCCTTGTATCCAATCCGTAGAAATTGGAGGTGGGCTTGGGGTATTTGCAGATCGAGCCCCAGCATGGGTCGGTTTGTGACATAGAATTCATGTAATCTTTTCCACCACCCCATTAAAGATGGATTTGAACCAATTCATTAATGATATTTCCCTCAAACCTATAATGGGATTATTGGACCCATTAAAAAATTATTAAAATGCATCCCCTAGGGCCAAAAACTACTCCTATTCCTCCCACACATTCTATGTGGAGAGAAGATCATAATAAATCATTTCTTGAATTGTGATCCCAATAATATAGTGAAGATATATTTTACTATTGATAATATTCCCATGATAAATATGGAATTTATTAGTCCCCTGTGAAAAAAAATCAAAAAATGGGGTATTATATAATGGTTGTATTGAACATTAATCTGTGAGGCTTCTACTCACTCATAAATCCATACTTACCTAAACTCATCCTCTAAATCACAACATGATGTGCACGCCCAATAGGTCTTTTTCCATTCATCGGTGACATAATTACCCTGGTGTAGGTCCTAGTTGTTCATCTATCCTTTCAGTTGATCCCCTTAACCTGAATTGTGAAATATATCATACTATGGGGGGGGGGGGGGCTCTTCCCTAGCCTCTCCTCTTATTTTTTTTTGATGTGTTTCCAAATAGTTTCTTCAATGATTAAATCATGGTTCTATTTTCTTAGTGTTTTATGAAACTAGTAGTAAGGCTCATAACTACTCACCTCAGGGATTAATAGATTATCCCTTGGTCTATGTCCGTAATGTGGATCCTCTTGCACAATGAGTACTCCATTAGATCTTATCTTGGTAGTCTAATTTGTGATTCATGGTATGGTACACTACGAAGGATCTCCTCAATCATTATATTTCCATCCATTTATTCCTGACATGTGGCAAGAGAATTGTATCCTTGAACAAACATTATGTTCAAGAATTCAGAGGTTTTATGTTCTAGATCATGATGCTCTTTTTGTGAAGATTGTTTCATGAAGGTTGGGTTTATAGAGGTCACTTCTCCAAGGATGAGTATAGTGACCCTATACATTTAAAAAAACATTACATGATTTTAATTGTAACTAGGCATCAAATAAAAATCGAGGATCATAAATTATAGTGGCTTTGGACGAATAGGTACATGATTAGAAAGAATCTAACAAAAATACCAATTTCATTTATTTATTATCAATAATGAGATACTAACATTGATTAAGCTCTTACATCTATATAGGATATAATGAGGAATACATGAATAAAAAAATGATATAAATAGCCATGTAAGGGAATAAACATAGTAAAAATACTAGAACATGAGTTTTAAAGTAAAAATAAAATGACAAAAAAAGGAATAGAACATGAATAAACATATGGAGTCATAACATGTACAACATGGTATCATGTAACAATTTCATCAAAGGGATGTGGAAACAACATACAACATAAAATGACCACGTGTCAACACTACCAACTAGGACTATTTCACATGGTGGACCAAGTCCCAAAATGGAATCATGTTCACTCCCTCTCTCTACATAATGTATCATGAGGCTATGCCTTACCAACTGCATTGAAGTGATATCTATGAAAAAACATTCATAACAAGTTCATGAATATGTGTTCCACATGATAAATCAAACATATGGACTTAATAAAAGTGTTACCCATGAAATTATATTTAAATCATAATAATGTAATACAGAAAAACTAAGGGTCACATCATAATAGAGTACAAGAAACAATGGATTAAAATAATACATGATAATTAAAAATAAAAAATATGAATAGATATTGATAAATGATTTCCAACTGAACTGAAAACAAGTAAAAAATAGTGTTTGAGAAATTTTATTAATGAACTTCTTTGGTGGGGTGTGAGAGAAAACATAAAAATTTATTTAAAGCAAAAAAAATGAATAATTTCATTATAAACCCAAAAATGAAAAAAGATATTTCTTTATGATAAAAATATTTATTTTAGAAACTTATTTGTGGATTAAAAAATATTACATAGTCAATAATATAATGGGAAGGATATTGGGAGGATCTCTTTAATCTGGCTTGCTTATCAGGAGGAATTCAGAAAGGAACATTATAAAACATGTATTTCCCCTTAAAAATTAATAATTTAGCTAGTTAAATATGTTTGGAACATAAAGAATTTTTTTTTATGATTACATAATAATAATTAATAATTCAGATGAGGTATATAGGTTGAAATCATTATCCAAATGAACAAATGGCGGTTGAGAGAAAATTTGTTTCCAAATGGGTGAAAGTGTTCGACACTTACACTTAATGTCCTAGATAATGAAAAAAAATTATTAATAATTTAAATTAAATTCTATAAAATATTTCATTGATTTATTCTAATGATTAATGATAATTTATGTCCTTTTTTATGACTTATAATATTCAATATTTTCATTCAGGATTATTTTTTTCCTTGGTTTTCATGACTGTTTCACATATATACATGTATGGAAGATAATGTAAAATAGAAATTGTTATAAATAATTGATGTTGTATGTTATTAATGATATTATTAATTTCTTATTTTATCATATATCTTTTTTCTATATGTTATGACAATTCAATATATAAAACACCAACGATAACCATTTAGAATATTTTGGTGTTTTCATGATCTACAAGAATTAGTTTTGTTTTATTAATTATCATTATGTATATATACTGGTCATAGAATTATAAATAATTTATAATATAAATGTTAAAATATATTCTATCCATTATAATGGTTAAAGATCAATCCTTTAAGGTTATATTAGAAAATGGAAAATCCTCATCCATGAAGGTGGTGAATCGACACTTCATCGATGATGTTTTTATGTTTAGAAGAAAATGGAAAGTTAATAGAATATATGATGGCTACACCTTTAACAAAATTAAATTATAGTATATGTATGAAAATATAGTTATCATGTTACATTTTACAGGTTAGTTGAGGAAGGGATAAGAAAATAAATGAAATTGAAACAGAGAGAGGGACAATTTTACCTCTTGAGTGTCATATCCTTGAAAACCTCCTTAAGGGACTTGGAAAATGGTGTTTCGGTGACAAAATGAGACCAAAACATGGGGATGGTGATTTTAAGAGTAATTTGTTACTATATTATCATGTCACAATGCTTATATTTTTATGGGGAAAGGATGTGAGGGGTGGTTTTTATAGTGGGGGGAGGGGTATTTTTGATTATTTTATTCATTACTTTATTATTATGGTTCCAAACAATCAATAGTGTTTATTATTGTGACTAAGTACATTAACTATAGATTTTTATATCGAGATAATAGACACTTAAATCATCTATGACTCAATAATGACTAAAAAATTAATTTATTTGGCTTAAATGTAAAATATTCTAAATTATCGTATTTCATTATTCACCAAAACAAAACTATTTTAGAAAAATACGAACAACATCACCGTTAAAATTTTTCAATATTCAGATTTCAATAAATGACTTCATTTTATGAAAATAATTTTCCAAATATCATTCATTTAAATTTTATTTAAACTAATTTTTATTTGAAAAAAATAAATTTTAAAATTATAATTGCTTCAATCAAACTTTAAAAAATTAATTAAGCCCTAAAAAAATTATCCTATATTCATAAGAAATATAATATTAATTTATGGATCAATTTTATGAAAATTAATTTTCTTTTAAATTATTATATTATTTATAAAATTGTAAATAAACATTTACACTTTACAAATATACAATCACTAAAATTATTGTTTTTAATTTTTTTTAATTATACCAATATATAAATATATAAAATAATAATTTTTAATATTCCCAAATATCCTTTATAATATCAAAAATGAAGTTTTTTTATATAGTTTGGTTTATTATTTCTTATGGTTACATTTTTATTCGAATTTTCATGTTACTATTTAATTATTATATATTCTTTAATTTCTAGAAATGAATTTCATTTCATTTCATTATTTATTTATAAAATGATTATCATGTTTTATATGTGATTTTATGTGATTAATACATTTGGAAATTATTATATGTAGGGAAAATTTCTATAGTAATATTCTGGGTTGTTAAAATTTTCCCACCCTTATGAAATTTCATCCATAATGTTTTTTAAATACTATATTGAAAACATGTTAGGGTAGATTTCTATAATTGATTCATCTAGTTCCAATGTTTCTTTTTTCATACTTATGGTTACACTATAATTCATTGACCAGGATAGTAGTCTTATTGTGTATAATGTTATCTCTATGGTCCACGATCTTCATCGGATGCTCCTCATAAGTGTCATCATTTTCCAACTATAGCACCTCTAAATTCAGTATATGTGAGGTATATATTATGTACATTCTCACGAGGGATGAAAATAATACATCATCTACTCGAGACATGTTTGGTGAAGGTGTCAGTCGATAGGCCACCACTATAATATGATAAAACATATCAAAGGGTCTAATGTACTAGTGACTTAGATTTACCATATTCCAAAATCTCATGATTCTCTTCCATAGAGATATGAGAAAGAATTCAATGTCTCCAACATCAAACACTATGAACCATCAAAGATTGTATGTATAAAACTTATATCATTTTTTGTCACCCCATATATGTAGCATAATGGATTTCACCTATTCCACCATTTCATTGACATTTTTGATCCCATTTGATTTCGTTCACTAACATTATCTCATCATGTCACGAACCAACCTAGGTCGACCTTGAACCATTCACTCGATCTAATCCGCAATAAGGTCCAGGAGGCAATCCTAATCCACTTGGGCAAGTAACAAGCATCAGGGAATCAACAGAGTAAAAATGGGAATGATTTCTCCCAACAAAAATGAGCTAAGAAGCATAAATAAAATAGAAAAATTCAAAATAAATAATCGATTTGGAAGAGAAACAACGACCACCAACACATACTAACTTGACCACAACCAAAAATCCTCGTGACCCTGAGAGCCACTCTCCAACACCCAAACCATGTGTCATCAAAGGTGACCCAAAACAACATTGGAACCTGCCAGAGTAACTAAAAGAAAGAAAAAGACATTAGCATGAGTATTAAAACTCATTAGGCGTGCCCAAAAAACAATTCCCTAAACACTACCTTTAAATATAGAGTTTTCTAATTCCTTTTTTGAAATAAATGTTATAAAATATTGGTGTCTACACAAACTTTCATTTATAAAACATGTAATAGTCCAGTACCTTTTTTTAATTGAAAGAGAATAAGTTTATGGTTCGAAGGAAAAGGTGTACTATTTTTTAAAAATATTTCCACGAAAGAATTAAAAAAATACAAATTTTATTTTTTTAAATGAGAGAAACCACAACAAAAATACAACAACATAAATGGGAAAGTAGAAAACGGGGGCTAGAAACTGAACTAGTCCCCTCAATCATCTGCCATATAAAAATAAGAACTAAAGAAAACATGGGTCAAACATATGAACTCATGAACAATATGGAATGTACTATAAATGTGACTAAACTTGAAGGTTTTCCCTACTCAATTACATCATAACGCCCAAACGCTCGGTGTTTCCCCACCAATCCTAACCAAGGTCCCAAATTCCCTAGCATAGAGAAGTCCATACTAGGGGCCACTAGCCACTGTGTAATCAATACTAGTGTAGTAATCGTTCTCAGAAGATTCACTTACCATGTCCGGTTCCCATTTCAATATGTGTAATAAATATGGGTGAGTCAAAAATGTCAATCAAGTAACCAGTGATGATGCACAAACACACACACAACAAATCACACAATCGATATACACAACAAGGTCACCCATGAGTCTCCGCAAATAATGTTTTATGAAAATAACTTATTTTAAAAAAGTGCTAAACAATATTTATGATTTTTTTAAAAATCATACCTCCTGAGAAACAAAAAAACATTTGTTCACGCAGAAAAAGAGAGCATTTGACATTGAACCATAACCACAATTGATTGTTTTTGAATTATGCTCAAAGGACAATCATTTATTCTTTCACTATTGTGCATTAATTCATGAAGAAAACAATTCAACTGTCATGATTAAAATAAATAGCTATGATTACATCAAATTTTTATTACAAAATTATTTATCTAATATTAGTTCTAATTTATCCAAAATCAATGAAATATCAAGAAAATAATAAATTCTAAATTTAATAGTGAGTGTAGTGGGGGACCTACCTCAATGTAGAACCAAGAAAAACATTCCACCTCGTGATGTCTTCTACCCAGAAGATGTTGATACCCACTTGTCTGCACACACTCTCTATATATCTCTCTCTCTCTCACATATATATATATCCTTAATCTAATGCATGTATTCCTCATGCTATGGGGGAATACGTACATGGAGGACACACACAGATATATATATATATACTTACCTATGAATATATGTGTGCAACATAAAAGACATTCAAACCCCACTATAATAAAAATTAGAGACACATAAACACCAAGACAAGGTTAATGCAATTACAATAAAATACAATGAACTCAAAATTAATTACTAGAGACTCTCAAACTACAAACCCCTGATTATAAATTAGGAAAATATTAACAATAAAGTAAAACATTCCAAACTAGCTTGATAATGATCCAATGCACTATTCAAAAATAATAGGGCATTAAAACAAAAAAAGAACCCAAATAGAGGGTGATAAACAATATAAGGGTATAAAATATTACCTCAAATCAACAACAGCGGACCGAAATCAGTGCGAATTATCTAATGAACTTGAAAATACTTCCAAAACATAATTTTCACTATATTAAATATTTAATAAACCAATTAAAATTTTATAAAAAAATTTAAATAACACCGTAAGGATTTTCTGTCCAAACACTCCCAAAAGGTTTCTCTTGAAGTACAACTAAATACCAAGACTATTTGAAATTTTGATTTACAACACTTTTTTAATTTGATAATTTATTCAAACCTATAAACTACTTGTAGGAAAAACAAAAAAAACTTAGCACACACACAATATTCCAAATTTGATATAGAAAAAATATTTCAATACAATTTTACATACAAAAATTATTCAATACACTGCAAGTGTCTAAAAAATTATAACCAGCAAAGAGAAATACTTGAAACATGTGAAACATAAATCAACAAGATTTGTGCAAAGGGAAACCCACATCAACTCTAATACAGAATGAAAATTCATGCTTGTGACCGGTGCATGATCTCATTGACACCTCAACTGTGTGATTCAATAGCTTAATTAAACCATGAAAAATCAAAATAGAACTCAAAAATCAAAATGATTAAACCTACGGTTTGGGGAGAAACTAAAACCATAGAACATGAGAATTAACTATAGACGAGGAAGGTCATGCAGACAGAATACCACCTTAGAGATAGGAGGGTGGCCGAAAATCCAGCTGGATAGAATTAGGGGCTTCCAAAGGGGGGCTCAGCCCGCAGAGCCTACAACACATCAAGAGAAGCCATAGGAGGGATGTGCGTAGGCCATAAGGCATTGCTCCAGTGGGGGGGGGGGGTTGAGCACTATGTTGTGTCGTTGAGGAGGAGAGGACCGCCATGGGGGGGGTTGTGATGTGTGTAGATGGGGCTGAGAGAGCGGAGTGGGTTCACATATCATATTACGGGACAGGGGGCCCCGCATGTAGGTTAGGGTAAATAAAAAGGAAATAAAGAATGAAATAATAATAATAACAATACCTTAATTACAATAAAGATAATAATAATAAACCCTTATTAATAACTATACTATTAATAATATTAATTATCATACAAATAAAAAATAATAATAATAATATCCATTTCACTTTAACAATAATAATAAAATTATTATCAACCCTAAAATTTTTAGATCACACAATAAATTAAAGTATTTACCAATTTTAAAATTCTTGAAGACAAGAGGATCACACAATTACCAAGGTGAAGCCACGTGGGGTTTTTAAAATTTTCTCTACCCGTGCGCCCAACGACGTCAGCTGAAAAATGTTGACATTTAAAAAAACTCAACAATCCCTTTCGAAATTCAACCCGAACCTCGAAATAAATTTAATGGACAAAGGAATAATAAAATAAAATAATTATATTCTTTTGGGTATGACAATTCTCCCCCACCCCATAACGCTTTCTTCCATGGGAAAACCATAACAATGTTGAATCCAAAAACAAGAACTGATACTCCTTTATATTTTAAGTATATTTAAAAGAATGATAAACAAAGTGGTCAAAAAAATTACACCAATGAGAGGAAGAGTGATAAGAACTCAAGAGATTGATACAGACTCCCTGTTAAGTGACTCCCACCCCCAAAAGTGTAACCAACGTCAATTTATCGGTTCAAAAAAACACAAATATTTCATGATGGTAAACCCATGTTCAATATAAACACACCTTGAACATCATCAAATAGAACTCAACCATTTTTCCACCCTCATTTCAGCCTTAAAACACAACATCTAGAACAAAACCTATAGGAACATATCAAACTTCTTGAAACCAATAAATGAGTTTAAACCATAACCAATCTGTACCTATTAAAACCATACTTCAACCAACTACAGAACCCTTATAAAACAACTCTTTAAGGATAACATAGAATCTGGTTGTTCTATATGAGACCAACATCCATCAAATGAATCATGAAACGAAACTCTAATTCTAACACGAGGAGGTCCCTCTTGAATCTTTTCCATATAGACTGGGTTAACACTAGGTTACTTCAGGTGAAACTATAGGGGACCCATGGTGGGTCTCCCTACCTTAAGAACAGATGAGATTAATAGAATGTGAAACTCTTCCATATGGACTAAAATATACATCCATGAGGGGGGAATAAGTGAAGGAACAAATTGATAGTGAATTAAAACTACCTCTATCACTAACTCTCAAAAGAAAAAATCATTCCCCAATAAGGAAAATATGAAACCAATACCCCTTTTATGTCGGTGTGATTCTCCTGAAAATGCGCCAGCATCACTCTGGGACCTTTTGGTGGATTTTTGATGATTGAAGTATCTCTTAACTCACAGTTAGGCTTCAAAAATTTCAAGAAATAACACAGAAACCATAATTTAACCAAACCAACCTCCATTAAAATAATTTTTTCAAAGGAGTTCGACAAAACAATTATTACAACAAGAGGAAAAGAAACTCCACAGAACCCTAAAACAGATGACTACTGCATCCAAGGAACACTAAAAATAAAAAACCATAGACTGATCCCATAAATTGTGCCACTCCTGCTGATGGGAAGAGGTGACCTTTAACAAGCTAGTTTTGGCCTCAACGCACTTTATGGAAGCACCTCCGCATAATCGCTGCAAGTGACCCCAACGTCCACATGTTTGGAAGGGTCTCGGAAAATTAGGGCATGTCAGCTTATTGTGACCCTATATACAACACTAATGAAAGAACATAGCCTTGCGCTCTGAATAATTTTACGGGAGGTTCGAAGGTCTCTTAATTCCCCTACCATTAACACCAACATCAGGTTGCTTCCCATTCTTCCTATCACCACCCTTTTCACTGCTCCCAAGTCTAGGAAAGAATTCACTATCTTAGGTCCTTCTAATAACTCAAAATCAACAAGGAAGGCTTTTCCCATACCATCTGAGAAGGTGGTTAGGTTGACCTTTTTTCCATTATACTACAGCTCAGGAAGAAACATTATCTAAAAATGTTAATCTTTCATGGGATCATTTCCAATATACCCTAGTTTATACCGAGATAGGTCCAAGAAATGATTATGGATTTCGAAACCTGATCCAAAAACCTACTAAAAACCACCAAACTCCATCCTCTTCCTCACCATTGTCATATTGTAGAACTACTTTTTTGGTGAACAATGACTTAAATAACTTCTATGTCAGATATTTTCAATGCTTTCTTCAACAGAAAAACTTCCTCCAATACCATATGGATCCTTCAAGCATAAAAAACTAAAACATCATTTTCAATGACTCAGGAGTCATGATAGAACATATATTTCTCTCAATATTCCACAACCACTCCTCTTTCTCAAGAGGATCTTCTTGTCCATAAATGAGATGAGGGTTCAATTTTCAAAACTCGTGGATGTAGTCTATGGGATGATCAACAGGAGGATTTTCTAAGGGCACACCACTAGAATATGCACCTTGGGAATTCATCAATCCTTCGCAGGGGAGAAAAATATGGAACATGGAAACAATAAACACAATCCAAACATTGTAATATCTATTTTAGATACCAAAATAACACTTTTCAGAAAAATATTTAGAGTTAAGGAATATCCAAATGCATATCTAGGGAAACTAGTAATGGTGGGTGCCTTAGACATATAGTTGGTAGCCATACGCCAGTCACATCACCACTACAGAGAGTAGTATTGAGAAATATCCTCTACTCCACATGACTTTCCAGGCCCTACAAACTCACATGGCCACATTCTGAACTCCGTTTTCATTTTCCAATATAAAACAATTCAAAGGAACAAAAAAGACACCAATAACCTGGAAATCCCATTATAACCTGAGGTTCAGAACGAGCAAGGGTTAATGACGTCCTTCCCATTCTTACCCCTCAATTCACAAAAATTATACCCCATCTACCATGAAAACCCCAAATAATGATTAGCTCTTTGAAAAACAATGTCAAATCAAGAGTCTTCCTACTTTGATGCCTTTTTTTCATTAACCAACCTGAGTTGACCTTGAACTGATCACACGATTAGATCAGTGGGAAGGCCCAAGAGGCATTCTTGATCCTCCCATTCCAGTGTCAACTGCCCGTGAATCAACAAAGTATAAAGGGGAATGATTTCACCCAATGAAAATAAACCATGAATTAAAAATAAAATAGAACAATGAAAAATAAATAAATATCATGAATGTGAAAGAACAGCCAATAACACATACTATCCTAACCATGGAAAAAACGTCACGTGACCCTAAGAGTCACTCTCGAACACCTAAACCAATACTCAACCAAGTAGATCCAAACCAGAGCTGGAACCTGGAGGAGAAATAAAAACAATAAAATGATATAGGCATAAGTATTAAAACTCAGTAGGAGTGCCAAAAAAAATGTTTCCCAAAACACTACCGTTATATAAATAATTTACTAATTCTAGGTTTGAACTATATTATATAAAATATGGGCTTCCCAGCACACATTCATTTCTAAAACAAGTTCCATCTCATTTCTCTTTTTAATTTAAACAAACCATTTTTAAGGATCGATGCAAAAGTGTAGTACATTTTAAAATAATATTAGCGAACATATTTTTAAAAATAAAAATTAATGTTTAACAAGTGGAAAACCACACAAAACACATAACACAAAATAAGGTAAATAGGAATGTATCAAATGGGGGCCAGCAACCGAACTACTCCCATCATTCATCTGCCACATACAAATATAAACTAAAGAACACAATAGTCAAACCTAGGATCTCATAAAATATACATAACATACTATACATGTGACTCATCCTGATTGAATGCCCCACTCAATGACATCATAATGGCCAAATTCTTATTTTTTATTTCCCTAGATTAAGTGAGGGGCCCAATCCCATAGGAGAGAAAAGTCCGTACTAAGGGCTACTAGCCAGTGAATAATCTAAAATAGTGCACCAATCATTCTCAGAAGATTCACTTAATATGTCAGGTTCACCTGTCATCATGTGTAATAAAAAGAGGGTGAGTCAACAATGTCAATCAATTAACCAGTTACGGTGCAGTAATATCACACCCAACAACTCAAGCAAACAACGTACACAACAAGATCACCAATGAGTCACCCAAAAGATAGATTCTTCAAAATAACTAATTTTATTAATGTTCCAAATAATTCTTATGATACTTTTGAAATAAACACCATTTCTCGAGAGAAACATAACACAGTTGTTCATGCATCAAAAGTAAACATGTGAAATCAAACCAGAAAACACTTGAATGTTTGTGAATTACATTCAAAGGACAAACTTGAATTCATTCACTATTAACCATCAATTCATCAGGAAAATAATACAAGTGTCATGTATAAAATAAATAGCTTTGTTTACATCAAATATTTTTTCCAAAAATAATTATCTAATATGAGTTCTCATTTATGAAATATCAATGAAATATAAATCAATTAATGACATCTAAATTTAATATATAGTGATGTGGTGGACAAACCACAAAGGATAACCAAGAAGAACATTCCACCTCTTGACGCTTTCTAACCATAAGATGCCACTACCATCTTTCATTCATGTAATTATATATATTTTTGTGTGTGTGTATCAACAATCTAATGCGAGTATTCTACGCACGATAAGATAATACGTACATGGAGACTTATATATAATATATATATTTGTACAAAATCATATCCGTGCACAACCTAGAAGATGTTCAAAACCCACTGTAACTGAAAATAGAGACTCAGAAACACTGTAGGAATGTTAAAACACTTAAAATAAAAAATAGAGAACTCAAAATTAATAACTAGAGACTCACAAATTACAAACCCCTAATTATAAACATAAAAAAAGATTAAAAATTAAAGAATACTACCTGAAGTGCCATGATAAGGTTCCAACAAACTATTAACCCAATAATAGATCATTAAAACAAACAAAAACCATGAATAGAGGGGACGACACAATATATAGATATAAAATCATTCCTCAAATCATTGAAGACAGACCGAAAATGGTGTTAAATCTTTAACTCCCTTCAAAATACATCCAAAACATAATCTACACCACACAAAATATTAAATAAACTAGTTAAAAGTTTGTAAAACAATTTCAAATAACACCATAAGGTATTTATATCCCAACACAACCAAAAAGACTCTTTTAAAGTCCAAATGTGAACCAAGAAAATTTCAAATAGTGATTCAAATTAGTTTCTAAATTTAACAATTTATTCAAACTTATAGACTACGTAGAGGAAAAACTAATACAAACTTTTCATACATACAATTCACCAAATTTTACAAGGAAAACTCATTTCCGACTTGTTGAATTTAAATTAATTATTCTAGACATTGCATGTCAATAATTAATTATCACAAATAAATAGAAATAAATTAAATAAGTGAATCATAAATCCAAAATATTTGTGCAAGGGGAAACACACCTCAACTCAAAAAGCGGAATAAAAATTCTTGCCTGAGATATGTAAACAATATCATTTGCACCTCAATCATGTCCTTCAGAAGCATAATTAAACCCAGTGCAATCATAATTCAACCCAAAATTAAAAATTCTAAAATCATGGGTTTGGGGAGAATCTAAAACCCCAGAATTTGAAGAATAAACTACTGAAGTGGAAGGATATTCGGCTAGAAGATCACCAGAGGGAGAGAAGGGAGCCCAAAAATATAGCCAAAGAAAAGTAGGGGCTTCTGAAGGGGTCTTCAACCCACTGAGCCTACTTCACACCAGGAAAGCCACATGAGGTATGTGCACTATCCAGAAGGAACTGTGCTAGAGAGGTAGAGGACATTGGCCACTAGGTTGTGATAGTGAGGAAGAGAGGGCCTCTATGGGGAGGGGGTCTCCATAGTGTTGCATGTATATGTGGTCGAGAGAGGGGATCAACTTTGTGCAATTGATTAAGGGAAAGTAAGGGGGGCTTATCAGGTAGGTTAGGGCTAACAAAAAAGAAATAATGAAATAATAGTAATAGTAATAATAATAATAAATTAATTACAATAATGATAATAACAATAAAGCCTTATTAATAATAATAATATTATTTATATTAATAATCATGTCTATAAAAATATAATTAATAAAAATATCCATTTCACTTTAACAACAATAATAAAATTATTAAAATCCATATATTTCTAAAATCACAAAAGAAATTATAGAATTTACACATTTTATATTTTTCGAAGACAATTGGATCACACAATTACCTGGGCGAGCCAGTGCGTTGTTTCCAAAATGGGCTCTTCCCATGTGTCCAATGATGTCTCCTAACAAACGTGCACATTTATCAAAACTCAACAATATCATTCAGAATTGAACCCGAACCTCAAAAAAATTTTAAAAACCAAATGAATATTAAAAAATAATATTTATATGGTGGGGTGTGACACATCATTATGGATAATTCAGTGGAAACCATTATTGTAAGATAATATAACCACAGTTAAATGTTGGTCTCGTCTTCCTTTGAAGTCCTTAAGACATGCACTCAACATATCATCTAGTGTCTTAATAGTCTTCTAAGATTGTTCAACCTTTTGAGGATGATTGTCCATACTAATGTTCAGTGTAGTGTTTAAGGAAAGTGGGAGATATTTCCTTATCCTATAGGTGAATCTCATAAATCTATCAAATACAATTGATAGTGTTACTCCATGAATCCTCACCACTTCTATGATGTATATGTATATATGTTGGTTGAGTGTGAATCCCTCTAAATTTGTGATAATTTGATATTTATTTATATGATGATCCAAAATTACTAATAGAGAGTTATTTTATATGGATATCTTTGGAATTATGATGACAAGTTCAATGGTGTTGTTTTCCCACATTTAAGATTGTACGGGTAACGGTTTCATCACCCCTTAAACTTTTTCCTTTCAGCCTTCACTTTTTGAAAAAACAGAAGTATTGATAAATATTTAGTTATCTACTTCATCATATTGTCCCACAAATTTTAGTCTCAAATATTTTGATACATCTTTGTGATGTTTGGGATATTAGGGATGGTCGAGCTATGTGGATCATTCAAAATATCTATATTTATCAGTATATCAGATATGACACATATCCATGACTGAAATATTGTGACTCCATCATATTCGAATTTGAATTTTTTGGATTTCTCATTTCTAATAGATTACACCTTTATCCAAATTTAAAAAACATTTATTTGATCATCCTTTATTTTTGTGATAAGTTGTAGTTGAGAAATCATTTCGGAAAGGAAAAATGATTTTCCTTCTTTAATAATTCGCATGTTCATCCTTTACATGTATAAGAATATTTTAACTTTCTCAATTCTCATTATTGATTAATTCTCAATATCCTTTATACTTTGCACATATACCAACTTAATATTTTACCATGATGGTAGTGGCTTGAGTAGTCATAATACATGGTGAGCTCTAAAGTAATTTTCTAATGAATAATAAAAACTTTTTATGTGAATATATATTTGAACCTATAATAAAAATTATATATCACACACTTCTCTCCATATAGATAATGCTATGTAACTTTCAATGTAATGATCATAACTTCCAACACCATACTATTAATATGATAGTTTTTCTAAGGAATTTTCATCTACCTAGAGAATTATTCAATTACATTATCATTTTTAATATTAAAAATATTATTCCCTTATTTGAATCATCTCTTTTACCATATTGAGCTACTTTCCTATCAAAACTATGAGTATTGGTGCACTGATAAGCCTATTTTTCAATAATTTTATGTATTCATATCATTCCCAATTTCAAAGATAATTTAATCACTTAAGAGTAATCTTGGATAATGAGTTATAAAATAATTCTAATTTCTTAAAAAATCATTGTTAATACCAATATAGACCATGGAAACTACATATCCCTATTACAAATGTGGGTCTAGGACACTATTCAATTGCCATTGTCTTGTAAGAGTCCACAAATATCCCATTGCAGGTGATAACATTTCCCCAAGAAATATAATTCCTCTAACCAAAACACACATTTACTATAATTTTGTTGTAATTTATTCATTCATAAATATTTTATTATCATATTCAAAATCATATCATGTTTCTACTTTCATTTGAAGTATATTAAAATATAATCGATAAAAACAACCACAAATATTTTGAGGAAATATCTAATGAATATATTCATTAAGTCCTTAATGGATTAACCTTGAACTCATAGTCTCCTTTTCTAGTTTGAAATGTAGTCTTCGGAATATCTTCTTTATTCCCCATTAATTGGTTATATCTCGAATGAGGATCCACCATAGAGAAATACATGTCCCCACATAGTTGATCAAACAACTCATTTATATATGGAAGGGGATCCTTTTTTTATCATGATATTTTTTGAGATCATTATAATCAATGCAGAGGGGAAATTATATATGTTTATTGTTTAATAAGAGTACAATAATACCCCATTTAGAATTACTTTTTCATATAAAACCCTTGTTCAGACCCCATAGTGTGGCACTTTCGCATATAAAACCATTCTCCAGATACTCTTGTAATTGCTTCTTAAATTTTTTCATTTCAATGGTTGAAATTATATAAGGTGTATTTGATATATTAATTGTTAATAAAATAAGAACAATTAATATCTAAACCTCTTAGTCACGAGGAATACTATGTATGTATTTAGGTAACTCATTAGTATAATACATCACAATGGGAATATCTTCAAGAATGATATCCTATTTCACACAATCATTTTTTTAGATATTAATTCTCCTAAGGAAATAATATAAAAAATTGAAGTGATTATTAAAATAGTTATTCATCATCCCCATTACATTTATATATAATTGAGGGACGCTTTGGGATTTGAAGAGTTGTCTCCCTTTCTAGACAATAGATGATGTATTTTTCTAAATATATCCAATCCATGATAAGTATAAAATCAAACTACTAAAGGATGTTGAATATATAATGAAGTAAATTTATGTAAACATAAACATATGATTCAATAATAATATATGTTTCCCCAATTAAATCAATTCATTTGTTGGGGAGGCTCTATTTAATTCGAAATCATACAAGATATGATAATATTCCGGGAATGGAAAAAAACACAACACTGTTGTAGATGTTAGTTGTAATTTAAACATCATGATATATCTCATCATAGGCTATTCCATTTTCTATTGGACTTAGAGATTGTTGGTTCTCATTATGATTATTATCCCTTTGAATATAAAAATGACTCACATATTACATAACGTCTCCACATTTATGACATAAACCCATATATTCTACCTTGGTTCGATTTTATTTCCTTTAATCCTATTATAAAATCCTTAGATTTTCCGCTAGAAATTATCCACATTATGAACATCATGGATATATATGATGTATCTCCCAATCACCTCTAGAATGCTTTTGGGATACTTCTTCCCACATTTTTGACTTATAGGAAATTGATTCATCTTTTTCTTATCACCATTATTACCTAATATTATACGATATTAGATTCATCACAAATTTGATGTGTTTGGGAAAATTTAAAATTTAATTATTATTAATTTTAATCTATGATATCTATATTGTCATAAACAGAATATGTGTTCCAGCTTCCATCAGGTTAGGCATATCATTCGTGAAATCATCACATTGTCTATCACATTCATTATTAGAAAGGGTTATCCAATTTATAACCATTAACTAAGAAAAATAATGTAAAATTAGGGGGTCTTTAATGAATAACTAATAATCATATATAAATGAAACATAGAACATAGTAGGATGATCATGTAAATGAATAGTATATCCTGTCTTTTGATTCCCTATGTTTCAGTCTAGGTTATCCATGGTAATAGATTTATCCTTAGGGTTCTTACTATTGATTTCTAATACTAATATAAAAATATTACTAGATCGTCAAATGCTGAAAACTATCGGGAACCATTCATTTTACACATATTATTACTTGTTTTTAATCATAACTATCCACCAAATAAAAACCTAGGATCATAAAGCCTATTATCTTTTGAATATTGGGTACATGATTAGAATAACTGAAAAAAACATATTTTATTAAATATCAATAATTAGATCCTAACTTCCATTGAGTGGTTAAATATTCATTGGATATCATGGGGAGTACATGAAAAAAATTGGAGATAAAAATACGAGTAAGGGAATAAAACTTGGAATGAAGAATATCACATGGGATAGAAGGAATAATATAATGACATTAAGAGGCATGTAACATGAATAGTCATAAGGATGTATATCATCTAGAACATGGTGTAATATAATAGAACCATAAAAGGAATTTTGAAACAACATAAAACATGGTATAATCATGATTAATGGATAACTACCAAGAATATTGCACAAGGCGAATGAAGTACCATAAAGGAAACATATTCACCCCTATCCCAACAGGATGTCTCATGAGACTAAATATTTCACAATAAATTGGATTTATATTTATGTGATCCAATCATAACAAGTTCATTAATATGTGTACCACATGAAAAATCAAATATAAACAATAAACATAAGGGTTACACATGAAAATAAATGATTATCATAATCATGTCATAAAGAAAAATTAATGGGTGCTTTAGAATGGTTCCCTAGAAAATATAGATCTAAATCATAATTGGAAACATATAATAAAAAAATTAGTAGATACTGATAAATTATGCCTATATGAATTGAAATTCTTTAAAAATTGGGTTTATAAAAATTTATAAATGAACCACTTTGGTGGGGTTTAAGGGAAAACAACAAATCATACATTAAATAAGAAAAAGTGCAATTTTTTTAATAAATAAAATGCAAATAATTGAAATTTTAATCATAAAAGAGTTTTATTTAATAAAAAAATGGTTTATTAAAATATATTATGTATTTTACGTGAACATTGGTATGAAATTGGGCTATTAACTTCAATTGGGCTTGATTATATGGAAGATTTGAGATGGGATCCTTATAAAACAAGTATTTTGCTTCAAATAAATAATAATTGATCTCATTAAATATGCTTGGAATATAAAATGAGAATTTATGAGGAGTAAGAAAGTATAATTAAAAAATAAATTTGGGTAAGGTGATAGAAAGTGTAACTAGAATGAAAAAATGGGGATCAAGAAAGAATATGTTGCCTTATGTATGAAAGTGTTCTGAACTTGAACATAATGTCTTGTAAAATAAAATTATATTAAATATTTATTTAATTAAAAAATTATTAAACATATTTTTGATTTAATATAATTATATTAAGTTCATTTTTTCCTTTTTCAAGAGTTATAATATTCAATTTCTTATTTCAGGGTTGTTTGTTTCCATGGTTTTCATGTTTGGTTCACTTATCTACATGTACGAAATAACATGTAAAATTATAATAGTGGTCCAAATTGACTTTATATGTTATTAATAAAATTATATAATTTTAAAACTTATTATATATCATTTTTTATATATTAATGTGATTTATTATAAAAACATTAATGACAACCATTTAGATTATTTTGGTGTTTTTAATCATCATGAACTAGTTTTGTTTTATTAATTAATATAATTTTTATATACTGTTAACATATTACTAGATATATTGGAATATAAATTTTAAAATTTGGTTCAACCATTATAATATTTTTATGACAATCCATTAAAGGTGTATCTGAATATTAAAATTCACTATCCATGAATGTGGTGAATCGACACATCACAAATGACATTTTTTTTTGAAAAAAGTGAAAGGGAACAAAATAGATGATGTAAATACTATTAAAATTATCTAATCCAATTATATGTATGATAATATAGTTATCATGTTACTTTATTTTGGGGTGGTGAGGAATGGATAATAATATAAAAGTAATTGAATGAGAGAGAGGGATGGTTTTACCTCTTGGGTGTCGTCTCCTTGAGAACCAACATAAGAGACATGGAGATGGTCTTTTGATGAGGCCAAAAAGACTATAACATGAGGAATTATATTGAGAGATGTTTTTTTAATAATATTATATAGATATATCTATTATGAGGTGTGAGGAGGAATGGTGGTGAGGGGTGGTATTTATAGTTGAAGGAGAGGGGTGTTTTTTATTATTTTATTCATTAGTTTATTATAAGGGTCAAGAATATCAATATTATCAATTCATGTGACTGATTAAAAAACGAGATCATTTTATATCTATATAATCTCCACATACATCATCAGTGAATCAACCATGTCTCAAAAATTCATGTATTTTTCTAAAAAGTTGAATACCGAAAATTACCATATTTCACCATTCAACAAAAAAAATAAACTATTTTATAAAAATTTATGAAATTTACCCAATAATTATTTCAATTAATATATTTAATAAATAAACTCCCTTTTTATAAAATAATTTTCTAAATATGTTATATTTATTTTTTAACTCGAATCATCATTTAATTGAAAAAAGTGATTTTAAAATTATTTCAAACTTTATAACACATCAAAAAATTAATTAAGGTCTCATAAAATATTCATATAATCATAAGGAAAAAAAATAATTTATGAATCTATTTTATGAAAATAAAATTTTATTTTTAATTATTTTATTAATTGTAAAATTTTAAAGAAGATATTACACTTTCCAAAAATATCAACACTTAAATTATTAATATTTATACATTTATTTACATATACCAAGGTATGAATATATAATATTTTCATTTATAAGATACCTAAATTTAATCTATAATTTTATAGGTTATGATAATATTTTTTTCATTGGGTCCACATTAGTATTCTGACGGTCAAGTTATTATTGCATCTCAATAGGTTTTTTAATTTCCTGAAATATCACTTATTTCATTAAAAATTATTTTATAATGTTTATATATTGTTCATTTTGTGATTTTTTGTGATTTCTACTATTATATGAAATTATAATAAAGAAAAATTCCCTTGATAAAATTATTAGTCCTTAAATTTAGTTCGCGGATAACTATTCCTAAATAACTATTTGAGGTTGTCAGGTCACAGAAAAGGATGTCTTTATGAGAGTTGGAGATCAAAATCACGGTCCACATATAGCAGGTTTGAGGATCACAAATTGTGGGAACTATATTTTGTATTTGAAAAATACAAGTGGTACCTCTAAGTGTCCCTTTACTATTTATAAGCATACATCAAGGCATATGTTTGTGATGGTCTACACGATATCTAAATTTTGATCAATCTCAGTTAATGAGCATCACAAAGAATTGTTAATTTCAAAAATTTATCAATCATACCTCAACATTCGACCAACATTTTTTTTTCAGTCATCTTAAATTTAGTGGTGGGAAATTTTTGATTCTTGAACACATATATTTTGGGAATAGTTGAAGAATTATTGTCTAGTTTGTGGGATATTAGAGCCAAAGTTTTCTAAAATACCTATAAGGGGTCTATTTAGTGAATTACCCCACCATCGCAAATGGAAGAAGCTCACGAATTACCCGAACACATGAGGACCGAATGGTAAGGTCCCTAAAATAATCCCTCATAATTCATGGAGAGTTGCACTTGTAAAAAAAGACCTATCAGTAATCTACATGACAATTCATTCTGAGTCATGGAGGCTAGATGTTAATATCCACATAGTTACATTCAGACTCACCTAACACATCTATTTATGAAGATTATAAATATTCACGATGTCCTCCAATCATTGTGAAACCCCCATTTCAATAAATTCCTCATTCTGTATAATTTTTAAGTCTATATTGACCTTTAAACATATGAAAATCACTCCCAATTCTTGAAATGCCCATGCTTCATAAATAAAAGGGAAAATAGATAACCCAAGATATCCAATCATTTTGATACCACCTCATGTGGCTTATTTAGAGAATCCTCATAATGTTTATTTTCCATTCATGAAGTTCAATGCCATTCATGGAAGAAGAAATCCCTTTGTGGAACCCAGGGATACACGAGGAATCCATCCTTCACGAAGCAAACACAAAAGGAGCAGCACACCACTCCATGAAAGGGTCACCTTACATTGTGAATATTTCCCCATCATAAATCCCTAGGCCTCTGTGAAGACCCTAAGATTTACAATTCCTTCATTTATAAAACCCCTAGATTCAGAAATCACCACTCATGGGCCTCTCTATGGTTCGTCATTTCTATTGAAATCCCATCATGATGGTCTAGTGGTATGGGCCCCAATACATATCCATACCTGGTTACCAACAACTTGAGTCCACACATGACGAGTGCCACTGATTATTTTGTTCATCCACTACAATCTGAGTGTGTCATGTGCTTCTATCCTACCTATTTCTTCTAATAATAAGAACAATATTCCTCTTTTCTTCAAAGCATAGGGACCCTAACTTCGACCAAATAATTTAACAATCCAACATGGTAGTGACAACATTGTGCCCCTAAAAGGTGCATGATCGGTGGTCACGTAAACCATCTAGGTGGAATTTTCCTGTGAAACTATGCACCTGTCTTGGAAGAGATTCCTAATTCTATATCCTCTTTATTCCTAGACACAATCCTTCCTAAGAAGTGGGTCCCTAAATGTATAATAAGCCCGGTGAAAAAAAATTTGTAGATCCATATCCATGTTATACAACATTAAACTACATGAAAACCTTAGTAGAACATGACATAAAACTGTGGACATAGACTATGTGATGAGCAGCAGAATTCATATATATGATTGACATGGGATGACCCCAAACCACCTACCTTGTGTAATAAAACATAGGATTCCTTGTTCATTACACACATGATAGGAAATCTCCGCCACCTTCTTGGGATGGAAATCATTCTTGTGAATCTTCCACACATAATCCCCACACTGTTCTCCGATTATCAAACCCCTTGATATGGGAATATTCCATTAATAAGACCCATACCATCCCTCATTGATGATTATTTTGTCATAAGAGAATCCATATTTCACGATGTTAAAATATTAAGATCAATCTGATCACTTGACCTTAAACAGTATCATCGAACATCTTGAATTTTGATAATTTTCTTATAAAATAGGCATGTAGGATGGATTCTTGATATTTAATCCTAAAAATGGTAATACCATGGGTGATATATTTTTACACAGGGATTCAACTTCTATATCTATCACCCATGGGAATTATGAACCATAATACCTAATCAGCTTCCACTCGGTGTTTTGATCCACTGATCAACCTACGATTCAAATCGTCCAACCTAGGGATGCACCTTCTTGATCAACCTCCACCATTTGATCTTGACAAAAATTATAGATTCTCATCAACTGAGAATTATAATGAGTTGGTAATATCAGTTGTTATATATTTCCTTCTTGTCATTCACCTCCCTTATCTTCCTCCATTGGAAATTATGATCGACCAATCTATCACTACAAGATGTTAAATTCGTTCCATGATCCATATCAATAGAATGATTCGATCTATCATCATAGGATGTAGAACTTATGAATTGAACTAGAATACTAACCTGATCCAATAAATATGGTATTATTGATGAAAAAATTCATGGAATAAAAACTCTCCTAACATAAATTATATCATGATCAACACAATATTTCTCGACTTCCACAACTAAGATGAATCATATGAGGTACCCTCCCAAGTGGAATATGTAATGCTGACCAATGTTCCCAATGTATAGATATGAACATAGATTCCCAATGCGACTACACTCTTGACCAATGTTTTCATCCCTATCAAGACAGAAAAAGTTTAATTAACTAGCATACACATAGAGGTGGAACCTGGAATGAGTTACATGAACATGGCATAAATCTATAAGGGAGACCCAGACTAGGAAAATATCTCTAAGGAGGAATCCATAAAAGGATGAAATGACATCCCATTATCCTATATCAATCTAGTTTTGACTCCACTGATGAATGTGATGAACAATTCCAACCCTTTTTAAAATTTGAATGTGTAGAAATAGAAACTAGAAAATAGTGATTCAATTTTAGGCCCCCTACAAAGCATCTGAAACAATTTATATTTATTGTGAATGATCTCTATGGATTCATCCAAGACAAAAGATAGTGTAAAGGATCCAAATATGACTGTTCTTATTCTTAAAAGGGAAAGAGGATGGGATTTTATAAACCATTCATGTTTTAGAGGTCTCGAGAGTAAGTTTCTGTGATTGCTTTTGTCTATATATATTTTGAACGAGTAATCATGATTTGAATGTATATATTCCACGTGAGTACTAAAATATCAAAAAAATATGTTTAGGGAAAGGAAGATTCAATTTCGGGTCCCCATGTTATGGTTTAAAAAAATTTATAGTGGATTGAATTATTTATGTTCTACGTCAATTGTGCTCAACAACATGTTTTTCCCATGGATAACTATATAGTGGTTCCACATAAGGTGTTTCATGAAACATGTGATTGAATGGAGTATTTGATTGTTGTATTAACTATGTTATTCATTGATTAATATTTTATGAGAGAATCTCAAATGAAATTATTTACATTGAAGGACCTACACGAGGTATTTAACATATATTTCTCACTATTATGAATCCATGGGTTCTATGGTTATATAAATTTATAATATAGATAGTTGTTTAAGATGAAAGAATGACTCTATGAATTCTAGAGGTCCACACATTTTCACCACTTTCTAAAAACTCTAGATGTGCATAATTCTTGAATTTATGGGTTCATGAAACTTTTTGTTCCTTGAAATTACAAAACAAGGTCATTTTGAGGAGTTATCATGCATATTCTATAACAAGAATTATATTAAACTACCAATAATAACATGATCTATGAAACAGATATAAAATTATAAAATTCTCATGATAATTAATTTTTTGATATTAGTTTAATTAGGGGGTAACAATTAGATTAATTATATAGGGCTGACATTAAATTAACAATTTCTCAACAAAATCTAGATTTCTAAGTGTTCACTCATGTTCCATCTATAACACAATTACATTGTTATAGAAAAATATACTTTATCTAAAGATATACTTCCTAATAGTTCTTAATCATCTTTGAGGCCCTTTGAAAAATTATTGGAAACCTGGTATGTGAACAAATCACAATAATGGGCATAAAAACAAAGGAATCTAATTTTTCTGGTGAAAAATATTTAAACACTTCAAATACATTACATTTTTGAGATAAATCATTGGACACATAAATTATAAATATCCTCTTGCATAACACATCCATTAAATAAATAAAAATATTGAAACCACTTATAAACATAGAGAAACCTTGAATAAAACAAGAAAATATCTCATTAAAATGAAAACCATTCACCTTAAAAATATTACAAACATTTACTACCTTATGAAATAGCTTGATTTATATAAAAAACTTCAGCGTGAATAAAATCGGTATCTCAGATCATTATATTTATATTCATCTTTCACACATTATTAACTTATATCAAAATAACTTATTCGTAGTTAATTCTCAAAGAGTAACAGACATAATTATCTCCCTAATTTTTCACTTTCTAAATCCAAAAATTATTAAATGAACTCGAGATCTATATCAGTCACCCATTATAATAAGATATATTGATCTTATCCATCATAATATATAATTGTATATTACTATATCATGAATAATAAATAATATTACACCTTTTCAAAATCAATAATTTTAAAAAGAATTTGAATTCATAAGATAATCACTTTTCATATATGCATAAAAATGTGTAGAAATGTAACTTTTATTTTCACAACTATTTGAAATGAAGTATTACCCAATAAAATGGTAACTAAATATTTTTTATAAAACCATGAACATATGATGAGATAGATTTATCATCAATACAGTAAATAATGATGATAAATTTTGTACATGTCATATATGTTAAGAAAATTACATTTACACTCTGTTAAAAAGATTCAGAAGTGACCCGTATGAAAAATATTAAAAAAATACTTTTTAAAAATTTGTAAATAAATTCTAATTTATTTTAAAATGAATTTTGTGAAAAATTTATAATAAATAATAACATTCATGAATAATTTTAAATAAAATGGACATTGATGAAAATTATTTTAATGGAATAATTAAAATAATGATTAAATGGAAACCCCCATAAAGTTGTCAAAACATTTGGAACCAAAAAATATTAAATTAGAGAACATGAAATGGATTTGTAAAAAAAACTAAATTAATTTAATTATTAATAATACATACACATAAGTATGTTCATAATACACAAAAAATAAACCATTTGATGAAAATATAAATAATCTAACTGAAATTATTTTGGGATGAGAAATCCATTTACCTTAAAAACCCTCTAGCATCGAACGTTCTATACCTTATGAATAAAAAAATTATATTAGTTATTTAATGTAACTAGATAATTTTTAATGATTATAGTATTTTTATTATATATTTAATATCAATTATTATTTTTTTATATTTACTCAATCAGTTATGTCATCAATAGTTACTTTGAGGGTGTTCGTTTCATATTCCCCAAATTGCATTAGTTTTTTGACTTTGGAAAAAGAAATGGTTATTATATATTCACCTGAATATTAATTATGGAATAATTATTGTTTAATTCCATTAAATATAATTATATTATGCTACATGAATTATTTACATGGAAAATAACATGTATCGTATCATGGATGCAGTTGTCTGCATGTACCCATGAGTTATATTTCTAAATTTCTTCTAGGACGAAAATAAATAAGGTAGATAATATTTTAATTTTACAAAACCATAATAATAATTTAAAAAAAATATTTATTAATTAGATATATTATTTTTACAATCCATTTTAGGTTTTAACATTAAACCGATGACATTTCTTTATGGAGGTGGTTGTCCAATGGTAGACATGAGGGATGGTACAATTTTCCAACATATGATAGGGTAAGAAGGTAAAAAATACATTTTCATTAAAAAGTAAGAATTTTTTATAAAGTATTAAATAAATAAATTTTATCCATAATTTTATGAATCCATATTAGTTAGTTATGAAAAACAAAATACATCACTACAAAGAGACTGTATTCCATACCAATAGACAAGGGATGATTTCATTTTCCCTTTGGATGAAATTTTTTTGAAAAACTGTTGTTCCATAAAAAAAATACTATATGGAATATACATAAGATAAAATTTATGAATAGTTAAATAATATTTTAATTATTATCAAAAATAAATAAATACAAAAACACTTAGTTAGAGGAATTTTTCTACTTTAGAAACCTATTTTTTTCTTACACATTAATCATTCTAGGTTTCATTTTTTTCATACGAGTAATCTAAGAAATGGGTAGAATTTTTAAAAGTATTTAATTATGGATTTAATGATATGGAGTACTCAAAATCTGTGAGGAATATTCAATAGGATGTTTCCTTTTGTAAGTTATAGGAGTTGCACAATCCAAGTTTTTCTAAAAATTTAAATATTATAAATGTCATATCAAGGGTAAAGTGGTTCCATAATTATCAAAATTATAATATAGGTTTATAAGGGTAGAAATAACGTCATCCAATAATAATTAACATAAGACATTGTGTCATTATCACTTAATTTTCATATAAAATAACACGATTTATCTTTTTATATGGTGACACATTTTTACCATGGATACTATTCATAATGGGAAAATATAAAATTGAAATCACCACTAATATTTAAATTTTTTATTCAAAATGTGGAACATATTTTTGAAGAACATAATTTTATAATTGGATGAGATAAATTTTAATGTACGTTTTTAAAATGAAATGATAAACTATTTTTAGAAAACTATTTTGCATTGTATAAAATGAACTTATACCAAAATCGTATATAATATTTTGTCTTTTGAAATTAATTACATTAACATTAATAAACATTATATTATGTTACATTAATTCTAAATAAAAAATATATTCGGTGATTTTAATTAATTTATTATAATTAAATGAATTATAGTCTTTAAAAAATTAGAATTTTCATTATTCACTCAAAAAATAAACTATTTTAGAAAATTCCAATAAAATAAATAAAATACAGTTCTAAAATTTTTATTTAAAAAATTATACTATTTTTTAAAAATATATATATATATAATTTTTATTAAATATTGATAATAAATATTAAAAAATCATATAAAATGCATTATTGAAGAAAATTTATTTTTGAAGGATAACATGACATTATTCCCATTATGTGTCTAATATAAAAATTAAATAACTGTAAATTAATAAATTTGGATATATAATATACATATTTCTTTGGAATTATTTATCAATCGTGATTATTTTAATCTTCTAAGATAAAAATATACCTCTTACAAAAAATAGTTTTATGAAAAACAACACTTTAATAATAAAAATATTTTACAATAATTTCTATAAAATTAATACTAAATGTATGATTGATTATACAATTATTAATAAAAAATTATGAATATATTTCTTCATATATTTATTCCTATTCATATTCACCAAAGCATTGGTTAGATCATAACATTTATATGTAAATAATAATATATCATGGATTGATTAATCTTTGTATTATGTATACAACATGTTATCAAATATATTATTTGTATATGGGGTGAAATATAAAACATATTATTATGAACAAAAAAAACTATTTCCAATTTAAAAATACCATTTTTTAAAACTCACAGCAAAAAAAGGAGTTAAAAACATCCTCTTGGAAAGACTAGAAGGGAATTGTGAAGGTCTTATATAATAACACATAATCAAGTTCTCAAAATAGTATACCATTGGAAAAACCTGAAAATATGATCATAATAGGAATATCCATTTATGATATAATGTTATATTTATACAAGAAGAGTATAAGCCATAAAATTATCATAAATAACCATAAAATGATGAAATTTTCATTTTCCGGATTAGTTTATAGATTTGAGGTATTATTTTACCATCTATATAGATAACACAATAAAACATACTTATAGAATTTAAGTAAATTCTAAAACTGTTTTTTCTAAATATAAAATTGTTTCCACTTATATCTAATACCTTTCTCCAATGAATGAATATTACATATGAATTTTTATTTTCAAGAGCACTAAATTAAACTTCCAATTTATTACATGATACATAAATGTATCAAAAATGTTTTCAATATGCTTTTATCCATTAATAAAAACCAAATATTGGTTATTAAATTTTTAGATAATATCTAATATGATTAATGTTTTCAATGTTGAAATACTATACTAATACACAAATACTAAAAACTAACACCAATAGATTGAGAATTTAATATTTTTATTCATATGTAAATGTTTTAAAAAAAATAAGATGATGAAAAGGAAAATGGTAAATAATGGAAATGGGTGTGGAAGTGGTGAAACATAAGGGAATATATTCAACTAATGTATATACAATCAGAAGGAATAAATTTATAGTTTTAGATGATAATCAGTCTCTTCACCCCATCATTTTTTGATGCACGAATATCATACTTCTTATCTTCCTTTATTCTGGTGTTCAATATATCCACATTTTGATGAAGCATATTCCTACAAGTTCTGATAAAATAATAAATTTTCAAATGAAAATTATAATTATACCCCATCAAATTGGCTAGTGTGGTCAAATTTGATTCAAACCAGGTGAGGAAAACATTTCTACTATTACATAGAGAAACTTTATTGAGATCCGCATGAATTAAAATTTATAAATAATTACCTTGATCATATAAGGATGATAATACAGAAATTATATATCCCAGATAGTATGAGAAATTCCACCTATGATTATATAAACATTCAAAATGAACCCATCAATATTCAATTTTAATAGATTAGCTAGTAATATCTAGTACACCTAGATGAAATGGCCATTAGATTGGTCACCTTTGGATGGACCTATATAAAGACCCCGTATGAGATGAGGGAGTCTCAATTTCGTGCAATGTGAAACACTAGAAGATGAAAAAACAGTATATATTGATTTTTGGAAGATAATTTTAAAATCTTGATCCTTAATTGTAGGAATCAATACAGGATTCCCATATAATATAGAATCTGATATTAAGGAACATCTTTCTACCCATGGTTTCACCATCAAAATCCCTAAAAAACTAAATGAAATACCTTTATAAACATGTCAACCTAAACAACCCCTTTATTAAATCTTTAGAAAATGACCAGAAATCCCATCATAAAACTAAACCAGTCTCAATCAATGAGTGAAGTACTTATTCTATTCAACTATTCATAAAATACAAAAAAATTGAAGAAAGTGGTATTCTAATGTAATGAAAATATATATTCATGGAAACTAAATGATTTAGTATCCTTCATATAATGATGTTTATTTAGAAGGGAGTTGTTTATCCAATATATTATTTAGTAAGATATCCCAAAGTTTGTTTACAAGAATCACTTTTACAAATCTCAAGAATCAAACTAGCCTGAGGGCGGTGTGAATACTAGAAGATCATGAAGGTCTTTAATAATGATATTGTGGTAGAGAGATTTATAATTATCCCTGGGCATAGACATGATGAATGAGTGGTGGTATAATTTTTTCATAAATGGAATGTATAAGACGTAAACAAATAATATAGGAAAACCATCTCAGATTTCCATCCAATAGGACTTTTTTATGATCATAATAATATTCCAAGAGTTTTCTAGAATTGGATATAAATACTTCTAAAGAATATTCCACAATTGGGAGTCAGAAATAAAATTTTTCCATTATTCATAAAAATTGTAAAACCTCTTAATAATAAATCTATTAATAATGAAGCTTCCAGAAATACCATCCAAAAGGTGCTTCACCTACATAAATATCATGTTATCATCTATACACTAGACTCTAGTTCCCTAACCTCAATGGTTTCAGATAGATTATCCCAATTATCGTAGTGGTGATTCCCTTCCTTTGGAGGATCCCAAATAAAACTATTGAAAATGATTTCAATACTTCATAATACACTCTTATGGGCTTTATTAGTATAGATTAAATTCATGGAGATAAAGGAAAAACACCAATCACTAACATGATTCTACCATTGATGGAAACAAAATTTCTTATCCAATTAATTATCCTTCCTAAGATCCTTTTTACCATGGAGGAAAAGTGGTGAATGTAAAATATCTTGTTTGAATATGTTTCACTGTGATTTTCCATTAAAAAATACCTTTAAATTAAACTAAGTATCACATTGATGATTTTGGATCTTCTAATACTACACTTTATGGGTACTAAGACACTTTTTTTGTATTTTAACTCATTGGACCCTTATGATTATATAATCCATAACTAATACTTATTATATAATGAATATAATTGCAGTCACCATAAATTATTAAAATAATATAATTAGTAAAAATTAATTTTTAGATCCTTTAAAATCTATATCAAACCCAAAATGGGTGAATTAAACCCCAAAAGATTACCTTTACTTCTATCCTTCTAAGAGTGTCCAAGGAATGAAAAAAACTGATGTAAACAAGGGGTCACCTAAACAAATATATCTAACTGAATTAAATATCTGAAATCTCTTTTGTGGGAGAGAAATGGTAAACCTTGATGAATAAAATCATTTGAATAAAATGTCACAACATTATTTAGTGAATTTATAACAACTAAAGATTTTGATGATGAACCCCCACTCTATTGTATCACATTCCGTTCCCACTTTATCTATAATTATTATATTATAACCTAACAACCTCATATCAAAATCATCAATCTTATCATAGTTGAGACCAATACCTCCCTGGATGATCTTTTCCATTAATAAATAAAAGATGATACTCTGAGCTCATAAGTGAGAGATTTTTAACCAGCATTTTATTTATAATATATGAAGGAATCATATCGGAAATGTACCACATGATAAAGGAAGGAAACTCACCAAATCCATTGTGTTGGTTCACCTTGGGAATGGGAACTAGGATGATTTTGGAGGTGACTTTGGAAAGTGGTCCCCCATTGAAAAATTGATGAACCACTTCAATGAAATTTCATTAAATGATTCAACACACTATGGAAAATAAGGATCCTAGAAAACCATCTGAGACCGAGGCATAATCTCAACTAATCAAAATAATAGCAACAATAATATCAAATTCTAATTTTATTTTTACATGATATATTTATTACTCTAATACACCTTATTATGTATCCCTTTAATAGTGGTTTCATATAAAACCTCCCTAATGCCTCCCCCGCCCACCATGTCCACTAGGACAATGAAATATTCAATAAAGTATACAAAAGTGTCCCAATGATACTAGAATCATTGATATGCAGCCCATCTTTATGTTTCATGAATTTTCTTTCTCAAGAAAAATTATCTTCTTGATGCATGCATAAAATTAATCTGTCTTGACATCACCCACCATTAGCCACATTATCCTCGATCTCTCCCTAGAATAATTTTTCTCTTTAGCTGTCTTTTTTTACACATTTTTTTCACTTCAGAGACCATTAAATAATTACTATCATACCATTGATTTATAACCTATTATCAAGATAAAAAATTTCTTATTGAATGCCTTTATAGTTACTATATTTTATATGTTGTTTTTTCCTCTATTATATTATGTCATTTTAATATTTATAAATTTCTTATTGGGCTCTCCGTGTCTACCTTTAGAAAAAAGGAGGCGATGAATCTTGAACCAATTCTCTAAAATCATTCAATTATATCTATATTATATATAAAAATAATCATTTTTCTGTCATATTGAAGATCAAAAACTAGAGGCTAAACAAATAATTAATGGAGAATATTATCATTATTTTTTTAACCGAAGATATTAGGTAGGAGGATATACAATATAAGATACCCATGAATCTTGTAGGGCTTCTGTTGACCAAGCTATTACCTATTTTATTATTATACTATGTAAACGTATCAACAAGAAATCCAAGATCGAAGAGATTTTTGATATCTATAAAGGATTATATCTATATCATGGCACTCATTGGGTAGATACACAGTTCTCCATTATTTTATTAATCATGTAAAATGTTGGAATCTCCAATAAAAAAAATTATTTGAATTGGTGTTGAAAGAATAAATAGAATATTATAGGTCTTCTCCTCACAACTACATTTCATTTAGAATATAGAGATATTAAGAAGTAGGATATGATATATTTAAATATCTATATAGTGATGTGATGAGATGAAGTATCAATGAGATATATGTAATATTGATACTACCATAAAATCTAGATGTGGTTGTTCTATTCCCTACTATGTATTTTGTTTCAGAAATAAATTCTCCTGGCTATACACTCAAAAGAAAATTCATAGATCATTTTTTCTAGAAAGCCTAATAGGGAGAGATTCTTGATATGTATAATCTTTTGAAATATGATATTTTAATCTTTATAACTAATGATAATGGAATTCCAGATTGAGGAAGTTGTTATAGATAAAAGATTATGGGTCCCTAAAGGATGGCCATCAATGGGATCTAAAGGACAGAGGACCATATGATTCTCTTCCTTACGGAAATAGTCATAACATATCTTAGGGGGATGTGTTTTGGTTCTTTATATAACTAAATATAACATGTATGGATATGACAAAATCATAGTATCTTTCGTCAATATATCTAATAGCGTTCAGAGAGACAAGAAGATCCTCCAAAAATAATAATATAGACCCTTAAATTGGGGTTTATCAATACTGTGGTTGAATCATCTTTGGAGATGGACTAAAGTACAAAATCTATCAAGGATATAATGGAATGAAGTATATGATACTTTCTATTCAAACAAATCATGTAGATTTTGACCCCCTTTGGCTTCGACCCATTTGGGAGGGAAGTAAAATCAAAAACCTAGAAATATCTCAGATGATATATAAACATGGAAGCACCCATGGGGGTAGAAATACCATATTCAACTTAATCTAGTGCTAGATATGGTTACAGAAATGAAATGGGGGGCACTATAACACTTATTTATGATACAACCAGTTTATAGGGAAGAGTCAGTTAAGAAAAAGTTATGGTTATAGGTGAATAAACATACATATAGAATTGGGTAACGGTATTCCCTAACTCCACATTAAAAGGAGAGTGGAGTAAATCCACTTTAAAAGTTAAAACCTATAGAATATACCTAGTGAATGAGGATTATGATGAGAATTATATTGTCAAACACCTATCCTCCTATAAAAAGTAAAAAATATTCCTTGAAGGATGAAGTCAAAAAAACATGGAAATTATGAAAACCAAATCTTCTTCCAATGATAAATATCTTTCCCCATATAAAGAATAATTCATTGTGGGAGGGGGATATTTATATCCACCTCAACACATATTAATGAAACATAGTGCATTACATTTTTAGAGTAGCTTCATTGATAAAAACAAAATTGCTGGAACAATATCCATTGTTTTTAAAAATTATTGAATTGTGGAATGATAGAGGGACTCCTAGAATGAAAACCACCACGATGGAATGTGAGGAATCATAGGACTAGGCTTTAATAAAATCAAGAGAATAAAAACAATATACAAAAAAGTATTCTTATATGAGGATCAACATGGAGGTATGATTGGTGTGCATCGAGGAATGGATGAAGTATGAGAAAATATCTGGGGAGGGATGTAACACCCCGAAAATGGAAATCATTAAATAATGATTATTATGTTTTTCCACATCAATATCCTCCAAGGGTAGGGAAATATTTAGGAATCTATCTGATTATTCATGTGGTATAAACTCTATCAAAATAAATGAAAATAGAGGTACTGTGTCATGAGACAAGTTGTCCCTAAAAACCACTATATTGATGTATCTGAGGTTGAGGATCACAAATGGGACCACCATAGGTTAAGAGGGAAAGAGGAAGTAGAATACCCCCATTGAGCATCTGATAAATCACCCTAGAGTGATCTTGGGTTGGACTAGGTACGGACTTAAATGAAAACATATGATCAACTACAAAAGATAAATCAGAAGATGATTGTTTTACAAGATATAATAGGTTGATGCATCCAACATAACCTCAATAGTTTCAGTGTAAAGGTGATGTGTTCCACATTTTCATTAATAAAATATTCAATCTAACTCATTAACATCCAAATTTCAAATTATTTAACAAATAATTGACCTTTAAATTCACTAAAATTTTTCTTGAACAAGTTCAATTCCCAATTATCACAATTATTTGGTCAAATATTCTGCTAAGATCTATTTAACATTTATATATGAACAAAACCAAATATTCAAAAATTTATATACCAATTTTTTTCTTAATAATATAATATATGAAATATGATTATTTTTACATAAGTAATTATAATCTCTATAATTCTACAATAAAAACTTATATACTTCAAAATATAACTTAACCATTTCTTCCAAAATAAAATACGATATTACACAAAAAAATTCATTAACCTTAACTGTGTAATGTTATAAAAAATATTGAAACAATATTATCCCAATTAACTATAATTTCATCAACTTCAATTATAATATTAATCACAAATTTTTCCAATAACATTCATGTTATATCCAAAAAATATAAAATCATTTTTTCTCAAATAACTATTTCACTTAAAGACATGTTAATGAAAAAATAAAAAATACCTAAAACCTTTATAAAAACTCAATAATTTTTAGCCATTGTACTATAATTATATAAAACCTCATAAGGGTAATCTATGAAATTAACCTATAGTAAAACATAGACTTATTAATCGAAATTGGTATCTGAAACACTTAAATTATCCTTACTTGAGAATTTTAAAACCAATAAAATAACTTAATCCATTTCATTGTCACCAATTATAAAACCATGTATCTTAGTCAGTACATAAACACATGATATCTAGTACGGATCATAGATTCGTAAATTATAAAGATATTTTATGTTTGGAGTTTTATAGAATTATGGATAACCCATTACATTACAAAGGTTAAACTGACACACAATGTCAATTTTTCCCAAAAAGTTGGATTCTTAAGTTTACACTTGTTTTCCATTCGAAAAAACACTTAATTTATTCAAGGATGATTTATTTTATTAAATAACATATTCATAATATTTATAAATAATCCATTCCACCATTTAATTTTTTTCTGAATTTTAGATTAGAAAAAAAAATCTTTGTAAGAGAAAAAAAATAAAGGAATCCTGTTAATCCAGTGAAAAATGTGAAAACCAAGGAAAAACATCAACTTTTAATAATTAATCATTAAACACATAAATAAAGCATTACATCAGGATAAACTAAAAATCTGATCAAATAAAAATTTCAAACCCATTAGAATAATAAAAACACCATGAAATCGCCCTTAGAAAATTTCATTGAAAGAAAAACCTTTTACCATTTAAAGTTCAGAAATATTTCCTTCCTTATAAAAAGAAAATATTTCAATAAAAACAATTAACAATAAATTAATCGGTATAGAGGATAATAATATTTAAAACCTATATTCACATATTATTAAACCATTATGGAATAACTAATTACTATTTATTTATATTAGATTAACCTTCCTATTCATATACATTTTTTCCCCTTCAATGACTAATCATTACCCAATGCATTAGTCAGATATATCTGGATCACCATCATCATGATCTAAATTTAACTCACTCATATCATATATAATCATCATGTATTGTATGATAAAAAATGTTAATTTTTCAGTTTTCAACTTAATACTATTTAAAAATCATTTGAACCCATAAGAAACCCACTTTCCATTTCCACAAAAAACATACATAGAAACATCCCCTTTCTATTAAAAACAATTTAATCATTAAAATTAACTAATTCAATGGGAATCGATTTTTCGTCATAAATCCATTAACAAATTAATATTAGGATTAATCATTAATAAAGTACATAATTTGGAGAAATTATTCTAATTTAATATACATTAAAATATATAGTTGTGATCTTTGAACAAAAATTAAAATGTGATATGTTTAAAAATTTTAAAAGATTTAATTTTAAAGGAATTAAATAATGTGAAAAGTATTTGATAAAAAAATTTAATATTATTTTATGTATATATAAAAAAATTTATTGAAAATTTTTTACGAGGAATTATATGTAATAAAAACATCTTAAAAGAATACTTCAAAACAAGTTTCAAGAGAAAAATCACTTATAGCATTCATAACTTTTGAAAAAAATGGATGATGTAATTAGAAATTGAAGTGGATAATTAAAATATTTTAATATAATAATATGAATTATTATACACATCCATAAGGTATTTAATACACCACATAAAAAATATGTGGGGAAAATGTAATTAGTCTTCACAAAAAGAATTTGAAATTGGAAATTATATTACAATAAATATCATCTAACATCATACGTTATTTACCACTAGAATTATAAAATTATAGTAGTTATTAAATTTAATAAAAATATTATTCATGTCATATCAACTTTAATTACACATTTTATGAAAATTATTACCTTGTTTTATTTAGTTACAAAATTAGATATGTTTATGTTGGACATTTTGAAAATGTTTGGTTCATAATCAAAAAATATTTTTAGTAGGATGAACGTTGTCAAGGTTGTTAATGATAAGTCAAAAAAATATTAATCATAAAATAATTATAATGATAATACAATAAGATGAATTTTATTACCATAATTCATAGAAGGGGATGAAAAATAAAATATATTTTATCATGGAGGTGGTAGTTCTCACGTAAAATGACTTTTCTTCATAGATTGGGTAGTCCACAAGTACGTATAAGTGATGATTCATGGATGTGGAAGTCCACTTGGTTAAGAGTAATACTTCTTCAGAAAACCAAATTTATATTACACATTAATCCTCATTGTTTTGGTCTTCTGCTGAGACAAGGACCTCTAGGACATTAGTATTGATGTTGGGGAAATATTTTTGTCGGTATTTTTTGAGATACGGTTCTAAATGTTTTTGAGTAATATATGAGATGATGTACCATATTATAAATGAGGGGAGTGGAACACATGAACGTTTTCTAAAATATTAAATATTATAAATATATTAAACATGGTTAAGTGGCTCAAAAACATTAAAAAAATAATCTAAGGATATAATTATAGTTATACCATTATCAAATAAAAAATTAGATAAGATTATGTGGCCTTATGACTTGTTTTTATCTTAATTAACCCTATTTAACCTTTTATTGCGGTGACACATTTTTACCTGGGTTAAAATTCAAAATGACCAAAAATAGAAATTAAAAAAATTAAGAAATTTTAACCATCTAATTCAAAATATTTATCCATTTTTCAACATTTGATTTTCATATTCTTTAAAAATAAATCATAAAATAACTATATAGAATTAAATGGAAAAATAATTATATTGAAAATTTCATTTCTAAGTATAAAAATGAAATTATAAAAAAACAAAATATAATGATTATTTCTATATAATTATTTATAAATTTTTTAATAAAATTTATATTCATTTACATTAAATATAAATGTTAAATAAATGGTACTTTTGAATAAATTTATTTGCAGAAAAATATAAGGCGGTTTTTTCAAAAATCATCATTTTCACTATTCAATAAAATTAAATATTTTCATCAAAATACAATTAATTAATCCTAAAAATATAATGAATTTATTATTTAAAAATTGATATAAATTTTTTAAAACAAAATTTATATCAGTGGATGAAATTATTTATGATATCTACAAACAAAATATATCAAACCCCATTTTTAAAGAATATATATTATTGAATCAAATAGTGAATTCATTATCATTACTATTATAATAACTATAATTAAATTAATTTTAATCCATTAAATTGGATATATAATATACTTATTTAATTCTAATAATTTATCAATAATGATCAATTTAAACAATTAAGATAAAAATGCAGTTCAGAAATTAGAACAATTTAATAAAAAATATCCATTTTAAATTAATAAGTTTATAATTTAATTTACCAAAAAGGTATAGTTCAATGAAAAATTGATTTTAATTTAATTAAGGACAACCCATATTAATATATTTTGTAATATAATTATTCCTAAACATACATGAAAAATGGATCATTGTGTCATTACATTTATATTTAACTAATAATATATCAGGGTTTATTTAAGTTCTGTGATTAATTTTCCACATGTTGTCGAATATATTGTTTTTAGAATAATTTTTTGTTACATTCTACCAAATTAAATAAATTTTACCCTCACAATTTTATCCCATATCCTACAAGAAGGGGCTAATAGATTTTAAAAAAAATAATCGATGAATGTAAAAAAAATTAGGTTCATGAAAGGACAAAACTTTTAAATATTTTCAAATAATTTTTTGAAACCCCACATCATAAAAAGTAATTAGAAAAGTCATTTTTAAAAGATTAAAATGAAAATTTTAAGGAATTATAGTATAACACATAACATAGTTCCCCCAAAAAAGTTCATTGGAGGTATATGAAAATATAAACTTGTAATGAAGATCACTTTTAGAGGTAATGTTGTAATTTTATGAGATTCTAAGAGACTATAAATTTATCATTAATAACCAAAAAATGATAAAATTTTTATTTTCAATATTATTTTATAGATTTAGTGTTATTCCTTTACCATCATGATAAAGCATGTAACACCTCAAGATTTTAAAAGAGGAACTCCATAGTATATATGACACATAACAACAAGAATTGAAGATAATGTAACACCCCATGATTTTATAGAGTGTTTATATTTAAATAAACTTTATATATTTGATATATTTTAGAGCACACAACCCTGAGAAACTAACACTATATTTTATATCATATACATCCTCCAACACTGATCTTCAATGAACTGCTAAATATTGTTTAAATATGAAATTTATTACTTAATCTTTAAATTGGAGGGTATGTATATCATCTAAAAAATTACTATTATTGTTAAATATATATATTTTTAAATTAATTAATTAGTTAAATTTACTTATTAATTATTATAAACTATGTTCCCAGTTTTTATTAATGTTATTTTATGTTTTATAAATACATTTTTTTACAAAATAAATTTTATATAAAATATTATAATTAAATTATAGTATATATATAAATTTTATTTTATAAAACTAATTTCATTTTTAAAGTCCTCATATCAAAATTAACTTTTTGGAAAAAATTATTTTTAAGGAATGATTAATTTTCCTATGAATAGAGAAAAATATCAATTTTTATTTAAAACGATATTGTTTGTCTTAAAATTTTGAAATGTGACATTCTATTATAAAAGGTTAAAAATTAATATTAGTTATATTATAGGATTTAAAATTTTTTAATGAGGTCACTTTTATTTTTGGATAATATGAATCATAACCTTAGTAATTTTTATTTCTATGATAAATGGTAAATTGGGTAATTAAAGTTACAAATAAAATTATAAAGACTAGAAAAATGAGACTAAATCCTATATTAATATTATTTTATGTGTTCATTTCATAAATATTCATCCAATATTTAGTTATTTAATATTTTATGATCATTTGGAAAATATTATGACCTTTTTAGTATTTTATTTCAAGAAAACTAAAATATGAAAAAATTACTATAATATTTTTAATATGGTATTTTCTAAAAGATATTTTTTCCTATAACAAATATTTTTTAAGATAAATTATATATATTAAACATTGTAATTTATTTTAAAATTTATTTGATGAAAAATTAATTATTTTAAATGCTTCCACAACACCAAGACTTTAATTATTCAATTAATGGAAAAATTAAATAAACGATATTTAAAATATTCAAAATAAAATAATTTGATATAAATAATTTTATCCAAGAATTTTCTATATTAAAATGACCATTCTGGGATATAATATTTTTTATATAATTTCTATGTGCCTTATTGATATTATTAATGTCAATGTAATGGATAGATCTAAATATTGACATTATTGATATAGTTTTTTAAAAAATATTTTATAAAGTGATAAAAAATTACTAATAATCTAATATTTTGAAAACTGAATGGTATATGGTTACTAAAATATATCATGGTCCATTTATGGGCTCCTTGGTAGTTTATAGTAACATTATTTTCCCTTCGTGTGTAGAAAATATTAATTTTACGGTTATTTTTAAACAGGGTTGATGGGGGGTTCAAACAAAAAGATAAGGGTTAAAGCATATTCAATGTGTGTCCAAATTTTAAGGGATTAATGTTTATAGAATTTTTATTACCTTTTATTCTAATTATATCAATTTTGGGAAATTTGTACAATATAAATAATTTATATTAATTTAAAATTTTAAAAATTTCAAATTATTCCACTTCCACTAAATTATAAATGGGAAACCATTCATTCACTTAGTTACCATTTATCGACCCATATATCTTGAATAAATCATTCCTTGTATTTTTATAAACACTCTTTACAATGATCTTGAGGTTATATCCCTTCCTAAATAAAAATCCTAGTTTCTTTAATAAGATATGTAACAAGAGTCTATCGATGAAGAGGTAATCGTCTTTGATAACTCTTTAAAGTTTATTTCTCCTTCTACTTACTCTTAATGAATTTTTAATGATCCTAGAATATTAATTAAACTATCATATATATATATATATGGTATTATGGTTATTTTTAAACTATATTTCATTTGTTTTATGTTATACAAAAAGAAAAAACATCACTCAGGCATATGTAGGACATATAGTATTCATATAGAAGTGTGATTTATTTTCATCAAAACGTTATTTGGATGTTTTTAAATAAGAAAATTATCAATATAAATTTTATATATTAAATAATAATATTTTTTTATATTTTAATTATTAATTACCTTTATTTCATTTCATTCATCGAATAATGGCCACATAATTCATCATTATCTAATCGTCCTTGATGTACAAATATATATAGATATCTGAAAGAATATTTACGGTGGGATAACATTAAATGGTATATTGATGAGTACGATTCCTGAAACCTTGTGTTTCAGCATGTTACGGATTATAGTTATTATTTTATGGGTATATTACAACCATTAGGAATACCAAAATGTAAATGGGAAAACATTACGTTGGATTTCATCATTAGAGTCCCAAAACATCGAAATGGAATAATACCATTTCAGATTTTGTAGATTTCCATAAAAAATAATGTATTTTATAAATATTGAAAGTGATTTTTTTTATTTATCATATTACTTAGTTTTAAATTAAAGATGTTTTGAGATTTCATGTAGTAATAATATCATTCATATTTGACCAGGATCCAAGGATTTCCATGAACTTATAGACAATCCTTCACTATTCATATGTTACAATGTTGAGTTTCTTTACAACATATCAACATATAAAGATGGTCAATTTTATAGAACCATTAAACTCTATAATAAATGTTAAGGTATTGATATAAAGATATAAAATGTGTTTTGGATCAATAAATTCCATTTGTGGAATATCCATACAATAATAGCTTCCACTCAAGTATTCATATGAATCATTATGAATAACTCTATGGAAATAAGTGCATAACTACAATGTGTTGGGAAGAAATAGTATAAATAAGGATATTAGGACTTTATATAGGTTAGTTGTGGAATATAAGTTCAGATCCATTAAATATCACATAAGGAAAAATTAATTTCCACAAAAGTTATGATGAATATTATTATAAATATCTATAGTTAAAAGATGGTGAAATGATATTCCTATAAATATATCCCTTTAATATATTTATGATATTTATAAATAATGGAATATCTAGCCCAAAAATTATCATTCCTTTCAAAACTCGTTGTCACATCAAGAACGTATCTTATTGTTTAGTTTATCAAATGAATGTCTATTAGGTTAATGTTGTATTATATATATATATATATCTTTAGAGTGTGCATTCTTTTTGCACCACATTTATTATACTCAATGGTTATACCACTAAGGCAAGATTTGTCTTTCGAGGAACAACATATAGAGATTATGGAGCGTATATTGAAAGTGCTATGAAAAAAGGCCACTAATATGGTCATACTTTTGTGGTGAAATAATAAAATTTGGGAAGATATGTTGATACCTAAGGAATTGATGAGGTATAATTATCCTTTGTTTTTTATTTTAAGGATGTAATTTTATGATTGATATAATTATAAGTGGTTGGAATATAACACCCTATGACTTTATGATATATGCCTCTTTAAGTAAATCTAATTTTATTGATGGATTGTTTTCCACAAATCCTGGATTTTAAATGAGTCGTACAAAACTATTATAATGTTAATAGGAGATTGTTTTTTCACTTTCAACATTATCATGTCAGTATAAACATTGTTAAATTTTTGGGATATAACTAAAATGAATTACTTTTCATTGAATTGTGAAACATAATTATTATTATAAAAATTAAATTTATTAATTTTAAATAATTTAATATAATACTCTGCTTTTATTATTTATTTAATTTTATGATACATAATATCCATTTGATTTATATTAGGATCATATTTTTATTATTTTTATATAATTCAATTTTTAATAAAAAAAAGGTTTCTGAAAAATATTTTGTGATCATTTTTTATAGGTCTCCTTTAAAGTTAATTTCTGAAATTTATATAAATATAAATTTTTTAAATTGATTATATATTTGTAATTAAGAGGTTTATTTTTTAAAATATTTTATATTTATTTTATGTTTTATTAATAGTGACTGAGGAAAACATATCTTATTAGTAAAGGCTAAATTGGGAAAATAAAGTTACAAATATTAAAATAAAGAAATAATAATTCATCAAAAATTATTCATTATTTATTTATAATAGGTTAATTTTACTAAATCCCTTATATATTCTATTATATGAGGACATTTTTTAATAATGACATTTAAATTAATTAAAGAAACGAAAATTCTAAATTTTCACTCTCTTCACTTTAATATCTATAAATATTTTTAACAGTATGCTAAAAAAATAAAAAGTTGATTTCTAAAAGTTTATCTTAAAGTATAAATATATTTTTATCATGGAATATTTTATTTAATTTATATTGATTAAAAATTACCTTAAATACATAAACAATGCCAACTAGTGCTTATGAAAGTAGTAAAATTGTCATATAAATAACTTTAGAAACTCCAAAATTAACATTTTCTTTATATGTTATAGTTCTCTAAGAATATATATATAATCTATTAGTAATTCTTGAGAATTTTATATTCTAATTGAATATTTTTTGATATCTTTAAATTAAATTAAAATGAATTGTATCAAAATGAAAATCTTCATATTTTATGAAACTAATATTGTATTTAAATAATTTAAACCATAAAAATATTTATAAAGAAAAATATGATAATTTATGGTCTTAAAATTAATTATTTTTTCATTTATACACCAATTTTATCCTTATAAATTAAATTATAACTACTTATTTAAGAAATAGTGGTTATCGTGGTTATGATTAAAAATGGTAACCGAAGGGGTTAATCAAAACGATAATGTTTAAAATGATATCTAAACTTGTATAAATTTATTTTGTTATGATAATAGGACCATATCCTCATAATATTATCATCTATTTACTTTTTTAACCACTTGGATATGAATGTGACTATATTATATTTTAATATTTTGAAACATTACAATTGATCCCCTCTACTAACATATAAAATGACACCATGTATTTCATTTATTCATACCACATGGAGCCATATATATCAAAAAAACCCTGATAAATTATAATATACTATTTTATATCCATTAGTAATACATTCTTATCATATTTAAAGATCAATCCATGGGTCCTTAAGAAGGAATCTAAAGTAAATCTATCAAATAATTTTTCTTCTTCTTTATTGAATCTTTCAAATTTATTTGTTTCTATAAATCTTCTTTATTTGATGAAACCATCCAATAATAATAAAATAAATATACTAAATATACTGAGATGATATTGTTATTATTTTAAAATTTTATTCATCTCTTTTTCATCCCATGAAAACTAAAACCATCGCTCTTGCGTTTGTTACGACATATTGTCTCCATGTAGCAGTGTAATTCATTTTTAAACCACTTCATTTGGATAGTTATAAATATATTAATGAAAAATTTATATGTTATATATGAAATAATTATTATTTTTAAAATAAAATATAATGTCAAAGTTCATTCTACCTAGCCAATTGGAAAGTGATAACGTCGCTCTTGCGCAGGTGTGGACTATCACCTCCAAGAAATAACATCATTCCCTTTACATTTCCAATTTTCAAGGATGATAATATTTTTATATTTAATGTATATTATTATTATATATTCAATATAATAATATTTCTATAATGTTTAATTATTATTTACCTTTATTGTTTTCCATCCATTAAAAAGTGAAATCATCGTTCATGCGCATGTACGACCTTCCATCTCCATGAACGATTTAATTTTTTATTTTATCAATAGCTTTATTATATTAATTTCCATATATATTATTATAATGAAAACATATTATATTTATGTCATTATTATCATCATATATATAATGTAACCATATATATTGTATACCAAACCGAACTACCAAACAAAGATTATCCTTAAAAATGAATTTGTAATTTCATGAAACAATGATAGTATCAAAATATTATTGTCAAATGAAATATAATATTTTTTAAGTGGATATTGTTTTATATTATAGATATTTATATGGTTACATTATGTATGTATAATAAATCAAAATTTATTATACTTGAGGTTAAAATCACATATGTGCAATGATAATCTTGAGGGAAGGGGTTTGGTCTTAATTTCGACTTCTTGGTGACATATTTGATATTGTTCCCCTATATAAACTCATGTGTAATATTAATACCCCATTATGTATTTAACATTAATATATATTTATTTAATAAAATTTATTTTATAATTAATTTTTACACTTTCAAGGGTTATAATTTAAATGAAATCAAAGAGGTAAAAAAATTTACAATCTAATATTTATGGAACTACCATTACTTGGGTTGATGGAATAGTATGATATATCCTTTATAAACTCTATATATTATCATATACTGTGTATATTTAATGAGTTTCTATGTTTTCACCCATATTTTCTTATCTTTATCTCTTAAATTAATATGTTATATATATAAAATAATAAACAATATTATTTCTCTCTTTGGCATGGAATTATTTTCATCAATGTTGATTATTATCAAAACATTTTTACTAAATTATTATGTATTCACTCAAAATATTTAATAATTAAATTTTATGTTATATTTTTCTTTTATAAACATTAATAAATAATATTTCTAATATTTTTCAAAATGGACATTTTTGATTTGATCATTGAAAATTTGATTTTTTTTCTAATGCTTACAGTGTGATGTTATTTTCCTACATCCAATTTTTATAAGGAATTTATAGTTATCTAAATATTTTAAATGATTTAAAAAATCAATGAAAAATTATGATAATTTTTCTCATTCATTTTCAAATATTCTTAAAAATGTGTTTTTTAAGAAACCTCTATTATTGTTATATTAATGGTCATCATTAATATCTTATTAATTTTGTGGTCTTTAAAAATATCTTCAATCATTAAATTTCTTCTTATTATTAGACCATTAATTTCTATTAAATATCTATATTATTTGTATCAAGCATATTTTTACTGCTTAAACCATATACCATTTTTATCTATGTTGTTTTATTATGAATGTTATTTGATTTACAATGAAAATTAGGATATTTTTTATACTTTACTAATTACATATATTTTTTAATATGGATTTTTTTATGAATTAAATTGATCATTAAATATATGAGGAATGCATTAAACATGTCATGATAGTGGGGCTCGGGTATAGATAGTCTCTCAATGCATCGATATGTCTAATGATACAAACTTGTGGATTTATCTTATTTAATGGGGTTTTCTGTATACATACCCCTTGATTAATGGATCGTAGTGCATGGAATTGGGGAAAATGATATCAAGATATCTAAAATTAACCATTTCGTTTTTTGATAATTTTATTATTATTATCCATGAGATCACTAAATTAATATTTAACAAGGATGTGTTTTGTTCTCAAGTTATTGATTATATGGAATGTTTTTTAGTTATTTTCCTATGCATTTTAATTTTTCCTTATTCACTCATGATAGATTCCACTTCATGTTTCTCTTACTAAGCATTAGAGATCACCCTTTAGTTATATTTCCATACCTCAAGAATTTAATAATCATATTATAAGTAATAAAAAAGATGCAATAATGTTTTTATGATATTTATTTTATATTTACAATTTAAAATAGAAATCATGTATATTTATATTTAATCAAAAATTATAAACAGGTTGATCCTTAGTGAGGTGATCCTGTGTATCATATACTAATTTTATAATTTAAACGTCAGATTTGGGTATTTAGTGTTGTTATTGTTGAATTGCTGACCATAAAACTCTACAAAATATTCTTGCCAATGTTCAAAACACAACAATGTGAATAAATTAATCAAATTATCATTTTGGATTAATTTAACATTTTTTTCTAAAAAAATAAATCCACCACAATTCATATATAAAAATTATATATTCCCTAAAAATATAATTTTCATAATATGGTGATCATTTCATTATATAACCAGAATCACCATAAATCAAAAATAAATTTATAAATTTCTATAATATAACTGAACCATTATTCCACCAATAAAATTCTATATTATGTAAAAATATTTCAATTTTCTTTTACAATATAATTTTCCGAAAATTTAATATCTGTTTTTCCATAATTAACCATAATTTTTTCAATATAAGAGGTTATATTTACCATAGTTGTTATCAAAACCATTGAAATTATTTTGATAAGATATAACATCATTCTTCCTCAAATAACCGTTTCTATATAGAAAAAATAAACTCATGGAATATTTATACGTCAATCATTTATTAAAAATAAATAAATTCCTCTAAATTTACTCTTCTATCATAAAACCTTAAAATGGGTAGTTATTCCATTAAACATGTTATAAATCATAAATTTTTTAAACCATAATGGTGTCTAAAAAACATAAATTATTCATAATTGATAAGTTATTAATATAAAAAATTATCTAAAAAATTTCTTTTATTGAAAAAAACATATTGAACCAAATTAAACCAATATTTATATGATTTTTTAGATGTTATAATTTTATTACAATTAAAATATTATTCAGGTTTATAATTTTTAAGAATTAGAGAAAATTTATTACATTACATAGTAAAAACTGATACACAGTGCCAATTTTTTCAAAAAAATAGTACTCTTAAGTCTACATTATTTTTTCATTCATACAACGCTTCATTATTTAAAGAAAAATATCATTTATTTAATCCGAGACACTATAATAGTTAATAATAATCCTTCAGGCCCTATTAAAAACATTTCAAAATAAGGGAGGGGGAAAAAACCTCAGTAAGGGATATAAAAATAAAGTAATCTCACTAGACAATTAAAAAAATATGAAATCCCTTGAAAACCACCATATCTTAAAAAATAAATCATTGACCACATAAATAACATGGTGAGTGGGTCTTTGTCCTTTCCTGTATCATCTTATTTCTGGTAATTACTTACACCCATTTTTTTATTATTAATATGTTTATTTTAGTAATTTCATATTTAATCATTCTGATTGTTCAGTTATTTTTCTACGTTATAGTGATAAGATTCACAAAATATTTGATAGACTCCAAAAAAAATTACATTCATTAGCTCCATTATTTCAAATCCAAAACCAATTGTTCCAATCAGTGGGTATTCTAAAAATATGCTATGACTTTTTCAAAGTCATTTCAATTTTAATGACTAAGGATACCAATATATTTTGATGCTAACAACAGATAAATTTTTAATAAAGTCATGCAATGTATCACATTTAATTTTTAATAGATTTATCTATACATAATTATTCTTCAAAGGATTATGATATTATATATTGTGTTCTCAAAAAAATCATTGATGTATTGGTAATATTTTTGTTACCTTGTAATTTATAGTTTTTTATGGGTTCTGTTTCTCAATATTACATAAGGTAAATATATATAAATTATAAAAAACCAGGTGTTATGGATACACAATAAATTTATATTAATTTATTTAATTTAAATTAATGGTTAAAATCTTGTTTTGGTGGTCAATAAATTTTTTGAATACCGTTGATGTTAATACTGAACTATAATTTTTCATATGATATTTTTGCACTAATTTTTTATGATATCTGGATGTGTTAAGTCAAATTGATGTGGTTCTTGGTAAACTGGAATGGAAAATATATTATCTAATGATGAATTTCCTAGTCAGGATGGTGATGTTATTGATAAAAACCTATAAAAACTAATGGAATATTATTATGTTAATCTATTCCAAATTTCACAAGGTTATTCATCCCTACAATAGTCAACAATATGATTATATTCCTATGAATGTATTTTATGAACCCCATGTTTATGTTGAAAGTAAGTTTTAGGAACCTTGTGTTTGTAAAATGCTTCATATACTTCATATATATTTCCTCATGTTCCATATGTTTATGAAAATGATTCCATTAAATCTAAACAAAAGGATTCAACTAAAAAATGGATCTCAACCTATTATATATTTATTTATATCATTGTTGGAAAATTCTATATGATATATCGATGATGTAAAAAGATGACATGTAATGGACTGAATTGTAAAACAAAATTGTTATAAAAAATTTCAAAATAGAATTCGAATTTGGTTTTTTGGAATGCATGAACTCATAAACTTCTATATAGCTACTATCCAGAAAAAAAACAATCTAGATTCATAGGATCTCACTCCTTACATCTTGAATAGAAATTGGAAGCTCACTTATCATGTTGGGTTTCCCTCCTATTATTGTCTTTATGATCATTTATGTATTCTTGTATAATAGAAATGATCATTATGTATATATGACCACAGTTTTGAATCATTTTATTTATCTAAAATATGAGTCTACATGAAGGAGAGCTTCTATGAATATGACACATAAATAATAATAGGAAATTGATATGGATAATATTTTAAATATATAAATGATGTACAATTGTGCAATGTATGATTAATTTGGGAGTAGTGTAGGTATAACAGGTGTCTTCATTATCCAATAGAGTATTCCATTCACAAACCTAGTATCTATATCTCTATCAAAATAGATCTTGTATACATTAATATTGAGTTATAGATTGTATATCATAATATACATGAACTCAACCACACTAATAGATATATCCCTCCCATGAAAACATGGTAATTGGTGATGGACATAGCTTTTCTCGTGAAGAATATAATGGAATTTTGATTTATCAATATTTTTTAAATTATGGAATACAACATTATTATATAATTTTCATATTTTAGAGTAATATATGGTACTCATATTTTTTTTATTTTCATCGACTGGGTTTTATATGAATTATTTTTGTAGTTCAATCAGCTGGATAATTTATCATAAAAAAGGATAATGATCAATATCACTGTAAATATTTTGTTGCAGAATTTAAATTGAAACATTTTTAACTATTTTATTATATTTTTCAATATAATTTTTTGGAAACAAGTTTATTTAATATCAAATATTTTAATTTTCATACAGATGATGTTTCAGAATTCTATGAGTTATTTCAATTATTTTAAAAGAAGGTTTGAATGATAATCTAATCAATTTCAATGAAGGATTTCTCAACTAAAATGTTAAAATATTGGAAAGGTTTACATTTTATTGAAAATGATTTATATAAGTTTTGCTTTTAAATGAATGAAATTATGTTGTGATTTTATTAGATATGTTTATAATTCATCTTACCTAGATTTATTTTTTATTTTCAAATGAGGAGGAGCCTCTACACAAGCTTGATATTTTAATTATTTTTATTTAGATATGTATCTAAAATGATTGAATCTAGACACATTAATAATATTATTTTCATGTTAATAAAAATTTATTAAATATTTCTTTCTATTATTTAGTTGTTGGAGGATATATAATATAATTCATGGTATCTCTTTTTTACCTTACAGTGTAAAGGTGAAAAAGTATTGAATAACTCAGTTTATTTTCCTATTGATATTTAGAGAAGAATAATAACGAATGAAATTACATATATCATTGTTTCCACTATGTATTTTATTGAAGATAAAATAATATATTAGTTATTGAATATGTTGTTAGCTAAACCACTAATCCACAATATTTGTCTCATGTCTTACATAAATTCTTCACTATATATACTCATTCATAGTGAGTTTTTTTTTCTAATTCTAAGATATGTTTTATGAGGTCCCCCATAAAATAACATGAATTACTATAAGGTTTCAACTTGCCTAAGTTATTTTTCGAGGTCCCTAAAAAAGGAATGTATATAGAAAATTACCAAGATCCCAGAGAGAGCGTTAGTGGACTGGACTTTGGAATTTATGTTACCCAAACCACTATACATGATCATTTACTATTATTTGATTTATTTATTTTTCAATAACATACTTTTCTTTTAGAGATAATGATATGATCATCTATCTTTTGACATGAATGATTTTAATTTGTTTAGATTTTTGAAAGCTTAAAATTTAATCCCTCTTTCATCTTAATCATCATTATCACTATCTAACAAGTTGTATCACAGAAAAGTACCTCTTTCTTTAAATATATGAAAATATTTTTTCCTTATATCTAATATAAACATGTGGTATCGATGATTGATACCATTTAGGGAATATTTATGTTTTCATTCAACTCTAACTTGTATGAGTTAATGATATAAATAAAGACTTCCTTCAATGTATGATCTAATAAAATTATTGGTCATGATATGTCCACTATATATTATGGGGTATAATTATGATTTCTATGTAGTTAGCATGATTATTTATTTAAAAAATCATTGATTGACTGTGATTGGAATTTTATCAAATAATATTAGTTTCCTAATTATGTACCTAAAATATGAAATTTTTGCCTAATGGATAATCATGATCATAATTCAAGGCATATAAAAACAATTATTTCTACATTAGGAATTAATTTATTTAAATGAGTCACTCAATTTTCTAAAAATTATTAAATTTAGGAATAAATTATATTCCCATGATTAAATTGAAAATGTTTGAGGATATATGAGAAATAGTACTAACCGTAAATTTATTAAAATTAAGATTTGAGAGGGTAAAATTATCAGTCAAATAAATAAGAGAATGAAAAAAACCCGTCAATGATATTAGATCCTTTGGAATTGAAATCCTAATAATAGGTCATAAAATAATAGTAAATTGAGTATTACATTGTATCTGGAATTAAAGTTATATTACTATCAGACCAACCACACTCGATAAATATTTAAAGATGAAGCAATTAATTAGAGCATTGATGATGTGTGATGTTGATATGTAATGTGAAGTTAAAAATCATATTTTCATCAATATGAATGTTTTTTTTGAAATAATGTTTCGAATGGTGAATTTTCAGTTTATAATTCTAGGGATTTAGGTTTTAGTGATGATGTATTATCTCTTTATAGATAATTTAGAAATATTTATACAAAAAAACATAAATTATTGAATAATAAAGAGAATGATTATAAATTCTACTAATGTATAAAACTAGTTTCATTTGATACAAAACATCTATTTCATTAAACCTCAATGTAAATATAGTTTTGGAAGAAACTTTATAAAATATATGAAAGATACATAGTGTTAATTATAATATTCAATTGATTAATATACATCAAACAATGAAGCATGTCATGTAAATAAAAACGTAAATCTAGGTCTTATAGATCACCCTAATGTGGTACAATAATCTTTCTCTAAGAGTTCAACATGTAAATGTTTTTCTCATATTAATGTTAATGAATTGTTTTATATGATTCATGTTAACTTTTAATCCTCAAATAAATATCATAAAATTCTAAAAAATTAATATGACATTATTTTTTTTGAAAACCGGACCTTGAAAAATCATATTGTTGATTTACAATCTAATTATGCCAATGATTCTTGTTTTTTATGAAAAGAAAAATAAATATTTATTATATTATTTATATTATTGCAAACAAAATTATAGTATGTTTACCATTATTGAGAATTAATCAAATCAAATTCTTGGTAAAAAATTATAATAATTAGTGTCTTGGTATTGTTAATTACTTGGACGTTCCAAAATTATATAAGAATTATTTTTTTACTATGTCTAAATGAAAAATATTCTCTACTATTAGTTGTTTTTATTATGGTACTAATAAACATTATAATAATGATTTATATTTTGTAAAAAACAAAAAAAATTGGTATCATGTTTGTTTACTCTACAAAATATTTATCTATGTCTAAATTTGGACTTTTTTCCTAAATAAACTAATTTTGTTTCCTAAGACTCTAGAAACAAACACTACGGGAACCAAAGCATATGAGATCCAAAATGAACGTGTATTTGAATATTTGTGGGATATTCCCACAAGAATTATTTCTTATAACATTATGTAAGTTCTTGAAATATATGGTTATTTCATTTGATAATGATTATAATTGTTTTAAATATATTATCCAACTCAAAAGTTGTATGTTATTTGAAAGGAAAGATCCTAAGAGTTAGAAGTGTAAAACCAAAAGGATTATTTAATTTCTATTTAAATTTTAAATAAACATAATATCTTATATATTGTATGGGGAGGATATTTTTATCTATTGATATTTATGCCTCTATGATTGATTATTCTTAATATTGAAATATTAAATCCTTTTTAAATATATTATTTTATGTGATGAATAAATTTCTTGATTTATTTTATTAACATCATGAATGGTCCTTTAATTTTTCAGTTGGAATGTGTTAATCAATTAAAATTTATTTATCTTGTAGTAATGTATTTAATTTTAGGCTATTTAAATTTTATTCATGTAATAAATGAATACTTTAAATTTTTGTAAAAAGTTTATTTGTTAATAAAATGGTCTATTTTTTTCATGAATGAAATGTGGAAAATATATATTAAAATTATATGAAAATATTTCACTTAAATTCCTTGAATATTATTAAAAACAATTATCATTCTAAGGGGGGATTTTTTAAATAATTAGTCTGTTTTTAAAAAAAATTATTATGGAATTAAATAAATTGCATGATATATATTTTAATTCATTAAAAATCCATTTTTATTCATTCAAAAATATATATAATGTTTTCATCGCTCCTTGAGTGAAAAATTTTATCCATTTAAATGAAGTAAGATTTAATATGGAGTTTTTATATTCACATGTATTGTGAATTTAGTTTTTATTCAATTATCATTAACTCATCTTTTTTATTCATAAAAACAAGGTGAGAGAGTTTATGTTCTGTAATTATCAATATAGTTGATATTGTTGAGTAGATCCTTATCCATTCCATACAAATTTGTTTGTTTTATTCATTAATGATTTATTATGTCTTGGTGTATAGTTTATTTCAATGATATATTGAATATATTCTTACATATATTTCACCATTTTAAATCAATGAAGATTATTCTTATATAATCTACCAATGTTGAATACTAGATTAGTTTTATTTATAGAGGAAAAAATTGCCAAAGTTATTATATGTTTTTCAGGGACATTTTAGTTTCTCAATTTTAGTTCAACACTTTATTTTGATGATAACTAAATATAAAAAACACATATTAATGCACCAAATGTCACATTTTACAACCAACATATTTATCTAAATTTTATTCTTCTATGAGTAATTTTTAAATGATATATTAGGTGCTCTATAAATTCTTCAAGATTGAGGTTACATTTTTTTGACATATTAGTTTTAATATTTTGGTGGAATTATTTTTTGAATGTTTACATGTGATAAAAATATTAAAATTTTATGAAAATTCGTGAGATATTTAAAAAAATCATTTCTTCTTATTTCATTAATTTACTTGGAATTAATAAATGGTTGTTTTATTATCAATAATTTTTTGAATTTCTACAATGTTCATACCGTGCTACAATTTTTGACTTTATAATTTTTTTATTTTCAATGATTTCATAGGGTATAATATTTAGAATGGGGTGCTTCGTGACCCATTGGAATTGACTTGAAATTATCAATATACAAGCTTCTTTGTCTAGATTTTTAATCTATTGTAAAAAAGACACTATATATTGAGACAACATAATTATGTTAATTTTTTTGATTATTTATAAGGGTACTCATCCCTAAATTTTTTAACCCCGTGTTAGTATCCCTTCATTTTTATTGCATGAACCCTAGATTTAATTTTATTGTATCTTCAAAGAAACAAACATTTTTGAAATTATCCTTCTGTGTTATATGTTGATCTCTACATTTCTTATGTAGATCTATATATTTATTTAAAATTTAAACCTCACGTTGTTTCTCCCAAATTTGAGATCAACATATTTTAGATTTTTCCTAATCTCCATTGGAATAGTTTTCATTCAATATTGGTGAACTAAAAACATGATGTAATGTGGGTTGAATAGGGAATACCCATTGTTTCATAGTATCTTAAAAAAGAAAAAATATAATAGTTTTAAACCCTGAATGAACTCATGTCCTTTAGAATAACTAAATTATGGAAAAAGTATTTCGTGAGTAATATGATCTCATACAATTAATTATGAATATAATCATGAATATCACATCTCCTATAAGTTTTCTCATATTCTATTTTCATGATGATTATTGATTCCTTCATGCATGATGGATGGGATCACCATGTATATGCGACCACAAATCTAAAATATTGTATCTAGAAGAAAACTGTGACTCTATGTAAGAGATATTCTACTCTTATTCAATATGAATATCGAATGAAACTCTATAAAGATAAAATTTTAAATATATAATTATATATATGTTGTACTACAATGCATTGTATAATAAATGTGATAAAATATCAGTTATAGGAGGAATTGAATTGAACCTACAGTGTATTTAATTCATGATCTCAACATATTTATCTCCCTTTAACATGAGATTTCATAGAGTGTGGGGAGGGTCACAACTTGTATATAAAAATTTACATGAAATCGACCTCCCTAATAGATGGAGTCCTTACCTATAAATATGGAAATTAGAGATGGAATGAAACTTATCTCATAAATAATATTTTATAATTTTTATTTACTAGAATGTAAGAAATAATTAATGAAAATATTTCTATTGATTTTGGAAATTTCAAAATCCAATATAGTAATCAATTTTTCAGATTTTTATCTAATGAGATTTTATCCAGATTATTCATATTAGTTTATTAACATGATAATTTATTATAAAATACAAGGATCATGATTGATGTTTTCATGATTTTTCTTCAAAAATTTAAATTGAAAAATGGTTGGATTATTTTAAGTTCATTTTACAGACACGTTAGAGGACACCATGTTATTAAAATTAAAAAATTTAAATTTTCATAAGGATATGTTGAAAAGTATCAAGAATTATCTCTTCTATGTTAATGCTTGTTTTGAGTGGGGATTTGAATCTTTTTCAAAACATGATTTCCCAATAAAAATTCCAATATATTAGAACATATTATATTTAGTGGAATGAGTTTATTTCAATGGTATTATTTTTAATAGAATGCAGTGGTTCTACCAAATTCTTGGAGACAATTATAAAGGTTCTTAACAAGATAAATTTTGAATTTATAGAGGAATATTTGTCATAGAAACTATATGATATTTGTATTTCTTATACCCATATATATATAAATATATATATATATATCTAGTAGGATCAAATATAGATACTTAAATACTCCCATTATTGAACATAAAAATCACTTCAAATATTCATTTTTTGTAAAACATTTGATGAAGAGAAAAAACATTATATGTACATGTGTGTTCTATCAATGTATACATTAGAAGAAGGATTAAAAACTATATTTATTTTACTGATATTTTTAAAGAATAATATATTATATAAAACATTGAAGATATCATAGATCCTAAAATGTGGATGATTTTAGAAGAAATCATCTTCCAGTTGGGTTGACAATTGTGAGTTGAACCATTATTCAAAAATATAGAACTCTTCACTTTCATAAAGTGTCAAATTCCAATACCCAGACAAAGAGGAGTGTTATACTCTCATAAAATGTTGTGGTTTTGGAGGTTACCTATAATATAATGTGACTTTTTTAAGTTGTTGACTTCTTTCATATTGTTGTTCATTTCCAAAACAAATAAATAGAAAAGTTAAAATCACTAAGCTTACTATGATTTCATTGGTTGATTGGAATACGATATTTAGTTTCCCAAAACCACAATACATCATCATGTAATAATGCTTACTTCTTGTAGTTCCCACTTATTTACTCATCTTTAAGAGAGAATATATGATTGATTATTATTCATGCAGGATAATTTATATTTCTCAATACTTTTTTCAAAGAACATAATTCACCCCCTCGATGTCACTAAATTAACATCATCATAGATGAAGATAATTTGTAACTAATTTATAAACTAAACCATTTCTATAATAAATCCTTTGAAAATAATTGGAAGCATAAAGTAACTAATATAGCTTCTGGAAAAAAATCCCTTCAAAATAATAAAATTTACCATTAATGATAAAAAATTTCCTTTAGGAAATCCATATATTCAAATAAAATCTTTTGGAAATAATATAACTTGTATCTTAGAGAATAAAATTAATTATCAACATTACTCATGCTTAAACTAAATATAAAAAATTGAATCCTAGTTTATTATATAAGAGTAACCAATATGGTTTTCTCCCTTACATTCTCATTTAGAGACTACTAATTCCTAATTCATTAGAGTTTTATATTGGGATCACCCACCACCATGAGAAATGTTATACACACCTATCATCTATTACACTCATGTTTTAAATCATAAAAAAAATTAAATCTCTAAATTTTTTCTTTAAAAATCTATAAGAATATCATTTAACCCAAAAATAAAGAACATTCAATTTTAACATAATAATAAAGAAATAAATCCCTTTTGTTTTGAAAACACATTAAAATGAAAAATTTATGATATAATAGAAATGTTTTTTTTATGTTTGGACAATGAAAACATGAAGAGTGTTATTTTTTATAAAAATCTACGTAACGATAAAAAATTATTTTCAATTAGTTTATAAAAAAATTACCATTTTTTAACATTTGTAAAAAGTTTAAAATGTATGAAATATTGAATTTTATAAAAAATAAAATTTTAAAATATTTTTTAATAAGTTTAAATTTTGTTTAAAAATAAATCGAACATATTTATATGTATAAACATTATCATCATTGAAACATTTTAATGAACATGGATATGAATGGAAAATAATTGAATGTGGTTTCTTAAAAAGGTTTTGAATAAAAATTTCAAAAAATTTGGTAAATGTTGAAATAAAAGGAAGTTGTAGAAAATAACATGAAATTTATTTTTAAATGAATTTTAATAAATTAAAATAAACATCCATATAATATTTTATACATAATAAAAAATAAAAACTACAGTGAAAATGTCATAACTCTTAATGAAAGGAAATTGAGATGAGAAATACCCTTAATATAAAAATTATATAGTAGTATATGGTCATTAAACATTGAATAAAAAATTTGATTTCTTATTTAAATTATTAATATCTTTATGCATATTAATTATAGTATAATTATCATTTTATTTCATTTATGACCATGTTTTATTTAGTTACTAAATTATTTATGTTTACATCACATATTTTGAAGATGTATAGTTAATAATGACAAAATAACATCGACAAGTTAAACATATTAAAATTGGTAACAATTAAATCATCACAGGAATATTAATAATTAAATTATTTTGAGTTTTAGTACATTATTAAATTTTTTATAACTATTCGGGGATGAGGGGAATTAAAAATCCAATGTGGCATATCATGGAGGTGAAATCACACACGTGCACCCTAATGACATTTTCAATTATCTACTGTGAGGAAAAAATTTGAATTAGATAATATTTTAAATTTAATGATCATAATAATATTTCTCATTAGTTCCGTAATTATACCATTCATTTGATGAGTTAAGGTAAAACAAATAAAATCACTTTTTGTATGTAGTATTCCACAGATATTCATGAGTGATGTTATCATTTTCCATTGAATGGATGTGTAATAAGGTAAGTAATATATTATATTTATAAAATATTAATTGTTTAATTAATATCAAATATATCCATTTTAATCAACATTTTAATATAAAAATGATTTTGTGTTGAAAATATTAACACATAACTATATAGAGATAGTCGGTTATACGAACAGATGGGCAGTTATTTCATTTTATATTAGATAGAAATGAAGATGAAAATTGATTTGAATAAATTAATTACATTTCATTGAATTTATTTTAATTAGTTAACTACATCTAAAATTTCAATTTTTATTTTCATTAGGTCAAAGAAGAAATAAACATGAAAACACTTGGTTATGTGTTATATATCTTCTTTGGAAAACATCCATTGGATTACACCTCAGGTATTATAGGTTTAGTTTTTTGGTATTAGAAGTCATTGGTGAAATGCGTAGGGAAATTGCATAGTGATATAAGTATTAAATGTATCATAGTGTATTCTTAAAAATTGTTAAAAAGGTGGTGGTGACGTGACCTTATATAATTGAAGGGTGTGAAATATTATTAATTTTTCCAAACATTAAAATATTTTAAACATCCCCCTCATGGGAATAAGTGTGAAAAAATATCCAAATTCTAATATATGTGGATAATGGTAGATATAAATCTTTAAAATAATAATGAAGACAACATTTTTTGGGATTATCAATTAGTTTTTAACTTGATTTATAGGATTTACACGTTACCATTGTGATATATTTTTGATGTTGATATTATTAATAATGAACAAAAATGAAATCAGACTCATAAATAAATATTAAAAATATTATTAAAAATATATAAATCCATTTTTGGATTTAATTTTTATATTTGGAGAAATCACATTGAATATAATCTTGAAAACATTATTAAAAAACAATTTTCATAATGTATTGGTTCTATGTATGAAAATGAACATATAAAAAAATAAAATATAATAGTTATTCATAAGAAATTATAGATGTATATTCAATTATAATATACCTTATTTTATAATAAATCCGAATTAAAAATAGATTCTTATTTTCAATAAATCTATTTAATGGAAATATATGACACTTTTACAAAAATAAGCATTTTAGGGTATTTACTAAATATCCAATAAGTAAAAAAATAACAAATAGTCATTATAATTATACTATGAAATGAATATTTAAAACACTAAATCTATTTTTTGAAATAAATTGTTTAAAATTTGTTTAAATGTTTTATAATAATCGTGCACAAAATGCATTAATATCATTTTTAATGAAAATTTATTTTTAGGGGAAAATATGACGTCATTATAATTACATATCTAAAAAACTAATTAATTTAATGTTAATCCATTCAATTTTTATATAATATACATATTTATTTAGAATAATTTATCAATATTGATTATCATAATTAATTATAATAAATGTACATTGCACATATAAAAAAATTTTTATGACAGATGTCACATTCACCTACAAAATATTTCATCATCAACTCTAACTAATTGGCAATAATTTTATGATTTTTTATTTAATTATTAATGAGACAAAATATTCATATATTCGATCAAGATTTTATTATTATTCATACACACTATACCAACATCTATTTCATACGGTCATATTTAAATAATATTATATAACGTTTCGTTTAAGAACGATTTTGACTATTCCAAATGTTGTTGATTGTATAATTCTTAAATAAAAAAATTATAAAGTATTAGGGTTTCACAAGTGTAAAAAATATCCTTTTGTGGTTATCCTAGTTTATGGGCTCGTTTAAATTTTATTTTTTTGTACTTTGAGACTTTTTTTTCTTTTCAATTGATCGGGTGCCAGTGAGACTGTAGAATTTTGTAACACCTCTAAATTATGGTTCATATAACTATGAGATGTAAGAAATTAATCCCTTTTCACTATAATTAATTATGAAATCATTTTTATTCCATGATCATTATCATATTATTTTCACAATGTATTATACACATATTTTCAGCGCTAACTGACACAATGTAGATGAATCACAACATGTTAGTATTGAACTACAAGCCTACATATATGGTATTTTCTGAAATTTACCCACTATGAAGAGAGACTCCAACTTCAAGATGTTTATATCATAAATTATTATTAATTAATTACAATATATTGTTTTTAAATTATTTTTTAATTCCCATGACTCCCAATTTTAATAATTTTAAGTACCTGATGTTCGTTTCAAATTGAAAGAGTGATACCCTAATAATTAATTCCAAATGATAATTAAATTCGAATGTAAAATTATTAATCATGATCTATAGCTTCTTGTGTGAAATGAAAATTTCCTACTGGGATTATAATCAGAAAAATATTATTGGCATGTGTACCATCACCATAACACTACAATTTGTCTATTAGGATTGGGAAATGATTTTTTCTAGGAATTTGATGATAAAACATTATTGTCAACTGTTCCATCACCTAAAAAATGTTTTAGAACGTTTTTAAATGTAAATTAATGAATAAATGTGATGAGGACCGTGCATGGGAAATTTTGAATGAGTATTTTGATTATCAAACGGTCTCAAGTACCCTAAAAATTGTAGTTTCATGAGTTTCTTCATGAATATATGAAGCAATATGATAAGAATGGAGAAGTGCTCTATTTGTTTCTTCAGATAAGGATAATTTGGATATTTAATTTAATTTTTCTAGTTCCATATGTTGTCCAACCAAAGATTTGTTTCTTTTAAATCTTTTTCATACTTTTTTTTTGTTCTCGCATGAGGCATACCGTGTGGGTATGAACATGAATGATTTTTCAAGTCACCATTTAAGGGTTTTGAAGATGAAATGTTTTATCCCATTTAATTTTATTGCATATTCTCAACTTTTTAGGTCATATATGATTCATTCTCAAAGAGTGTAGACTCAACCTTTTCCATGGATCCCCATTTTTAGTTTTCAATATGTTTAGCATAAATTATTTTTCCTTGGGTTGTTTTAGGTTTTTCTGGATGAATGATATTGTTGGTGTGTTAGGTTAAAACAATTTAACTAAAAGTATGGAAGTCTTAATAGAAATATGGTTGAAGATATCCCTATGTGAATGAAATACCAAACATCCAACATAAAAAAACCTCAAGGAATGGTTTAAAGAGTTATGGCCACCATAATAGGAAAAAATGTGGTAAGATTATATGGTTACACAATATTAAATAGGAAGTCATATGGCATATCCAGTAATATAGGAAAGATAAATCCAACATGATATAGATATTTCTAGTTTTACTCATGTAAATAGACTCATAAAAGTTGTATATAGTTCATGATCTTGATTCTCAGACCATTATGTCATGAAGTGTAGGTTAATGTGATGTGGGACAGTAAAAGATTAAGAGTTGAATTCCATATTTTTCCATTAAAATGAATATGAGTCCCAAATTCATAACATCTAAGTGTGACATTGTGACCCTAAACACATTACATAATGTTCAGAGAATTTAATGAAATTTTATTCTTGTATTTTTACCCAAACTATTTATTTATAATAAAATTGGTGTCCTAGTAAGTTGAGAATTCAAATTTTAAGGGTAAATAGTTAAGGGTTTTAGGCATGAATGTTTTATATATTTATTTTTCATATTTTTTATTGATTATGAAATTTGAATGATTAGGGGACACAGTTTAAGGACATAAAACTCTAAAAAATGTTTCTGGGGTTTAAGGTCATACAAATATAACAAAAAGTGAGAAAAATAATTTAAGAAGGTTAAGGAAATTCCCAACGTTAATGTACATCTAGGTGCTACTATATAGTATAATGAATTGGTGCACACAGTTTAATTTTATAGTTCATAGAATAACAATTAATGATGTCTAAGGACTTGTAGCTTTGACCATGTATATTAATGAGGATGTCCACATGTTTATGAGTGTAAGGTTAAAAAAGTTTGATTGTAATCACCACACTAGTAATGTAGGTTGGAATGCTGGACTTGGATATAATATAAGTTCTTGGTTAATGGACTAATAAATGGGTGATATAGTTCGTTATGAAAGTGAAAAGAAACACCTTCATTGATAATGTTCCCACTACCATGATAGACTATATTAAGGGGATCACATGTTTTTTTGGTTATAATTATTTAACACTTATATATAGTTAGTGATACAGTAACCCATATGGGGATCAAATACAAAGAGAGATATTACATCCTTTAATAAAGAAGTAACAAATTTTATCTAAATAACTGATGTCATTGAATCTATATTTCATGATTGATAATATATACTGATAGTTAACATTAGCTAATATTCAAATGATGATTTCTAACACAATGTTTTTGGTGGTGTATGAATATTATAGGACCATTTACATTGTATATATATGTCTCTAGTTAGAAGGCCTAAATATGGTATCAATGAAGATCACTTCCAAACAGAGGTGTCCATTGGATTCAAAAAAATGCATTTTAAATATCTATTATATATTTGGAGGAATCAAAAAAATAATTCACAAAGAGAGAAATATACAAATAAATATCAAAAATTCATTAAAATGACCAAATCCCACTCTAACTACGATTTTGTGGTTTCTAGGTGATGAGAGCGTAGATATGGATGATGACTTGTGTCTAGTTCTAAATTATGTTGTTCAAATGCCACTAAATTCTTGATGAAATATGTATCCATCTATATATAAATATTATAATGGATAGACCATTCATATATCTAGATCAAATTCAGGGGATAATTATTTTAATATCCATATTTAGTATTGAAGATAAAAGGATCCCCATGGTGGTATCCATGAAAAAGAACTAATTCAGAGAAAAATATTAGTATTGGCAGACAACCAATATGAATGTCATATTAAATTGGGAATTTTGTGTATGTTTGGATTTTTTATTTTGTGCACCCTTACATGGATATGAATCAAATTTATGGAATGTTGTGTTATATAATATGAATCACCCTAAAATGTTTAGGTTATTAGAGTATGTACTATACATCATTTATTTTACCATCATAAATCATTGAGGGATTCATTATGTAGTTTAATGTATTATGATGAGGACAAGTACCATGAAATTTAATTCTATTTAGTAAATATATTTTTTAATTCCCCACGAGTTTATAAGAACCTAATCTAGAGGCATTTTTTAGGTCAAAACTTAGATAAACCATGATATTTGTAGTGGAAATGAGTCTATATATTTATAAATTTTAAAGGATGAGTGATTTTTAGGATATTATCATTTTTGTGACATACATTTATGTAAAATAAAACAATATATTGGAAGTTACTATGTAAATATTATTCGTATGTATTAGTGGTGAATTTTATTATTTTCCCTATCGAATCACAGATAGGGTCCCATTAGTTGTTTAAGGCGTTGAATGGATCATGATCGTGTGGAAGGAGATTATTAATCACAATCTGGGGTTCTTTAATATGTATATGGTCAAATATGGTGAAACCTTTTTCATGTGGTTTAACATAATGAAAAAAATATGAAAAATGTTAGGGAAATTTGGACTTATTCATAGGTTTATAAATGAGAAAATAAAAATCAAGGATATTTTATTGATCTAGATCATGTGTTTTCTTTGAAATTGACTGTATTGAGGGAAAACCTGACATGGGGGGATACATTTTTTTAATAAGGGGAATTGGAATTATTATTGAGATTTATAGTTGTGAAGATGACAAGATATTTGGGTATCACAATAGATTCTAATGTACGTGAATCATATATTAAATAGTTAATATATCCAAAAATATGTTTCTTATTACTGTATGTTCAAATATAACAACACCATATGTATATGGGATTTCTATGCACATAAAGGTTGTCAAATATTGATGAATTTTCAATAGGACCAATAATTTATTTTATGAGTGTCACTATATATCTCATAATTTGGGAATCAAGGCAGAAATAGTTTTTTTGTATAATGGATCATTTTTTTCTCAGATATATAAAAGTATTTCACAAGGAAATCCTACGAAAATACAACAATTATGTAGGGGAAATGAGGTCACACAAAGTAGTGCACTCTGTGTACATTAGAGTCTTATAGGATGCACTATATATTTTTCATTTTGACATCTTGAAACAAGGATTAAGGGGTTTCCTATTTTTAGCCTTATAATATGGAATTTTATTTTAATACTTCAAATTAGAGAGTCTTTTAATGATTTTTTTCATATAATGACACTCAGACAAAAGAGTAAAATGGGGGGAATTTTAATATAGTACGTGTTCATGGGAGGAGAACAATATTCTAATAGGGTGCCTCTTTAATATATATTGTACATTTAAGAGCGGTTTAGGTTTAAAAATTTGGGATATTATGAGCTATCTAATGAATGGCATGTTGGACCATGGTATGATCATTCGCATTAATCTAATTCATACGAAAAAGAGGTTTGACATCACCCATGCACCTATTTTATGGTGTAAAACCTGATTTCAGTGATGAGATCCAAATGTAAAGATATTGTGGTGGAATTTGATGAATTTTTTATTAGGACTAAGATAGTAGATCAAGGTATCATTATATATCCCAAAAAATTATAAATCAAGACCCACATAGTTTTTGAGAATATGGGTCCTACTATACAAATATGACACATGTATAATAGAAGATGAGTAAAATAGGAGACTTGGTGAGGGAACGATAGATCCAAATCAATGTGAATATGCAAGGGTACCAATACTAGTGTCCATTCCATCTATGTAAAATATATGAAATACATAGGATATGACCCTAGGAACATACTATTTATCTAAATATAATAGGATTCAATCAACATGATTTTCTTATAAAAATTCATTTTACATCAATTCTATCTAATTAATAGAGGAATGTTACATGAACTGAAAACACTTACATGAATCCGGATCTCATGGGATGAAAATATATTTCACATACACTTCGAAATTGTTTAATATTTTGGGAATGTAAGGCCTTATGTTTCAGAATTTTACATCATGTGACTAGGACTATTCTTCCTACCTTTATACATTGTTCATCATAATCATACTAAATAGAGAAATCGACCTGGGTATTTATGCTCAAATGATTCATTCACTGTGTGAAAACAATATGTGATTTTATGATTACACATAAAACACTGTAGAACAAGCTATGGGAATTTATAAAAAAATATTTTAGTATTAAATATTAAAAAATGATTTCCTTTATAATTTTTCTCAATGATATATAAAATTAGGCTTTGTAGTTTAATATATTGTAGGGATGAAGTTTTCATATTTTTTAACATCAGGTGACAAATATGTTTTGTTATTCTATTTAACATTAAATGGATTAGAAAATAATATTTCATATATGGATGAAATTTAGGAAACAAGGACTATATGCACCTAATGAGAAGTTAGACAACATATTTCAATAGAAACATTGCATTTGAGAAAATAAAGATATACTATCTATATATTATGATCAAGGAATATTTTTTGTTAGAGTGCACATTTTTTATAGTGTAATGCCCCTTCCATTTAGGTTCAAAATATAAAAAAATTATTACATGGTAAAATAAAATTTCAAAAATATAAAACAAATTCTCCATGGAGAAATGAGTGAAAGATAACATTCTTATTTAATGTTTATGAAACTCAATTCTCATCGATTTATGAGATATGATGTTTTTGCAACCTAAGCTAATTGATCCTTTAAATCTTTTTTAGTCTCTTCTAGGATTATTCATCTTCAAATATAATGTTGTCGACACGAAAATGAAGAGTGGGTAGATAGACCATAATGTGTAATTCTTACTCTATTATATATATGCGAAAATATGGGTACTTATCTATATTAGTATGAATTATGTTTTGATAACACCACAATGAATATAGTTGTTCATAATGCTGTGAACATGTTTCCATTACCACTATATTTGGAAGTACATTGTAAAATTATTATCTAGGACTCAATCTATCCATTAATATCTTCATTATAGCAGGATGAGTGGTTAGATTGAATATTATATTCTCTATATATCCTATTCAATTTTTAAGAATAATAATTTATGTCATCTTTTATCAATATTGTGATAGGGACACCAATTCTGGTAATGATGTCAAATTTCCTAAAATTGATGATCAATTTTTTCAACATTCTTATGGAACACCATTAATGAATCATTTATAGAGTACGTTATGAGAAATCAGATTGTTATAGAGAATGATGTTACCTTCCCACTATTAAATATTCTCTCTCTATGTTATTCTAATTATAGAAATAATCTATTGTTGTAGTGCATTATGGGATATGTTTATCTAGTAGAATAATAAATCAATAAGTATAGAAGACGACCTTGTTCTAGGGTGGTGATTCTCCAGTTGATTTCATTCATGTTACTGTTAAAAAATAGAGAGACAACCATAAAACATATAATGGGGACACATTTTTCACCTTGATAGGATTATCTTAGGCTATAGCTTCAATATCCAATTAATTGGAATGATCACTCTCTAAACACTAGATTTGTTATAATTTTGTCTTAGAGAGTAATTATTCTATCAACACTTGTACATAATAAATGAGGTGAATTAATTCTTCCATATTTATGGAGTATTCACTATTAATTTTCATATGACCTAACTTTGAATTACCATTAAAATTAATCTGTGCCAATTATATCAATACAATACGATTTAATTCCATAATGGTATCTTAGTATTCAACTTAATTATTGGGGAATTATTCCCACAAAATGAATGAATATGGTAGAACATGGTTTTCATAGATAATAATAATCTGTTGGACCCTTTATGATATGGTAGTTTTCATAATCACAAATAATGTCCGACTACAAATTCTACTCTTTCATGCCATTTAATATATCTAAGTAAATCAATTATATCATACTGAACAATATAATTTAATAATTCAATAACATTTATTAGAAAATGTATATGTTTACAGGTGTTTGTTTTACAAGTATTTTTTGATGTCACATAGTCGTGTAATGTTTTTTACAAGATAGACTCTTCAGAGGCATTTTAGATTTCATGTTCGACACACCGATGTTCAACACACCGAAATTCGACACACTGACTTTCAACACACCAATGTTCGACACACCGATGTTCCACACACCGATGTTCCACACACCGATGTTCGACACACTAATTTTCAACACACCGATGTTCGACACACCATTATTAGACACACTGAAGAAGACACACCAAATATGACACACTAAAGATGGCACAAAGATGATGACACACCAAAGATGCCACACCGAAGATGACACACTGAAGATGACACACCAAAGTTAGAAGACTAATGCAGATGACTCACCTATGGTCATAAATAACTATTACATTTTTATTAAGTCAAATTTATTTCTAAAGGTCATATCTAGAAAAATTATTGTTTCGGACATTATTTAATGTTTTCTGTAGGAATATCCATATACAGTATGAGGTACATGCATGTGAGAAGATCTTAACACTTACTGGACCTTGAAATATAAAATGATAACAAGATCAACCAATAGAAAGAGCTCTCTCAACCATCAAGAAAAACAAAATGCATGGTTGTGAAAATATGCAAGATATTGAAAATATAAGAACATGATTATTAATTATACAATATGTTAAATATTACAAGATGAGTCCTATTAAAGGTCACTGAACATCCTGACATCGAAGAGCTGAACCTCTACACACCTGGAAGTTAGATTTCAGAGATTATGATACTCTATTTTGGAGCCAACATCCAGAAGAGGACTCAAATATCATTTTCTCTACATCCAATGAGTCTAGAGCTTTACTTCATGACACAAAGATAATTTTAAACTGTATTTTTACTTTTATAACTCTGTTGTTTCATTGTGTTTACTTTTTGAGTTGTGTGTGCGTCTCTTTGTTTCACATGCACTGTCTCCTGAGCTTAACTGAATGATACTAAAATATCCTCACACTCAATACCTTTCTACTCTTGTATCCCTTGTAGAATTTTGGACGAGATCATATGTGATATGTTTATTAGTTTTTCTGATGAATAACTATGATAGAGGTAATGTTTTACCTAGACAGCCCATTGTGCTATTGTGAACCCTGATCTAGGGTGTGGATCAAAAGATTATTAATAATAAAAGCTTGGTGGAAGGAGATCACCAAGTGAAGATGACTAAGTCTCATCTTGAGACTGAACCTCTTATTTTAACCACTGTGTTGTTTTTCTTATATTTTTATCTGTTATGTATCTCTTGCATTAAGATAAACTGAATAGATATAGTTAGTTTAGAATGTGTTTATATCTATTTCGATTCAGTATATTAGTTACAAAATTTTGAATAATCATTAAATTGGTAAAACTGAGAACTAATCAATCTTCAGAGAAGCTGATTGAACTTTTAAGACTTATAAAAATTCACTGGAAACTAACGTTGATTTTATTTTAATACGGGGATATTATTTTAGAGAACCAATCTTAAAATTAAATTTTATAGATACTAAATTAACCCCTCTATTGATTCATCTACTCCGACCAACATTTGGAATCAGAGGCTTAAATGTTTTTGTTAGTTTTCAAAAAAATTTAACTGCGATTAATGTTTCTTTTTAATGATCTAAATTTTCTTGTTATTTCAAAATTTTCATCTCTTTGACATTCTTAAACAATCATTATCATGATAATTATTTTATAAGGGGTTTCTACCAATATACCACTTTTCTTTAATGATACAAATTATGCTCAGTGGAAGCTTAAAATGAAAACACATCTAGAAATCATTGGATTTGAAATCTGGACTACTATTGAAAGTAAATATACAATTCCTGAAACTGCTAGAAACACTTCGGAAGAAATTACCAATACTACCTATAACAATAATTGTAATTCAATGAATTCTATTTACTATGTACTATGAGATTAAGTGTTTAACCATATCTATGATTGTAAAAATGCACATGAAATTTGGGACACTCTATATTTTTCTCATGAAGTAACATCTAATGTTAAAGAAATTTGATTAAATAACTATACCATTAAATGTGAAAACTTAAGAATGAATCCTGATGAGGCAATTTATGATATGTATCTCAGGTTCAATGAAATTGTAAATACCATGATTTCTTTTGGAAGAAAAGTAACATCCAAAGAGAATATCAGGAGAATTCTGAGATGATTACCAGAACGATGGCATGGAATGTCCGTGTCTATTAGTGAATCATGTGATATTTATAAGATGAAAGTGAAGGAATTTATTGGAAAATTAATGATGTATGAAGAGGAATTAAAGGTAAATCTAGATGAGGATGAACCAAAACGAAAATATACATCCTTTAATACAACTGCTTCTAAAAGTAAAGATAATGAGAAAGTTCAAGATGCAATTGAATGCTCATGAAATGATGAAGTAGCTTCCGATAGTGATGAATAAATTCCCCAGCAAGAAAGACGATTCATGAAATTTTATAGAAAAATGTAATTTTTTAAGAAAGCCTAATTAAAAAGAAAAGTATGATAACAAGGGAAATTTGGAAAAGGATTGGAAGAAAAATGATAAATCATAGGAGATAATTTCCAACGAATGTAAAAGGAAAGGACATGTCAAGGCTGACTTTCCAAAGATGAAATACAAAGAAAAGTATGAAAATAAGGATATAAGGTATATGAAAGCAATTAAGTCCACCTAGAGTGCCTTCAATGGTATCTCAAGTGAATATGGCTCTTCTAAAAATGAGAATGATGATATGGATAATAGGTTTTTTATGAAAAACACAACTGAGGTAACCATTGACTCTCCTGTGCATTATTCTTATTATTCTTAATGTGATTCTGAGAATATGAAAAATGATTAATTATTCTAATATTGCAATATTTTAGAAGAAACATGTAATGAGTTGAAAGATAAGTATAAATCATTGAAGAAAAAACATTATTTTAGTGTGACTGCTGATTCCAATATTATAATCGAGATAGAGAAAAATGCTCAAATGATCAAAGAAAAACAATGAGTTAAAAATGTCAAATGATAAATTGATGAAATAAATAGGAAATGTTACTAATGGGAAAGATAATCTTACAAAAATTATTGGTAAACAAATAGCTCCTATGTATAATTATGGGATAGCATATCAACCACGACAAAAAAGTTTATCCAAATCACGTTATGTAACCCAATCTGGAAAATCTACTACGCTTTCCAAAAACTTGAATTTTATAACAAGATGATGTTTTAAAAATTCATTTACTGCATCTAATTCATCCGGACCAAAAAGAGTTTACTTTTCAAACACTATATATTCTGCATATAGGAAACCCATAAGGCAGTTGTGGGTATATAAATCTTATATTATTAATCTATGTGGATCCAGAAAAATATGGGTACCAAAATTGTTTCTTGGTTAAATTGTTTTCTTGGTAAATTACCTAAAGGGATCCTGTAAAAATTTATGGTACTTGGACAGTGGGTGTTCAAGGCATATGAAATGGGGCTATTCAAGCTTTAGAAGTATTATCATGATAGATGAAGTACATGTCACACTTGGTGACAATGGTAATGGAAAAATCACCAGCCTAGGCCAGTTTGGTAACCTTAACTCTATTTCAATTTCTAAAGTATTTCATGTCGATGGATTAAAGAATAAAAAGCTTTGCATATCTCAATTATGTGATTATAGATTTAATGTTAAATCCAAAAATGATGCATGATATGTTTTTTATTCCAACAATAATTTCGTATTTACTGCTCTTAGAAATGATAGTGTATATGAACTAAATCTAGACACAGTTTCCCCACAGAATGTCTCTTGGCTAAATGACCTTTATAATGTGTCTTGGCTCTGGCATAGAAGACTGGGACATTTCATCATAAACTATCATAGAAAGTTAACTAGGAAAGTCTTAGTTAGATACTTACCCAAATTAGAGTTTCCAGATAATAAGGTCAGTAATCCTCGTCAAAATGGAAACAACATAAAATCTATTTCAAACCAAATAAATAAGTAACTACTTCTCAACCTCTTGAGTTGGTTCACATGGACTTGCTTGGACCATCTATATTTTCAAGTATCAATGGGAAGCACTATGTTAATGTTCTTTTAGATGATTGATGTAGGAACACCTGAACCTTTTTATTTACTCATAAAAGTAAATCATGTTCACATTTTTCCAATTATGATAGGTCTGTAGAAAATCTCAGTGGTTTTATGATTAAATCCTTAAGAAGTGATCATGGATGTGAGTTTGAGAATCAATATCTTGAAGTCTTTTTCTCACAAAATGGTTATAATCACAATTACTGTACTTCTAGGAAAGCTCAATAGAATGGTGTGGTAGAAAGAAGAAATATAACCTTATAAGGAATTTCTCGGAAAATGCTTAATAAATATGATCTACAGATTTATTTCTATGCATAAGCTTTTAATACAGCTTGTTACATAATAATCAGAGTCTTAATCAGACCCATCCTTAAGAAATCTCTTTACGAGTTGTGTAGTAATAGGAAACCCAAAGTAGGTTATTTTAAAGTGTTTGGATGTAAAATTTATATTCGAAACTCTAAAGATAATTTATATAAATTTGCCTCCAAAAGTGATGAAGGAATATTTATTTGATATTCTACATCAAGAAAATCCTAGAGTCTTTAATAAGAAACCAAATGTGTGGAGGAATATTTACACATAAAGTTTGATGAAGAATATCCTTATGAGCCCAAGACCTCACTAGATAATATGGAAGAAGATATGTCCAATCTGGACATTATTGATAAAACCTCAAATCAACATATGAATGAATCTGTGAAAACATCCAGTTCTAAAACATTTCTAGATCCTGACCATAGTGAACCAGATCAACCTAAACAATCTGATATATCAAGTCCTACCTTCTATAGACCAACCAGTACCTTTAATAATCATCCCTTCGATGTTTTTGATGGAGATTTAGAGAGAGGAACACCAATGATAGCTTTCTTGAGAAACCAGGTTTAACATCAAGCATTCTTTTCACAGCATGATCCTAAAAATATCAATGATGCAATCTATGATAAATTTTGGGTAATTTTCATTCAAGAAGAACATAATCAGTTTGAAAGAAATAATGTTTGGAAACATGTAAATAAACCATTGGATACTTTGACCATAGGAACCAAATGGGAGTTTAGAAATAAAGTAGATGAATCAGGAAATATAATTAGAAATATAGCTATACTAGTTTCAAAAGGATATAATCAAGAAGAACAATTTGATTATAAAGATACCTCTTCACGAGTAGATAGACTTGAGGCAATTAGAATCTTACTTCCCTATATAGCATACATGGATTTTAAAATTTATAAAATGGAAGTCAAAAGTAAATTATTAAATGGTTATATAATTGAGTATATCCTTTTAACATCTCCAATGTTTTAAGAATCAATTTTTTTCCAAATCAAGTGTTCAAATTATCAAAATCATTATATGGTTTGAAACAATCTCCATGAGATTGTTATGGAAGGTTGAATAATTTTCATATTTCTAAAGGCTATACAAAATGACTCACAAAACCTAATTTATTTATAAAAATTATTTCAAAATAAATTTTAATATCCCAAATATGGGTAGATAATATTATCTTTGGATATTCTAAAAATTCTTTATGTAATGATTTTTCAATACTAATGTAAAGTGAGTTTGAAATGAGTTTAATGGGAGACCTTAAATATTTTAATGGATTGAAAATATTTCAAAATAAGTAAGGTATTATTTTAAATCGATGTAAGTAACCTAATGATCTTTTTTAAAAATATGGATTTGATAGAATTAAGAGTAGTGAAACGCCTATGAGTTCTTCATGTAAGTTAAATCTTGATGAAAATGAAAAATCAGTTGATCAAACTGCTTACAAAGGAATGATTGGGAGTTTGCTATACTTAACTGCTAGTAAGCTATATATTATGCTTAGTGTGTGTTTGTGTGTGAGATTTCCAGAAAATCCTAAAGATTCACATTTAAATTCTATTAATAGAGTTTTAAAATACCTCTAATATACGACTAACATAGGACTGTTATATCCTGAAGTGAAACCATTTGATTTAGTTATCTATTCAAATACTAAATTTGGTGGATGTAAGTTAGATATAAAGAGTACATCTAGAACTTGTCACTTTTTAGGAAAGTCACTAATATCTTGGTGTAGTAAAAAGTAAAATTCAGTTGTAGTATCAACTGCTATAGAAGAATACATGGCTTCTGGAAGTTGTTGTGCACAAATTCTGTGGATGAAACATACCATATTGGACTATGGATTTCAATTTAGACATAACCCCATAAATTGTGATAGAACAAGTGATATTAACATTTCTAAGAATCCAATTTCCTCTTCTAGAACAAATCATATTAATGTAATACACCACATTTTGAGAGATCATTATCAAAAAGGTAATATAATTCTTGAGTTTATTGGAACAAAGCATCAGCTTACTGATATATTCCCTAATCCCTTGAACCCTGAGAGAATGAAATACATTAGACATAAACTATGAAAGATATATTTCTATAATCCTTGAAACAGATCTTGTAAAACTGATCCTTGAAACCTATCTTGTCAAACCGATCCTTGAAACAGATCTTGTCAAACAGATCCTTCAAACCGATCTTGTCAAACTAATCATTGAAAGTGATCTTGTCAAATAGATCTTCTAAAACCGATCTCTTGAAACCAATCATCTAAACCTGATCTCCTAAAACCAATCTTCAAAAAATGATATCATGAAACTGATCCTCAAAACTGATCTTGGCAAATTGATCTTCTAAAACTGATCAGTAGAACCCAATCTTCTAAAATCGTTCTCCTGAAACATATCTTCTAAAACCAATCTCCTGAAACTGATCTTATGAAACCAATCTTATAAAATGTATATCCTAAAACTGATTCATTGAAACCAACGTTTTTTTTGGACCCTTTTGTTATTATATCTGTTTTAAATAAAATGACGTTGTTTTGGTATTCTTTTTGTTGTGTTTAAATTTTATGGTTTATGATTTACAATCCTTAAATGATATATTATGTTCAATTAATCAAGACCTTTCACCTTTCCACTGTTGATAATATTTCTACCCATTGTCACTCTACCTCTCGTCTCTTGTTCTCAACTCATTTGGAATCCAAAGCCCTAACATTGCAAGGAACAAGAACGCCATGGAAAAGACAAGAAAATCACCTTATAATAAGAAACAGAAAGATGAGTCTAGTGGGATTGCAATACAGAGCATAGAAAACTAAGTGGTTACGGCTGAAAAAGATGTTTCTGCTCAGTGGATTCTGTCATGCAAGTCATTTTTATTAAAAGTATTGGAATCTCAAGGGTGGATGAGTTGGTTTTATAATAATCAAAGTCCTTATTATCCATATCTATTATATGAATTCAATTAGAATTTAACGATATCTATGGATGAAGCTGAGGAAGAAAGAATTAATTCAGTAGTAAAGGGAAAGAAAGTAACTCTTTCATTTAAGGAATGGGATGAGTGCATGGAGATTCCTCATGAAGGTGTCTATATTGATTATCTGGGTAATATTCCAAATTCCTCTGATTTGTTCTATAATGAAGATTCTCTGATAGAGTTAACGGGAAATTAAGATTATAGGAGGACTATTTCAAGTGAGTTTGAAGGTGAAATAAGATTATTGTTTAAATTTATACAACATCAAATATAGTCAAGTAAGGGATATTTCTCTTCTGCGAAGTGTCCATATGTATTCAAGATCTATCTAACAAAACATGAGATAAAATTAAATCTATTTAGGTATTTAATGGTTCATGTCACTGATTTGATAAAACCATCCATTAAGGAAACATGTTTGTACAATCCTGATGATGATCTCTACTATTCTAAAAAGGTTAGGCTATGTGGAAAATGAATATGAAGTGATAAGTGCAAGAAGTGGTTTCTATCATCAAAAATACATTTTTAAAAGTAAGAAGATCTTTTGGAACCCTTGGAATAAATTTTGGGTAGGTGATGAAGAAGGACTATATGAAGATTTCAATCTAGTTGACTATCTTACTAGACCAAAAGGATCAAGATGATCCAAGTCTCAAACCAGGAGATGAACAAGTTTATTCTAATAAGGAATATGAGACTGAAGATCCATGGAAATAAGGATCTCCTTGTGATGATAATAGTGATAATGATATTGTTAAAGCCCCAAGGACATGTCTTATGGATCTTCTATTCCACCTTTGGACTTACCCTCAAGAGAATCTGTGTTAGGTGATGAGGATGAAGAAGATGTTGAGGTTACATGCGTTGAAGGTTATGTGTGTAAATCAGATGAGGAGTTTGATTATGATGATGATGATGATGATGATGATGATGGGGATGAAGGAGGAAATGATGAGCATGTATGTGATTCTTTAAAAGTTGGATAACAAGTGGTGGAAAGTTCTAGTGAGTAATTTGTATAGGGATCAGGTAATGAAGTTGGGCATATTGAGAAAGAGGTTTTTGATCATAGAGATTCTGAGAATGAGGACACATCACCGCATCTTAATGCTAAAAATCATGAAATCAATCTGGAATTGAATATAATTATGGTTGGTCACCCAGAGGAAGAATCTAAGGATCAAGTTCCTCAAATTAAGGATGTCGCAGGAGAAATAAAAGTGGAGAGAGATCATGTAGAACCTAAAGTTCAGTTGGTTTCTATAACCATTACTAATATTATGGATAGAGGACTGAATTAAGGAGTTGATGAATATAATGTTGTTCTTGAGCCTCAAGTAAGAATGATTAGGATTGATACTATTGTGCCAAGAGACTGTACCTGTAATAGAGAGTGGAATAATGATCTAGGATACATTCTTTTTGGTTTAGAATATGACTCATTTGAGGAGAGTTTGCTTCCTCCACCTGTTACACAAGTCCAAGATGAACTAGAACCTGTTGCACCAGTTTCACCTGCAGTGGTAGAGCCAGTATCACATAACGTTCCCAGTGAATATGTCACAAAGGCTGATTTGAAAGAATTAAAAAATGATATATGTGACTGAGTGAAAGCCTCAGTTGGAAAAATAATTGAAGACTCTACTTCAATAGGTATTTTATATACTAATGCATCAATGATTTCAAGAATAGTGATACAAGAGATTGAACATAATCTCATTACCAACAAAAAAGATCTTTATTAGGAAAAATTATTTGGTGAGAGAATAAATAAGAAATATGAGAAATGGTTTAAATAATCTAACATCTGACTTCAAGACCTCCTTCAGTGGTGTTATGGATGTTCATAGGAACTATGTGACTCATCTACTGAGTTTGGATTTGAATATGTTGAAGGTGGATCTTGGAAAAATGTTAACTAGCCCATAGAGTTCTAGATGTGGCAAATGTGTTGTTGCTGATTTGGAGTCTCTCAATGCAATGATGAGAGAGAAACTCCTAAATATTCAGAGTATTTCAGACAAATAAACTCTCGAAAATGTACACATAAATACAGACCTTCTGTACAATATGGTTAGGTAGTGCACCAAGGAATCCTCTACTGCTCAGAAAGAGATTTGAGAAAATGTAGATAAGTACTTTACCAAGATCTATACCAAGCCTGAAATCATAAATAGCTTCAGGATTCTAGTAGAGAATTTTAGAATACTTCATGTCACTAAAGCCTTCAAAAAGAAAGTTACTCAATTTAAGTTGTTTACCCCTTTTCTGAATAAATTCTTTATGAATAAATAAGACTTAGAAAAAGATATATATTATGGTGGTGAAATCATTAATGATTTCATTAATCTCTTTAAGCCATATCTACATGTCAAGGATGAAGCCATTGTAGTCCCTTCTGCAGCTTCTATTGGTACTACCTCTTGGTCTCCTGCTCCAATGATTTTCTATCAGCCTCTTTCCCATATTCTACTGGTCATTATAATGCAAACTCCCAATCATGTGTTTTTATAATGAAGTCCTAGTCTTGCAGTAAATGTACCTACAATTGTTTTCATGCCTAGTGTTATCTTTATAACACCTCTGCCCTCTTCCAATACCAAACCATCACATCCTATTCTGGATCCTTTAGATAATGGAAAAGTCCCATAGCAGCCAAACCCTTAGTGATGGATTGTATTTTTTATAGGGATTTGATCTTTTTGTATGACTATACTTTTCTGCATTTTCATGGAAATCATTATGGTATCATTCTTTTACGATATTTATTCTCTTATTTTATTTTTTTTCAAATCCCAAAAGATGGATAGAAGAAGAATCATACATTATTAATCTATGAAGAAGAATACATTATTAATCTAAGGGGGAGAATTTCCGGTATAGTACACATGGAATATACTCATCATATTCCTTTTATTGAGGGGGATAATTGTTTTATGAACTCAAACAAGGGAAGGTTTTAGTTATATTGCATAATATCCTTCAGTGTTGTATGTTATGCCCACTTATTTTATATTTCTAATATTTGTATATATTCCATAATTTGTGATCATCAAAAAGTAGGAGATTGTTGCAACCTCTATGATTTGGTAGTTTTCATAATCACAAATAATTTCAATCAATAGATTCCACTCTTTCATGCCATTTAATATCTCTAGGTAAATCAATTGCATCACACTGAAGAATATACTTTAATAAGGTAGTAAAATAAATTTGTAAATCCAAATGTTTACAAGTGTTGGTATTTACATATATTTTTTGATGTCACTTAGTCGTGTAATGTTTTGTGTAAGGCAAACTCTTTATAGGGCTTTTAGTTTTCTTGTTTGACAGACCAATATTCGACACACCAATTTTCAACACACCGATGTTCGACACACTCATGTTCGACACACCAATGTTCAACACACAGATGTTTGATACACAGATGTTCGACACACCGATGCTCGATACACCGAAGTTCGACACACCGATTTTCAACACATTGATGTTTGACATAGTGAATTTCCACACACAGATGTTAGAAAAACCAATATTTGACACACCGATGTTTGACACACCGAGGTTCGACACACCGATGTTTGACAAATAGAAGATGACACACCAAGGATGACCCACTGAAGATGACACACCCAAGATGACACACCGAGGATGACACACCGAAGATGACAAACCGAAGATCACACAGCAAATATGACATACCAAATATGACACACCAAATATGGAAGACCGATACAAATGAATCGCCGATAGTCATAAATGACTGTTTCATTTTTATTAAGTAAAATTTATTTCTAACAGTCATATGTAGACAAATTAATGTTTCTAACATTATTTAATGTTTTCTGTTGGACTATTCACAGACAGTACGAGTTACATGCACGGATGGATTTCTTCACGCCTACTAGACCATGAAGTATAAAAGGATTACAAGATCAACCTAAAAAAAGTGCTCTATCAACCTGCTGGAAAAATGAAAATGCTGGCTGTGTGAAGATGAAAGATATTGAAAATATAATAACGTGAATCTTAAGTATAAAAGAAGTTAATATTACAAGCTACATCCTATAGAAGCTCTCTAAACATTCTTACATCGAAGAGCTGAACCTCTACACACTTGGAAGCTATATTACAGAGACTACAATACTCTGTTTTGGAGCCAAATTCTAGAAGAGGACTCGAATATAAATCTCTCTACATCCAATGAGTATAGATCTCTACTACTTGACACACAACGATTTATAAATTCTATGTTTTCTTTTATAAATATTTTTTGTTATTGTGTTTGCTTTTTGAGCTATGTGTGCATCTATTTGTTTCACACACACTATCTCTTGAGAGTAACTGAATGATACTAAAATATCTTCACACTAAATCCCTTTATACTCCTATATTCCATGAAGAACTTTGGAAGAGATCATGTGGGATTTGTTTATTATTTTTTCCCACGAATAACTGTGGTAGAGGTCAAGTGTGACCTGGAAGGCCCTATGTGCTACTGTGAACCTTGATCTAGGGTGTGGTTCAAAAGATTATTAATATAAATATCATGGTGGAAGGGGATCTCCATGTGAGGAGGACTAAGTCTCAACTTGTGAATAAACCTCTTATTTTAACCATTATGTTTTTTGTATTATATTTTTTTATATTATGTATTTCATGCATTAAGATAAATCGGACTTTGGTAGTTTGTTTAGCATGTGTTTATATCTGTTTTGAATTAGTAGATTAGTTTCAAAAGTTTGACTAATATTTAGATTGGTAAACTAAGAACTAATAACTCTTCAGAGAAACTAATTGAACTTTTAGGAAATATTTAAATTCACTACCAACTGACTATGATTTTATATTAATATGCATGATATTATTTAAAAGAATCCATTTTAGTAGAAATTTTTATAGATAGTCAATTCACCCCCACCTATTGAGTCATCTCCTCCAATCAACATAATCGACAAGAAAAATCTATTGAATTTTCGATTTTCCATCATTATTTATATCATGATTATACAGGAACAATCAAAACAAATCTCTCATATTTGGTATGTTTCAATAATAGAGGCAACCCCTTAACTGGGAAGTTATGTATTTATCAATGCATTTTCTATGGTTGGATCTAATACCAAAATGCTAGCTACCACGTGACATTTATTCTACTTATTTTACATGAACTAGATTTATAAATGGTGAAATATGAAATCCTGACATGTAAATATCTTATTTAACATCAAATGAACCTAGAGGTATTTTAGAGACTCAATATAAAAAGAAAAAATTGGCCACATGGTTTTTGAGGTAATTATTTTGTTTCTATATTATAAAAAACAGCACAATGGTGATCTTCTAAATGTAATTGTATTATGTCTCAATATCCATCATGGTTCTTCTAAAATAAATTTATTCATTCTAAATAAAAATATAATTTCTTATTCAATGAAAACATTGAGAAATATATATGGGGTTGTAATATAAAATAAGATAGGCATTCCTTACACCAACAACATCAGTACTAGATGTTTCAAGAGACATTAATTGATATCAAAAAAATATTTCTAAAAACCATAATCACACTGGTAGGTTACTTCATTATTCATCGACCTTGTCAAGGATAATCACTCATAAGTGCGATTAGTGATGAATGGTCTAATATGTTCTAGATAAACCCAGTGTCACCACATCTATTTTCAAATATAAGGAGGATGAATTTAAATGATTTCACTAACCATATGAGGTTCAACTTCTATGCATTGTTGACATTCAATTAGTCCATGTAAAATAATATATTATACCTAAAATAACATTTTAAGGAGTTTATATTTTGGTTGAGTTGGTGTAGTTTATTGAGAAATTTTTCAATATTTATAGAATGATCAAAAAAATCATTTAATATTAACTACCAACCCATCCACATAACATTATTCCATTTTCAATAGAGGGGGCTTGAAGGTACTATTTTAGACATATTGGAAAGTAGATCCAGTATTCTTTTTCCTAAAAGGAATTACTTGATAGAAATATTCTTATTGGAGTTCCTTTAATGAATTGAATTATTCATCATTCTGATCTATCCAAGACTATTTATAGCATAAATAGGAATCTATTAAGGATAATTCAAAAACTCTATATTATCATCAATTAGAAATTCAATGATCAGGACTGGGAATTCATCCTTTATGAAGTATGGATTAAGATCCCAAAAATTCGATGCACACTAAAATTCTCTTATTGCTTTTCATGATGAGGATGATATTGATTATATTTATGATTTCATATTCTTCCTTTGAAATAAGATAAAAATGAATTATTTGGGATGATTTACTAAATCTAGGATGATCATCTGAAATTTCCAAATGTTGGGAAACCACATAAGGGTCAATGTTATTATTTCTTTGTAGTTCTATGAAAATACATCTTGATGATTCATGAGGAAATATTTATGTCCCATAATCTTCAATAGGTACGATGGTACTAATAAATTTTAAAGAAATACCCTCCTATGTTCTTAGATTCACATTCCATAGTTCATCAATGATGGTAGATATTTCATCCTCAAATAATAGAGGGGTATCTCTGAGAACATATTCATCTTATTCGTCCATGTCAATATCATTGTAAGTTGAATATGACAATTAATATTTAGACCTATATAATTTAATGGGTGTATTTTTATCTCTCAAAAAATGACTATGATGTGTATTTATGTTGTAATATGATTTTTGTAGGATTAAATTATGGGATAGTATCTTTGATTCATGTAGATGGAAATGAGGCATTTTGAAATTATAAGGATGATTTTGTGGGGAAATCCTATATAATTACACTATATTCCCCATTCTCTCCTAGTTTAGATGATTGGATAATGTTTTAAGATCTTGGATATTATCTAGATAAATTTATCAATTTTTTCTCATGTAAGTGTGTGTTTATATCCTCAAATTTACATTGGTTCCTCTATAGATCATAAAGACATTGATAAAATATTTTTATTCATGGAATAATCAACTATAAAACATTTGTAACCTTATTCCATTTAGAGGGGTTCATCTAAATTATTCATTATCATTAATCCAAGTGATAACTACATGACCCACCAACCATCCAAATCTAGAGATATTTTCATGATTTTATTGATGGGAAGTATGTATACGTACATGATTTCAATACATGGGATTTCATAGACAATGACAATGATATTATCGAAATTTATCCATATATGATACAAAATGTTTACTTTATTCCCCACCATTTTTTAAATCCATGTGTAAACATATTAGGATTTATCATATCGGAATGAAATTGTTTCTCCATAAACACTCTATGGTGCATAACAATGGAGTACTTGAGGAACTGGTTTTTTGAAGAAGGTTCCACCACATTCTTATATATTGACTAGCGTCCCAATAGGATGTTAAAATTTATTTACTAATTAAACACCCTAAAATCAAAGTTGTATATTAGACTACCAAACTCTGCTTTGATATTGATTCTCTTAAGTGGATTCTACTCACACAAGTAATATCCTATAATTGTTAGGTTAGATGGTGTTAGGCCAATATTAATGTAAACCATATAGTGGAGGGACCAAATTTTTTAGATGTTGAATTTAAAAACATTATCAATATGGTCCCAATGAACAACATTTTCATTCTGTGTGGAATATATGTACAAGGTCCTTATCTCCCCGGGCATGGCCACTTCTTGATTTCACTTCACGAAGGAAATCTAAAATTACAGTTGATTGGTCTAGTATCCACACGATGTAATTAAGATATAGAGAATTCATCCTCAAACTCTTAAAAGATTAATAGATCCTAAATAAGGTATTCTATGAACTATATAAATAGGTAAAAAGTATCCAAAATAGATATCTTATTGCAATTAATTTATAGAAGCTTCTAAATGTCATAATTCTAAACCACTACATAAAAAATCCTATCCTGGTGTGGATCCTTGGAATGTGGCCTGGATGTCATTCCTAACTATGTTGGAAACCCCATCTATTGATCAAAAAACTGGTTAATTATTATAGTTTTTGGTTGGTTGTAACATTACTTTATATATGATCTAATTGAAAAGAAATTACAAATATGAAATCCAGTTTACTGTTATATTAGGACCTTATAGATTTTTGGAGATTTTTGATCAAATCAATTCTCTTGTTACACTCATTAAAGGGCCTATCCTTGGGTTTCTATATTTTATATACCAAAAGATAAAATGGAGACTAAATTTCATTGTTTATTTCATCCTCTTTAGTTGTGACCTCTTTAGCCATTATGACATCATGCCCATCCACCCGGATTAACGAAATGGATGTCAAGTTCATATTCATCTTCCCCAATAGATAATGCTTTTTCTATTTGGATAAAATTAACTCAACATAATTATGATTTTTAATTTGATGAGGAATCCATTTGATGTGGAGATTTACATTTCTTCACCATTTTGATGGATCTTCTCCTCCCAATGAAGGTGGAAAGAAGTCTGAGAGGTTATATACCATCATAGGAAATATAGATGACTCTTCGTCCAACATATAATTTCTTTGGGGTGTTTTCTTAGATTTTTAGAATATTTATATTTTAATGAAACCATATTTAAAATTTCATGGGGATCTATGCCCACAACTGGATTTATTAGTTATTCCCATAGTGTAGTATGCTCCCAATTGACTATATTTCTTATAATCAAGTCTTTTTATTTCTGTTTATTCCTCCTTGTGATTTACTTATATGAAACCTCTTCCTCTAGAATAGTGTCATAAACAAGGGTCACCTACCATAGGGTTCTACCTGACATGACCATATTGGTGTTTATCATCTTCTATATTACTTTATTTAAAATGAATCATTCATTGATTTTTATAGTCCAGCATCTAGTAAAAGGGGCTATAAATAGGGAAGTAATTTTAACTTACTATCATCATGATTTTTAACATCAAGAAACCTAAGAAATTATATTTATTATGATAAATAAATTACCTAGGTAATTTCCTTTTTATAATTAATATACTTTATTCCTCTATTATTTGAACATTTTAAGCCTTTCCTCATTCTTTACATATTCTCTATGGTTATGTTTCAATTTTTATTATTCAGGTGGAGGTAATGTGATATTACACAAACTTGGTTACATGGTTTATAATTGGTTCCAACATAATTGTGTTGATTTTATCCGTTTCCCTATAAGTATTCTTCCATTTGATTGATGTTATTTGATAATACTTGGACATGGACTATCAAATAGTATTCATTAGGTGATATGAAATAACTAAAAACTCCTGAAAACCATGAAGTTATTTCAGTGGAATCAGTGCTGTGTATAGTTCATCACAAAAATCATTAATACATATCTATAAAAGTTTTTCATATGGAAGATAATTATTTATAGAGTAATTTATTAAATTATGTCTAGAAATAATTTCAATGAAACTCTCATTTTCAAATATTTCAAATTGAGGAGTCAATGATGGTCATTTGAATTATAATTGAGTTGAATATATAGAAATACTATCATCCCAGATATCTCTATGTAGAAATAGACCATGTCTGAAAATTACTGTTAAAGAATATTTTTTCTCCTTCCAAGGACTACAAAAAGATGCTCATCTTTTCCAATGAATTATTCATTAGCATCCCCATCATGGGATTTCATTGAGTGATAATGTGTGTCGTTTATTGTTATAGATCCCCCATGACACGAAAAATAAGGAATGTTGAGTTCCAATATTTATTTCATGGAGGAGTATCCTTCACCCAATTTGGATATGTCATCCTTTCTAGTTATACTAGAAAATACCACCCCTCCATTGCATACATTCAGCTAGTCATGTACATATGTGAGTTAGGGATATCTTATGGAATCATCATTAGAGTGAACTACCTATTAAGACTCACTGGTGAAACCTGATATAGATGTCCTACCTATGCAGGCTATTAATGTCAAATTTATTCCATCAAGGGGGTATATTTTTTAAAATGTATATGATTATACTATGGGGTAAATGATTTGGTATTATTTATCAATAATTTTTAAAAAACCTCCATCTTGGAAAGAGACATAGTTGGGTTATTAATCTATAATGATATTGGACGATATGTTCCTTACTATATAAAATGAACTTGAGTATAGGAACATTCCTCTCTATGAGAAATACTACCAATAAGAATATCTCCCCTAAAAATTTTGGCATTTATCCACCTCATCTCCCATAGATTTCCATTATATTCGGTGAAACATTCTTTACTTGAAAATGTATAAAATTCCTCAAGTGTTGGTTAGATGGTGGATATAGCCACACCATTTCCTTTCCATTAGTATTAACATGTCAATTAGGTGGTAATATAGCATTCGATAGATTCAACATATTTTGATATATCCTATGATTTCGTGCATGCATGATTTATGAATCAATGGGGACCATGTCAATGGTGGATGCATCATCATTGTATCATTTGATGTCAAGGTCTTTCTCAAATAAAATGGTGATGATAAATCTAATAAAATTAATTTATTCGTTGTATAGAACATGAATCATTTCATTATCCCCTATAGAGTGAAAAAGGTATCCACCAACCCTGGAATATTTTTTATGGGGTGAATTGTGATCCTTTTTATCATTTTAATTCCCATTGGGCCAATTTGGATTATACACACATGAATAATTAACTAACCTCCAAGATGGATGATGACCCTCAGGGAATATCCAATAGCATTCACCAACCATTCCCTTATTAACGTTGAAGGATCACATAATGGGAGTAACTTTAAGGATATAACTTTTTTAAAAATTCTGCCATATTAAATATGTCTGATTTCATAGATGGAGGAGGTTGATGGAGTGTAAATACCATAAATACTAAAAGGTATTGTTATCATGGTTCTTTAAAAATAATATCTTAGTGATTTTTAAAATTTTATGATATGATTAGAAGTGGTTTTTTGAAAAATTATTACATCCTAACAAATTATTATTGCTCCCGCAATGTTGTGGGGGTAATGACTATCATTACCTTTTTGAATTTATGATGATTTATTCCAGAATATTCTATGTGATGTGAATTTTCAAGGTTTGATTCACATTACACTAATCATTTATCTATGTTTTTTTACATTACTTGTCTCTGATGGTACTTATTTCTTAACATTCATGGTTTTTTGATGTAATAAATTATCAATGGAATTATCCAATCACATATGTCATTTTTCATCTTTTGGATTGGCTTGGAATCACATAATTTAAAAACTATAATTTAATGTTCCTAATAATAAAATTCATTTTAATAATATTCCATTTCCTTCCTTGATTATTGATGAACTATATTACCCAATGAGTGGGGTGAAATTTAGAACTCATATTATCCCCCACTCTTTCATACATATATTAGAGAGGTTACAAACAATTATCTAAAAGAGTGCCTTCATGATACTATGATGGACATACATTTTTTTCTTCACATATCCTTCCTATATTTGTATTCCTTGAAGTAGAGAGGGAAACCAAGTCAATTTGGATGGAAAACTCACTTATTACCTCATCATTTTCAGTTCTCTCTCCATAAGTCATATATATCACCTTGAGAAGGGTGGGGGAATTATTCTTCATGTTGAGGCACAAAAAATGTAGGTATTACTCCCCTAAAATCATTTTAATATATAATTATGAGTTTTATAATGGCTATAACATCACATGTATATCATATTTGGAAATTTTTTTCCTTATAATCATACTATTATCCTCATCCATGAAGGTAGATTCCTCAACCTGATGTAAAATTAGGGGTTGTTTACCTATTTCCTTAACAAACTAAATGAATTCATTGGAAAGATATTCCATTTAATTAAAGAATAAGTGTTTTAGAGATAGTATAGATGATTATATCTACATATAAATATCCATTGGTTTGGAAATGAAGATTAACATAGTATAGTGGACCTCAAATTCCCAATTGCTACTCGATATGAGGGAACTCTTAGGGTAGTAATCACATAAAGAGGAACATTCTATTGGGGTGAGATGACATAGTAAGGACTAACTTTTTATTGAATTTAATTTTGATAAACTCCAAGGTAAATTTAACATTTTTTCTCATGGGGTGGAATTCCACTCTATCTTGATGTTGGGGTGTTGTGAGAACCACTACAATATATTCCCTAGGGAGGACCTTCAGGGTGGATGGTCTAGTATCCATGGTGGGGAATTTGGGGATATTAATCTATATAGGACTTCAGTTGTTACTAATTTATTTTATTAAGGGAGTAAATTCCTCACCATAACAGACTTTTCTGTTATTAATGATTTTGTGGGTTTGCAGACTACAACAAAGAGATGTAATAGGGATATAAAGATATAAATTCTTTGGGGTAGAAATGTGAGTCTAAAACTAAAATATATGTTATCCCAGATGAAATTACATGGTTCATCATGGTCTGATGTTAGGTCTTGTAATCTTATTTTTGGGAGTCACGTGGTTTGAACAACAACCTTCTTACACATGAACCATTCTAGGGGACCTCTTAACTATCACTATAATATATAAAACATTTCCTGAGAGTATCCCCAAATTTATTGGAATGAATCACAAAATTTGAATTCATATGAATATGATCTTAATTTAAAAACTATCTATGATACTAATATGAAAAATTTACTTCTATGTGAGGATATGAATATATCCTCACCCTACAATGGGTTCCACTGGTTAATGTCAGCAAACCTTTAGCGTGTAGTAATTAATAGCATCCTCACATAACAACTTCACCAAAAAATTTTGTTGAACTAATATTTATAGAATGAAAATAATAATTCCCTTTATAAGCTACCATAATATACAATGATATCATTGTTAACTGATAGGGGTATGACCCTTCATTAAAGTGACGACCAAGGTTCGCTAATGAACTCCAATTGAAAAAAGAAGATAATCTCAATCATGATTTATATCCTTCACCATGATATGTTTATGATACCCCTGAATGGGATCGATAATATGATCTCACCCCTAAGTAAATATTAATATATGTTGATGAAATACACAATGTTGTTGGGGGTATGAATATGAACATTCTCCTTAGTGTATTTAGAAACATACTTATGATCATATTTTGTTACTATTAGAATATTCTAGAACTTATCATTACTTTTGTAGGGATTGAAACCATCCCCTAAAATTCTACAAGGATTTGTTTTATTTCTTCATATAAAGTAACAAAGATATGAGCTTGCTCTTTAGTTGGAATGAGAATATTGGATCTCCCATATCCTATGGTTTTAATAAAAATATGTATATATTCATCTTTTTTATGGGAATGGATGTGATATTTCCCTCCATTTTATACCAAAATATATAGGCATGGTCCTCCTAATACTATTATATTATGATAGTTGGCATATTATGTATGAGTGTGAATATAGGACTAGTATTAAATAGTGGTAGTAATATCATGAATAGATCCTTTTATGGGAATAAAGATATAAGACTAATCCCTTTCATCAATGGTATGTAATCAACTATGGGATGTCCTCGTGATTTTTCAGACCTAAGTGATCATGGTCAGGATGAATGCAAGAGCCTCCTACTAATATTAGTAAGGATTATGGGACACTTTTTATACTGAATAACACTCATTGCGGGAAGAATATATGAATTCCAAGAGATAATGAGTTTAATTCAGGCAAACAAAATATCAAAATTTCTGATAGGGTTTGGACACATTAAGGTTGAATCCTTCAGGACCTGCATGTTCTAGGTGAAGTTCCATAGGCACTGATTATGGTAAACCCACTTGAATGATTGTATCCTCTGTGAAACTTCAGTCTATTTTTTTAAGGATTCCATCATATGATCGTTATTTTTAAAAAAATGACACCCATTTTGTAACGTTCATGAAATATACCTCCCTCTTATACCGCAAAAATATATCCCATTCTCTGATATTAAAGGGGATTCTAACATTAAATATCCTCTAGATTCCCTCAATTCATTATACAACATCTGTATCGATCCAAATAAGTGATGCATCCCTATAGGTATCCATATTTTTTAAAATACGACTAATGAGCTCTTGAAACTCCAATACAATGGTATAGATAAATTTCATGAAGATTCATAACCTTCCTGATAGAGGAAAATCCCTCCCACATCTTTGGGTTTCTTGAAATAATTATCCTTTATAAAACCATATACATGGGACCAAATACATTACCCAAAGGCAGGACACCATGTTTCATGAATCACTTACCTTTATGAGATACTTGATCTCCATGAAACACCATACCATTATGAAAATCATGTAGAAGGTCCCCATTTGATGCATTCTTTTAGAAGAAACGTCTTCATGAACATTGTGTCCTCAATAGCCATTTACCCATTCAAATATAGTTCATTTTTTCCTTAATATTCACACAACTTGTATAATTATCATTTTTCCCATTTTCTTCAAGAATGGCCTTGATAGTTATGCCGCCTTTTTATCATAATAATAATAACCCTTATATAGGAATCCACATATGGCACCTCACCATAGAAGTGTTTAGAAATCGTTCCATCCAAAGGATCCTTAGCAATAGATATGTAATCCTTAAATATGGGATCATCATGAAAATCCTCTCACCTTCCTAGTATGGAATCCTAGTGTCTTATCCTCCCCTCCTTCTAGGAAATGCTCTCCCAAGGAATATGCCCCACAAAAGTTTGAGTTGTATGACTTTATAATACATATTCCAAAATCCTAGATGCATGATGTTAATCTATGTGATGATGTCCTTAGTGCATCATATTAAACTGTAACCCTACCCTGTGCGGTGAACATGTGATTACCTATGTATTAATCCCATGGGATGACACCTCACCTTTAAACTTGTGAGATGAACATTGGACACCAAGTGTATGAATCGTTTGGGATGATAACCCATATTTTGGGATGCCTATATGCATGATCCCCACAATATCCCATCATTTCTTTAGTTCCATGGCAAGAAAATCCTTACTATATGATGCTAAAATACAATGGCTGGCCCCATCACATTTCCTTAGACTATGCACTCGAACAACGTGGATCATGATCCCTATCTCCTAATAGAGTACATATGATTCCTCCTGAGTCATAATATCAAAACACATGGGGCACCCTCCATAATGTTTTATCCAAATACCCCAACACCACCATTAAACCTGTATGTCTTCTTATTAGATGGGGGAAGATCCATAGTGTGATAATCTTTCCTTGAGAGAAACATAACCTCGCCCAACTTATCCCACTAAAACATTAATCTTGTGACCAACTTGACCTGAAAAGAAAATAATTATATAACCATACTATGCTAACAGATTATTATGCCTATGACCAAATAGCCCCTATAAGATATAATACCAATGACCTCATCACGTACATCAGAATATATACCTCATGTAAGGACTATGAGATACTCGAGGACTAAAGCATCCGAAGTCCTAAGTCCCTGGTTAAAATTACCTTGTATTGTACATGAGATGACTAGGGTTCAACACCTAATATTCCACATATTTAAGATGACCAATAATTTGATAGAGGAATGCATAATAGGTTCCAAATACACCAAACATCCATATACATCTTGATGCATCATATTTCACCATTATATCCATCCATAAGTATCTTAACCACCAAGATATGAGTACTGTAATTAACAAACAACAACCCTGAGATAGCTCATGGAATTATATTCATCCACATGACTCAAATATATAATGGATACCTATACTATGAAATGAGATCCAAGGAAGATTCCATGGAAGGATGAATCTACATCTATTTATCCCATTTCTGATAGTGATCCAACATCTCGAATCATGGTGTAAGAGGTCACCTACCATTGAAAATTTATAATGCATGAAAACAAACCTTCCACCCGAGAAGAAGAGTGAGAATATCCATGTAAAAACCCCATTCAAGAGACTAATAAATGTGAAATTTCCTCAAATTAGTAAATACATTTCCCCTAAAGATAGTGATGGAACAAAAAATTGAAACTTTGATATGAAAATATTCAGCATAAACTATCATTAGAATAATAAAGTTAGAAATTTTGAGATTAGATGTCACCAGTTTTAGTTATTCGGTATTAGGATTCACCAAAACAACATCATTGTCCCCAAATCATATCATTGTCATTAAACTATGGGAAAGTGAATGATGTTGGACATCTTTGGCCAGAGACATCATTAAAATGGATACCTCACATATCCTAGAAGGAATTGAAAATAATGGGGACATTGGTAATCAGAATCTTCAGAGCTGTACTGATGGATGAATTAATGTTTCATATATGACTAAAGAATCTGAAAGAATTTTACAACCCACTTTCAATTGGTGTGGGGGAGGGATAATTGGTGGTGATGAAATCCCCCAAAACTATACTCCTTACATGATATCCACTACTTCCAAATATACTAGGAATCATCACCCCATATCTCCTTCCAATATCATATAGCAGAGGTTCTTAAATAATTGTGTTCATCCCAACTAAAAATTAGGGTTAATACCATCTAGGGATTTAGTATTATGGGACCTATATGAATTGGCACCAAACATATTAAAACACCCATAAGGATAACATAGGGGGAGAACCCCAACATACCATTGAAATTATTTTCAAGTTCCTCTCCCATGAGTTGTTTGTTGGATCACTTTACTACACTAATGAGATATGGGATGCTAATTCCATACCAATGGATACCACCACCAAGGATCCACCCAAGAGGGATCCCACAAGGCCCCACTAAAAATACAGTTATGGGATACTAATTCCACACCTATGGATACCACCACAAGGGATCCACCCAAGAGGGATCCCACATGGCCCCACTGAAAATAATGACTAGTTTCATGATCCAATGAGTAGATCAATCACATCCCTTCTCACATATTCCTAATTTAAAAAACCTAATGTTGACTCCCACAAATTCCATAAACCCTACATAATATGATGAATATCCTTCAACTCAAAATTTCCCTACCAATACAAGAGAACTTCATAACACCTTAACAACCACTACGTGGGGGCTCGTCTTCACTAAATTGGGATCAAGATCCCATAAACCCACCATTTATGTCATCTGTACTCTACCAATTGTTGGTACTACCCAATAAATCATGGAATTACCCATGATGAAGAATCTCATCCCATAGGTTCATCATGTGACACCACCAATCAACACAGAGATCCTTTCTATGAAAGATGCATCCTCTTCCTCAAAGATCCATTAATGGTAATGAGGAAGAATGACAATTTAATGGGACTCCCTACAAAACTATTCATAGAACATGATAATGGAATACCCACTACCCTTATAAGATTTCACTCAGATAACTATAGTGCTTCTTTGGGGAGGAATGAGGAATGTATCATGTCACCATCATCCTATTAGATTATGAGATAATTTATGACTCAATGGAGGTAGCACAACCCCAAACAATAGAACTAGGTGTATAACATCATCGATTATGGATTACTATCATAGAAACCAGGGTCCATAATATCACTATATTTCACCATAGGTACATGTACATGGATGATTTTATCATATCCTTCTCGGGATTTCTAGTGTAGACATCTATGCCACCATCAAAATCCCTAGTCATTACATATTCCATGGAATTATTTGGTACATGAGTTACAGATTGACACCCTTGGATTATGATGAACACTATACATATCCATTGGTGGATGATGACCATCGAAATCTTTATAATGGTATATATAACCTATCTTATGTAGATATGATCATGAAGTTGGCCTCACCTATAGAATACACTCTGATATTTTAGTAGATTTTAGCCTATGTAGAACATCATACACAAAAAGAGTTAGAATCATGGAAGGTCCTCATAAAATCCACCCACAATCTCTAGAATAGAAGAAATTCTTGGTTGGGATTATCAGGAGTATGATTATCCTCCTAAAAAGGATAAAGGGGGATACTTGAGGGAAGTATGAGAGTCTGACCAAATACTAGTCTTGTTCGGTATAGCCAAGACCCATGGATTCACCATCCCAGAGTACCTCACCAAATTCTAGGACTCATGTATCTACAAAATTATGTGTTTGGTGATCAACTAGCTCTAATATTTCCGACTAGTATATTCATCTAACCATGTGAATCTTGAATCTATCTATCATTAGTGTTGAATAATTGTTATTGAAACACTCTTGGTTCCTCAACACCCTAATTGTTATGAATATTTCCACAATATTTTAAATACTATAATAATGATCCATACTATACTCTAGAATATCAATCATGAGGCATATCCCAATGTTAAAATCAATGTATTATGGAAGTATTCATCCTCCACTCTAGCCACATTTTATCTAAATTATATTATAGTCTGCCTGGTAAGTCTATTAACAGTGATAATTTGCCTCCAAAATCGACTATAATAAATTTCATTATGAAAAACATTAAGGAGGAGTAGAGAAATAGAGAAAAATACATGGTATGTGATTGATTGAATTCTCATTGAGTTAAGACCTACTATTAGGCAGTACTTCTCAAAAGGGTCCCCACTCATCAAAAGAGATAGGCATTGGGCCTCGAGTGGCTCACCCATTGAGGTACTATCACATATATACTTTTATCTATAAAAGGATATGGGAGTTTCTGATATCATCATCCCATAATAGGCCATGCAATAAATTGATCCGTATTCCATGTTTTTTACTTTACTCTTGGAACTAGAATCCTTCATGTAGCTCAATACCATGCCCATCAATTAATAATTCCCAGGGATAAAAATGTTATAGGGGACCATATAGTCCTCCTACAGAGTACCTAGTCCTTCATGTATAGGAATATAAGGTCGATACATGAATCCATTCATATCCAGTCTCGGTAGATGCTGGTGGCACTAGAAATTAGCTAAGATATGACCCATCTACCCCACTAGAACAATATGACTACCCTCCTTGGGACAATGATTGATACGCCTCGTGAACTAGTTGATCGGCCATGGATATTGTGGATACCATCCCACAAAAATATAATGTGATAAACACTCATGTCACTTTATATAGGCAATCATAATATATACATTATGATTCATCCAAAGGTGAATTTTTTCCTGGCATGGGTAGATAAAATCTTCTCAACCCCTGAATTCAGTTTTCCAAGGTTATCCTCATACAATGTTGTGGATGACCCCATACATCACATGAAACACTTAACCCCATGATGTGTCCTGATTCTATGCTCTATATAATAAAATTATGTTTCCAAAATACAGTGCTCCATCCTTACATTGGAAGGATTTCCACTTGTTTGCTACAACCAAATGGCATCAGGATCGTCAATGATTTAGAGGATATATGTATGTAATTAGTTTACCAATAATGATCTTCCATTGATAACACCAGTACTTTTAGTATTTAAAAATGAATTAATAGGAATAATGAATGATTTTTTACTTCATTACTCGATGGAAGAGGCTTAAATACTCCATTGATATGTAGATTTCCAACTGTTTTCAATTTTCATGGAGGATTTCAAGGACGATTTGGTCAATACCCACAACTCCCTGAATTATCCTGGATGGTTTCTACAATTTTATAAATGATAATAAAATTTGTATATATACTTTGAGTGGACCAAGAAATAGTTTCACCCGATACAACATCTATATCCAGTATGAAAACTTATAAAGGAGTAAATGACTACTTCTATTGGGACTATGGACCCGCATCTTGTCCACCATTAAGAACCTCTATTAGACAATACTTTTTAGTTGACAATCCATTTATTTCTTCTGTATCAAGTTCACTATCACTATTAAAAATTTTCACATCCCCCCTATAAGGTCGAGGAATCTAGGAATCCATTTGTAGTATAGAAGAACAAGATCTACTCCTTCATGATTTTGCAAGTCCCATGGAACTTCAACTATTCCATGGAAAACAACATTGTTAAGTACTAGAATATATAATTACCAAAGAAGATAATATTCTCAATCGAACTATATTTTTTTCACCACAGTATCCTTAGGTATACCATTAAGGAGTGATTCATATAAAAATAATTCCTCTCAGACCAAGTGAATTGTGAACTAATCACATTGGTCAATGACCCGAAATAGGTTAAACATATATTTTCTAACAACAACAGTAGGGATTAGGACTTTGATGAGTGGAAATATGCCTCATTAAATGGTATGTAAATGTATAATGACTAACCAACCCATAATATGGTCACTCTAACCTATAGTATTATCTATTCTCACTTGTGTAAATATGCTGCTATTATGGTCACTGCATCCACTCCATCTTCCTCATTAGTATCAAAACCATCCAAGTCTCTTAAGAATAGGTTTTCAATTTTTCTTGGCCATCATAATCCCCTGCCAATGCTGAAACTAGCCAAAAATCATGGTAAATTCAAGCCTCTTTGACTAAGTGAGAACCCCAATATTCATCTTTTCCCATCATATTCCCTCGATGATGGAAATTTATCTGCATCTATGAATTATATCGGGTTGTTGAACTGTTTCACAATACTACGGGATGATGAAGACCCCAGTCCACCATCATTTACATCTTTCAGACTCCATCAAAGAAAATATAGACATCGAACTAATAGGATGTGTTCCTAAGTAAGTGATCCAAATGATACTATTCACAGAACTTAGAACAGACATGAAGCCAAACATAGAGACTTATAAGCACATACCTCTTAGGACAATCAATTGAATACACCTCCATAATCGACTTTATTGGTTTATCAAGTGTCCTTGTTGCAACATAATCATGATTATCCATGATTAGGTAGGACCCAACCATATTCGTCTATTTCATAGCTTAAACCATCTAGTTAGTTCCAGGGTATGAGAAATACTATCTTGTCTTTAATGACTCATTCAAAGGCACCCATTTCACCCCTATTAAATTGTTTCACTAACCATGAAATGGCATTCCCCTTACATATACATAGAATGTACTAAAGAACACCACAAGTTTATTAAGGAGACAATCAATGATTGATGCACTCTACCCATCTATTGATAATTGTGAGGACTTTATCAGGGCCCTAATGATCAATCTCCTATTTCAGAATGAGTTAGTTATCACTAATACCTCTAATACAGATGACATTCAGAAGGAGGATTGAGAAGATCGTATCTCCATCTCTAAGGTGGAAAATGATGCCACTATTCAGGGGTATATTCCACCATTTTATATCTTATTTCAGTTCAATGGAATGGAAATGATCAATTTCCTAGTGGATAATTTCATCTATAAAAATCCCATCCTTACCTTGATTTTCAACAATGTTGAGTTCATTAAACCCGATGTAACTATCTCTAACATAGAAATTCTTGGGTACAAAATAGTGTGAATGGAGAGTGCATGAAATGATTCTACTGAAAACATTATTTAGTGGCCTTGTAAAAAACATTGATTTTATGGTATTCTCAAAGGATATGTACCAAAACACACTAATGGTATGTATTTAGCTCTATATTCATGCATGGGATCCCTCTTCATACCATCAATGCATCAAATACTCCCCTGATGGGTAGTTGGGATACTGTAGGGAAATGTTTCTCCATTGAAATCTTCTGAGACCCAATATCTAGACATTGAGTACAACAAAAGCGATAGAAAATAGATATATATTAATTGTAATGACCATATCAACACCCATAATGACTTTACATTCAACGTAGTAGTTCCTTGAGAAAATTTGAAAGACATCATTTTTATCTCAATCCACTAGTTAAAAATAAAGACATAAAACATAGGATGTTACTTTATCTTATTCATGAAAAAGGTGATCCATTATATTACCTCATACTCATACATGAGATAGACTAAATCAATTATTTATACCTTAATACTATGAGAAACTAATGTATCCACCACATGTACACAGACCAAGACACATTCTCATTTTTTAAAAGGGGAGGATGACTACGTGTAGGTATAATCGATATCATTTCTATGATATCATAGGTGGGTGTCATAATCATAAAACACATGGTATTAGAGAAGAAGCTTTCATCACTAAAATCACTATATAAATGTAACCCCTTATTGAGGACTCTTCTTCTTCCAAAGTAGATTGTACTAACACTATGGGATCTACATCTTCCATAGAGTGGCCTACACCTCCAATCATCATGCCTGATATAATGAATTGGATATATAAAAAAATCAACCCATATAATTTGAAGAGTGTGAATCCAAAATGGTCAATGAGATGATAAAGGTGAATCATGGAATAGAAAAAGACTTTAGGCCAATGCTAATCATTGTAGTCTACTCTATATGGGAGTAGTATCAGTTTGTGGAGTTCTTATAAGATCATGATGACGTGTTCACATGGAGATATAAATAAATTTTATGGATTAATCCTATAGTTTTTTTCATCACATTGGCCTCCCTGTAGGCCATAGTGGGTTCAAAAAGTCACCTTGGAATATGCATCCTTCCCATATTTCCATTTATGAGGTTGAAGTGGAAAATATATTCAAGGATAATGTTTTACGGATGGTCATTACCCCTGGTGGCTGGGAAACATTTTCCTAGTTAGGGGAAGAAATTAAAAATTAATATATTGAATTAAATTATAGGACCCCAACTGTCATTTATTGATGTTTGAATTTCCCTTCTAATAAATGTTTGTTGACTAATACAACAGTTGGTTCGTCGTAGCTCTACTTAATGAAAGGATATTCATTTTATAACCATATATATATGGAAATTAATTATGTGGAAGCCACAACCTTCAGAGAACCCCATGGAATCATGTTTTATGGTGTGATAAAATATGGTCTATAGAATGTCTGGCATACAAACCAATGTTCTAAGAACCACATTTTCAATCCACTCATGTGACATTGTTGATTTCTATGTGGATTATTTGGTTGATAAATCTCGCCAGTGTTAGGACCATCCCAAGGGTCTTGAGAAAAAAGATTCTTTCCCCCCATCCCATTAATTTAAGTTAAACTACTTGAAGTGTTCATTCTATGTTACCAATGTAAAATTCTTCATTATCATTGTATGATATAGAGTCATTTACATTGATCTAGAGAAGATTAGTTTTATCAACAATATTCCTCCTCCATATAACCTTTTAGAGTTGTGAGGCCTCCAAGCCCACCTGGTCTATATCCAATTAATCTTGGTAAATATGGCTACGATATGTAATACATTTTAAAGACTCCTAAATATTTCCACTATATACTAGTGTGGGGTGAAATACCAACCATGATTGAGTATAATACATAGTATCTACTATATACTCTATTATTGATGACACCTTTCCCAGGGAAGCCTCTGGTTATTTATTTGACCACCATGGAACAATCCCTTATTGACATCCAGGAACTGAAGAATAATGAAGTAAAATTAAATATAATGTATAATCTCAATCACTTGTTCCCAAAAATGGATACCATATATTAACCCATTAAGTAGAGTTACCTCACCTTGGTCATTTATATTCATAATTTTTTAAATTATTTGCATCACCATGAGATAGTTTTGGAATATAACATCAATAAACTGAAGTTAATTCTAAATCTCCTCATATTTATTTTATTCTCGTAACATTAAGATATATTTCAAAAATAGAAAAAAATTAGATTCCACCACCAAAAGGATATAATAGGCTAATCTCTGAGAGATTTCATGTCTGCACATACACCTCTTGTGGGATTTCTCTTTGATGTTGATTTCCTTGATGGTTCCATCCTCTCCATGGATTAGGTTACACAATGTTGGAATTTTTATTTAGATGGTGAATCCTGAATACTAATTCAAAAAAGTCTCATGCAACCAAAATCTCAATAGGATGGACATTAGGATTGTCTTCATTACTCCCACACAATCTATCTTTTCATTCTCATTCATTTTTTTGGAATGGTTGAACCAACAACATGGAAATCTATCATGATTCTATCACTAGACCCGAGTTGGCCAATGAGATTGATTTTCCAACCTTTATATAAAGGGAGACTCTGAGGAAGTCATCAAGAAGATCTATTGAAACCATATCACTAAGAAATAGGCCCACATGCCCCTACTGGGGTGGACCCTAGAGTTGATGGCCCATTACACTTCTCATCCAAATTTTACTCATGTTTAACAATCATTGAATGACTAATTAAATGCACTGGATGGCTTAGAAAAATCATCATAAGAACATATCCAATATTAATTATTCATTAATTTGACACATCGAAGCGTGATCACCCCCATTACATATGATGATGAAGACCCTCATGTAAACTAGACGGAATCCAACACATATTTTGATGAACCCTCAAATTAAAAAATGATCAAATGAGTTCACAATTGGATGAGTCCCTTTGTTGAGTATCTCTAACAGAGAACTCCAACTAGAATAAGATGAGCATAAGAAGATCCATCGATGTGTGGAACGGTTTTCCCTCCAGGGTGGCCTTTTTCATGAGCAGAACATCTTCTTGAATGGTTTTAATGGAATAAAAAAACTTCACATCCAATGGATGATGATACCTCACGTTATGAGAGAGTTCTTAACATGATCTTGTTGATCCCATCAGGTGGGACCGATTCATTCCCACCAGATCTGAACGATTGTTTACTTCTGGACCACAATGGTTCATGACTACATCAAAATCACATAGAGGTTTCATTCATGCTAGATCCATCCCAAAATCATGAATTAACCATTGGATACTCTTCATACCACCATGTATATATAGAATTTTTCTATATGGGGAATTGATTTTGTGGGTCCCTACCCACCAGTGACATCTTTGTAATACATTATCTTTCTCACTATCACAGAATTATTATCAATGTGGGAAGAGAAAATCCCACTAATTGGGATCAAAATCCATTCCATGATTTTATTTTTAATGTACTGCATCACAAATAGTTTTGGGATTCATCGCATGATTTCCACAGACAATGACATCAACATTGTGTCATTGTAGTAAAAAAAAATTTAAACAATATAAATGTTGCAGTTCATACACATTTACTTCATCAACATGTATCAAAATGGGTGGATTAATAAAATTAATAAAACCCTAGATAACATACAACAGAAAATGGTGGGATATAATTTTTAGAGTTTTCTCAATTATATATCTAGTTCTCGCTAGGCCTATCACACGATGACTCAAAGTTGCACCCCAGAGACCCCTTAATATGTTTATTATCATACTACTGTAGTTCTATATATATAGAATCAGTTTCCATAAACCCATATAGAAATATATGATTAGAAGATACCTGATAGGAGAGTATATGTTTTTTGAGAGAATTTTGAATACATTAATGAATAAATGATTTTTAATTTCATAACCTATAATGGTGTAAAATTTAGTGGCATGACTATTTAATAAAAAATTCCACCTCCACTCTTTCCACTATGGTTATATAGTTCTTGATCTCAAGATTAACATGATTCGTGGAAAGAAGCCCCCTTAATATAACCCAATGGGGAAGGAACATATATTATTCATATATTATACTCCAATGACATATACTCATTGATCACCATGGATGGGGAGCATATCATGCATCCTAACAATTTTGGGTTCCTCAAGTGGTACTTCACATGAACCCATAGTTGGGGATATATGACTGTAAACTATGAAGCCTAATGTACTCAACACATGATGTTAAACTATAGCCTTAACCAATGTGATAGACATGATATGCCTCATATAAAAAAATGAAATAAATATATGAATTCTTTATCACATGATATTTAATTGTATCAATGTATTGTGTAATAAACATGGAATGAATCATATGATAAATATGAGATGATTAAATTTCCTCACCTGAGAGGAAAGAACCCTTGTTATTTTGGTCTCCCCCATGTCATATTCTAGAATTATGTGTGTCTCGATTCTGAACTCAAGGGGATACATATTGCAGCCTAGAACCATAACTTTCCACCCATCAAAACAGTCACCCCCATGTGAGTTAGTTTTTTCTATCATTAGTACCCATGGACACGTTTCACATCATGATCATTTTTTGGCTTTAAAATACACTCTTCCCTTATTATAGGTTTAGTCTTAGTCACTCGAATCCAAACTGTATTACAACATCCAATCAAAATGATGTCACACTACTATATAATCCATGTGATAAGAAAAGGACACATCCTTTGACAAAAATGAGATTCATTTTGAGTCAAGAATAATATTATTCAAGTAAAAATAAGGAGACAACCACATATAGTCCCCTTGGTAATCCTCATTGGGTGTGATCACCAATAATATTCGTCGTCCCACCAACTTGTCAAGAAGAAACTGGTTATATCTATACATATCCCAAGTTGACCCCATGTCCATTTTCCTAAGGTTCATGTTCCAATTATATTCCCCTAGACCATCAGTAGGCTGATATTCCCTCACGAACCAACATTAGGAGGTAACAATGAGTTTCCCTAGTGCGTAATCCCCAGATATATCCATATTTATCCAAAAAACCCTATTGGGGGTGTAAGCATCAATCATATTCGCTAACCCACCAACAGGTTGAGTTACCCTATTTCTCGACATGAGGAAGCAAAAATGGCCAGCATAATATATAATATCTTAACATATCAGCATTTCTTATAACAATAAAAAATGGGATACCCTATTTGAGAAGAACATGATTCTTTGGGAGATGAGCATGAGATGCATGATGCAATAATCATGTGATGATACTCTGGTCCCCCCAAGAATATTCTGCATGTAATCCCCGATCATACTATTCAAAATCCACAGTAGTACCCTAGGTAGCATTATTCTTAGGCACATATTGAAATTTTCTATGATCCCCAACAAAAAAATAACACCACTAGAAAAATCCCACCATATAAAAAGTAATATGACTTTAAACTATAACAAATATGTATCCTCACTGTATAGTGTTAAATTATGTGTTCAAATTTTTCTCATCATTATTCTAAACAACATTGTCCACATCCCTATCATACGATGTGAAATTGGGTGATGACTTGACCCCCCACTTGAAAGGAATCCCTTCAAATCCAATATGGTCTCCCAACACATCATGTTTTATAACTTTGTGTTGGTTGATTCTTAGATCCATGGGATACATAGAGATGTTAAAATCTCATATCCTTGATCCAAATTATCCACCACATTATTTTAGGTCCTTCCACCTTAGGAACATGCTCTATCATTTCATATTTATATTCTCTTTTAGTGTGATTGACTGTACACTATAATAGATCAAAAAATGATTAACAACCCCCTCGGTATCTGAACATTCCATCTTCCAAACATTATGAACTCCTTGGTGTAGAACTTTATCACCCTCCTAATCTGAATAGGCCCCCTAACTACAATGGTACATGTACACATTGTCCCAACTAATAACCTGGTAACAGTCCCCGATTGATCTTAGTAAACACATGATAGTTCCCATATTTCTAACAAGGTCAATAGTTAAACACACATTTTTTCAACCCATTATTTTATGGTGTAGTTTTAGAACATATTATTTAAACCAATTCATCAGTTATCCATTTCCCATCACTCACCCATTTTTTCAGGGATCAGATCTCTTTAGTCATTATTTACCTTACAGGTTACCTTTCTTTATTATGGTGGTGTTTCAATGACCATAGTGTTATTCTACTTTGTGTTCAAACATGGTGAATAGGAAATTTGACATCATTGAAATCTTCCCAATATATATTCTTTTTTCCCTGATCATTCTCCCATTTATAGAAAGGGGAACTCCTAGACATGCATTATTTCTCACACTGGTTGTGGATCATGTGGTATTAAGAGTTTTCGTCGAATTTTTCCTCAAGAAAATTTAATATGAGAAAATCCCCATATATAATGTTTCCCCCTATTTGGTTTGAAATCTCTGACCATAATCTTGAAGACATATTCCATGAATTGTAATGTTCAATTTTGGGTAAATGTTCATAATTTGGTTTCATATAGTATAATATGTTTCCCACTATTCACATTTATTTTCTCTTTTATGATGCATGAACACCCCAGAGACACCAAAAAACATGGTCTAAAAATCATTAACATAAAATATATGTCGGTTTACATATGTATGTTTCATGTGGCACCTGATCTCCTTGGATATCTCATCATATAGGTTTATATCTACATCAGTATGCACAAAAAGCCTTGGGAAATAGGAAACCCATACATTTCAAGAGTCCTTACATTAAATCATTTTTAGTCCCACATTGCAAGCTCCATGATTACAAATTGGAAGAAACAACCCTTTTTTGTATAAATAGAATTAACATAAACCACATAACTAGTGTTTTTCTTTATTAAACTGTAACCTATTGAGTCCATTTCTCATTCTCTCATAAGAGGATGACCCTTCATATGGCATTAGTGTACCACCATTCCACGTTATAGAACAACATGTGTCTAAATTCCCAATCATATCAAATATATTGTGATTACTAGACCCACTATCTCTAGTCCTTCTCCAAAAAACCCCATCTGGTGAAACCATGTTTGTTATCATTTTTCTCTTGGGCCCTATGTTCATGAAATGTTCGGCAATGAATAGATGAAAAAACCTTATCATCATACCAAAATGGAGATAACTCTGTGGCCTTAAACTACAACAACCCACAGTCTAAGAATCGTGACCATAATAATTTTCCATCAACAGCAAGACTTTGTTTTTCGTCATAGGGCCTCTATTTACTCTCTTCACATTAGGTTTTAAACTCTCCATATCAACACATTTCTTATAATATTACCACCATTTTTATAGTATATATGAACTTACACAATTTTTATCAATGGTCTAAATATTATGACCTAAAAATATGTGAAATTTCTCCCTGTATCCCCCAATCATCATTGGGGTTTCCTAACCTATTGTGCTTAGTTGAAATAATTCCCCCTACATTCTCTGTAACCTCACATAAGAGGACTGGTCCCTTTTAAAATCGGTTTCCTACAATCCCATTTTCTATTACATTGTGTGGCATGATTCACCATTTAGTGTGATAATTAATGATACCTAGATCTCTTACCTATGACCCATATGAAAAAATCCTCTCTTCTCACACCTTGTTTTGGTCATCATTTTCCAAAGTTTGGTCATTCTGTCATTAAAATATGGAATCATTTTGATGCTTTGGGAGAGGTGATCCATGCACTATGACATTCAACAATGTGATTAATTTTATGGTATCAGGTATAATTTCCACTATTTTCACATGAGGTTTATAATTATTCTCATTCCACACAATCGTCTCCAAACAATCAAAAATAAATGTCCTTAAAATAAGAGACCTAGGATAAGAATCATAAACATAGAGTATTTTTTCAGTTATCCCCATATATTCCCAACATAATTTCTGGTTTGGTTTGACTTTTGTGACCCAAAACTACTCATGGAGAGGGAAAACTATCTATCAGTGTGAAATCCCATAGGGGAAATCTAAATAAAAGTCTAGAATTCAATCATAATGACTCTCTTTCAACATCAAATGAATGTGGGAAGAATGAAAGAGTTAAAAATACAACAGTTCCTATTACCAATTCATAGAAAAAGGCCGACAACACATGTTAGATCCACATGTTCAATATAATGTCAGGGGAAAACCATAACTCCCCCTAATTCTCAAAGTACCTCACCTTTTATTATTTTTTTGTGTATCATATTGTCTTGAGGGAGTGTATTTTCATTTACATCAGTGCATGTGTCCTATTTATATCACGATAAACTATGCTACACACATCCTGACCTTATAGGGATGAACAATATGACAACATGATCAGTGAAACGTCTCTTTAAACTATCAAAATAATATGTTCTCAAAATATGACATTAATTTGAACAATAATCATCCTTTCAACAAGACATTAAAATTGTATCCATCTATATAAATTTCATGATATAATACATTGAAATATTTTAGTAGTTACCCTAATAGGACCCTTCCCCCTTCATTTTTAATCATCAATTACAATAGTTGGGTTATATTACCATTGTTTGGTAACCATGATGATTACCCCCTAGGAAGGTGAGTATGTAAATTGTTCAGATAGATCAGCCCAATTAATTTGTTAAAGGCCATAGTGGAATAATAATAATAGTGTAGAACTCTATTTGAGAATTCCCTAAACTCACCCCTTTCATTACACCATCTTTAATTTGAATCCCCACCATCTTCCATGTCCAAATGGACACCCAAATTTTGATGGATCCTAGAAAAAATGTCCCACCACCGTTCATTGGAACACACCATGAATGAATTTTGATGACAATTTTATAGGTACCATGTTTCATAAATGTTCAACTAAATACCCTCTTTTAATGTTCCCGCTCTTGGTGGTAAAATAGGTGAATTTTTCTATCAAAGATTATCAGTATTATTCCTCTATTGACCAATCACCCCACATTTGCATTCAAAATTATACACATCTCAATTCACATCCTCCATCCCCCCTTTATTTAGGTAGAATCTACTTCCACGGGAATTACCCTTCTCTAGAAACTTCTCACATTAGTAATGAAATATTGTTGTGAAAATTTCACCACTTAAAACAAGGTTTTCCTAGTCAATAATTCTCAACTGTTCAGTGGATCTTTCCAAATGTACCCTACCTAGAACTCTCAAATAATTGAGTGGTCTACTATTTATCTCTTTTTTCTCACACAAATCATGAATCTTGTGGTATTAAATGTTTATATTTTATTGATATATTATTATGATTTAGATACATAAAATTAATATATACACACATAGTTAGTTGATGAAAATAACTTTTATGTCCTTATAGATTAGAGATATCCAAAGTCTTGAGACACACCATTATTTCAACAAATGGAAGTGTTGTATTCCTCGACCTAGTTGAGGGACTGTTCATGTATATCCAACCTCTTCTGGGTGGTAACTATGGACCACCACTACTTATCCATCTCTTCTTCATCCTCATCAGTATAATGAACACCCTGATTATCAGGTATCACTAGCTGGTCCATTTCATCCCATCACATCACCACAAAGAAGGGTATCTATAATTATTCAGCCACATATTTCGCTAGATGCACCCTCATATGATTGATTACCAACACCACCCATTAGGAACAAAATTATTGATATCCTATGGCTAACCCTCAACTTGAAAAATATCATTCCCAGATTCCAAGTGCACCTTAGTACATTCATATTTTGAATCATAAAATGAGACATCAATATGTTTCCACTCTAACAATACTCATTCAGAGAGGAAGTACCGTGCCAAATTTTGATGACCAGGGGAGTCCAAAATACCAATTTTGAGGATAAAAAAAGTGATATTGGGAAACCATTCTACTTTTCAAATCATCCCATGGGGTGTGGGTGATAATGTACTTTACGTTACACCACACATTTCACTAGTCAATCAAATTCTCTACTTTTACATTAGAGCTGGAATCCACAAATCCATAGCTAGTGCAGTATCATACTCAGAGAATGCCTTTATAACATTAGTCATAGTATAATTCATATTCATCAGATAAATATAATTATGGTACATGTATAAAGGGTTGTTTTCCTCATCCAACTCTTCGCCTATAACATTGGCAACCACATACTTAGGCTTAATTGGAGCAATATTGAACACCACACCTTTTATGGATATTAACATTAATCCAAATGATTTGATATCCACCTTCTAAGGAATAGTAAGATAAGTATAGTGAAATACAACCACCTTAATTACCTCTATTAGAGACACAACCATGGATTCCCTCATTAGGATCCCATATTCATCCATCACTACCTCGACTATAGGCCCCATCGGTTCAAGTATTTCCACTAGTGATAGGGTCCCAGAAACATTTTTAAACAACCATTATGTCATAGGTATAACTAACATTTTATTATAAAAATATTAAATGTAAGACTAAATGAGATAAATAATAAGGATTCTGGGATGAATAATATTATCCAACAATATAGTGATGTCACTGGAAGACCTATCAGTAATGGTTCCTCTATAGATGATGATGTACAGCCCATCAAATGATGCTCTTTATCTAGGTTTATTGGATTTATTTGAATGAAAAAACAAGTAAAAATAATAATTATAAGGAATATACTTAGTCTAAATAGGTAATAGAGTCTATTGAGTAATATCATGTTGATATTTCCGTAGTTGAGACACAATTACAATCACTAGAAATTCCTTGATGACAGATGCCTAGCCACTTTTGAACACATAGTTAGGAGGAGGTTCCATAGTTTCCCCTTGAATTGTAATCTCAAACTATTCATCCTCCAATGATCCATTATAGATCTCCCACTCCTTTATATTAGTGGATCCCTACATAATCAAAATAAAAAAGTTAGAAAACCTAAAGGAATGAAAATATAGGTGATCTACAACAAGGTCATAAATTTACCTAATCAGCAACAGGATCATCTTCCTGAAGAAATTCTAGAAAAGAATCACTCCCCTAGGAATACTCCCTCGATAACCCCGCATGACTAGCCTGTCCAATAGTTGATTCAACCATTGAGAGGTCTAGAGGGGTGGGAATATATAGTAGTATCCAAACAAGACTCATCTATGGGCATGTCATTCCATATTAATGGATCATGTCTTTCAGATTCAAAATTTGTCGCACTGCCTCGGTCCTGGGATCCAACAAGCTCGCACGGACATGGCCCATGTCAAGAAAGTTAATCTTCTAATCCTAAAGTTGAATCCATATTGTGTGGGGGGTTAATTTTCAAATTTTCTCACATCTCCTTGAAGAATCTAGGAAAAATTCATCAAAAAATTTATGCGGTGTATTCTGTTCCCTATAGCCTTATCATGTACCTTCAGAACCCCCAAGAGTGCCCTCCCTCCTCCCAGGGCTATTTTATTAAGATATTTGGGCTTGGTGATGCTATTCCTCCTAGAGATCCGAGATCAACATCTACTTCCCTTCCCCTAGCTCGGATCTTCCTCCTCAATATGATCTAATTTACTCTGCATTTCCACATCATCATGGTTTTGGGGTCCATTAATAGAAATAAACTAAGCTACGTAATGCCTCATAATATCTCCATAGTACAGGATCTTCCCACACTGGGTGTACTCATGGAATAGCCCATATGAGGAATTGGATAGAAGAAACTTTTTCATTCCCCTACCATCCTCTCACTTAATCATAGACCATATTTTCCAGAGGACTAAAGGATGTTTTCCTACTACAATCCTTTTTATAATTCGGTGAACAAAATCTGTGGGAAATAGAATTGATGGTTGAAGTGGTATGGGCTTGACGGTTCACAAACTACATAATAATCTACCTTTATTTCTAGAAATCTACCTCGAATGTTTATAAGGTATGACCAAGACTCCACTTTCACCATCAAATTATCTTTGAAAATCCCCATTAGTAGGGGGAATAAATTTAACATAATGTTCTCTAGACACATTATCCTTATGAGCACACTAAATTAACCCAAAAATAAAGGATTCCTCCTAAACATGTTCTTCATTAAAGGTCAAAAGATCATGTAGGGATGGGAGATTGTATTGAGATATTAATTTCCACTTATGTGTGTGGTGACCAACCCATACAAGAAATGGAATTGGATAAAAACAGGAATATGGGTCTTCCTCTAGCGGATTCACTAAGAAAAATTTTATAACTGCACCTATATCAACATTGTAATCTTAATTCTTTACCCAGATTCCATCACAACTCTCTCAATTAGTGTGTTTATCCAATCTATAATGTGCGAATCACATATCAGGATAATCCATCCATAGAAAAGTGCCACAATGAATCTCACCATCCTGACCATGGTAGTGACGAAATACACACTCTAGCCTCAAATATACCATTTTCACCTTTTGAATACTGTAATAAGAGTAATCCTTCCCTCACATAGAAACCATTACCCCTTGGTGGGGTCTCCCTGAAAGACTAACCATGGGATCATTTAGATTTATGAAACGCCGCTATTTGAAAGGTATATAGTTCATTCTTGTATTGAATTCTTTATTCCCTTGTATGAGGCACAACAAAACACTCAAAATTGATGGAATAGTTTCTTATTCCTCTTTCACATCCTCAGTGGGGAAGAACTCATTGTAAAATTTTCCTAGAATGGCGATCTCCTATATCTATTAGAGATCCCAATGGTTGATTTCAACCCCTCTATGATGAAAATGAATAGTGTTTGAACCAATGGTCACCTTTTCAAAAGATTAGTAATGATATCTATTCAGTGGTATAGATGGAACTATGAGTTCCAAACTACATAATATAGACCCATAGTCATCAACTCCACCTCAAATTCATCATAGTACAAGAACACATAGTATTACAATTTCTATTAATTCATGAATATTCCACCATTGTGGAGATCACATTTTCCAATCCATCCTTGGAGTTGGTCCTCTAAACCATCCATGAAGATGATATCATACAATGCGGGTGTCTCCTTAAAAAATTCATTCATTTTGAGATCTATAACAAGGATTCCTAAATAATGAGATCTTATTCAGGTGTGATCCTTCACATAATGTCCATAGGGGAAACTATTCCACTTATAAATCATCCGAAATATTTAGAACCAGAAAAAATACATGTATCATTTAGAATTAGATATTGACACATGGTCCCTGAGTACATAGTCATATAATGTTCCCCCTTTCATAGAAGACATCCTATTTGTTCCTATTTAAAAATTCAGTGTTATTTTCATGATTCAACACACTCCAAAAGCACTCTCCAATAATAATTTTCTCAGTTATCACCATTCATTGAGAAGTAGCAGCTTCTGCACCATCAACATCCATCATCAAGGAATTAAAAATAATATTTTTTTAATGTATGGTTTTTCAATTTATATTTTGAGGAATACACTTATTTATTTTAATTATTCTTGTTAATTAAATATTTTATGTAGTGAAAATCTTTTTTGAGTGTTGAGGACCAAAATATTTTCATAACTATGAAGGATAAGAGTATTGGAAAAATAAGGTTATAGATGATATTAGATAAACAACTCATGGTCCACCTTAGGACTACTTCATATATTTATAGGCCTAGGGTGGATGTATATTTCTTGGAAAAATAAATCACATTACTGGATTCTAAATATTTCACCACATAATCTGACCATCCACTCTCACATAAACTCACATTCTGAGGGGGGGATTTTTACAATTGAAAAACACTCAATGCAAGAAACATTGAGGAAAGAAATAACATATCAAGGTGAATATTGGGAAAAATAGTCTGAAAATACACCATAAAAAGTTGTATTCAAGAATGTTGAATCTTTTGTCAGCCTCAAGTTTGTCAAAAAAAGTCCAAAGACACTACTACAGATTAAACACACATTAATAGTGGGAACCATCATGTGAAATATGTATATTCATGATGGTATTTGTTTTATATTAATTATATTTATAAACATCCCTATCAAATAGAACATTAAACAAAATTTATTTTACTGCCTCTGTTGTGCCTAACCAAACGACCCTCTACCCAATATTTAAGGGGGGAAACCTTTTGAATTCCACTAGAAGCACTTTATTCAAAATGTATCATCATTCACATTGAAAATTATATAGTTATACCTATGAGTATCCATATTTCAAGAAAATCCTCCTAGGATTTCATGAAACTCAGATAACATGGTAAAGATAAATTTCAAGAAAGTTATTATCATTTGCGATAGATGAAATGTACTCGCTATAACGACCCATACTTTAAAAACGTTGTCAGTACTTCAAAATTAAATTACACTTATTACAATATATAACAAAACCATGAAAGGACCATATAGTTATAATGTCTTTAGAAATTGGGAAACATAAACAAATAGTTCATAAATTGTCTACACTGTCTCCCATTTATTTCATCATATATATAGGACCTTTTGGAATATCTTACTTAATAACATTCTTCCTGACCTGGGGAAAGAAAACATAAAAAAGGGTGAGCTCAAATGCTTAGTAAGGGTAAACAAAAGAAATATCAATCACATCATATTCATAAGAACATAACATTTTGGAAATCTTACCCTGCAAAAGAGATCATAATTTCATAACATGGGATAAATCATGGTAGTGAAATGTAATCACAATAATCATAACGTAAAACATGAAGCTTTGTGGAATACACACATAATCATAGAGAATCATTTCTTATTAGTCAAGACTCATTGCCATGAATATCTTAGTGGAAAAAGTCCATTTTTGAACTGAGTGCATTCCTCGTTTCAGTCCTGTTTCACTGAATAGGTTTAACCTGCTGTTACAGCCATGTCTATCTCATGAGATATAAAATCATTACCCAATGCATTGGAGGGAGATATAGGTCCCACCAATCTCATAATTATACCATTCTTATGTGTTCCACAAAATCATAAACCATACATCATAGCATAACCCATGTAATAAAAATGGGATTCTTAAACATCGTGACATCATAAACCAATTCATATATGATAAAGGAATTAATAAAAATAATTCCATCACAACAAAATCAAATAAATGTAATAATATGTATAGAAACAGAACCCTTTATTATCTTATATGGAAAATAATTTTGATAAAACACATGAACTCCATTCTTGAGGAAAATATCATTTCTACTTCAAAAACACTTTTCCTTTTTTAACATGTCGTACAATTCCAAACTAAAAAAAGTTGATTAAAAATAAACTTTAAAACATGTAAACGAAGCTTCTTGGAAATAATGTTTTAAAAATACATTCATGCCGTATAAGTTAAAAAACATTCTTCTCGTACTTTTGTCAGAAAAGTCAAAAAGTAGCTTGTACGAAAAACGAAAAAAGATTCCTTTAATATCTTTTACTAAAAACACACCGAAAGGTAAAATTGGATTTAGAAAATTGTAGGTGTATGTAAATAATATTACTTATTTAGGAAACATGGATGTGGATGGTAAAATACACCCCAACAAATACCAAGGTATAAACAATCTCGGATAAAAATGAGATTGTGATATTTCCCTTACCTTAGGTCCGATATTCTTCGTAAGTGTCTGAACCTCATGTATAATGATTTAAATAATGTCATTGACTTATTCCAGAATCTTAATCATTGTTATGATATCATATATGATCATATTATTTGCTTATTATTAGTAATATTTCATTGCTACTTGTTATTCAGATGTTTATTACTTTTTGTTCTTATGTGTGTTTTGTCGAATAAATTCTTATTTTTTTAGGTTATAGATACCTCATTTACAAAATGGTATTAGTGTAATATATATCATATTTATTCACTCAATTCATTTATTTAATCATTATGCAATTAAAATCATGTAGAACGAGTCACATCACATCGGGGAGACGGTATTCCGTACGTACGCACGAGTGAGGATATCGTTCCCATGATCATGTAATTGTATTGGAGGGTTTTTATACTATTTCATAATCAATAACACTTTAAAATAATCATATATATTCATTATATACACAATAATAACCCTCCAAGTAAGTTTGTGGTGGAAAATAGATTACACCACGGCGTGGAGACAGTATTCCGTACGTACGCACGCGCGGTGATTGATTTTCTGTAGGATGGATAGATGGTAATATAGGGTTGTTTCATACTTATAACAACATATCAGTATATGAGTGATACTAATGTTATTAATTAATAATGAAACAACTAAATAAGAAAAAGTGGAAGAAGAAATAAAGTTGAAAGAATCGGTAACGGACATTACCTCTTCTTTGAAGCGCTTCTTTGAGACCTCCTTTTAGGGCACTAAAAGTGGTGTTTGAAGAAAACCAAGACCTCTAAGATGTTTCTAGGGAAGTGTAGAAGAGAAATTGGCAGGGTTTGGCCGAGCATTAAGGCTCAAAGTGGTGTGAGGAAGAGATGGAGGAGGTGCCCTTTTATAAGGGAGGAGAGGGGCACCTTTGGAAAAACTAAAAATATTATTTTATTATAAAGCCATATTCGGTTTTAAATAGCTCCAAATGGATTTATTTCGAAGATAAGGTTGGGATGAGTCTAATTCCCCTCATCCAATAGAATTTTGACAATTTTAGTTTACTATTTTAACCTTATCATTTAGATTTAAATTTAAGTTAGATAATTTTACTTTTTCCGTGTCTTTTTGTGTTCTTACACTATAAGGTTAATAAACTTACTATAACTAGCCAAAAGAACCACAAGTTGTTTATTATTAATATATATAACCTTATCTAAGTAATTGTTCCAAACATTATATTTTTACGAATAAAATAACAATTAATAATATAATATTTATTTTAAAAACTATTTTATGTCAATTTTAACACTATTTGGTAATTTATTTTTGTGAAAATCATAACAGAAATATTAGTTAGAACAAAGTTAATTAAATAAATAATAACATGTAATATTAACATATAAAATTATTCTAATTCATAAAAATTCTCAAATTAAATTTATTTGGGTATTTATAGCATCAATTATGTCAATATTTCATTAATAAGATAATTACTTCATCATCGTTGTGTCAGAAATAAATTAAATTATTTAATGTCTAAAAATTATAAATAAAATATCATTATGTTTGAAATCTTTTTAGCTTTATAATGAATATTTATATTCTAATTTATCTTATGTACAACCCTATATTTAAAATTATTTACTTATTAATATTTGATTTTAACTATTTTAACCCTTCTTTAAATAAATTAATAATAAATGTCCTAATCTAATCCATGTGGGCCTAAATGGTAATATTTTATTTCTAAGGTTGTTTTTGGTCTAATTACACTTATCCAATAGAATTAGGACATGTGTTAGGGTAATAATAATATCATTTGTACCCTTAATTACCCAATTTAAATTTAATCGTGGTAAATAAAAGTAAAAAGTTACTATTCACCAAAAATTATTTTCATCTCATTGTACCACATTTTACTTACTGACATAAACTGTGTCTCTCGAATTTTTGAAATTCAACTCATAGAAGCGGTAAAATTAAGTTTTATGTGAATTTGCAAATTCTCCTAGGAGGTGGGTAAAAGATGGTGAAAAGTTCAATAAAATTTTTATATATCTAAAATCATTATAAAATTCCTCCAATGAATTAAATTGAACTTATATAGGTATTATGTATCAATTTTGACCTAAAATAAATTTAAATAAAATAAATAATAAAAAAAGTTAGTTTTTAAATAGTAACCCAGTGTTTTCACTATTCATTAAAAATTGAACATTTCCAAAAAAATACCAAAATTTCACCTTAGGATAATATCGATATTCCGAATCCAAAAAACGAAGTCCATTTTGAAAAATAAAATTTCAAAAATTTCAAAAAGTTGTTATTACTATTCATAATGGCTCGTTTTAATAATATTTTAATTGCATATCATTGTTTAGTGAAACTCGGTATTGCGTACGACGCAAGCTATCAAGGAAGGTCGCAATTGAGTGTAAAGCAAGCCAAGATAGTGTTGTGTGTAGTGGAAGATTCTTTTGATGATTTATATAAAATAAAAACAAAATATTTCTTATAAAAGTCTCAGGTGTTACAATCTACCCCCCTTGAAATGAATTTCACCCTCAAAATTCGTCACTTGTAACAAACAGATGAGAATACCTCTCCCTAATCATATCCTCAAGCTCCCGTGTAGCTTCTTCTAATTGGTGGTTCCTCCATAAAACATTCACCAAGCGAGTGTTCTTGTTCCGTAGGGATTTTTCACTATGATCAAGAATCTCTCTCGGTTGTTCTTCATAAGAAAGATCTTGTTCCTACGGTACAACTTCTGAGCTGAGTACAAGTTAAGGATCAGGTATGTACATTCTCAGGAGAGAAACATGGAACACGTCATGAACTTGAGTGATATTCGGTGGAAGCGCCAATCAGTAAGCTACCTTCCCAACACGATCCATTATTTCAAAAGGACCAATATACCTAGGGCTCAGCTTTCCCTTCCTTATAAATCTCATTACTCTCTTCCAAGGAGATATTCGTAAGAACACTTTTCACCCACTTCAAACTCTAAGTCTTTTCTTCGGCTGTCGACATAACTTTTTTGTCGACTCTGAGCTACTCTTATGTGTTTTTGAATAGATCAGACCTTTTCTGCCATCTCATCAACAAGATCAGGTCCTAATAGATTTCTTTCCACAACTTCATCTCAGCAAGTTGGAGTCCTGCATTTCATTCCATAGAGAGATTCATAAGGAGCCATCTAAATACTAGAGTGAAAGCTATTATTATAAGAAAATTCCACCAAAGGTAGGTGTTGATCCCAACCACCTATGAAATTCATAGAGAAAGCTCTCAACATATCTTTATGAGTTTGAATGGTCCTCTCAGACTGAACATCTGTCTGACGAAGATAAGCAGTGCTGAAACTCAACTCTGTATCTAGAGTATGCTGAAGACTTCTCTAGAACTTTGAGGTAAACCTTGGATCCCAATCAGATATAATTGAAAGTGGTACTCCATGCATTCTTACCACTTCCTTTACATATATCCTGAAAATATAATCCAGAGAGAAATCCTCTCTAATAGAAATGAAGTGTGCAGACTTTGTAAGACGATCAACTATGACCCAGATAACATTATTACCTTTGGATGATTTAGGAAGTCCTGTGACAAAGTCCATAGTTATTTTTCCCATTTCCATTCGGGTATGGGTAATGGTTGTAACATCCCCTTATAATTATGTCTCTCAGATTTAACTTGTTGACAAACCAAGCATCAAGAGACATATTCAGCAACATCTCTTTTCATTACATCCCACCAGAAGTACTCTTTCAGGTCCCTATACATCTTTGTGCTTCGAGGATGAATAGAGAATGAAGAACTATGAGCCTCATCCAGCAGCTCCTTCTTTAATTCGGAGATGGGAGGAACACAAACCTGATTCCTGAACTTTATTATCCCATCACAATCAAGGTTGAATTCAGGAACATTTCTCACCTTCTTTTGTAACTATACATCTTCTTTCTATGCCTCTTTAATTTTAACATGTATAGATGGTTGAACATTCATTTGAAAAAGATAAGATTTTCCCCTTTCATTATAATTCCAAGATCCATCCTTTGTAAATCCATAAATATTGGATCTTTTGTGATCATCATCATGGATAAACTGGAATGGTCTTGTCAACTTAATGCATCTGCCACCTTGTTTTCCATCAAGGGTGGTAATGCATTAAGCAGTCGTAATCCATAATCAGCTCCAAACATCTTGTTTAGAGCATATTCCGCTCCTTTTGTGTGATAATATACTTTAAACTTTTATGATAAGTATAAATGTCACACCTTTCTCCATAAAGATAATGCCTCCAATGATTTAATGCAAAGATTACTGCATCTAACTCCAAATCATGAGTTGGGTAATTTTGTTCATGGATTTTCAACGGTCGTGAGGCATAAGCTATCACCATATCATTTTGCATAAGAACACACCCCAATCCCTTCTTGGATGCATCACTATAGATCAAAAACCTTTCTCCACTAAAAGGAATTGTGAGCACATGTGCACTGGATAACCTTCTTTTCAACTCCTTGAAATTCTCTTCACATTACTCCGTCCAAACAAACATAACTCATTTCCGAGTCATCCTGGTGAGTGGATTAGATAATCGTGAAAAATCTTTCACAAAATGTTGATAATATCCTGCCAAACCAAGAAAACTACGGATCTCATTTACTGTTTTTGGTCTCGACAATCTTTCAATAACCTCTGTTTTTGCTGGATCCACAGATATCCCCTTTTTGAGATTGTGTGACCCAAAAATGAAACTTTTTGAAGCCAAAATTCACACTTGGTAAATTTGGCATAAAGCTTCTCCTTTCTTAAGGTCTTCAATATAATTCTCAAGTTATCTTCATGTTCTTTATTTCTCTTTGAATAGAAAAGAATATCATCTATAAAGACTACCACAAACTGATCAAGATAGTCTCTAAAGACTCTATTCATTAGATCCATGAAGATAGCAGGGGAATTAGAAAGACCAAACGACATCACTATAAATTAATAGTGTCCATACCCTGTACGGAAAGCCGTCTTTGGTATATCCTCCCTTTTGAACCTTATTTGATGATACCCTGAACGAAGATTAATCTTAGAAAAGTATTGAGCTCCACAGAGTTAGTCAAATAAGTCATCAATGTGCGGGAGAGGATATTTTTTCTTGATAGTGATCTTGTTATGTTCTCGGTAATCAATGCAGAGTCTCATTGATCAATCTTTCTTCATAACAAACAGAAGAGGTGCTACCCAAGGTGACACACTAGGGCGTATGAACCCCTTATCAAGATTCTCTTGGATTTACTTCTTCAATTCCTGCATCTTAATTGGGGCCATTCTATAAGGTGTCTTTGAAATAGTTAAAGCTCCCGGTACGAGTTCTATTGAAAACTCAACATCACGATTTGGTGGAAGACCCGGAAATTCCACCAAAAAGACATCATCATACTCTTGTACAATGGGAATATTCTTAATCTTGAGTTTCTCACCAAACATTTGAGATAAATAACCTTCATTTAGTGTAATCAAGACCCATAAGATGAAAGAAATTTCCACTAGAAGGTTATGTTCATCCTTGCACCGATAGATGATCAAATATTGATCTGGAATATGAAATTTGACATCCCTTCTTTGAAAATTGATATGAGCTCCATATAGATAAAGCCAATCCATGCCAAGAATCACATCAAATTCCACTATAGGGAGGATCACAAGATTTGCAGGAAGCACTTTACCACAAACTTCAATTGAAGAAGAATTATAAACTTTTGATGCGACTGTTGTGCCATTAGGGGTTGTCACAACTAACTCAACATCTAATTGTTGAGGTAATACGGTGATACCCTTAGAAAATTCTTCAGAAATAAAGGAGTGGGTGGATCGAGAATCAAATAAAAAATTTTCTACTTTAGAGTGGATGGTAAGTGTACCTTTCACCACTTCGTTATCGTACTCCACATTGCTGATAGAAATTTCATGTGACTTTCCTTTGTCTTTATCCTTGAGAGTTTGTTGGCGTCTATCATCATCAACAAGCCATGGATATTGCATTGATTGGCATAATTCCCCATTTCTTTGCACTTGTAACATTGAATTGTAGGAGGTGCACTCTATGGAGCATTTTCATTGTTCACATCACTAGACATCTTCTTCCCATCATTGCGGCATTCAAATGCCCGATGACCTTCCTTTCCACATTTGAAACATTTACATGTCCCTTTAAGACAGCTCCCTCCATGTTTCTTTCCACACATTGAGCATAAGAGAAAACTCATATTTTTATCACTGTGCTCTTTAGATTTTCCTTTGAATTCCATTTTCCTCTTCTTATCAAACCCATATGACTGATGGGTTACTTAAATCTCCATCTCAACTTTGAGAGCACATTGAACGATTTCCCCATAGCCATTGAAGTCCCTTATGGATAACGCCCTTTGAAGACTTGGTTTTAAGCCACTAAAGATTCGATCGATATTACTCTCAGGTTGGATAATAATACCAGAAGCGTACCTTGCAAGTCTTGTAAAATTTTCTTCATAGGTACCAACAGATTCATCATCCTTTTGCTTTAGTTCAAGAAACTCCTTCCCCATCATTGTTCGGAGAATACGAGGGAAGTACTTATTGAAAAATAAGTTCTTGAACTTGTCCCATTCCATGGAATCAATTTCATCTCCTGGCCTCGTATTCTTGATAAGATTCCACCATTGATCATCATCACCTTCCAAACGATACACTGCTAAGATGACTTTATCATGTTCAGAACATTGAGGAACTGAAAATAACTTTTCATTAGTACTGATCCATTGTTCAGCAACTAATGGATCAGTAGACCGGCTGAATGAAGGTGGACGCTATATCATGAAGGATTAAACAGAATGTTGCTCCTTCCTTTACTCGTTTGGAAGTCCTATATGATTCATAGATTGAGAAAGTTGCGTGATCCTGGCTACAAGATTTTTCATTCCAGCTTCCATAACGTCTGCTTGATCAGGGGGAAAATCATTGCATTGCCCGTCGCATTCCGCATTAACACGGTTCCTTCGGGTTCCATCCATTGACTAAAACCAAGAAAAATAGTTTTAGAAACACTAATTATAATAGGAAAACCACATAATCAAGAATAAAATTTGACACTTATGTTCTTATCATAGGTTATTCATGGCCATTTCTAAAACACTAAGATTGTGTTCTATGCTTAGACTTATCCTTTGGATTATTACTAAGGCTTTCACATCCTAGATTCTGATGGTTGACTATACCTTTCCTCTGATACCAACTATAACGACCCATACATTACGAACATTGTTAGTAATTAAAAATTGAATTACACTAATTACAACATATAATAAAACCATGAAAGGACCGTATAGGTATAATCTCTTTAGAAACTGGGAAACATAAACAACTGGTTCATAAAGTTTCTACATTGTCTCCCATTTATTTCATTATATCTATAGCCTCTTTTGGCATATCTTACTTAATAACCTTCTTTCTGACCTGGGGAAAGAAAACATACAAAACAGTGAGCTCAAATGCTCAGTAAGGGTAAACAAAAGAAATATCAATCACATCATATTCATAAGAACATAACATTTTGGTAATATTACCCTGCAAAAGAGATCATAATTTCATAACATGGGATAAATCAGGGTAGTGAAATGTAATCACAATAATCATAACATAAAAAATAAAGCTTTGTGGAATACACACATAATCATAGAGAATAATTTCTTATTAGTCAATACTTATTTCCAAGACTATCTTAGGGGAAAAAGTCCATTTCTTAACTGAGTTCATTCCTCATTTCAGTCCTGTTTCACTGAACTGGTTTAACCTGCCTTTCCAGCCATGTCTATTGTAACACTCCAAAATTTTATGAAAAATATTCTTTTTAATTTCATTAATGTCTTGTGTTGTACGCTACACCAAAAGAAGCTTTCACAACATGCATCCTTGACTTGCCTTCCATTACACGCAATCACGACCTTCCTCAATAGCGTGTGTAGTATGCAATAACGAATTTCATTAAACAACAATATGCTATTAAAATATTATTAAAACTAGCCGTTATGAATAGTAATAACCACTTTTTGAAATTTTGTATATTTTATTTTTCAGAATGGAATTCATTTTTGGATTCGGAGTATCGAATTTAGCCTAAGGTGAAATTTTGGTACTTTTCGGATAACTTTCATTTTCTGATGAATAGTGAAAATTACTAAATTTTAATTAAAAACAACATTTTTAATAGAAATAATTAATAGTGATAAGTTATTAATTTGAGTGGTTTTAAAGTATATCTAGAATATATTTTTACAATTCAATACAATGTTGGTCATTGGATGTAATTTCACATTTACACCAGACATAAACAAATGTTAATCATTTGATAGTTATTATCTCTTAAACACACGCTATTTGTTGTGACAGCCGAAATTAATTATAAAATCAATTAATGCAACTTATATGTTGGGATTTTTTTAAAATAAGAATCATTTTTGAACTTGGAATATCAATTATAGCTTAGGGTGAAATTTGGGCATTTTTCTGAAAAACTTCAATTTTTTATGAATAGTGAAACTACTAAGTGGTAGTTAAAAAAATTAATTTTTTCATAAATCTTAATTTTACCTCTTCTGTGAATGGAATTTCAAAAATTTGAGAGACACTGTTGATTTCATTAAGTAAAATGTGGTTTAATGAGATGAAAATAATTTTCGTGAATAGTAACATTTTACTTTTATTTTCCACGGTTAATGGTAAATAGGGTAATTAAGGGTAAAAATGATATTAATATTACCCTATCACATGTCCTAATCCTATTGGACAAGTGTATCTCGACAAAAAACAACCTTAAGTGTAAAATATTATCATTTAGGCCGACTTGGGTTAGATTACGACATTTATTATTATTTAATTCAAAGAAGAGTTAAAAGAGTTAAAATCAAAGTTTATTTACTAAAACATTTTTAATATAGGGTTATACATAATATAATTTCGACTATAAATATTAATTAGAAATCTAAAAAGATTTTCTACATAATGGTAGTTTATTTGTAATTTTTATACTTTAAATAATTTAATTTAATTATTACACAACGATGATGCAGTAATTACCTTTTTAAGAAAATATTAACGTAATTGATGTTATAAATGCCCAAATAAATGTAATTTGAGACTTTTTATGACTTAAAATAATTTTATAGTTTAATATGACATGTTATTTTTGATTTAAGTAATTGTTTCGAACTTATCATTCTGTTAGAAATTTCATAAAAATCATGTACCAAATAGTGTCAAAATTGACATAAATTAGTTTTTAAAAAAATATTATATTATTAATAGTTATTTAATTCCTAAAAATATAAGGTTCGGCCAAATGACTTAGATAAGGATAGATATATTAATAATAAACAATTTGGGGTTCTTTTGGTTTGATATAGTAAGTTTATTAACCATATAGTGTAAGAAAACAAAAAGACACGGTAAAAGCTAAATTATTTAACGTAGAGTTAAATCTAATTGATAAGGTTAAAATAATAACCTAAACTTGTTTAAATCCTATTGGATGAGAGTATTTCGACCCATCCACACCTTATATTCGAAATAAGACCATTTTGAACCATTATAAACCGAATTTGACCTTAATATAAAATAATATTTTGAGATTTTCCTAAGATGCCCCTCCCCTCCCTTACAAAAGGGTACCTCCTCCCTCTCCTCCTCACACCAATTTGATAATTCAAGCTCAGCCAAACCCTGCAGAAATCTCTTCTCCACTTACCTAGTATCATCCTAGAGGTCCTGGTATTCTTTAATGACCGTCCTTAGTTCTTTAAGTGGAGGATAAGTGAAGGCGCGTCAAAAAAGAGGTAATATCCATTACCGATCTTTTTCAATTTCTTTCTTCTTAAACTTCTTCTTCTTTAGTTGTTTCATGATAAAGTAATAACATCAGTATTTATTATATACTAATATGTTATTATAAATATGAAACTACTCTAATTAACCTTCTATCCATCCTACGGAAAAAGGAAATCACCGCGCGTGCGTACGTACGGAATACCGTCTCCACGCCGTGGTGTAATCTATTTTCCGTCACTACCTTAATTGGATTGGTATAATGGTGTAATGAGTAACTATATATGATTATTATAAAGTGATATTGATACTGAAATAGTATACATACACTTCAACACAATTCCACGACCATGGGAACGATATCATCGCTCGTGCGTACATACGGACTACCGTCTCCACGAGGCGATGAGATTCATTCTCAATGATTAACCATTCATGAATGATTATAAAGTATATATAATAAGTAATAATGAAATATATTACATAATAATGATACTGGATTTATTTATATGTATGTCATCTACTTAATTCCATTCAATTCAATAAGGAAATGAAAACAGCTTTCATGCGTACGTACGGACTACCGTCTCCATGAACGGTGTATTTCTTTCCATTTATTATATATATGTATATTCTGAATATATATATATATATATATAAATCATTTTTTATATTCTGGAATTAAGTAATCATGATCTGATTAGACATATGAATAATTACAAGTCAAAACACAGACGACAAATGAAACAATTTTACCCAAAACGCTACTTTAACATGAATTTACAAAATAACGGGTAATATAAAGTCATAAGTGGACCATATATGATATAATATCAATTAATATGATTCTAGAATAAGTCTATAACATGAATTAAATCATTATACAGGAGGTTTGGACACTTACAAAGCAAGTCGGACCTAAGGTAAGGGGAAATATCACAATCTCATTTTTATCCGAGATTGTTTATACTTTGGTATTTACTGGGGTGTATTTTATCATCCACATCCATGTTCCATCATTATGTAATATTGTTTCCATCCACTTACAATAGTTTAAATCCAATTTTACCCTTCGGTGAGTTTTTAGTAAAGAATATGAAAGGAATCTTTTGTCGTTTTTCGTACGAGGTACTTTTTTGACTTTTCCGACAAAAGTACGAGAAGAATGTTTTTTCTTTAACTTATACAGCATGAATGGATTTTTAAAACATTATTTCCAAGAAGCTTCCTTTACAAGTTTTGAAGTTCATTTTTAACCAACTTTTTTTAGTTTAAATTCGTATGACATGTTAAGAAAGGAAAAATGTTTTTGAAGAAGAAATGATATTTTCCTCAAGAATGGAGTTCAAGTGTTTTATCAAAAAAATTTTCCATCTAAGATAATAAAGGGTTCTATTTTTATCCCTATTATTACATTTATTTGATCATGTTGTGATGGAATTATTTTTATGAATTCCTTTATCTTATATGAATTGTTTTATGATGTCATGTTGTTTAAGAATCCCATTTTGTTACATGGGTTATGCAATGATGTATGATTTATGATTTCTTGGAACACATAAGAATGGTATCATTATGAGATGGGTGGGACCTATATCTCCCACCAATGCATTGGGTAAAGATTTTATATCTCATGAGATAGACATGGCTGGAACGGTAGGTTATACCGGTTAAGTGAAACAGGACTGGAATGAGGGTGACTCGGTTCAGAAAGGGACTTTGTCCACTAAGATAGTCTTGGCAATGATTCTTGAATAACAAGAAATGATTCTATATAATAATGTGTGTATGCCACAAAGTTTCGTGTTTTATGTTATGATTATTGTGATTACATTTCACTGCCATGATTTATCCCATGTTATGAAATTATTATCTCTTTTGCAGGTTAAGATTTCCAAAAGTTATGTGCTTATGTATATGATGTTATTGATATTTCTTTTTTTACCCTTACTGAGCATTTGAGCTCACCCTTTTATGTTTTCTTTTCCCCAGGATATAAAGAAAGGTTTTAGGTATAAAAAAAGAAGATCTTTATGGGAGATGTAGAAGATCTTTCACCAGGATTAGAAGATTTCATTCCGAGTTTCCAAAGATAGTAAACTATTACGATCCTTGTGTGTGTGTTTTGTTATGTACTAAGTATTCCTCAAAAGTAATGTAATGTTCATGTACATTATGCTTCGGGTCTCTACATCTATCTCATGAGATATAAAATCTTTACCCAATTCATTGGAGGGAGATATAGGTCCCACCCATCTCATAATGATACCATTCTTATGTGTGCCACCAAATCATAAACCATACATCATAGCATAACCCATGTAATAAAAATGGTATTTTTAAACATCATGACATCATAAAACAATTCATATAAGATAAATGAATTCATAAAAATAATTCCATCACAACATAATAAAATCAATGTAATAATAGGGATAGAAACAAAACCCATTATTACCTTAGATGGAAAATAATTTCGATAAAACACTTGAACTCCATTCTTGAAGAAAATATCCTTTCTACTTTAAAAATACTTTTTATTTCTTAACATGTGATACAATTCCAAACAAAAATATATTGATTAAAAATAAACTTGAAAACATGTAAATGAAGCTTCTTGGAAATAATGTTTTAAAAATCCATTCATGCAGTATAAGTTAAAAAAACATTCTTCTCGTGCTTTTGTTGGAAAAGTCAAAAAGCACCCCGTATGAAAAATGACAAACGATTCCTTTCATATCATTTACTAAAAACTCACCAAAGGGTAAAATTGGATTTAAAAAATTTTAGGTGGATGGAAATAATATTACTTATTGAGGAAACATGTATGTGGAAGATAAAATACACTCTAGTAAATACCAAAGTATAAACAATCTCAGATAAAAATGAAATTGTGATATTTGCCTTACCATAGGTCCGATTTGCTTCATATGTATCTAAACATCCTGTATAATGATTTAAATAATGTCATTTACTTATTCAAGAATCATAATCATTGCTATGATATCATATATATTCATATTATTAGCTTATTATTAGTAATATTTCATTGCTACTTGTTATTCGGGTGTTTATTACTTTTTGTTCTTAGGCGTGTTTTGTCAAATAAATTATTATTCTTATTTTTAGGTTATAGATACCTCATTTCCAGAATGATATTAGTGTAATATATATCATATTTATTCACTCAATTCATTTATGTAATCATTATACAATGAAAACCATGTAGAACAAGTCGCATCACATCTTGGAGACGTTATTACGTACGTACGCACGAGCGATGATATCGTTCCCAAGATCGTGGAATTGTATTGGAGTGTATGTATACTATTTCATAATAAATATCACTTTACAATAATCATATATATTAATTCTTTACACCATTATACCCATCCATGTAAGGTGGTGGTGGAAAATAGATTACACCATGGCGTGGAGACAGTATTCCGTACGTACACACGCGCGGTGATTTCATTTTCCGTAGGATGGAGAGATGGTGAGATAGGGTTGTTTCATACTTATAATAACATATCAGTATATGAGTGATACTGATGTTATTAATTCATAATAAAACAACTAAATAAGATGAATTGGAAGAAGAAATAAAGTTGAATGAATCGGTAACGTACATTACCTCTTCTTTGAAGCGCTTCTTTGAGACCTCGTTTTAGGGCACTAAAATTGGTCTTTGAAGAAGACCACGACCTCTAGGATGTTTCTAGGGAAGTGGAGAGGATAAATTGTCAGGGGTTGTCTGAGCTTGAAGGCTCAATGTGGTGTGAGGAATAGAGGGAGGAGGTTCCCTTTTATAAGGGAGGAGAGGGGCACCTTTAGAAAAAACTAAAAATATTATTTTATTATAAAGCCATATTCAGTTTTAAATAGATAAAAATTGATTTATTTAGAAGCTAAGGTGGGGATTGGTCGAAATCCTCTCATCCAATATAATTTTGACATGTTTATTTTACTATTTTATCCTTATTATTTAGATTTATCTTTTAGTTAGATAATTTTACTTTTACCGTGTCTTTTTGTGTTCTTACACTATAAGGTTAGTAAACTTTCTATAACAAGCCAAACGGACCCCAAGTTGATTATTATTAATATATATAACATTATCTAAGTCATTTTTCCGAACATTAGATTTTTAAGAATAACATAACAATTAATAATATAATATTTATTTTAAGAACTATTTTATGTCAATTTTGACACTATTTGGTAATTGATTTTTGTGAAAATCATAATAGAATGAATAGTTAGAAAAAAGTTAATTAAATCAATAATAAGATGTCAAATTAACATAGAAAATTATTGGAATTCATAAAAAGTCACAAATTACATTTATTTGGGTATTTATAACATCAATTATGTCAATATTTCATTAATAAGATAATTACTACTTCATCTTTGTGTCATGAATAAATTAAATTATTTAATGTCTAAAATTAAAAATAAAATACCATTATGTATGAAATCGTTTTATCTTTCTAATTAATACTTATGGTCTAATTTATATTATGGATTACCCTATATTAAAAATTATTTACTTATTACACTTTGATTTTACCTATTTTAACCATTCTTTAAATAAATTAATAATAAATGTCCTAATCTAATCCATGTGGGCCTAAATGGTCATATTTTATTCCTAAGGTTGTTTTTGTAGAATTACACTTATCCAATAGAATTAGGACATGTGTTAGGGTAATAATAATATCATTTTTACCCTTAATTACCCTATTTACTTTTAACCGTGATAAATAAAAGTAAAAAGTTACTATTCACCAAATATTATTTTCATCTCATTGAACCACATTTTACTTACTGAAATCAACAGTGTCTCTCGAATTTTTGAAATTCCACTCACAGAAGCGGTAAAATTATGTTTTATGTAAATTTTCAAATTCTCCTAGGAGGTGGGTAAAAGACGGTGAAATGTTCAATAAAATTTTTATATATATAAAATTATTATAAAATTACTCCAACGAATTACATTGAACTTATATTGGTATTATGTATCAAATTTGACCGAAAATAAATTTAAATAAAATAAATAATTATAAAAAGTCGGTTTTTAAATAGTAACCTAGTGTTTTCACTATTCATCAAAAATTGAATGTTTCCAGAAAAATACAAAAATTTCACCCTAGGCTAATTTCGATATTCTGAATCCAAAAACAAATCCCATTTTGAAAAATAAAATTTCAAAAATTTCAAAAAGTGGTTATTACTATACATAACGAGTAGTTTTAATAATATTTTAATAGCATATCATTGTTTAGTGAAACTTGGTATTGCGTACGACACAAGCTATCAAGGAAGGTCACAATTGCGTGTAAAGGAATCCAAGCTAGTGTTGTGTGTAGTGAAAGATTACTTTGATGATTTATATAAAATAAAAAGAAAATATTTCTTATAAAAGTCTCGAGTGTTACACTCGCACTTTTTGGGGACTCGCTAAAAAATAATTAACTGAAAAACCATCCTAATGATAGCCAAGACATTACCTTAAGGGAGATAAACACCCTTTAACAAATATCTTACCATTGTAAAATGCCCAACATTGAAAAAACTCATACCTTAGTGATACTCATATGGAAGGTCCCAATTTGGTGCCTCCTTTCAATATAGCCATCTTAATAATATATTAGTTCTCTATTTCTCATATATATAATCCATCCTGGTTTCTTCATGCCCTGATATATCACAAGACAGATATCATCAACCACTATGTTTGGATCATTTTCTTGAAGCATGGCTTAGAAAATTATGTCAAATATTTCACCTAATAATATGAACCCTACTATTGGTAAACCAAGGTGTTTCATCACCATTGGTATTTTTTTGGTCTCATGTCACCCAAATGCACCTGTGTAGTAGATATGTAATCCCCATAGGTGGAATAATCATGAAAAATTGCTCCCCATTCCCAATTGGGAGGCCTTATTACTTATTCTCTAGTAGTACCATGAAATGGTATCCTAGGATGATGGCCCCACCAAAGATCAATCTGTATACATTTAAAATACATTCCACAACAACATAAAATTATCATGTTAAACTTCAAGACAACTTCCTCAGTTCATTTTATTAAACTATACCATTACACTATGGTATGAACATCATTTTCTTTTTGTGGGGATCATATGGGATGAAACCACTCCTTCCACCATATCTGATAAACTTTGTATGACCTATAAATGACTCCCATGGGATGATACCTCAACTCATAGGTCACCTCTATATATACACTGAACACTATACCTATCTGTTAACACATATATGACATGATAATCCTTACCAAATAATTTTAAAATGCATCAATATTTAATGTCAAATAACCTTAAATAATATTCTTAAACATTTTCTATCTTAATAATTTTATCCTAACAGGATATATAGGATGCCTCAATAAGAGCGAATCCCAACACATTTATGAAGCCTCCCCTAGTTCAATCCTGATATCCTAACACCCCCATTAAATATTATTGTCTTAGCCTTAAATGATCGAAACCCTAAATAGTGATGATCACGCACTAGGACACACCCATCCTCACACAACCTATCCCCACTATAGAGTAAAAATATTATCAACATGTCCCCTCAATATGTTAAACATATGACCAACATGTCCCCATTAGACATTAAACATTTTGACAACCTTTCCTAATAAGAATTAAAACATGTGACCCTCACCAGATTCCTAATAATCTATACCTCATGTAATGAACATGGTATTCCTTATATAATTGCCCATGATTTTAAAAGAACCCTATTTTCAATAGTGTATACAACACGCAACACTGTGATTGAATAAACCATAATTATTTATGACCATATGTACTAGAAATTAAATTAGAATGTATAAATAGTATAATATACTATATGGAATATATTTAATGTTTCAAATATATATTAATATATTGATAATTTTTTGGAAATAAGCACTAATTTTTTAATAATTTCTTTTTATTATTTAAAATAATAAATTTTCATCAAAACAATTATATTAATTTTAGAGAAAAAAATTTAATTTTAAATTTTTAAATTTTTATATAATATATTATAAAAAATTAACAAAAAATTAAATTATCATATCAAAATTTTCATACAGTTTTTTTCTAAAATGGTTAGTTTATCATTGAATAGTGAAAATTAATGATATTTAAATGTCATCATTTATTTTCATTAAATAATGTAATTTTAAAGTTCCAATATTTTTTATTTTTCAATTAATATTAAATTTAAAATATTTTATTCATAATTATTTTAATAATTTAATTTTTATCATTAATTTTCTTTATTTTGGTATACATTTATCTTTATACATAAAAATATATAATTCTACAAACTTTTTATAAGAGAATAATATTTATCAATCTGAACTAATTAAAATAACCACCAATAAAGAAAATTTTAAATTAAATATAAATAAATAAATATATATATATATGTAATCTACTTATATTAATTTAAATTCATATAATTTTTATTACTAGATAGATAGTAAATAAAAAGCATTTATTTCTTATAAAATATATTTCTGGAAAAAACATTTTTCGATATGTTTTTCATGTATTATTTTAAATCAATTTTTAAAATATCTATTATTTGAGTTTGGTAAAATGGATTCGATATTTTTATTCACCATAAAAAATATATCATAATAAGGTCAACTTAATTTTGTAAATAATGAGGAGTAAAAATTGAAAAAAATAGTCATCACAGTGAAAAAGTAAAATGGTAAAAGTGGATAGCAATAGAGGTACATCAAATAAAATGAAAAATACATGTTTATTTTTTTTAATTTTGGTGGTTTTTATAGACCATGAATCCCATATAATATATTTTTTATCAATTTTTAAATATGTTTTATTAATAGTGACTTCCAATTATTGAATAGTTTTGAGTACTTACAAAAAACATCACTCCTCGCTTATAAAACTAAAACTCTTCTCCGATCCTTTACACACGTAATACATATTTTATTTTTTCAAAGAACCAATATATAAATTTTTTTACTTAAATTATCATGTCGTATAGACCTTTATTTATTATCATTTTCTTCTAGGTAGGATTTATGTATAATGAAAAAGAGCTTGTCTGAATAAGAGGTGTCGTTCCTAACTAAGAATCTTTATCTCATTTCCTCTTCCATAACATTGAAATCATACACAATAATGAAGATATAAAATCAGTATTATCTCCCACATACTGAAATTTTATTATTTTAATGTCATAAACTACATCAATATCCTCTTCAATCAAATGGGAAATGAAATGATCACCTATGTGTAAAAAGGACTACCACCTCATGAACTGATCTCATATGTTTTCCATCATCGCCTCTCAATGATATCATGATGATGGATTTAGTATTAATATATGATATTAATTAAAAATTAATAAAATTTTAAATATAATATATTATATAATTTCATACACTTCTATCTATTATAACCTAGTAACATTGTTCTTGTGTATGACTGACTATCGCCTCATGAATAAATGTGATTTTTTATTACCACATCACATGAATTGTATATGTATGTGAGTTTGAATATATGATATGATATTTATAATATAATAATTTTTATTTAAAGATAATATAACAGAAACCTTAATTCCATTATGATCATTTAAAAATTGAAAGGTTGCACATGCATACGTATGGCCTGTCGTTTTCAATGATTGTAACACAGTACATTTATCATAACCATGATTCATAATCCTTTTCTTAAATTATATATTACGTATAAAAGAGAAATCTATTTTATGATTATTAATCTATATATTATGTAAAAATGGACCCTTTGACCAAGGTCAACACATCAATGCCATTTTGAATTTTCAAACTTAATGTCCTGAAAACACCAAATGTGGAAACCACTAATAAAATAATTAAATATATCATTAAACAATGAAGTAAATAACTTAAATATAATGGGATTAAACACTAATAGGCTATAAATAAAACTAATTATTGATATATATATTTTTATATTGGTGAAAAAATTCATACATGACAAATTCTAGACTCAAGGTAACAGTTCTCATCAGAAAACATAATTCCTTGAGACACATGTGATATTATGCACCAAATTTATTTATCTACAATATGCAATGACCTTTTTACATTTAATATCATTAATTCTTCATTAAAAATGGTATTTTATTTTTCAATTTGAATTATTTCATCCAAGTGGATTTTAATTTAAATATGAACAGTGGTAAGGTATTTTATAACAAAATTTTTACATTAGGTAAAGTTTATTTTTCATTATAATTGATGTGGAAAATTATATTTGTAATGAAATATTATTATTTTATTATATTTTAATTTTTCTGTGGTCTTTAATTTGACATACAAAATAGCTATATTTATCAATTATCACTTCATTGACATTATCATTGAAAAATATTTTCAACCCACTTTTATTTTTATAAGACATATGACATATTAAGAAATTATTTCCTTTGTGTGATGTATATATTATACCTTTGATATGTTATATAATGATTATATTTATCCTAATGGGACATAAAATTTTATTTAATTTTATTTCATTCATGTGGGTTTTATTAAAATATTAACGATGATGTAAGGGTATATTTCACAATCTCATCATTATTCAATATTGATTATGCTTGAATTTTCATAGAAGGAAATTATATGATAATATTCCTATCAACCCCTTAATTTTTATTATCCCTTAGTTATTTATTCTTTTCTCTATCAAATTTTGTATTTCTTTGGTAGTAAAATTATTGAATAAATGATTTTAAGAAATCCAACATTATTTTCCTTTTTGGAAAAAAAGACATTTTCTTCTGCGTCTATGTTTTCTAAAAAAGTTGAATTTTTTTTTTTCTATTTTAAAATGAATTTTAAAATTATATTTTACTCTTTATTGTATTTTTATAATTTTTTTAATGAATTGCCTAGTAAATTTGTAAATATGGTCATTTTTCACTTTCTATGGAAAATGTGGAAGGACTATTTGTTTTAGCTTTCACAGAATAAATAGAATTTCCCACATTTAAGAAGAAAAACTTATTTGATGATTTTTCTAAATGTATCCATCTTTATAATAAAAAAATATATTCATATTCTGGGACTTTTTAGTTTTTAAGGGGATTTTGAATTTTAAATGTGTATTTTCCTCCAGAAATATTTTATGAAATCTTTTAAATATATGTTCATCAATGAAGAAAACATTTTATGTTATATGTCTCTTATAATATATATATATATGTGGATCTCACATATATACTTGTGTTATTCTCTTATACTTGGATTTGGTTATATATTCTTTAGGTTCACTTATGGAATTCCATCATTGTGAGTTTTTTTATTATGATATGAGGTAAGATTATGAAACACATTTTATTTACAAGGGTTAATCTTATCTTTATGAGTTATTATTTATTACCTTATATTGAAAAATATTTCATGTAATTGATAAGAATATGATGGATTTTTATATATTTATATATTTCTCAAATTCAATGGGTAACATTTTATTCTCATGAGACATAATGTATTAGATTACGGAGTGAACCTAATCCATTATGATGTTATATCCACCTTGTGATATTTAGTTCATGGTTATCCTTGATTTAGGATTATGAAATTTCTTATATTATATGAACATTTACTATGCTTCCATGATCTTATGATATAATATTATTTTTTTATTCTCTTATATCATTAAATATGATCCTACTATTTTATGATATCATGTTAAAATTTTTACTCATGTGTTTTTTTACTTATCATGTTATTCAATTACTTGGATTTCTAAGACGCCCTTTTATTTTAGGTGTCTACTAGGTTATCCTATGTAGTGTTAGGAGAAAAAAGAAATTTATAATATCACTATTGAAAAGGAAAAAATAATTTATGTTTTTTATTCTGTAATTGTTTTATATACCTAGTATTTCAAATACACTTGGCTGAATGGTCATTTACCTATAATTAACGGATGTTCATGTTATAATACATGGAAAAATATTTGTAAAAGTATTGTGTCATTGTAGTTGGTTTCATAAAAAAGTTTAGTAATTGGATAAGACAAGGTAAAAAAATATACTGCACTTTTAATGATGTATAGAAAGAGTGTAATGGTCCGGACATCTTTGGTCCATTCCCTTGTGAAAATTTAGTGCTGGAGGTGTTCCGGGAGGTCAAGGTGACTTGGGGTGTGTTGGGGTTGACTTCAAAGGAAATCTAAAGGGAATAGCTTTTACACGGATGGCACACGGGTTGCCTAAACCATGCAGCCAAACCATTCAAGGATGGCCATACAGGCAGGGGCTAACGCACGGTTAGCGCATGGGATGTCTAACCATGCGGAGGCGATCCAGAGGCTTTTCCTGGCGAATCGTAGCCAGTTATTGAGGTATGCGGTCGTTTTTTCTTGGTTTTCATAGATCTACATAGATCTACTCCTCCTCTTCTCTCAGTTTTTTGGATCTCTGCCCATTATGGGTAGATCTAAGCATGTGGATGTCAAATATGATGAGCTTTGGTCTTGGTTGTTTTAGCAGAGGAGACCTAAGGAGGATTCGTGGAGAATTGACCCGGTTTCTTGGGCGTTCATCGACCGTTGATGTTTTCCTTGAAAACCATTGAGGTAGGGGATTTTTGGCTTCTCTAATTGTTTATGTTCAATCGTAGAGTTGGCATGATTTAGCACTTTGGATCACAATAGAATTGACCTAATTAAATTCTTGAACTGGATTAAAAAAATTAGTTTGATCGCATGTTATTTCTTTGTACTGTGATAACTATTTGCCTCTTTATTTGATAGATAAGTTTGATATCTATGACTTTCTTGTTAGTATGGGGTTCTTGAAGAAATTGATAAAGAAAGTAAAGCTAGAATTAATTGATAATTAATTGGCTAATGATAAAGAGGCATGTACATGAATCCGGTTGTTGTTGTTGTTGTTGTTGTTGATCCAAATTGATGTTAATCAAATTGAAGCCAATGTACGTATTAAATTCAGTTGGTTGGTAAAACAGAAACTTGTTGGTGCTTGTTGATTGAAGGACGGATGCCTTGTTAAAGGGCCAAGAGCCCAAATTGATGTGATGTTTCTTTTCCTACTGCTTCTATGGTGATGTGACCATGGGAGGGTGTTTTGTTATGTGGGGGGATGGAGGCCTTATGGTTATGGTAGTAGATGACACCTAAAGTGACAGGATGCATCGGTTTATGCATGTGGGTGTTAGGGAGGACACTAGGGATGATGGAATGGGATGGATGTGATTGTTGGATGCTTTTTGTTTCTTGGTTGTTTATCTTATTTACTTTTCCCCACTGCTCAAGGCAGCTGGTCTTTCTTACTCTTATTCTGAAGGAGGCGAAGACATGCGAGGTAGGCTACGTGCCTTCCATGTTTATCCTCTCAAGGGAGAATGGGTCTACGCTCTTTCTATAGGCAGAAAAGACTCGACCGGTAGTATGTCTACTCATCATGTCGAGCCCCCTTATTTTTAGTAGCTTAGGTTTCTTTTCTAGAATTCATGGGAATATGGGAAAGTAATTCTGTAATTAATATTTGTATAAATGATGTTAACCCATGGGGATGGAGGTTTATGAATAATAATGATGAGGTTGAAACTTTTGAAGGGACAGTGGTTTTTGGATTTGATGTTGATGGAACTTAATTTGGAATTTTTCTTGGTTAATTTATGTTCAAAGAATTAATTAACGTATAGTGAAATTGATAAAAAGGGGAATGAAGTAATCTAATAAAGCCTTTTTAAAGGGTTTTGTGCTTACAGGATACCGAGTCTTAGATGTGGAAGCTTGGAGTCTGAGAGACATTATCTTCAGTCGTGTCTAAGACTAGGTATTGCCCATAGTGTGGTTGTCAGTTATAATATATTCTGTACATTTTGTGTTTCTATAGGCTACTCCACCCTGTCAGTAAGGGCAACTGACACCCCAGGGATTATGAGCCCAGTGGGGTGTTTCCCCAACATTTCGGTGGGAGGATGAATGGATGACTACCCCCTTTGAACCTTCTCTCTTCTCTTGGTAGATACTAGTGCAATGAGGCACAACTGTTAGTTATCTCCATATATGTGTGTAGAGAGATGTAATGGCTTGTGGATATTCACACACATATATTCTGGATATATTATCCTATGGACTACTATAGGTGTAACGTGTATAGGCTGTGATGGCTTGAGGATCCTTACTCGGGGGGTCATTATCTCCCTTTTCACATTGCCGGCCTAGGAGGGGTACACTTTGTGGGGAGGGGCTCGTGATTGAGTGGTATCAGAGGTCTGGTTGAGAGATATGATGGAGTTTGGAGTTAGGCACAGGTGAGGTTTCATGGGTTGGTAGAGAAACTGTGTAATTCATGTTTATCATGTGAGGTAAACACTGGAGACCGGCTGATACATAGGCGTTTAGGTCCCCCTATGATCTGATGTACAGACCTTTAAGTTTACAATGGCAACTAAACAAGGTGATACTGGTTGCAGGGTAGAGACCTAGGGAAGGATCATGAATTATTCATCTTTGTGCCTGTGTTTGAATGGGTAGACCTAACCTAAAATGAATAAAAGAAAAAATAATAATTAATAAATATCGATCCTTCCATATTACAGGCTTAAGATCTCTAAATCTTTGTTATTTTTCTAGTATGGCTCTTGATTGACGTCCTCGTTAGGTTTGCGTAGAAGATATCCAGCAGGCTATTTCAGCAGGTCGTCGTAGGGTAAAGGTTGACAATGGCGACACTTGTAGGAAGAAACTCTGAGAATTTCAGCGCCAGATTCTGCAGAAGTATGAGGGATTCATTTCAGATACAGTCACAGAAGAATGGTTGGAGGAGGTCAAGGTAGGCTTCAGTTCGATCTGTTCTCGAAAGGAGCACTGGGTGTCCTTAGCTATGACGATGATGTGTGGACTAGAAAGGCAGTGGTGGTTCTTATTCCTCGGGGACCATGAGGAGTCAACGATTTCATGGGGGGAGTTGTGAGACAGGTTCACAGTCGAGTTCCTTTCCTTGACTGCAAAGGCGTCTAGAAGCCATTAGCTTCTTACCCTTCGACAGGGGAGCTCCAGTGTTCAGGAGTTTGGGATCCATTTTAGGAACATTTTACAATATTCTTCGGACTTGTTACCAGAAGAGGAGGCCAGGGAAAGGCATTTAGAGGAGGCTTTGCGTCCAGATATCCAGTTCCAGGTCACCCCATTTATGCTGAAGACATATCTCGAGGTCCTGGCAAGGGTGGAGGTTATCGAGAGGACTTTGGCAAGGACATGATCATTAAGAGAGGGGAGTCAACATGATTCCTGATGAAGCACGGCTGTTGTCTGGGGATCCCGGTTTTTAGCGTAGAAGAGTTTCCGTTTAGCTGGGGGTAGGTCCCACCCTTTCACATCTCATTTCTCCAGAGGCAGGCACTCTCTGGACTATGCCAAGGGATTGGGTGCTTGTTTTTCTTGTGGTGGTTCTGGTCATTAGTAGTGGGAGTGCCCGACCTTTTAGAGCAGTCATCGTGCACTAGGTGTTACACTCCAGGTTCCTCCGTTGAGGCAGGTTCTGCCGAGGCATCAGTAGCCCATTGCACTAGCTTTAGATCAGCAGAGGGTAGATGGGGCAGGCAGAGGACATCCCCATGATGCTACCCATCCTCAGAGAGCAGAGCGCGGATGTGGTGGTGGTCACTATTAGGGTCAGAGAGGTCGTGGAGGAGGTCGTGGTCAGCTTCATGCTCTAGCATTTCCAGCATCAGATGAGCCAAATGTTGTTCGAGGTACCCTTTTCTTGTTTTTTACCTTGGGGTATACCTTGTCTGATTCAGGAGCGACACACTCTTTAATATCACCTACCCTTTTCCATGCATTGGGACTACAGGTAGAGAGGCTTCTAGTGCCCTGGGCGTTGACTTTGCCAGTTGGAGGACAAGCTGACTTGTTTGAAGTGTGTAGAGACTGTGAGCTAGTGTTGGGGAAACACCGCTCTTGGGGAGATTTCCTTTGTTTACAGATACAACCATATGATGTAATCCTTGGCATGTATTGGGTGTATTTGGTGCAGGATATCATGGATTGCTTCAGGATGAATGTCGTTTTCCTTGGTGCGGATGGAGAGCCAGTGGTGTTTGTTGGTGAGCTAGATCATCGGATGGTTCAGAGGCATGTTCTATTCTTATTTTCCATGATGGATGAGATGATGCGGAGTTCATTAGAGGTTCGTTAGTTAGCATATCCTAGGTTCGTAGAAGAGTACCCTGATGTCTTCCCAGAGGAGGTTGTAGCATCACTCCCTCAATGATAGATCGAGTTTGGGATCAAGCCACAGCCAGGAGCTTCTCCTATCTCTATGTCTCCATATAGGATGGCCCCTTTTGAGTTACGAGAGCTACATATACAGCTTTATGTTATGTTACAATGCGGGTTTGTTCGACCAAGTGTGTCACCATGGGGTGCACTAGTTGTATTCGAGAAGAAGGACGACGACAGTTTTCAGTTGTGTTTCGATTATCGTCGCTTGAACAATGTGAAAGTATAGAATTTCTATCCTCTTAAGTGGATTGATTACATATTTGATCAACTGAAGTGTGAAAGTTGGTTCTCAAAGATCGAATTGCAGTCAGGATATCATCAGATGCGTGTGAAGGATGAGGATATCCCAAATACTACTATCTGTTGTCATCACGGGCATTATGAGTTCGTTGTAATTTTGTTTTGAGTGACGAATGCTCCAGTTGTATTCATGGGACTGATGAATGCAGTGTTCCGTGAGTTCCTAGACAAGTTCATGGTAGTTTTCATCAATGACATCCTTGTGTACTCCACATCTGAGGAGGATCATGCAGAGAATCTATGAACCGTTTTGGGAGTTCTACATCAACATCAACTATTTGGGAAGTTTTCGAAGTGTGAGTTTTGGGCTCGAGAAGTATTTTTCTTGGGGCATGTTGTGTCCCAACTGGGAGTAGCTGTGGATCCCTTGAAGATTGAAGACTTTGTGTCTTGGGCTACTCCCATGACAATGTCAGAGGTGCGATGTTTCCTTCGTATCACAGGCTACTACAGGACATTCATAGCCAATTTTTCAGGGGTTGCAACTCCTCAAACAGCTTTGACCAGAAAATATCAGGCTTTTATATGGACTGATCAGTTTCAGGCAGCTTTTGGGTATCTAAATGAGAAGATAGTAAGTACTCCAGTCCTTTGTATTCTAGCTGAAGGAGTTCAGTTTGATGTTTTCTGCGATGCTTCACATCTGGGGATAGGTTGTGTTCTCAGAAAGCAGAGGTCTGTTGTTTCTTATGGTTCTTGGTAGTTATGTCCCCATGAATGCAACTATTCCACTAATGATCTTGAGTTCGTAGCCGTGGTGTTTTCTATGAAGTTGTGGAGACATTACCTCATTGTTGAGTGCTTTGTGGTTTTCACCGATCATAAGAGTTTGAGGTATGTTTTCTCGCAGTGTTTCTTGAACTCACGACATCGTCAGTGGATGGAATTATTACAGGAATATGACTTCGAAATATCATATACACCTGGAAAAGGGAATGTTGTGGCTGATGCGCTGAGCTAAAAGTCACGTAGTGATGCTATGTGTGAATCCAGTGATTCCTAGAGAGTAATGGAGGAAATGTCAGCATTACATCTTGATATGGGAGTAGTTTGGGGTAGATGCTGTCTTTTTCAGATAATGGTGTAGTCATCCCTGGTGTATAATGTGGAAGAGTCCCAATTGGGGGATCTTGAGGTGGAGGTCTGGAGAGACAGAGTTGTTTGTGGTGAGGCCCCTAATGGTTGGCATGAGAATGCACAACACAGAGTGTTGTATCATAGAAGGCTTTTTGATCCCTTTTAGATGTGTGAGATGGTCCTCAGAGAGTTCCATGGTTCCCTTTAGCGTCGTATCTTGGTGTGACAAAGATGTACTGATCCTTGAGGAGTGAGTATTGGTGGCCAGGGATGAAGCATGCAGTTTCGGATTTTGTGTCTCGATGTCTAGTCTGCCAGAAGGTGAAGGTCAAACATAGTTTTCCTGATGGTCTTCCCCAGCCATTAGTGATACCTCAGTGGAAGTGGTAGGACATCTCAATGGTCTTTGTTACAGGTTTACCTCGAGCTCCGGGAGGACATGATGCTATTTGGGTGGTAGTGGATCGCTTAACAAAATCATCCCACTTCATTGTGTTCAAGGAGTTGACCTCAATGGAGGTTTTGTCGAGACAGTATCTCGAGGAGGTGGTTACACTTCATGGAGTCCAAAAGACGATCATTTCAGATCAAGATCCTCTTTTTGCCTCTAGGCTGTGGAGAGGTCTCCAACATGTTTTTTTGTTCTCAATTATGCCTTAGCACTACTTTTCATCCTCAAACAGATGGTCAGACCGAGCGAACTATCCAGACTCTTGAAGACATGTTTCACTCTTGTGTTTATGATTTTGGAGGTTCATGGATGAGGCACTTAACCTTGGTAGAGTTCCTTTATAATAATAGTTTTCACTTCACCATCAGTATGGTGCTGTTTGATGTCTTGTATGGATGACCTTTCCGTTCTTTGTTGTGCTGGACTGGGGTCGGAGAGTCGGCAATTCTTGAACTGAAACAAGTGCATAATACAATAGAGATGGTTCGTGTGACTCATGAGAGGATGAAGACATCGCAAGATCATCAGAAATCATATGTCGATCAAATGAGGAGGCCCTTAGAGTTTAATATTGAGGATCATGTGTTTCTGAAGGTTACTCCTCATCCTAGGTAGCAAAGGTTTGTCCATGGGAGTAAGCTTTATCGCCACTTTTTGGGCCTTTAAAGGTGTTATATCATGTTAGAGCTGTGGTATATCGAGTAGCACTTACCCCTGAGATGAGTTAGATACATGATGTTTTACATATATCACAGCTACATCATTATATTCAAGACGAATCCCACATCATCGATTGAGGAGAGATCGATGTGGATGATGATACCCCCTTTGAGGAGAAACCTGTGGAGATCCAACACCACAAGGAGGAGGTGTTTCACGGGCGTTACATCCCCTTAGTTCATGTCTTGTGGTCACATGGTGGCATGGAGGAGAGTACCAAGGAACATGAATCACAGATACGTGCTTAGTACCTAGAGTTTTTTGATGTTTAACTCTTTCCATGTATAATTGTAGATGATGTGGTTGTGGAAAATTCATGTTTATGAAATGTCACCCTCTGTTGCAGTGGTGGCTTTCTCTATTTTGAGAGGTATCTCGGTGGGTGGTTGTTCAGACCCTGTTTCTTTTTCCCTTATAGGTGGGTTTTTCATTCTCGAGGACAATAATGTATTTATAGGTATCTGATGTAATAGCATAGACCTCTTCTGTCCATTCCCTTGTGATAATGTGGTGCTGGAGATGTTTCGGGAGGTCAAGGTGACTTGGGGGTGCGTTGGGGGTGGACTTCTAAGGAAAGATAAAGGGAATAGATTTCGCACAGATGGAGCACGGTTTGCCTAAACCGTGCGGACAAACCGTGCAAGGATGGCCTTGGAGGTAGTGTCTAATGCACGGTTAGTGCACGGGTTGTCTAACCATGCAGACTAACCATGCGAGGAGTGTTTGGTGAGGCAGAAGCAAACTCACGGTTAGCGAACCTTTTTTTAATGACTCTAAGGGTCCATAACACAGGATTACTCTCACTTGAAGGTTAGAAAACATCTCCCAAGAATTTTAGAGGCGATCCAGAGGCTTTTCTTGGCGAATTGAAGCTGGTTCTTGAGGTATGTGGTCGTTCATACTTGATTTTATTAGATCTACTTAGATCTACTCCTCCTCTTCTCTTGGTTTCTTGGTTCTACACCCGTTATGGGTATATCTAAGTGTGTGGATGTCAAATATGATGAGATTTGGACTTGGTTGTGTTAGGAGAGGAGACCTAAGGAGGATTTGTAGAGAATCGACTCAGTTTCTTGGGAGTCCATCGACCATTGTGGTTTTCCCCAAAAACCTTTGTGGTAAGGGATTTGTGGCTTCTCTAATTGTTTATGTGAAATCATAGTGTTAACATGATTTAGCCCTTTGGATCACAATGGAATTGACATAATTAAACACTTGAACCAGATTAATAGAATTGCTTTGATCTCATGTTGTTTCTTTGTACCGTGATAACGGTTTGCCTCTTGATTTTCTAGTTAAGTGTGATATCTATGCCTTTATTGTCAGCATGGGGTTCTTGATAAAATTTATAAAGAATGTAAAGCCAGAATTAATTGATAATTAATTGGCTAAAGATAAAGAGGCTTGTAAATTAATATGGTTGTTGTTTTTGTGGTTGTTAATCCAAATTGATGTTAATCAAATTGATACTGATGTATTTGATTGATTCAGTTGGTTTATAAACCTAAAATCTATTGGTGCATTTTTTTTGAAGGACGGATACCTTGTTAAAGGGATAAGAGCCCAAATTGATGTGATGTTTGTTTTCCTGCTACTTGTGTGGTGATGTGACCTTGGGAGGGTGTTGTGTTGTGTTGGGGCATGGAGGCCTTGTGGTTGTGGTAGAGGATGACGCCTAGAGGGTCAGGAAGCATCGGTTTATGCATGTGGGTGTCATGGTGGACACCAGGGATGATGGACTGGGATGGATGAGATTGTTGGATTCTTGTTGATTCTTGGTTGTTTATCTGATTTACTTTTCCCCAATGCTCAAGGTAGCTGGTCTTTCTTACCCTTCTTCTGAAGGAGGCGAAGAAAAATGGGGTATGCCACGTGCTTTCGGTGTTTATCCTCTCAATAGAGAATGGTTCTACGCTCTTTCTATAGGCGACAAAGACTCGAAAGGTAGTATGTCTACTCACTGTGTTGAGCCCCCTTGTGTTTAGTAGCATAGGTTGCTTTTCTAGAATTCCTGGGAAAATGGGAAAGTAATTATGTAATGACTGTTCGAATAAATGATGTTAACCCATGGGGTTTGAGTTTGATGAAACTTAATGATGAGGTTGAGAAATTTTGAAGGGACAGTGGTTTTTGGATGTTATGTTAATGGAACTTAATGTGAAATTGTTCTTGGTTAATTAATGTTTGAAGAATTAATTAATGTACAATGAAATTGATAAAAAGGGGAATGATGTAATCTAATAAAGCCTTTATAAATTATTGTGTGATTATAGGATACGTAGTCTTAGAAATGGTAGCCTGTAGTCCGAGAGACATTAGCTACAGTCCTGTCTAAGACTTGGTTATTCCCATAGTGTGGTTTTGGGTTATAATATATTCTGTACTTTTTGTGTTTCTATATGATACTTCACCTTGTCAGTAAGGGAAACTAACGCCCCTGGGATTCTTAACAATGGGGGGGGGGGGTTTCCCTAACATTCTAGTGGGAGGATGAATGGCTGACTACCCCCTTTGACCCCACTCTCTTCTCTTGGTAGATACTAGTCCCATGAGGCACAACGGTTTGTTTTCTCCATATATGAGTGTAGAGGGTTGTAATGGCTTGTGGTTATTCACACACATATATTATGGATATAGTATCCTATGGACTATTATAGGTGTAACTTGTATAGGCTCTGATGGCTTGAGGATCCTGACTCGGTGTATGGGTTGTAATGGCTTGAGGTATAATACCCGACATATGATACACATTATTCGAGTTGTGGTGGATCTTGGAATCTACCTGGTTACTTTTGGTTGTGAGGATGGAATGGTGCTTAGCCCATGTGTCTGCGAGCAAGCCTTTTTGGTGCATGTGATGCAGATTGTGGAGCTTAGCCCAGGTGTATACAGTAAGACTTTGGAGAGAGATGCACAGGACGTATGTCGTTGGGGAAAAGCAGAAAACTAGTGGGGAAGTAGTAGCGGGTTTGTAATGGACTGGGTTTTTCGGGTCCAATACTTCATGAAAATCTAATGTTTGAGGTGTTCTAGGTGGTCTGGAAGGCCATCCCACTTTCTCGGTGACTCCCAGCGGTAGCCTTGTCCAACTGGTAGCCTCGTCCTACCGGTAGCCCTCAGTTACCGTTAGCACTTGGCTACCAGCAGCTCTCGGCATCGGGTAGCTCTCATCTACCGCTGTCTCCCGGCTACCGGTGGCTCTCGAAAAATGGTGACTCTCGGCTACCGCTAGCTCTCGGCTACCGATCGCTGTCGCCAACCGTTCTCTCCTGGCTACTGGTAGCTATCGCCAACTGGTAGCTCTCAGCTACCAGTAGCTGTCGCCAACCTGTAGCTCTCGGCAACTGGTAGCTGTTGCCAAATGGTAGCTCTCAACTACCGGTACCTGTCGCCAACCGGTAGCTCTCTTCTACCAGTATCTGTCGCAAACTGGTAGCTCTCCTCTACCGGTAGCTCTCACCTACCCCCCGCGGGTTTTCCAGTAGCACCTCCTTTTTACGCAAATTGGTTTTTAAACCATGTTTTAACCTATTTAAGCCTGTTTTAAATCCCATTAATGCCCATTAATGGCGTTTAAATTAAATGATTATGGAGGTACCCTCCTTAAATGAAAAACCATGAGGTGTGCATCGGTTTAAACCACCCCAAATGGTGGGGACCTTTTAATTAGCATATTGGGTGTCCCAGCCGCGTGTTAAACCCTCGATCCCTCTTCTTATGCAGTTTCAAGTTTTTCTTTCCACATCTTAACTGTCCTGGGAATGATGTATCTCAGTCATTATGACATAAATTATTCTCCCTACATTTCTTTTTTTCTATCACTCTATGCTCAGATTACCCTTCCTCCCGACGAGTTGTAACCCCATGATGTTTTCCTTGATTGCGTTCTGTGGAGTTCTTGCTACTCGTGTGAGGACTTAACATCGATCCTTGATCCGTCAGGAAGGGATTTTCTCCTTCGCCTTTCCTTTCTGTGTATCATGCGGTGGTGGGTATGCTTTTTCCCTATGGAAATTGATGAAACCAACCTTAACGAAGATAATAAACTGAACTTTAAATAATAAAAGGGGGTGTGATCGATGTTCTGTTGTAATCATTATGTTGTTATGTGTTGTGAATTGTACGGGCCTATGCTCACTGAAAATTATTGATGTTGGTGGTCTTTCTCTGTGCACTATTGAACCTCGGTTCTCCTGGATGTTTAAATAACCGTAACACTGAATTGGTTAATTACGTATAGTCAGTTAAATAAATTGAAAGCACTAGGATCAACCCTTCTCTATGATAACCCCAATTAAAGCACAGTGGAATTCAGACCATGGAGTGTGTTAAATCATTTAAATATGAAAATACCTACATGGTCTTGCCTTGTGTTGGTGGTAGTGGTTTGGTTGTTTCTTTGACGGGCTGTTTGATGGGGCGATGCGTGTGGGGATGTGATCCCCTATTCTTATACTTTCGTTGGTTGTGAATTTGAGGCTTTGGGATTACTCTTCTTATACCATGAATTGGGGTGGGATCCTCTGTTGTTAAGAAACCGTTGGCTCCAAAATTTTGGAAACATGGGGCTGTATCTCGGGGTTTTCTTTGGTTCCAGTACTTTGAGGGTTCTCACTTATCCCTTTGTTGTTGTGACTTTTCAAGAGAACTGGGTGTGAATACTTAAATTTCTTTTGGCTGTAACTTTTTACCTTGGTTTGTGCTTATGATGTTAGTTTCCCATTAGTGCAGAACTTTATTGAAATGAGATTACATGAACATTGGAGCAAGAATATCTTAAATGGGAATTGGTTCTGGGGGTGATTTGTGACTCGACTGTGAGCAGTGTGCTTCCTATGAATAGGGACGAGTGTGCTTGTGATTGGATTGGATTTGGGAACCCAATTTTGGGTTGATTGTTTGTTACATATACATATATTTTTAGTTGTTATGTTTCTTATTCGCACCCCACCCAAGGTGATCACTTAGTGCCAAACACCCCCATTTCATGGGGGAGGGTGTTTTTTCCAACACTTCTATTAGTGGATGGTTATTAACCCCTTTCTACTCCCTTTCCCAGATAGACCAAGTATCTTCGGGAAGGATGTGATGGCCTATAGTCCATTATTAGCCCAAGAATCTTCAGGCGGGGTGGTTGTAGTGGTTGGCCCATGTATTTACGGGCAGGTTTTTTCCCAAGTAACTTCGGGATGAGGCCCAGGTGTTTTGGGCATGATGGTAGCTTTCTGGCCCAGGTGACTGCGGGTGTGGCAGTGGTTGTTCTGGCCTAGGTGTTTGTGGGCATGGTTACATGAGTTTGTTGTGGCCCAGGTGTATGCAGGCAGGATAGCAGTTGTGGCCTATGTGTTTGCGGGTGGGATGTGTGGTTTTGGCCTAGGTGTGTGCCGGCGGGTGTGGTAGTGGGACTGTGGTGAGAATGGCAGGATTGGTTTGATGCGTAGGATGCCTTCAATAACTAGTGGGAAAGAGGCGTGGGGTACCCAAACATCGATGTGCTATTACTATACTTTACATGACTTTCTTTATTTGGGGAGTGTGACTTGGTGAGGCTTTGGTGGATAGTTTACCTTGTTAGGTGTTTAGTTATCTCTTTTTCCACGGAGCATTAGAATGTCTCCTAACTTGTGCATGAGAGTCTTTTTTTTCTACTGAGTTCACTTATATGCTCACCCTACGTATATAAAACTGTTTTCAGGTTTCCAGGAGGACATCAGTGATCATGCAGGACCGTACTATCTCAGACATTGGGGCAATTTCTATTTTATTTTTCCTTTTATTGGTACTTTTACTTTTGAGGTTTTGTGGCTTGCATCCCTTAATTTTGAACATGCATATGGGAATGGTTTACTCTTGGCTTTACCTTTACTTTTATCGTGGGTGTTTTTGGGGTTTCTTCCTTATCTCTCGATCCTATAAAAAAATAAAAAGTGTAATGCCTTCATTTTTTTGTGAGATTCTACACCCTTGGTGCTGGTCACCACTCCGGGTCCTATTGAAGGCAGGTTTCAGGGGTCATTATCTCTCCTTAAAATTAAAGAAGTAAGGGATTGGAAATCTGCTAACCCTTCCCTCCTTTTGGTGAAGGCGGGTCGTGATAGAAAGAAGGTTCAACTCATGTGTGAGAGGATGAAGGTAGCCCAGGACCGGAAGATGTCTTATGCCAATCATAGGAGGAGGCCCTTGGATTTCGAGGTTGGGAATCATGTGTTCTTGATGTTTTCACCTCGATGTGGACAGTGAAGGATTGGGATGGGGAGTAAGCCCTCCCCTAGGTTCATCAGACCTTTTGAGGTGTTGGGACGAGTTGGTGAGGCGGCGTATCAGCTGGAGTTTCCACCTTAGTTGGAGAAAGTTCACATCTTCTTTCACATTTCCAAACTTCGTCGATATCTACATGACGAATCCCATGTCATCGATTGGGGAGAGTTAAATGTCAAATATGATGTGACCTTCATAGAATGACCAATCAAGAATGATGATTGTAATGGGAATGTGCTTCATGGATGAACCATCCACTTGGTTCGTGTGTTGTGGTGGTATGGTGGCCTCGAAGAGAGCACTTAGGAGTGGGAGGCCCAATTATGCATTCAGTACCCAGAGTTGCTTTGAAATCCTTGTTTTTTTTGTTCTGATCCTTGATATATTGTACCTTGTGCGTTAATATATGAAATTATTGTTTTTCTTAGCTATTAGATGATCTGTTCCATGTTCTCTATGTGTGTGTGTCCAAATGTGTGATGATGGGAAAACCTGACTGCTAATCAGGATGCATTAATGTGGATACGATTAAACCCGTGCGGGTGAGTCAGTGCCGCCCAAAGTGGATAATATCCTAAAATGTAGGCGGGGACTCCCTAACTCATGTGTTGGAATGTGTGATCCTTTTTCTTGTTGTGAATGTTTGTGGTTGATAACTCTTGGGGGATTATTCCTTGATGTAGGGGGAGGGTTCCATTCTAGTTTTCGAACAACTCATGGGTTTTCCCCTGAGAAGTATCTTTAGAGGGTGATTGTTTGGACCCCACTTTTCTCCTTTATAGGTTGTTCTTATATTCTCGGGGACGAGAATAGTTTGATAAGTATCTGATGTAATGGATCTTCTCGGTGACTCCTAGCGGTAGCCTTGTCCTACTGGTAGCCTCGGCCTACTGGTAGACCTAGCCTACCAGTGACCTTGGGGTACCGGTGGCCCTCGACCACCGGTAGCGCTTGGCTACTAGTGGCTCTCGGCTACCGGTGGCTGTCGCTAACCGGTAGCTCTCGGATATAGGTCTATGTCACCAACCGGTAGCTCCTTGCTACTGGTAGCTCTTGCCTACCCACACAAGTTTTCTAGTAGCACTTCCATTTTACGCAAATTGGTTTTTAAACCATGTTTTGACCCCATTAAGCCTGTTTTAAAGCCCATTAATTCCCATTAATGGAGTTTAAATTAAATGATTGGTGAGTTACACTCCTTAAATGAAAAACCATGAGGTGTGTGTCGGTTTAAACAACCCCAAAAGGTGGGCACCTTTTAATTAGCATGTGGGGTGTTTTAGCCACGTGGTCAACCCACGATCCCGCTTCATACATGGTTTTGAGTTTTTCTTTCTGCATCTTAACTATCCCAGGAATGCTGTATCTCAGCCTTTATAACCTAAATTTTTTTCCCTATGTTTATTTTTCTCTATCACCCTGCTCTCGGAGTACCCTTCCTCCCGACGAGTTGTAACCCCTCGAAGTTTTCCTTGATCGCGTTCCATGGAGTTCCTGCTAATCACACGAGGACTTAACATCGATCCTCGATCTGTCAGGTTGGGATTTCCTCCTTCGCCTCTCCTTTCAATGTATCATGTTGGGTGGGTATGCTTTTGCCCTGTGGAAATTGATGAAACCACACCTAATAAAGATAATGAACCGACCTTTAAAGAATAAAAGGGGGGTGTGATCGATATTCTACTATAATTTTTATATTGTTATGTGTTGTGAATTGTATGGCCCAATGCTCACTAAAAATCATGGATGTTGGTGGTCTTTCTCTGTGTACTATTGAACCTCAATGCTCTTGGATGTTTAAATAACCGTAACATGGAATTGGTTAATTATGTATACTCGGTTAAATAAATTGAAAGCACCGGGATCAACCCTTTTATGTGATAAACCCTATTAAATCACAGTGGAAATGAGACCATGCTATGTGTTAAATCTTATAAATATGAAAATACCTGCATGGGCCTGCCTTGTGTTGGTGGTAGCGGTTTGGTTGTTTCTTTCACGAGACGATTGCTGGGGACATGCGGGTGGGTATGGGATCCCATGTTGTTATACTTTCTCTGGTTGTGAATTTGAGGCTGTGTGATTACACTGCTTATACAACTAATTTGGGTGGGATCCTCTATTTTTGATAATTTGTTGGCTCCTGGATTTTGGGAACATGGGGCTGTATCTCAGGGTTTTATTTGGTTCCAGTACTTTGAGGGATCTCACTTATCCCTTTGTTGTTGTGACTTTGCAAGAGAACCGTGTGTGAATGCTTATATTTCTATTGGTTGTAACTTTTTACCTTGGTTTGCGCTTATGATGTTAGCTTCCCAGTAGTGCAGAACATTATTTAAATGAGATTACTTGAACATGGATACAAGAATAGCTTAAATGGGAATTGGTTCTGGGGGTGAGTTGTGACTCGGCTATGAGCAGTGTCCTTCCTATGAATAGGGATGAGTGTCCTTGTTCTTGGATTAGCTTTGGGAACCCTAGGTTTGGTTGAGTGTTTGTTACATATACTTATATATTTTTAGTTCTTATGTTTCTTATTCACACTGCAGCCAAGATGATCACTTAGTGCCGAACACCCCTATTTCATGGGGGAGGGTGTTTTTCCCAACACATCTATTACTGGCTGGTTATTAGCTCCTTTCTAATCCCTTTCCTGGATATCCCAAGTAACTTCGGGAAGGATGTGATGGCCTGAGGTCCATTATTAGCCCAAGAATCTTCAAGAGGGGTGGTTGCGGTTGTTGGACCAGGTGTTTACGGGCAGGTTGTTTCCGAAGTATCTTCGGGATGAGGCCCAGGTGTCTTCAGGCGTAACGGTAGGTTTCCGGCCCAGGTGTTGTCAGGTGTGGCAATGGTTGTTCTAGCCTTGGTGATTGTGGGCATGGTTACGTGAGGTTGTTGTGGAACAGGTGTCTACGGGTGGGATAGCGGTTGTGGCCCAGGTGTTTACGGGAGGGATGTGTGGTTGTGGCCCAAGAGTGTGTGGGCGGGTGTGGTAGTGGGACTACAGTGAGAATGACGGGATTGGTTCGATGCGTAGGATGTCTTCAATAACCAGTGGGAAAGCGGTGCGGGGAACCCAAACATCGATGTGATATTACTATACTTTAGTTGACTTGCGTTATTTAGGGAGTGTACCTTGTTCAGGCTTGGGTGGATTGTTTACCTTTTTAGGTGTTTAGTTATCTCTTTTTCCACGGGGCATTATAATGTCTCCTCACTTGTGAACGAGAGTCTTTGTTTTTTCCTACTGAGTGTACTTGTATAATCAACCAACATATATAAAACTGTTTTCAGGTTTCCAGGAGGACATCAGGGATCGTGCGGGACTGTACTAGTTCAGACCTTGGGGCAGTTTCTGTTGTCGTTTTCCATTTATTGGTACTTTAACTTTTTGTGTTTTGTGTCTTGAATCCCTTACTTTTGAACATGCATATGGGAATGGTTTACTTTTGGATTTACCTTTACATTCATCTTGGGTATTGTTGGGGTTTCTACCTTATCTCTCAATCCTATAAAAAAATAAAAATGGTAATGCCTTCCTTTTTGTGTGAGATTCTATACCCTTGGTGTTGGTCGCCACTCCTGGACCTATTGAAGGCAGGTTTCAGGGGTCATTATCTATCCTTCATCTTAAAGAAGTAATGGATTGGAAATCTGCTGACCCTTCCCTCCTCTTGGTGAAGGCGGGTCGTGATAGGGGTACCCTTGATATGCTTTATTATATGATATATTCTTGTATGTGTTACTTGGTTAGAGTATCCGTGGTGAGGTTGGGAACTTAGTATACCTGTATAGGTGACGAGTTAGTTTCACTTTTTGTTCACTGTGCTTTAGATTGCTTTCATTACTTTTGAAAGATAGGTTTCAGGGAGGATCCTACTAAGTATACTGTTATACCCACCCGTCGTATATATAAACTGTTTTTCAGGTCACTTAGAGTAGTTTGGAGATCAATCTGGTTACTAATAGCTTGTGGTGGAGGAGCTGTTCGGGCTTGTGGTCACTGCCATTTTACATTCTTTTGGGTATTTTTAGTTTTCCCATTCAGTTGTAGTACATTTTCATGGAATTTTATATATGTACTTGGGTTTCTTTTATATTTCAGTTCTGAGTTGGAGTTGGTTGGTGTCTATATTATTTCTCTCTTCTGCATGTGTTCTATTAGAGGGTAATGCCTCTCATTTGAGTTTTTATTATACCCTCGGTTCCAGTCACCAACCAGGGGCCAACTGGAGGCGGGAATCGAGGGTCATTATCTCCCTTTTCACATTGGCTGCCCAAGAGAGGTACACTTTGTGGGGAGGGGGTCATGATAGAGAGTAGGTTTTGATCACTTAAATCCCTATCTAGATACTACATGCAGATATGGATATAGTTTTATTTTTCCAGGAGATAATATACCTAAAAATAAAAAATAGTTTTTATCTTGATCATCACTTGTTGAATGAAAACAATCCTTGAGGCACACTTGGATTGAAACTCCCTTGCGATATGATTTTGAGAATCACAAACCGTTTATTTACCATTTTGAAATACTTTATCAACTTATTATAATAGAAAACCTTAATGAACACAGTACCATGGAAAACCATTTTTGAAACTCAAAGACTCATGATTAAGGATATTATTGTCATTTATATGATATTATTTATATATTTATAAGTTTTTAATTTTTTATGTTAAATCATTCCCATATTGTTTCCTTTTTTACATAATGTTAGAGAATGGTAAAAATCATGACTACACACAATGTAATTGGAGATACAATTATTTCCCACAATTCCTAACCTAATGGGAATGTAAGAAATAAATATTTTGATCATTTAAAATGATCTATCTCGAAAAAAATTAACAACAAAAACATAGTTTAATTTATAAACACATCAAATAAGATACTAATGGATTATCATGGAAGTTCATGTCTTAATGGTGATAAATAAAAGAATAATAAATATCCTACATTTTAATAATGTAGGTATGCGCACCATGAAATATATCTTAATGAAACAGAAATATTATTTATATTTATAAAACGAGGGATCAAAGTAGTTATTTACTAAAAAATAATGAAGAGTATTGTTAACAAGTTGTTGTGAAATAATGGTTATCCAAAAGAACCACTAAAAATTCATTGTCATAGATGTGGGGAACATGGCCATTATTAGTGTAAATTCTTTAATGTAGGTATTAATTTCTATGTTCCAATGTTATAAAAATAATTAAAGTGTTATTATAGAGGTTTATATATATTGGTAATCGATAAAAAATTTTTTATCTATTTTTTACCAATGGTATACTGATAATAAGAATAATGAAACTTATAATGAAAATATGGAAGTATTTTTCTGTAAGGATATGAAAAAATATGATGAATTGTAATATTAAAAAATAAATTTGGTCTGATAATATATTTTTATTTTGTAGAAAAACATGATTATGGAAAAGATAATCTTCAATATGTTCTTAATGATAATCAATTTATTTACAATTAAATTGTTTTATTCTTTCGAATAGAACGAGATAGATAGAAAACATTAAAGGTTAAAAATAAATTGATTTCATGTATGAGGTCAATTTTTATGTTATTCTTCATATTATTTATAACATTATCAGATTTAAATGTATTAGGAATATTATTAGAATTTTTTTTGTAGTTTTAGAAAACAGAAACCCCACAGGTTTTGTGAAAGATTCTCACATCCTCCAAGGCCATGGGTCTTGAATAAATAACCAAATAGTGATAATGGTGAAACAGATACCATAAGAATACATTATATACAATTTAGTATGGGATTTCTTTTACATAATAAATATTTGTGATAAACATTACATTGAATTTGTGAAACATATTTTGGGAAGAGAATATTTTGAATGGTTTATAATTTTATGTTGATTAAGAGTATATTGAGAATTTTTTATTAAGACGATGTATATGTAACCATTGACTGTATCATGTGATTTAAAAGAAATATTTTTTTGGGAAAATCCCAATTATATATTTTAATTTTTATGTTGTTTGGGATATAGGGATATTCAGTTATGGAATTATTTGAGTTTCACATTCGATGTGGAGAACAATATAAAGGTGTATCAATTTTTGGAATTATCCTACATTGGGATAAAAAATTATATTTTTGTATAAAGTAGAATGATAATAAGAATAACTATATTCCATTTTTTGTAGTGTTATGATCTATTAGAATTCTATTTTAATATTTCAGGAATAAAAATTCATCAGGAAGACTCATCATTTATAGCATCTTATGAGAGTGTACTGAGAAACTATTAAAGGATGAAATTTTACCATTTATGTATGAATATTTTCTTATGGTCTTAGTCAAGATTGTAAAATTACCCCATAACACTATATGAATAATCTTGAAATAAAAAATTTATTCATTTTTTAAAATATATGGTCTCTTCCCCCTTAAAAATAGGAAGGCAGTATAGTCTTACCCTTATTTTTTCAGTAGTGTGTGAAATCCACAGGGGAAGATAATAGGTGGAGACTCAGTTATAGACTTCACAATTATAATTACTTGTAAATTATTTTGGAATAATTCTATGAATATCAATAAAGGGAGATGGATTAAATAAAACACTACAATTTCATGGTAGAATTTTTCATGGATCGATTGTGCATATTTGGGATGATGTGTGGTGGCGGGATGGTAGGAGACTTATATTGATTAGTTATTTTATGGTTATATTTTTTTTCAGTGAATGGTCTTGAATTTAAGGGGATGTGAGGGATATTATTCTTGGTTGGATAATATGAAGGAATGCAAATATGTCAATCATTGAATTTTAGTTGGATTTTTCCTTACAAAAATGATTTATATATGGTAAAAATATGCATAATTTGTGGTTAACATGTATTATTAGAATCTTAATATGTATAATAAATCAGGATATTCTTTTTAAACACATCTAGAGATAATGTAATTTCACATTCTTTGCTTTATATTCTCAAGGGAGTATTTATTATAACTATAGAATTTATGATGAGGTACGAACATTTCCATAAGATTTTATATTTTTATTAAGGGAGACACTTTAGGGATTAACTATTTTAGTCCCCCATGATTTAGGGACTTGTATTGATCAAAATAATAATAAGTGAATGTTCAGTCAGTAAATGTAAATGTTTTCACTTACCACCAATTTTCTTTTTATGGGGAGGCATAGTATTGTATTATAATTGGAAGTTCCTTTTCCCATTATTTAATAGAATGTTTTACTGTACCTTTTTATCAAAAGGTTCTTCCACAATCGAATTATTAATTGAAGAAAACCATGATTATTGATCATAAATTAAAATTTAATGGAAACAATTTATTTAAGGAGGTATAATTAATATCTCAATATTTTAACAAAATATTATTTTTGATTTCATCTTCAACATTCAATACTCAGAGTAAATAAACCACTATTATTTATTATAACTATAAATTATGCTTTTAAATTACAGTGTTTAAATAGAATAAAATATTTTATTATATATACATAAGGGTCTTAATATATATAAATTTATTTATCAATTTCAAGTATACAAGAACACAATTTTAAATGATATCAGTTTATTCTTCAAAAAAATCTATTTTATTCTAAATTGATTTTAATTAATTTTAAGACGAAAATGTTAAATTTAATTTCATTAATATTTATAATTTTTTTTTATAAATTTATTTTTTTAAATCATTATATAAAATCTGATATATGGTAATTTGTTTATCTTTAGAAAATTATTTATATTTTAGTGAATAGTTTAAAATAACGATTGCTCAAATACTCTCATTTCTTTTCATTAAATAAGTAATTTTAAATTCCAATGATATATTTTATTTTGTGATAAAAAATAATTTTTAAACCTTTATTTTATAATGTCTTATTTAGATTCATTTAAATTAGTAATTTTTATGATTTGGGTATATGATTAATTTCATCCAATGAAACATGATTTTCTATAATTTGTTTGTAAGTACATAATGTATATCCTTTTCAAAAAATTCAAATGTTAACAAATAAATAAATATTCAAATGAAATTTACAGATTATTTTTCTATTTATATAAATTTTAATTAATATAATGATGATGATGACAACTAGTAACATAATTATTATAAGATCATCTACTTATTGAAAATGTATTTCGTGTAAAACCATTTTTGTTTTGAAACTTTTTCCATGTTTAAATTTATATTGAATTCGTCCAATTATGTGTTTGGAATTGAAAAAAATGGATTCCACATTTAGAGTCATAATAATTTAAATTAAGTAACATGGTTATCTTGATTTGTGTCATAATAAATAGTAAAAATAGGAAAAAAAAGTAATTGTCGTGGTGAAAAACCAAAATGGTTAAAGTTAATATCCATAGATGTAAATCAAATTAAATGTTTTAAAAAAAATTAGTATTTATTTTTATAGGTTTTTATTGACAAAATATATTCATAAAACTTATATAGAAATATTTTGGCATTGTTCTTGTGATTTAATTCTCATTATAGAATTGTTTTTTGTATTTACAAAAATGACACTCATCATCAATTATAAACTGGATCCTCCTCTCCTCTCCTATACACACATTAAATGCCTTATTTTTTAGAAAAAGCATAAAAAATACATTCGTTACATACCTACAAACGTTTTTTCCATGGATTCATCATAACCATCTTCTAGGGAAGTCTTAGGTATAATCCTAAAGGGGTTATCTTTAGAAGAATTCTTATTCCTATGATAGCATACTTGTTTTATTCCTCTACCCCCATTTTCAAGTACTATAAAAAATGATGATATACTGACATCATTATAACCCATTTATATATATTTCATCATTTTAATGGAAAACCAACATATATTCATTTTTTGATCAAATGGGAAATGAAATCATCGTTCGTGTGTACAGAGTAATATGGCCTCGTAAACGGATGTATTTCATTTTCCATAATCACAAATCATGGATATCTTTATGGCATATTTAATATTAATATATAATTTTATGGAAATATTAATAATTTTATAAACATAATATATCATATACTTTATTACAATTCTATCCATTATAAAATGATAATGGTGTTTATGTGTAAGGAAGACTATAATTTCATGGACCGATGTAATTAATTTTTATTTACTAGTGACATTGATGGTATATATAAGGGAATTTTATGAAATAAAATGATATAAATGATATATGGATAGTTTCGAAAATATGAAAAAACACATAACTTCTTTCTATCATGATTATTTAATTGTGGAAATGTTACGTATGCAACGTATGACCAACCATCTCCATGATTGTAACGTAGTTCATTTATCAAATCTGTATTTCATTGTTATTTTTAAAAATATATATATTTAATGTATAAAAATAATTATTCATTAATGATTATTATTATGGATATTATGATATAGTTATCCCATTTTACTATGTTCAACACAATAATTCCTTTTTGAATAGAAAAACTACACGTCCTGAAAACCCCTGACCTAGACATAACTGATTAATAAAATAATCATCTCATTAAAATAAATGATGTAAATGGTTTCTATATAAGGGGTTAAAACTATAAATAAATTAATAAAAAACTATATACATTTATTATATGGGAAATTAAATACATACATGATGTTTTTTGGACATGTGGTACATGTTTTTGTCTCAAAACATCCTTCCCTAAGACACATGTTCTTTTATTTACCTAATTTATTTAATTTGGTGGATAAACTATCCATTTTAAATTTAATATCATTATTAATTATTGTTTCATGTTATTTTATTTTTAAATATAAATCATTTCAACTAATGGGATTTTACTTGAATGATACAAAGGTTTACAAGATTTTATAATTAAATTTATAATTAGGATAAATTATGTCATCATTATCATTGAGATGATATGATTATCTATGTGATGAACATTTATTATTTTATATTTGACATCCAATTTTATAATTTGTAACTACATTTGAGAAAATTAATAACCTCAATTATTAGTTCCCACTCCAATGACACTATATTTGTAATATATTATGATCTCACTTTTATTTATACGATACATATTCCATATTCTCCACTTATTTCCCTTATATTATGTATATAAATCCCATTTTAAATGTTATATCATGAATATATTTAACTAAATTATATTTAATGTTTCATTTTATTTTATTTATTTCCTGGTAATTATGATTCAAAATTTACCAAAGTGGTAACTGTTTATTTCATAATCCCTTTATTATTCAGGATTGTCTGAAAGAAACTATTTGGTAAGTTTCTATTAAACCAATGTAATTTTATTCTCCACATTTAATTTATGAATTTTTGAGGTAATAATAAAATTTTAATATATATTATAATTAAAAATCATTGTGAATTTTTTTCAAGAGATACCAACATTATACCTCTGTATGGTCTAAATTAAATTGTCTTCCATGTACATGGTTTAAAAAAATGTATTTCATTTTTTTTCTATTCCTGTTTGATTTTTAAAAGAAAATTTTTCCCATGGTTGAGTTTTTTTAAAAAATATTTTAAAAGGAACGTTCGTTTCATTTTCCATAAAAGGAAATTTTCAACATTTTACCAAAAAAGAAAAATTGCTCTTAATTTTTACATACTCAAAATGAATGGAATTTCCGACGTTCATGACCACTCATTTATTTGAATATTCTGTTAACTTTTTCTGTGATTATTTTGACTGAAAAATTTTTCCCTGATATTCTAGGAAATTTCGTATTAAATAATTACTTTCAATGTGAAAGGGATTTTTCCCTAAATAAATATTCCATGTAATATTTTTATTTCTTTTTCATCAATGATGTAAACATTCTCTATTATGTGTTTCTTATAAATTATATATATCTATCTATCACATATATACGTAGATTATTATCCCTTACATTGATGATTCAATGCATGACTTATATTAATATATTTAGTTTATTCATTATGAAACTACATTTTAGTATTATATGAGGCAAGAAAAATCAACTCAATTTCTTTCTATAGGTAATTATTATATTTATGTATTATGAATGAATGCATTATATGGGAAACAGTTTCAAGTATATGATATGTATTTTTTGTGTTGGACCAGAATTGTATATCCTTTTAATACATTGGGTAATGATTTAGTTTTGTTAGACATCATTAATGGGATTAGTTGGTCATCATAATCCACTACGGGACTCTTTCCATCATGTGATATTGTATTTTTGGTCATCTTTCACATATCATTATATAATGGATTATGTTTCTACAACATTTCCTATATTTCCTAGATCAAATGATATTGTGTTGTTTTTTTATTCTCCTACATGATTACTCATGATCCTTCTCTTTTATGATATCTTATTATACTTTTGACTCACTAGTTATGTTTCCTTATCAGGTTATTCCCTTACAAGGGTTTTTAGATGAAATTTTTGTTTTATGTAATCCTCAGGGTATCTTATCAATCATTAGGAGTTCAAAGTGATTTAGGATATTAATAAGAAAAATAAAAAAAGCATTTACGTTTTAGATTCTTTGGAGTTTTTATATACCTAGTCTTACATAAACCCTAGGACCCACAATCATTAATGATAATTAGTGGGTTCTTTGTTTAAAATCATGGAATTATATTTGTAAAAGGTATGGGTTGTTATACATAAATCATTATACCACATATTTCCGAATCCATTGGCATACGTTACCCAGTAATGGACATCAGATTCATTGTATTCTATTTCTAATATTCATCATATATTTCATTCCCATTACTTTTAATTGGGTATAATTTATAGGTTTAAAGCACAAAAAAATAATATATGTGGTGATGTGTCCAAATTCACCATCAACTCTGAGTACAAGTATCATCACTACCATAACAGAATAAGTATAACTTATAAATATCCTCCTCGATATGGCACTGAGAAATAGATATATATACTTGAATCAAATATAGGAAAATGTAAACTAATAAATGATATCCAAGGATGAATCCATGGAATGGGTAACCATCATCCAATCATCCATTTTATATTAAGGAGGAAACATCACTAATTATGGTTGTATTGGTCTCTCGCATTTGGAATGTGTGAATGTGGGTTAGCTAACCATCCACCCTAGAGGATGAGTGACCAAATATATGGACAAAGCTCACTTCAAGGATGGAAATTAATAAAAATCACATTACGTCACCCCATGCGTGGTCCGAGTAAAAATCCAAATAAAATTGCCACATTTCAATGAACATGGTGGAAATCATCTGGATCCCTCATGGGATTCTCTTAGTCTATAGTGAGGGTATTGTTTTCATCCTTCCCATTCTCCCTCTAATAAGGTAGGTATGCATTTTATCACAATAGATATATGATTTTAAATAGTTCATAGGTTGTAATAAGAGAAATTAACTTATACAAAACAAAATATTGATAGAACAGTTAGTTGGGCTTCACCTCCTAGAAGATTTCACGATCTAATTCTAATGTTATTATATGCCTATTAATGTGGTACTCTTAGATGTGTTCATTTTTTGAACCAGAATTGTATGTACTATATTGGTGAGAATTTCCACCTATTTGGAGATGTCGCACCCTTCATGGTGACTGAGGTATATTTATGATGATTCCAAGATTCCATCTGTGAGGATTAGAGGGAGTCATTTCAAGGGTGTGTATGTCTTAGAAGATAAAATTAAATTTAGAATAAATAAATATAAATAATAAAACTAATTATTGTAGTATCATGAGTAATAAAATTATTAAACAATCACATTAATTGATTAAATATTCACAATAGGTACACTATTTTTTATGATGAAAACACCAACACATGTTCTATTGTGTCAATTTGAATCACTATGAACCACAATTATAAAGGAAATTAGTCACTGTGACTTTACCATCAAAATTGTAGATTGAAATTTAGTTATGTGGATGGTTGGTTAGGAACATATTAAAATATTTTGGGGATTTATATCCTACTCTAATACTCTCTTATGGATATTAGAATTTTCATTAATATATCCCAAATCCTTGTGCGGTACTAGTAACCATTGTGCTACTGATTGGATTGAGATCATGTACTGATGTTAATAAATATTCACTAATGAGAGGTTCCCTATATATATATGTATGTATTATAGGTTCTCCATCCTTATAGTGTTAATAATTTTTGGATTAAATATCCATAACTAAGAACATCAAGTATTATCAACATCCAGATAGGTGGTTAGTGGTATGATTTTCAATATAGGCTCACTAAAAATGTATTTAGATTTCCCTATAAAGGAAATTAGAACCCACATAGATCAATTAAAAATTATGTGAAATTTTATTCCTTTTATAGTCATGAAACAAAGACCATATTGTTCTTTCAAAGGCCATTCATCCATGACCAAGTTAATTTCCTTTTAGGTTCTTGCATCTAGGCCAAATAAACTACTTGGTGAAGGACCCGTAATAATAATTATTAAGGACTTATCCATAAGATTACCTTTATTGTTAAAATTATAATAAATATGGCCTAATGATGATGAGTTATTTTATGTGTAATATAGACCCAACATATATTTAGTTTGTTTGGATAGTGGGGAAATAACCAACGGAGCTAGATGAAAACTCATTAGGAAATAGGTCCCTATGAGGGGGGTTTCTGGGATCAAATGAAATATAGACTTGTAGGGAAGGATAAATGAGATTTCCTGAGAAATATGGACATATGTAGATGAGTTTAAATGAAAAATATCCCTAGTAATTTAAAATATTTAAGGAAATATAGTCTCTTTGGTAGGCATGCCCATGGAAAATGGGGATATGGCCTAGTGAGAAAGTGAATTGATGGTATGGTGTTGCGTTTGAACCCCAAAGAGGCCTCCTATGTATCCTAATAAAATAATAATCAAAGAACATGTCTCGCAAGTCAAATAGTTTATTTTCCTGTGAATGTAACATATTTTACATCATAAGGTCACACAAAAAAATGTTGTTGTGTAGTTTTAAAAAATTTGGAAGGGACTTATTTGTTCTGAAAGAGGTGAAACAAGTTTATTGAGTGGGGATAAAAAACTAGAATCCCATTCGAGTTCAACTATCTTTTTTTAACCTGATGGAAGAATATTTTTGTTGGACTTATGCTTAAATAAATGGTTTGTGTGTGGTTCTAAAGAATATGTAGAGAATGGGTGAATATAATTCCTTAATATGTGATACCAAGATACATATATATATTTTTGATGAGGAGTAAAAAATATGGAATAATAGTCTGAGGGGTGATATATATTCATGCTAAAGAGAGCTTGTCTTACATATGGGTTTTCCTAGGTGATACATCAAGTCATTTATAGGATTAGTGGGGATTATGCATGAATATGATATGAATATCTCAGAGTAATACATAATTCCACTTCTATCACCATGGCTTGTCTGATGATTCAAGGTGATAAAAAATCAATGAGAACACCATTGAGGCTTTAACCTATGAAGGAATATCTTTACCACATGGCTAATTTAGTGGAAAAGGTGGGCCCAATCATAATTTTTAAAGACTAATCCATTATTTCAACTCTTGTTTCCTAATGTAATATACCCTCAAATTCAAGGGGATACATGGTTTTTATCATCCTTGGGGTTATAATTTCAAGGAGGAAGACTCTAGAGAATCTTCTTATCTAGTAATATATAGTTTAAAAGGATCGTAGTGATGTCCATGTTATGATCATGTGAATCCAATGGTTTTATGGGAGAAAATTATAATTAGATTCTAAAGTATGAGACTTGGGTTAAGGGATGGTTTAATTTAAATTTGGGTGGGCATGGATCCCATGTGTTATAAAATAATGGTTTTTCTCAGCCTAGTATAGGGCATGTATGAGGATTCTCCCCAGTATGATTCTATGTGTAATGCTTCACCCGAGTGAAGGATGTGATGATTTGATTTCTCCAATTAGGTTTATGAATGGTTTTATCCCTATTAAATTCTTGGAGGGGTTACATCCCATAAAATTGGAATTGAATGGTGATTCTCTATTCTGATATCTAAGTAACGGGGATCACCCATATAATGGTCGAGTGAAGGGGATTATCCCAAGTGATCTCTAAGAAAAGGGATCACCTTAATGATTTTTGGGAAAATGGTATTCAACCTAGTGTTGTATAGGTTAATGGATCTCCCTATTAAGGGATTAATGAAAGAGATTCTTCCTTATGAGGGATAAAGAAAGGGCTCACCCTAAAGAGGATATTCCCACTTGTATATTTTCAGGATTCACCCAATGTGTTTCTCCCCAATCAAGATAGGTGAACTAGACTCAAATATCATAACCGTTGTCGGACATAGACATGTCTAATAATATTTCAGGATTAATTGATCTATCATAATTTTTCTAGCATTGGATGTCTCAATGAAACAATCTGTTACAGAGTTCTCTTAGAGTTTACTCATAAAAATACTACCGAGGGGGGAAATAGAAACCTCAGAGAATAGATCTGAGATTATCTATATCATATCAAATTGTGATCAAATCATGATTAAGTTATAGACCATGGGGTATAATAATAGGAAAAAAATTAATACTTATTCAACAAGTATTTGGGTGCATAGATACTTTATGTAGGTCAACTATGATGAGTTATATTGGGTTTATGTATAAGGCCTTGGCCAAAATTACCCAAGAACACTCCCATTGACTTGAGTATAATGTTAGGGTCTTCCCCATGAACCTCTCTCCTTCTCAGTAATGTTCATTTTACCATAAATTTATAACCAAAAGTAATAGAACATTATTATTTATTACATTAAATATGTTAGTTATGTACTTTATTTTAATTAATTGTTAATGCTTTTCAATCTCAATTATATATTTAAGAATATCTGATTGAGAAAATTTAATATGGAATAAATAATTTATCCAGTAAATATATATTTTTTAAAAATCATATTTGATAGTTATTTTTTAATCATAGTTTATGCTTGTAACTCTTATTTCAAACCCCATTTTGGACATATTTATTTGATTATTATTTATCAAGTTATGATTTCTCTACAGTTATCCTTGTAATTTTGGATTCATTATTTTTTTCCAAACATCACCATAATACTTTATATAGTAATATATGGGATATGGTGTGTAAATCCATGTATACTATTTATAATTTCCCACATTATCCTTATGGGTTTAACTATAGATAAGTCAAAGATATGTGTGGGATTAATGTGATGGAATTGATGTTATGGTTTGGTGATGCTTTCCCAAAAGGGGAAATGGTGTGATAAAGTTATTCATGGAAGGATATGATATTGATTTATATTGTTTTATAAGGTAAATACAACCAATATTATTGAAAATCATATAATAAACCCCAATCATTTTGAAATTGAGGATTTATAGGTAAAATCAAAGGAGATGTTGGTTGTAGTTATAACAATATCAAATCCACACTCCTAGATCCATTCATAAAAACAAAATAATTACACATTATGATTTGATGTCAATAAGATTGATCTAATTTTATCAATCCAAAAAACAAAAAATAAAATAGAAATTTTTGATATCTTACACACTAAAAGAGATTTGTGTTTTAACGTTTAAGAGAATTAAGAAAAACTCTTAATTACAATACCCAAGTCTTCACGTGATAATTTTTGTTATTATACCTAGATTTTTTCTATAATAATAATTATTCAAAAAATCCCATAATATTATTCACACATGAAAATTATCAATAAATAATTGATTTAAAATAATTATTCCTAACCTATTGAAAATGAAAACATAATAAGGGTGAGTTTAATCACCAAATATTTGTAAGCATAAATATTAAAAATTGAATTTCATCATTGATAAAAAGATGTGTATAAGTGTTAGAAGTAAATAATTAATGATTGAAAGTTTAAAATTTGGGAATTCACACCAATAAAAACTAGGATTATAAATCATGAGACACTACCTAATGATGTAACATAATAAAATATTTATAAAATTTAATAATCATGAGACCTATAAAAGCAATCCTTTAAAAAGGATCTATTATAACACATTGAATGATTTGAAAAAATGTTAAGTTATAGTTGAATATAAAATAGTAATAATTTAATTAGATAAAAAGATAATTTCTATATTTTCTAATGGTAAGCTATAACCAGTAAACTCGTTTAGATATTATATTACCTTACCATTATTTATCCCCAAAATTCATTATGTGCAACATACCTCTGTCTACTCTTACTTGTAACATTAATCCAATTAAATCCATCTTATTATCTAATTTATTTGAGGAATATAGTAGACCTGCTAATAAAAAAATTGAAAAATACCTTTAAGGATATTTATTCTTGTATAAATACCTATTTATCCTAAAATATCCATGTTCTATATCATGAAAAAAACACATTTTTGTATGTATTTTGTCAAATGGTCATAAAATTATTTATCGATGAAAAAGAAATTGGTTTCCAATATATATATGTAAAAAATAATTATAACCCATTAAAATAAAGGAAGATAATGGTATCATAATATCATATACCTAGTGAGGAATAAGAATCATAAATGGATATTGATATAGATTAAAATACAATAACAAGATCTTTTAAAAAATTTCTTCAAAAATAAGGCTAAAACCCTTTCATTTCATTTAGTTTGAGAATTAAATATAAAAAAAATATAAGGAAATTTATTTTCATTGAAAGTAAAAATAAGTAATTTTATACTAATATTCAAAATAAGGAATATTTATAATGATTATAAAATCATTTAATGTCATAAATATTAAAAATAAACATTTTGTTTTTCAATTTTTGTACAGAAATTCAAAATAGGCATGTGTAGAAAAAAGCAAGAAATTTTATTTTTTAAACCACAAAAAATAATATCCTATTTCATGTAAAATATTTTAATTAAATCATTCAGGTATATAAAAAAACATTCTATATATATTATAAGTAAAATGGAGGAATCGTTTGGTTGAAAATCTTTAAAAAATTTAAATTACATTTTTAATGAAAACCCCTTTACTATATTTGAAAAAAAAAATAGGGAACATTTTATGGATCATAAAAATATATGAGTAAAAAAATATTAATGATTTTATATTATATGATTCAGTGTGAAAAACATATAAATGAATATAGGTGCATCGGTCAAAACATGTCTTAATGAAAGAAGTTTGAGACAAGTAACCCTTTTAACATTGGTAATGTTTGTATCAAAAAATCCATTGATTGAAGGGAAAAAACAATTCAATAAAACCAAAAAAAATTATTTAATGTGTTAAAATACATTCATGGGTAAATACATACACCATATAAAATAAATATTAGTTCATAAAAATATTTATGTCACAATGAATTTAAATTAGGACTGTGAAAACCCTTTCCCCTTTTATAAAATTTTAATAAATATAATATGAAAGATAGAACATAAAATTACACTTCAATATAATGATAAATGTTTTATTCATAATATAATATCTAACGGTTTAGTAAATTGAATTTATAAATAGAATAAGGTGTATATTATAAGACATATCTCAAATAAATAACATTGAGGAATAAAATCACCAAAAATATCATATAATTGATATTAAAATAAATAAATTTATTTATTATGATTAAAAATTTAAAAACCACATAAAACATTGATAAATAAATAATATTTCAATAATATTACATTTCACATGTAATTTTGGAACAAAATATTTTTTTATGAGGAAGTATAGCCCAATTAATATAAATTGAGTTACAAAACCCTACACCATAAATCGATATAAAAAATTTATATACTTTAAATCCTATAAAATAAAAAAAAGAAATAAATTAATTTTCTATAAAATTATATGGGTTTATTATGATATCATTAAATAATTTTTTTTATTTTTTTATTTAATTAATTAATCAATTAAGCCTACATTGGTTGTTCTGAGGTAATTGGGTTTATAATTGAAAAATGAATTTTCTAGGTCAAATGTAGTCATTGGGGACATTTTCATATTATATTTAGTATAATTTTTTATAATTAAATACAATTTTAGAACCATACATGAATTTTTTACATGATGAACAAATCAAATTTCATCATGTAGATGACAATCAACACGTACAAATGAACAATGTTATTATTTTCCAACTGATGGAAGGATAGGGAAATAGGTAATATATTGCCATTAAATAAATATTATAAAGTAATTAATGTATTTTATTAACCTCAAATACATCAATATAAATACCCTTGAGGGTTGGTGATGGAAAATGGTAGATATCACTTTGTGGATGTGGTAGTCCATGCATACATAAAAATCTTGTTTTTGTTCCACATGTTACTAAAAAAGGGGACCATTAATGTTATGAAATTAATATAGTAACATCCCAATACATGTTAGATAATTATTCTATAATTATTAAATTTTTAGAAAATAATTTGATGAGTTATATGAATTTTTAAAATAAAAATGCTCTATTAATAGAATTTAACCCTATTTTAAGAACCTATGTTGGATCAATCCTTAGGGACCATAAGGATTATATTTTAAAAATATTATATCTATATTATACCTAAAAAATTTATCTAGCGATTTCTTAGGATTTTTTTCACGTTTAGTGGCTCATGAAATGATAGAAAGAGTGGATAATTGGTTTTCATTTATAAGATATGAGATGGCCCCACATGAAATCACATAATGTATAAAATAAATATAAATTACTTTTAATGTTCAAGTGGATCCCAACTAATATACTTAATATATATAATATAAATATTTCTAAAAAAACTAAAATATTTAAATTTAGTTATTTTAAGTATTTTTCATCCCTTATGTCTTTGTTTTAATCACATACTAACCCTTTTCACTATTATTACAATAATATTTTTTACAATTTCAGGGTAAAGAAAGATACTATATAATGAAAATTGACCTATGAATAGAAAATGGATGATAGAGTAGACCTTATACCATTAAATTGGTGAAAAATAAGATTTTTATGACATTTAAATCATTTAATAATGTATTATTTAACAGAAAATACCATTAAAGTCATTTTTATAACTATTCACTTAAATTGGATTTAATGTAATCGATATAGAAATAGAAGTAGAATATAAAATTTTAAAAGATCAATACTATGTTATATTTATCTAAAAAATTAATTTAATACAATAATTCATTCATAAATATTACATTTCATATTTTTTATATAATTTACATAATTTTAATAATGCATGTACAAGCACTGTGTTTGGATTCTGTATACATTTAAGGTAATTATTTCATCACTAAAAATGAAATAAATCATAGAAAATTGTTAATATTAAAAATTAATTTTTTTAACAATTATCAACTTGTTTTTTCTATAAATAAAAAAACTATATATAAATAAAAAAAGAAAAATTCATTTTCTAATTTTACATTACTTAAAATAATATAAAGGTATCTCTAAAAAAATATTAACAAAAAACCATATTTTTCTATATTTTATCCATTTTGTCGAATTAAACACTACGAAAACATTAAAATCAGTTGTTCCAGTGATTTTAAATTCTTTTCAAGTTATTTTTAACCATATTTGTCCTAATTTACCCTTTATTATCAAGATAAATTTTTCCATGGTTATTATTCATTATAAAAAAATAAATATGACCTACATAACAAATTTGACAATGATGATTAAAAATATTGAATCCATTTTATAAATTTTTTTTCTTATAATTTTTAGAAATTTCTTTTAAAATAAACTCACAAATCCTAATAAAAATTAGTTTTCTAAAAAATGCATTTTTAAGTACAGAAAATATTTTATACCAAAATTGAGTATAATTTTTATTAAAATGGAATTAAATGGATTATTATTGTCCACAAAAATAAATAAATTTTTAAATTAATATATTATTTGTTATTTTTAAATACAAGAATGGAAAATTCAATTTTCTAGAAAAGCGATACTTTTTCACTTTTTAATGAAAAATTAAACATGTTGGAAACAACAATTAATTTTACAAATAGATAAAAATTTTATTATGATTTCAAAAATGATATTATTTTTAGAAAATATAATTCTAAAATTAAATGAAATTAATTATAATATTCACTCAATGTGTAAAGAATTTTTTTTAAGAAAACATATTTTTGAAGCTTAAAATGACATTACATAAAATGTAATGATTTTTATAATAAGTATTAATCAATAAATTTGTACTGAGTAATAACTTTATATATATATATATATATATATATCATAATGTTATTTCTTCTATTCATATCTTCTAATTCAGGGACATGGTAATAATGATAATATTAAATATTAATATTTACAGATCCTTAAAGCCTAATGTTGCAGGTCATGTATGCTATCTAATATAGTATACTTATAAAATATAAGGTTGTTAAATTATAACCACATTTAAGAAATTGAATCCTTAAAATTTTAACATATCCCCCACAAAATGGATTAAAACAATTTTTAAAAAAATTTCAATGTAGTGGATGATAAAACATATGATCACAAAATGATAACCTTTATTAATATTTTTTTGAAAAATCATATTTGTTGAAAATTAACACTGTAAAAAGGGAAAAATATACACTATTATAAATTGAAAAGTGAAAATTAATTTTCAACGAGAATAACACATAATAAGGTTCCCATATTAAGAGAACAATAGCGGGATGTGAAAACATGGACTGAAAAATAAGATTGATTTAACAGAGAAATGTATAGTTTTTTAGATGAAAATATACCAATAATTCAAATGAATGTATTAAAAATTTACAATATAATTTTCCAATAGTTTAGGAATTCTTGTACAATTTAGAATAAGAACCTAAAGAAATATACTTACTTGGTTTTCTTTGAATCCAAACATGTTATTTATTCCTTCTGTTCATTGTTTTAACATGTTTCCACCTCATTCTCATCCATATTTCATGACATTTCTTTCCTTGATGAATCTTTGTTATTAATGATGAATCATATTTTAAATGATCATAGGATCTATAGAAGGATAAAAATATAATAATCATATCATTATCAAAACTAAAATACTTTGTAAAGGATAAGGTAATACACAAAATGAAAAGTGGTTTATATAAATTAATAATAAAGTTAACACAAAAATTTCCATAACTTCACCAATGGATCATTTTTTATAATTCCATAAATAAATAACAATATATCCTTACTAAACTCAACAACTTCATAATTAAATAATAAATTAACCTGAATATTTATCTCATAACATTCGGTATACAAACATAAGGGTTACGTGCAACTTATCTTAATAAATCTTCCCCGAAAACTAATTAATCACATAAAAACCCCTTCACATAAAACCTAAAAAAATTGGATCTATGAATTTGAACATATGATGAAAATTAATCTCATAAACCCTAGATGGTATATATACCTCTTTTCTTAACATATTAGAAAAAATATTAATGTACTTATTTATCTAAACTATACTTTAATAAAAATCTATAAAAGACATGAACATTTTCTCCATGATATGGTGATAAAACATAGTACTTACAATTAGGTATTCAATACTCATAAACATGACTGCATTTTAACCATAAAATTCATAAAAAATAAAAGAGAAATAGTTGATCACTTATAAACCCAAGGACCTTTTGGGTATTGAGTTTTATAAAATTATTAAAAAATATTAAATTACAATACACTTTATTACAATTGATCATTTTTATACTATAATCGTATTTTAATTTTTTTAAATATGTATTCAAAATCTCACAAAAAACATCACACATTAACTATTTATTGACAGAAATCATTTTACATCATTATTTATAACACGAGGTAACGGAAACCATAAAATGGGAGGGATAAAACACCCAGAAAGGGTAAAAATATAAAATAATAATTAAATTTCTTCAGTGAATAGAAGTTTTGTAGATGGGTATGATTCCATGGTGAAATCCCTTTATCATAACATAATATAATTCGTATGCATCAAAACATTGATCATAAGGCATCAGACATTTCATAAAACATTAGCATAAGGAAAGAAAAATATGTGTTAATAATTGTAATCCATGTGAAAAAAATCCTTAAGAAATGGATCTAATAGAAATAAAATAGTGAACCAAAAAACTATGTAATTATCTTGTAACATCAAGCATTAACCATGGAATCAAATAACTAGTTATTTATCATATCCATTAAGAGTAACCTATTACCAGAAATCATGGTCATGTCTTAGAATTTACATACAATTTGTTAACCATATTATCTCATAAGAGCAACATAACTATGTAATCTCTTAAGATTAGCTTCTATCTCATTAACTTTTTCTCATTACCTAATATGTACTATTACAAAACATGCATTTAATAGAGCAACAATCATCCTTCATCAGTGTCAGAAATGTATTGACTACCTTATCTTGGATAAAATTCCAAGGCTTTTATCTGTTCCAGAAAAGCACAGATAAATGTTAGATTTATTAGTAAAAATAAAAGAACAAATAAATAATACTTTTATCAATTCTTTTAAAAATGATGATAAAATACACCACTTATCTATGGTTTTATTTTGTGCTGATAAAGATTCCATTATATTTGTTTTAATAGTTTTGATAGAATTTGGCTTTATCCATGCTCCTTCAAGCGCTTATAAAGATCCAATTTATTAGAAATTTTAAAAGCATCGATAATGGTATATTTATCAGTGCATTAAAACGTGATGATAAATATATACTTTATCCATGATTTTATATACACAGATAAATATACATTTTATCAAACTATTAAAATGTGTTGATAAATATACTTTATCATAACATAAAGAGGCTCTAATAAATGATGCCTTTATTTGCTCATTTTGTAGTACTAATAAAGGTGAAACTTGCAGGGTGAAATTATAGAACTCTGTATCACAAGAAACATGTGGAGTACACAATAACAATACATCTCATCACTATAAATAACAATAAAACCAAAATAATATACCATTTCTGAATTTTAATGAAATAAAATTTATAACAAAAATACAATTAAATGAAAACATTGTTATAGATTATATCAGTTTTTTTACTAAAATTAATGTAAATTTTGAATAAAAAGGTTCACTTTGAGTCATCTCGGTCATAACATGAGTTGAATTAATGTTATAGAAATTTTTAGATGTCATAAATGAAATATGGATCATTTTCATAATGATCTAAGACAATTAAGATGTGTTTTCCTAGTTTTGAGTATTTTAATTTTTTTTATTAAAATTATTGTATTTTTTGAATAAAAATATGTACTTGGAATCAAACTAATCACACCGTGCATCCTATTGAGGTACAGATGATTTTTACATGTCAAAAATGATATATGTATCATTTTTTAAAAGTACAAAATCAATCAGAATGTTTTTATTGGTTTTTATTATATCGGTTTTTTCACAAAAAAATTAATGTTAATTGAGAATAAAAAGAAACACATGGAGTCATATCGGTCTCACTATACATCATATTGATTTGTGGATAATTTCTATACATCTCAAAATCACTCATGGATCATCTTCCTAATATTTCAAAATAATCAGAATGTGTTTCTTCGGTTTTTGGTATACCACTTTTTTTTAACAAAATGTCATTTTAAATTAGAAACCCACACTTTGACGGATACATGTGGAATCTTCTTGTGGGTTAGACATGATATTAGTTGACACACATAAAAAATGAGTTATGAATAGCTGTCCCAAATTATCAAGACAACCCTAGCACATTTACTTAGTTTTCAGTGAGTAAAACTTTCTTGTATTAAAATGTAAATTTTAGACTGGTAATAGACACATTGAAACTATACCAGTCACATTGTGCATCAGATTTATGTGCAAATGGTTCTTACAAATCAGAAATGAAATGTGGATGATTTTCCTAAATTAAAAAAAAATCCAATTGTGTTTGATTTATTTTGAGTATGTCAATTATTTTTTCACTAAAATTATTGTCAATTTTGAATAACAAGACACGCATGAAGTCATACCAGTCACTCAATCCATAATCTTAAGGTTCAAATTATTTATAAACATCCCAAATGTATCAAGGATCATTATCCTAATGTAATAAAACAATCATATTGGGTTTCCTCCGTTTCGATTATGCAACATTTTTTTTACTAAAATGTCACTTTATTCTAGAAACACACACGTTGAGACATTCATGTGGAATCTTGTATTGGTTTAATATGAGACTGATTAATACATGACAAAAATGATTTCTGAATCATTTTGTAAAATTAAAAAGTCAATCTGAGTGTGTTTTCTGGTTTTCAGTGGGTGATGATTTTTCGTATAAAATTATCAATTTGAAACCGATAATTGATACTTTGACACCATACCAGACTGTGTTCTGAATAGAAGTGTAGCTGATTCCTACATGTCAAAAATAACAAATTGACCATTTTTCTAAAGTACCAACACAATATGAATGTGTTTTCTTAATGTTGAGTATGTCAGTTTTTTTCACTATAATTAATGTCATTATTTTAATAAAAATAAACAAATTAAGTCATAATGGTCACACTATGCATCCAATTTATAGTTTACTGATTAATACAGGTCCCAAATGACTCATTGATCAGTTTTATGAAGTAAAAAAAAAATTAGAATTTTTTTCTTCATTTGTCGTATGTCACTTTTTTGTACTGAAAATTCATTTTTATCTAGAAATAAAATCTTTGAGCCATATAGGAGGCATCATGTGTGGGTTTGACATGAAACTGATTCATACACATAAAAAATTAATTATGAATTAGTGTCCCAAATTACCATGACAATTTGAGGTTGTTTTCTCATTTTTCAGTTATTAACACTTTTTTTATTAAAATGTATATTTTAAATTGATAGCATAATATTTGATAGAAAACTAGTCAGAACATACATTTTCATTGATGTGCGTCTGATTTGTATATTTCAAAAGAGAGATATGGATTGTTTTCATAAAGTACCAAAACAATCTGATTGAGTTTTCATTGTATTGAGTATGTCATTTGGGGTTTCCACTAAATTTAATGTTAATTTTTAATAAAAATATGAACTTAGAGTCATACATGACATAATATGTGTTAGATTGAGGTGCAAATTATTCGTACACATCCAAAATTACTCATTTATCATTGTCCTAAAGTATCAAAATAAAAATAATGTGTTTCTTTAGTATTTTGTATGCCAGTGGTGTTTTTTACTAAAATGTTATTTGAAACTGGGAACATGCACTTTGAGACATATAGTTAGAATTGTGTGTGGTTTTGTCATGAGAATGATTCATACATGTCACAAATTAATTGTGAATTAGTTCCCCCAACTATTAAGAAAATATGTGTTTGTTTACATAGTGTTCAGTGAGTGTAAGTTTTCTATATTAAAATTCAATTTTAAATCGATAATAGACACATTAACTCCATACTGATCACCCATGTAATGGATTGAGGTGATGATGTTTTTTATATGTAAAAAATTACACATGCATCATTGTCTAAAAGTACCAAAACAATTCTAACGAGTTTGATTAGTTTTGATTATCGAAGTGTTTTTTAAAGAAAATTAATTTTAACTTTGAATAAAAAGATGCAGTTAGAGTCATAATGGTCACACTGTATATCAGATTGAGGTTTGGATGATTTACACTTATCCCAAATAACTCATGGATTAGTTTCGTAATGTATAAAAACCATCAGAATATGATTCTTTAGTTTTTATTATGTCACTTTTGTTTTTCAATAAAATATAATTTTAAACTAAAAACATGCACTATGATCTGTATAGGTGGAATAGTTTATTGGATTGACATGAGACCAATTCATACTCAAAAAAATTAATTATGAATAACTATCCCAAATTATCAAGATAATCCAACCATGATTTCTGGGATTTTATGGATTGATGTTTTTGGTACTAAAATATCCATTTTAAACAGATAACCACCACTTTGAAACATAACTGGTCACACCGTGTGTCCGATTGAGGTGCGACTAAATCCTACACATCAAAAATGACAAATGGATCATTTTCATAAAGATAGAAAACAATCCAAATGTGTTTTATCAGTTTTGATTATGTCATTTGTTTTTTCCACTAAAATTGATATTAACTATGAATAAAAAGACACACATATAGACATTCTGATCCAATCGTGCAACATATTGAGGTGTGTATGACTGATACATGTCCTAAAATTACTCTTGGATAATAATACTAATGTATTAAAACAATATGAATTAGTTTCATCAGTTTTGTGTATGAACATTTTGTTTCTTTATAAAATTTTATTTTAAACTAGAAACCCAAACATTGAACCATACATGTTTCATCGTGTGTGGGTTTGACATAATAATGATTCATACTCATCCAAAATGAGTTATGAAAAACAGTCACATTGGATATTATCTTATGTTACAAGTGTTTTGTGCATTTTTAAATAATTTTTCTCAAACACAATCATGGTTTAAACCTCATTATACTTCATTACCCAACAATTATATTATTTGCAATCCAACACTTCTTATCCTTCAACACATTAATCTCCACCTCGGTCTTAGAATTTTCCTCCTCCCCCACATTAGTATTTGAATATTCACTTGACTCTACCTCCTCCTTTTCCTCAACAACTTCATTCTCCTCTGCCTCTACACCCACCTCTTTATATACCTCCATGATTACATGACTGTTTTATTGAGTGCGGGTGAGTACTTCTAATAAAATATATTTCATCCATTTTTATTCTTCTTGTGAAAGATATTAAAAATAATACATATCATTTTGACACTAATTCTTCACTCCCCAAATATCTTTCTAAGAACATAAATATACCTATATCACACAGGTAGGTATTCAAATAAATTTATTATCTGCATACATTCTAACAAAAAGTAGGCTTCCCAGTCTTCTCTGAACAATTTTATTTCTTATTTTGAGTTATTAGGTTTTTAGAAATCATTATAGTACTGGGAATATTTAGAAAACAATTATTTTGAAATATATTTGGAGTAATTCTAATTACCTTCTGAAATTCCCTATTTAGAGATGTTGGGCTTTTCCTGATTTATGATTTCTCTCATAACTTTTCATTGATAATATAAAAAATTTATGTCATTATATTATTTTTGACACTACCAAATCATTGAAGGGAATAATTAAATTTTTTTAATTTCTTTTTAGTTAAATATTTCTATATATTCCCTAATTTGTTTTCATTTGTAGTAATTCACATGCTTTAGCCCTTCAGACACTGACTAAAAGCCATGATATACCCTGTATTGAGTGACCACCCTATCGTAAAAAATTATTGTTAAAAAATATTATAATCATATAATTCAAATTTTATATATTAAATTATGATTTTAGTTTATCACATTTTAACAATACTCACCATGTGTAGTCTTTTGGTTGTATATCCAAGCATTGGACCAAAGAAAATAAATATTCGGTGTGTACATATATACTTTTATCATAATATTGTGCACCCTAAAAAATAAAAATTAATTAATTAACAAAAAAATTAAAAGTATATTTTATGTGATCAGATTGAACATTTTTTCATTTTCATTGTAGGTATCAACAATAGTGGTGTGTCTGATGCTTATTAGAGAATTTCATAGAGTAACTAATATTTTTTATTCTCAATTCATTATTCTCAAAAGTATATTCTAGCTTAGAATTGTTACATGGATTAATTTATCCAAATCATTTATCACACAATCGTCCCTTTATATAGTTTTAATATACACACCTATTTAAAATATGAATAGTTATTTACTTTAATAAATATATTAACTCACTATTAGAAAAGATATATTATAAAAATGTACATTATGTGTGTTTCAAAACATAGACTCTAACCTATTCATACTTGAGAATATCATTTACACTCTCAAGAAAAGTTATATCTATAGCAAAAACTCCATATATTTATTTATTGTATTCAATATAAAACATGTCTTTATCTAAAAACATTTTCTCTACATGAAGTTTTAGTGATATTAAATGTTTCTGTAGAACTGAAGGAGAGAAGGTACTCTCTGAAGGTGGTTTTATTTTCTTGATAGAATTAATAGATTTTCTCTATTTGACCTACGGTTTCTCTGCCACATTATTCATCTGTAATAACTTTTCTCACATAAAAAATTTGATCATCAACAATTACATGTTTTCATAGGAATTTTTTTATAAATATGTTCCTTAAGTATCATTATAAGATTATACATCCATATTATGAAATATATAATAGCAGTATTGACCATTGTGATATATGTACCATCATGTGTAACCAGAATCTCAGTAGTTGTAACACAAGCTTCCTTAATACCAACTTTTATGTGATCTTATAAACGGGGTTTATATTATAGTTGCTCTCCCCTGATATTATACATTTAAGAAAACTCAATATGGTGATACGTGGGTGTTAACATATAAAAATCACAAAAAACTATGCCATGTGGAAGTTTAGTTATATAATGTTATTGGTAGTTGTTTGATTAACATTACAGGTAAATAGTAATGAAAAAATTTATTATCCTAGGTATGGTATATGGTAGGGGGATTTCCTATCATCAATGCCAGTGGATTCATTTGTTCTATCTGTTGATCTTTTCTCCATTGAAGGTTTGTTTTTTTTCCCATTATTATACGTTGTTCTTCCAAACTAGAATAAATAATAATATCATGAAGTGATTATATTGTTTTCTACAATCGTCTAATCATATTATATGTATCTTTATATGGTTTTATCTTTTTAAACTTCTATGAGGAGAGACTCGAAAAATAAATCCTCTAACATGACTATATTTTCTAGGCTGCATAAAATCTATTCAATATATATTTTCTTATAGTTTGGTTATTATCGAATGTTCAATCTAAACCATATAAAAAATAAGAACATAAATTGATTTTTCTGTAATAATTTTATAAAGAATAAATATTTTAAATTATTTTATACTTTCATAGGATTTCCTTTCTTTTTTTATCTACTGATTTTCATACTTTATTTACATGATCCCACTTCCATAGCACATGACGTGGGATGGAAGTGGCTTCATAATTTGATTCATCAATATGAATATAAAAATGGAAATTATTTTGATTTATATAACATAATTAAACTTTTATTATTTATTTAAAATACATACCAATTTTTTCTCTAATGATGCATACCCTATCTTTTCCTTGCAATATGGGTACATGTTTTGATGAATTTTTTTTAATTTCATAACTCTTTATTGGTTCTATAAATTAACAATTTTATATCCTGTTGGATAACATAATAAATGTAAAATAATATATTATTGAATGTAATGCACATGAAATAATTTATCATTTCAAGTATTGATGAAAGAAGTCCATTTTTCCTACATTATAATGTGTGCATAACAAAGTGGTGGGTGGGGTCTTATTTTCCCCAAAGCATCCCTAAGATGTAAATTTTTCAGAATAGTCGGGAATCTTATAGAAGACTTTTCTAGTGGCTATTAAGATAGATTTAATACTAAAATATTCTGAAATAAATTAATTCTTTAAGTAATAATGAAAAATAAATAAAAATTTCACTATATAATTTTTCAGTATTATAAGGAAATTATATTGTAAAATTGCCATTATATCCTTCCAATGTATTTCATTCATTACAGATTAGATATTGTGCCATGTCTTAATATAAATCAGAACATTTATCTTCATCGTAACCCTAAGATAACTTAACAGTGTTGACTTTTTTGGGGTCAATATTTTGGCCATGTTGATTCCATACATCCTCAACTTTATACACTGACTTCTTACAATGATAATTTTATTCAAAATTATCATATTGCATCACTCTTGTTATATTCATCATAATTTTTTTGATCCCATGATAATTACCTTGTTTAATCATCAATAGTCCATTCTTCATCAGGATTGGTAGATTTTTTATGTTCATAAGACTTTGTCTGCATGAGTATTCAAACATTTAATTTGTCCTAAATTACAACAATTAAATACACTCCATGAAAAATAGTTTAAAATTTCATGCATTTAACATGATAATTATTATTGTCTTGAAAAAATATTTAATAATTCTATACTAAAAAAACCAACTGTCACTACCCTTATGTAATATTTCCTCAGACACTTGATTTTCATCCATCTCTTGGTGATGTATTGGTCACCATATCTCAATCTGTCCTTCCTCTCATCAATTTGGTTCCAAATTTCATTGATGGAATACCTCCCAAATAGCCATTATTTAATTTTTATGTCTTATATTTAAATCCTATTTTTGTGGACATCAACATATGATTCTTAAACTAATATAACCAAATATCAACTCATATCATGTACTAGAAATCATTTTGGATGAATACTACTCAGAGTAGTTCAATCAATATAGAAAACATGGGGGGTGAGTCTCAACCTACAAAATGAAAAAATATATGTTATTGGTATGAAAGTGGAGTTTACATTGAGGTTCAAAAATAACCTAATCATAATTTTTATTATTGTTTCTAACATATTAAAAAAATGGGGAGGATGAAGTGTTGTCAAAATTTATCGAGTTGGTCATAAAAGATAATGAATATCATGAATCCAAACAAAGTCATTCATTATTTTTTGATTATTTTTTCATTTTGATTTTTTATGTTCTTATGAAGTAGTAAATGAGGTGGGTGAAAGGCTAAAATTGTTGAATAATGAGTTGGGATTTGAGGTATATAAATCTACGGAAGGGTCTTAGATGGAGATTAGTGAATACAATCCCCATGGGTTCTATGCCATCAACAATATTTGGAATCACAATGATGGGAGGAAGGCTATATTGAAAGAGGGAGTTTAATCCATAACCAATATATCTATATAAGTCACGCTTAAAAGGATGAATTAAATAAGGTAATTGAAGGTTACTTCTGATTTAGTATTGATGTATTATACCTTTTTCCAAGACAGTAATATTTTTTAAAAGATATGTCCAATTATGGACATTTATGTGTGGAGTGTATTGTATTCTACATAAATCTTAACAAAAATGAAACCATATTTATACGACCATATTTTTGAATCTCGAGGGTTGTTTTTAGGGAGGTTATTTAAGTATATTATGAAAATTATGTGTTGTATGATTATCTCACAATAGCATATGGATATGTAGTTCAATGTGGTCTTATATAGAAAATAAAATCAAAATATATCTTTATAATGAAAAAAATCTTTAAAGTTAATACAAACACCCATTATAATATCACAATTACTAAATATAACACATATTACATCTATCTTATTTTGGTGTATCAATACTTGTCAAATTTAACAAAAATGGCACGCTCAATTCAAGAAGATATACCGACTTTTGGGTTCCACTATTGTATAAAATTGACATAGATTAATCTTTTTCGACATGTTCAATTATATATATTACTAATGTTAATAACATTATGAATATGTACTAATACCAATTCTAGTAGAAACATATTAATCTCATAAATAATTAATAAAAATATTATGTTTCCTATGAGCATCAACAAGTGTATAATAAATTAGGTTTATGCCTATCATTATAGTATATCCCTATATATAATCATACATAGTACAATCATCTACTAATAACCTTCCAATTATATTTAATGACCCTAACTATAAGAAATGGATCAAAAGGACCATTGAAGGTTCCCCAATTAACCACATTGTTAGAAATGTTTCACATCAAAGAGGTAATTAAAATTAATGTTTTATAAGAATATACAATGATAGAATAACTAAAAAATTCTCCTCAATTGAAGACGAAGTGGAATACCCCCACTCTAGTGGACTATAAATGTGAATCTCTCCCCACCAACATTCATTATCTCTTTTATCAACACAAGTATTCCTCACCGTCCTATTTTGGACATTTTTCTAAACCTCTATAAGATCCCTCCAATATTATAGAAAATATTAATGGGTGAATTTTTCATTTTATCATCAATATTTTTCTATAATTGTTTTACACTTACAAATTAAATGAATCTATTAAATTAAATCCTAAATTTATTATTATGATATATTACCATAAAATCACATGGGAACGATAGATACTAGTTTCCATTAAAAATAATACAGCATAGCTTGAGGGAGATCTATAATTACCTCAAATACATGAGGATCAGTGTATGCTCTATCATATAGAGGTTGTTCATTGTATCCTTCATATGGATATAAAAGGGTTATAGTTGTGATATATTTTACCTTAATGTAGAGAATCATATAATTTTCCCCTTCAAAAAAATTATAATCCTTCAAAAATAGGAAAAAAATAATCTATTTGAAAAGTGAACCCCCGCCCCTCTCTCTTATTAATTTCCTTGATAATAAGTCTTTTTATTTTTTATATATAATTTAAATTATTTTAGAACAATTTTTTTAAATATGAATATTAAAAAACTAACTAATAATATCGATAAATGGTCTTACTAAATAAACTCAATCCATCCATATGTCATATAAAACTAATCATACCTAATAAAAAATAGTAATAAACTATTTATTTATAATTCATATTTATATTAATATAAATTTATAATTTCATTTAGAAAAAAACAATGAATCATAAGAACAAGAAATTTCATATATGCTTACTGATCCCTACCTATTAATTGTTAAATAAGGGGCATCAGGCTCAAGAAGATAAGTCAAGGCCCGAATAAACAAAAAGAACCTAGATTAAATATAGAAACTCAATTATCCAAAATAACTATTCTCCCTAGAAATAATAATGGATTGCAGATTATATCTATAATGTTTTTTAGTGTTTGGCTAAAATCAATACCAATATCCCTAGTTTCACTCCGATTCCATTTTATAACATTTTTTACCTATTATACTTAAAAAGTTAATAATTCAGGTCATCACATCGCCTCATACAAACTTCCATATCACTAATGTCTTGTGTGAAAACTAATGGATATAGATAAAAAAATTTCTGAAATGGGTTACCCTCTTCAATATTTATCTAATCTCAATTTTTTCATTTTATAATGTTAGATTACCTTTATAGTAGCATGTTGTAACATACTATTTTATTTATCCATAGAGGACCAGACACATATGTTGACTAAACATACCATAAGAAAACATCATTTTCCGTCTTGGACACCATTTTAAATGTAGTAAAAAGATGAAATAGAACCACTATTTTTATTTCAATAGTGTGGAGATGAGATATTGATTTTTCATAGTTACGAACAACACAAAAATTGAAAAATGAAGAATCGAAATCATCAAACAATGATAGAGGAAAATTAAAAATAACATGAATTTTATTCAATCTTGATTAATGTGAGGAAATGTAGATGATTCACAGTAGATGTAGAGGAGTTCGGCAAGAGTTTTAGACTCGAGAGTGATAGACTCATAGTTAGGGTTCTTTAAAATAGATATGGGGGACATTTAATAGCGCTTTCAGAAATCCACGGATAAAGATCCATTTTATCAGTACTAAATTGACATGTTTTGATAAATGAGATATTTAATATTTCATTTTTAGTGCAGATAAAAAAACATATTTATCAATATTAATATTTTAGCGCTCATAAATATTTCTTTTAACGGTACTTATTTAGCAATGATAAAGATTGATATTTATCAGTAATAAGAAATCATTTTTATAGGTTTTGTAATTATAATTTTTTATAAAAATTTTAATTTTTTAATATATAAAACTGTTCATGAATATTTATATAAATAATTATTAAAAAATTAATATTTATTAATTTATAATTATTATAAATATATAAATTGATAATTTAGTATATATATATATATGTATATATTAATAAATATATTTTTTAAAATTATTAGTGGATATATAATCTTAAATAAATACATTTTTAAAATGAAAGAAATTCAATAATTCAAAATCTATACACTTTTAAAAATATTAAAAAAATGATATGTTTTATTAATTAAATATAAATTTCAAAAAAAAAATATAGATATGTGAATATATATTGAAGTGGATAACTACATATGGAAAATATTAATGATAGTAAAAAAATATATGAAAAAAATAATTGAAAATGATTAAATTCAAAAATAATATTAAATAATATTTTAATATTGAATAACCCAACTGTGGTATTAAAAACATAAAAAAAGAATTGACGGAAAAAAAATATATTAAATGTACCAAGTTATAATGTAATTAAATAATATACTACAACTAGAATAAATTACCTAAATATTAGGTGTATCTGTTTTTAAATATTGCGTAAATATATTTGTGTGTCTGTTTTTATAATGAAATAAATGTAACAAAATAAATTTTATATATGATAAATTGGAATATCAAACAATAATAAAAATAATTTTTATAATGTACATATATTATACTGATTCATTTTTATGAATAAATTTTTCATAAATAAATTTTTTAATATTTCTGTAATTTTTTCATTTTAAGTATTTTTTTAATTATTAAAATTTATTCATTTTATATATAAATATTAAAGATATAATTTTTATTAATATTTATATTATATATATATATATATTAATTCATATTTATAAATAATTAAGTAAAAAATAAAATGTTTAATATTTTTCGTAATTTACTCATTTTAAATTTTTATTTCACAAATTATTTCATTTAATTCATTTTAAAGGACTATAAAAGTTATATATTTCTATAATAAATTTATTCAATTTGAAAAAAATTATTTAATTAATGAATTTTTTAATTTTATTAATTTTAACTTTTTGAAATTTTAATTTTATTCCAGACCTCTATCAGCGCTAAAAAGTTCTCATAGGGTCACTCTGTATCAGCACTAATAATAAAGTGAAGATAAATGATACCTTGTATCATCGCTTGAAAAAAAGTAGTGATAAAGGTTAACCTTTTTTAGTTCCAAAATAAAGAGATGATAAAGGTTACATTTTATTAAAACAAATTTTTTCCTTGATTAAGATATACTTGATCTTCACATTTTTCTAGAATAGAAAAATTAGATTACCCTTAATTCTATGTTTTGTAGCAGTGCCATTGGAGGAATATAATGGGAACACACATCAGAAATCAAAAAAATGGATTAATGATTTAGTTTCACTCACCAATGTTGCTTTTATTAATAATATCCATGTACCATACGAGGAAGTAAAACACATGGAATATTCAATTTAATCAAAAATATCACAAATTGATTTGCATGTGAAAAATAAATGGGTTTGCTGAAAATAGATTTAAAAGTACTCATAAACCATTCATAAAATGTAAGTGAATGGAATCATAATATCATATCCAATGTATGTTTTAGAAATCACTAAAGGATGCTGAAAAATATGGAAATAACATTTAAAGTACTTTTAAAATTTTTATGGCAAATAGGGGGAAATTTTCTTTTCGTTAGGTACGATTAAAGATGATATGTTCTCAAAATATAATAAAAATGATATTAATGAGAATAATCATGGAGTATTTTAAATGAGTATTAAATAAAATTTTTATGAAGATTATAATTTTTTTAATGTCAAAAATGTTGAAAAATGAATTCTTTTTAGACTTTTGAAATGAAATGAAAATGGTATATGTGTCGAAAACATAAAAAATTTAAATTTTTAGAACTTTCTAAAATATGTATATAGAATCATTAAAGATATATTTAGGAAATTATTTTTGTTAAGAAAATAAAATTATATAAATATGATAAAGAACATGGTTGAATATCATGGATACAAATATTAAAATCTTTGAAATAATGTTTTAAAATAATAACTCTATGATATTTTATAAAAAAACCATTTGAATCAAAACTCATATGATGGATAATAAAATACCACGAGTATAAAAAGATACATGATATCATAGGACATGTTTCAGTGTTATTCCATATAAACTAATATTGGTGAATTAATCAGGACGTGTCTCAAAGAAATAGTTTTGATATGAGATACCCTTGCAACATAAGAAATTGTTTTGTAAAAAAACACTGAATGAAGGAAATAACCGTATTTTATATAAATAATAATTTACATAAAATATTATCTTAAATGACAATCACAGTGAAATAATAAAAACATATAAAAATGTCAGGGTGCGTAACATTAATTACATCTCAATGAATTATAATAGAGACTATGGAAATCATTGAAGGTTTAATTCTATTTGAATCAATATTTAATGTAATATATAATATGAATGGAATGTTAAGTATCATTCTAAAAGATTATTTAATGATTTAATATCTCAAATTATAACATATACACCTTCTAAAGGGAATAAGGTGCATATTATAAAATTTATCTTAAAGAAACAGTATCGAGATGAATAATCCATACAAATATCATATCATTGATGATATAATTTTTAAATGAAATTTTTTTTATACCAGTTTAAAAATATTAGAAGGAACTTAATACATAATAGTAAAATCAGTGTTCCTTTTAGACATAATATTTTCATAATATTGTCAATGATATTGAGGTGAAACTCATTGAAAGGAAATAGAGTTAATAAACCTCTTACCTCTAGTCCAAACATACTAAGAATGTTCTTTACTTCATATATAATAAAGTCATATGAGTTTTTAAATTGTATAAGAACATTTCATTGGATAATTTTATAATAATTGAATCAAAAACTCCAATTAAATAATTTTTTTTGTAATTTTTTAAATCCACATCGATTATTTTGAGGACATTCAGTTCATAATTGAAAAATTAATTTTGTTGGTCAACCATTGTCAGATAGGTCTATTTTAAATAATCATAAATACTTTAATCATTACATAATTATAATTATTTATATATTAAATACCATTTTATAAGCATCAATGGAATTTATAAAAGATAAATGAATCGTATAGCTTCGTGGATGTGTAAATCCACACGAACACATGAACGATGCTATTATTTTCAACAAATGGATGGGTAATAAAATAGATGGTAATTATTTTTGAATAATATTTATATCATAAATATATTATATACATATTGAGTAAATCCATCATTATTAATATCCCTATGAGTCAGTGCTTAAAAATGAAACACATCACTTCATGTTGGAGGTGGTCCCATGTACACATAAACAATATTATTTAACCAATTTTATAGAATGAGGTTATGAATATGGTTATTAAATTATCATAATATCATATCAGTATATGGTATAATCAATATTTATTATATTAAAATTTTTATTATATTATTTTAAGATGTATAAGAAGAAGTAAACTAAAGGCCCCCTCTTTGAAGAACATCCTTTGGATCTCTCTTTAAGGACAATTGGGATGGAATTTTAGGAATATCATAAAATATATAATGATTATAAGGATGTTAGTATGTGTTTTTTTAAAGTTATTGTCAATTTAAGTGTTTAAATTTGTGTGAGGATGATAAGATAATTGGTGTTCTTATATATGTGTAGAGAATGTCACACTTTCAATTAATAAAGTAATAAATTACTATAAATTAATTTTATAGTTCATATGGCTGAAAATTCATATATCACAAATATAGAATACATTTACATAAATATATTCTCATACAATAGAATTTAAAAAAATATATGTGATTTTTAAACTCTTATCAATTCGTTTTAGCGTTAGTTTAACCCTTTTAATGATTACAATGATAATTATTTTTTTTAATCATTAATGGTAAAGAAAATAATATATACTGAAAAGGGAACCCTAAATGGATAATTTATGATATTATAAAACATATCCCGTTAACAAGGATTGTTTTAATATTTTTATAATGTATCAAAATAATATTTTGTTATAGAATAATAGTAATCACATTTTCCAGACTACTCTCATAATTTGTATTTCATGCCATCAATATGGTAATCAAATTATAATATAAATTTCTAATTAATGACTAATGTATTTTTTTCTAACAAAATCATGAAACATAATAATTCAGTAATATTATATTTTTTATATATTTTTAAATAATTAAATTTATTTTTCAATTAATTAAACGATTAATGTTATTTCTTTGGGTAAGAATTTAAGGTAATTATTTTGTCACTACAATTTAAAAATAAATTAAAATAAAAAAATATTTTTGAAATAATCTCTTACAACCCACAAAAAATTATTTTATCACTATCGAGAAATATTATAGATATTATAATAAATAAAACTGAATTTTATAATCTTATATCAATTATAATAATATATTTCTATTTATCAGTGAAAAATTCCAAAAAAATAAATATTTAAAAATATTTTTAGATGTATTAAAATTAAAATTATCTAATTATTAAAATAAATTTTATTATTATTTTAAATCATTTTCAAAATATATTTAACCATAGTTAACACAATTTACCTTCCACTATATTAAAAAATATTTCTATTTGTACTATTTATTATAACTAAAATTAAATACGAACAATTTACCAAATTTTTACATGATATTTTCAAATATGGAAAAAATATTATATATATTAAACTCTTATTTTTTAAATAATTTTCATGTCAAATATAATTTCAAAACCCAATAAAAACATTATTCTATAAAAATGCATTTCGAAGTCCAAAAATTAATCTTTGAAAATATTGAGGATAACATCAATAGAAATGAGATTAATTAGATTATTTCTCAAAAAATGAACAAATAAAATATTGAAACAAATTTAAAGAAAATGTTATTTTTAAAATATGTAATGGAATATATTTTTTTATATAAAAGCTAAATTGTTTTTACTATCAACAAAAAAATAAAACTTTTCAGAAAAAACCATAACATTTCACCTTAAGGTAATATAAATATGATGATTTCAAAAAAGTAATCCTTTTTATAAAATAAAATTCCATAAATTGTTAAAAATTATTTATATTATTTACTCAATAAATAAATAAAAAATTTGAAGAAAAAAATTAATCTTAAAATTGATTTAATTGAACTTAAGTTCTCGATTTCTAATAATTATTCAATAAGTTTGTATTATGTAAGAAATTAATAAATTTTTTTCATATTGTGGTTATAGAATTGTTACTCATCAATTGAAAAACTAGGATATAATGATCAAATTTAATAATGATAGTTTTCATTTTTTAAATCACATTTTTTGTGTCCAAAACGTAATTAAATATAGTATTGTTTTATAATATTCGGATATTACAAGAGTGATTGTGATGTGAACGTGGAAGCTATATGCATACTAAATTTAAAAAATATAGACTACAAAGTCTTTAGTCTTCTATTTTTGTATCCCAAAAACTATAGATCTACTTTTACCTATTTTTATAAATATAATAGGCAATGTCAGTCGGGTTCACACATCATGTTCCTAAAATTGAATGAATATATGTGTAAATCTAGTAAAAAAAATTCACCATATAAGACTAACATGGTGATTTATCCTAAAGACACATAATTCATATTAAGAGTACATTCATGGTGTGTATTTGATATACACCCTCAGTACAAATACTGACCCATATGTTGTGGCTCTCTATATACATGTCATTTTTAAATAGAAAGACATATTGATCTGTATCCATTGTATATATTGAACTAAATTTATCATTCCATTTTATATATACAATAAATTTATGTTTTATACTTTGATAATCAATAAAAATATCTACATCATAAGATTGTCATCCATCTTTATGATCTTATATGACATGTACTCACTTGGAAACACCATATATAATGTTTCCATAGAGAAATGACCATAATAGAGATTGATTAGACTATATAATAGAGCTAAAATCTATTAAAATAATTTGGACACACTCATGTAATGTATATCATTATATATTCTTCATATTTTCATTCCCAATATATATTTTTGCATATATGAGTAGTATATTCGTTGTTATTTTTTACCTAAAAACATTGTGGTATACATCTCTTTATTATCTATTAATAATTTTAATGGTATTTGATAAATGAATATTCAATGGTTTCATAGAAATAATTATTTGTATGAAAATAATAGTAGAGAAAATACATGGTGAGTGATCCCTTTAACAACACATCATCTCTAGAGAATGTACCATGAATATACTTAGTGGGGTAAGAAGAATCACCCACCATAGTAAAAAATAGTGTATACAATAATTATAAAGTATACAATCAACTTGGATGATGCACATGAAACATTATGGGTCACAACTATTCTAGAGGGGTTAGGTATCATTTCACTAAAATAATCTCATCAATGGGGAGTGGGTCCAATGAAACTATAAGATTTTATGATATATTTCCTTTAAAATAAATTTAATTATTTAATATCATGTGATACTTTCCATAATATGAATAAAATGAATATGACAGTATATTGAAATATTATTATTTAATGAGATAGTTTCCTCTTCTCAGTCAGATTAGAGGGTTTGAATAAAGATTAAAAATTATAAAAAAATATGTGGATTACACAAGTATAAAATTAATATAATGGTTATCAATAAATTATCAATTAAAATTAAATAATTTTTAAGTAAGTGATATGTTTTTGTAAAAAAAACAAATATGTTTGATGGGTTTTTATCATAATAATATAAATTAAATAAAATTAGGGAATTATTTTAATAAGATTCACATATTAAGTATTTAATTAAATTTTTTAACATTTACAAAATGTTTTTCTATGTATGAGATAATAATTCATATCTAGTATTAGTCTTAAAAATTTATTTTTCCAAATAAAATGTTTCCCAATATTTGACACACATATTTTAAAATAAATTGCATCCACTAATAGATATTAAATAAATAATAATTTATTATTTATTTAAAATCAAGATGATTAATTTTTTTAAACAACTCTCTCATTTTTTTGGTCATTATAAAGAGTAAATATAGAAAATAGTTTCCCTGAGGTAATGGTGAAATCATTAAAATAGTTTGAAAACATTGGGATAAGGATTTAAATGATTTTAACCCTTGTAATTATACCATTAAATAAATTTATCTCAGCCATATCTATTCAAAAATAAAATATATTATCTATTAGTTCTACATTTCTTGGATTATGACCTCTATACTAGTTAATGAAAATATTAAATACAATATATAATTATCATCACATTTTTATATCTAAAATTTTTACATATGGATAACAAGTGGATAAATTTAGTTTTAAAAGATTATATTAAATATAAATTAATTTTTTATCATTGTAATTAATTTAATTTTTTTTGAACATTTATATTAAATTCTTATTCAATGATGACACAATATTTGTTCAATTATTAAAAAATTGAAATAAATGGTATTAAAAATATTAAAATTAGAACATATTTTAATGATTATGTTTAAAAAGACATATATATAAACACAACATATATTATTTTTCAACAAATTTAGTATTCCAATTCTATTATAGTCTTGTTGTCTTTAAATAAAAAATAAATTAAATTGTCAAAAAAGACATTAATTATATTTTATTAAATCATTTAAAATCATAATTATCTTGAAATATGAGACTATGGATAATTTATGTATTCTAATTCCATAAACATTTCATTTATGCTCCAATTTTCACCTTATAATTTAAATTAAAACTACTTAATATTGAAAATTTAGTAACTATATTTATGGTTAAAAATGGTCACCCAAGGGGTCTATAAAACTTTTGTGGTTTAAAATGAAACCATAACCAATAAAGATTTAATTTTTGGATTACATTATAACTTTATAATATTTTTATTTAAAAACATTTCCAATTTAAGTCATTTATCATCCTAATGACTAAATTATATTTTAATATTTTTCGTACTTCCAAGAGTACCCCTCCCATCACATAAAAAAGGGAAACGCTTTTCCAATCATACTAAAAAAAATTTAGACCTATAAATCATCAAATACCTTTGATCATAACATAAAATATTCTAAAACTATATATTATATCTTTTGGTAAATCCAAAATTACATCTTTTATTGGATTACGATGTACGATTAAAGTGGGTTCTCAATGAAGAGTTATAACTCTTAAAATATTGTTTTTAATTATAGTTCATCCCAAAAATTTTCTAAAATACATGGTATAAATTAGAAAATAATGGATTTATTTTACTGAAAATAATTAATTGTTATAATTCAAATTTTACTACCATTATACACCATCTTTTAATGCTATGTAAAGTGAAAACATCATATATGCATACATACGTCTTACCGTCTCCACGTAGAGGTGTAAATTTTTTCATCACCAATTTAATAAGATGGTTATAATGATGGATTCAATAAATATATAAGAAATTTATTATTATTTATAAATTTTGAGTTATTATTTAATTTACTTTTGTTCAACTGATAAAAAAATTGAAATAGTATTCATGCGTATATATATCCTACCATCTACATGAATGGTGTAATTTATTTTTATATCTATACATTTATTTGATTAAAATATATTTATAATTAATATATATGATAGTAATAACATATTTAAACTATTGGATATAATGGAACCACGATCAAAGTATAATAGTTGAGACTTACATACCAAAACATGCATGAATAATGAAGCAATTATCTGCAAAAACTGTTATTAAATTATGATTGTTAAGAAATGGTTGATAAAATGATATATAAAAAAATGGAATGATATATATTATTATGATGATTTAATTCCTTTATGAAAAATTTATATTTATTATACAGGAGTTTAGAACATGTATGAATAAGGAAGACACGTGAGGTATGAGTTTTATGTTATAATCCCATTATTTATCATGATTTCTTATGATTATGTTATGATGATGAATTATTTTTGTAAGACTATCAAAAATCAAATAAATTGTATTTTCATATATTTATTTATATAAATCACAGGTTTTCATTTCAATTTAATCTCTTTATATACTCAAGATACCAAAAACAAATTTAGGAAAATTAATTATATTTCTATCTTTGGTCAAAAATAATATTTCTTCCTTATCTATGTTTTCTGAAAATGTTTTTAATATTTTTCTATTTGAATTTTATTTTATTTTAATCCATGATTTAATTTATTTAAATAAATTAAAAGTAATATTCTTCTACTTTTTCGAATTATATACATTTTTTCTTTTTTAAAAATTTATTAATGCAATGTCTTCTTTTAATATATATGGCATGAATAGAGTTTCTTGCCACCCTGAACACTCAAAAAATTGAATCGTACAATACATTATTCAAAGTTTATTTTAAAATAAAATCATTTAATTAATATTTGTTGATTTTTTAAACTTAAAATAATCTATTTCAATGTGAAAATGGTATTTTCAATAATAATTCTTCCATGTTATATATTAATGGTAGTTTCATCTAATATGGAATCCTTTTATTCTATGTAATCATTAATGGGGTTATGATCCAATGATACTAACCTTATCCTTTCTCTAGATGATTTGTTATTATGATGAAAATATTTTTATGAAACCTTTTTCTTTTCCATTTTTATGATATGAGGAATTGATGAATTCTTTATCAAACTCATTTTTTTTCATGCGTTATACGATGATGAAATGTTTATAAAACACATTTATTATTCATGGGTTATCATATTATGAATGTATTATGATCTTTTGGTACTCATCTATATGATTTTCATTATGTGATGTGTTGTCCCAAATTTATATATCCATTTAAAATGAATAGAATGGGGAGTGAACAGAGGTTCATAAGAGAATATTCCACTATGATTATCATGGAAGTGAACCATAAAAACTATGGAGGATTGGGGAGTGAACCAAATAAACTTTTATAGTATTTTTGGTTATTTATGAATACTGAGGAATTCATTGTATATGTATATGTTTATAAAACACATATAAGTATTGTCAAGCTTTTATGCTTATATAGGTCATGTTCATTAACACCATTATGATTCTTGTCTTATGATATACCAATATTTAGACTATGACTCAATATTATTATATATGATATGTAGGGTATGGTTTTCAAATACAAACTCATTTTTTAAACTATAGTCTCATGTTATGCTTATGTGATCATTGATTTCATTCTTTCTTAATATTACTCGGCATATGAGCACACCGTTTTTATGTTTCCTTTTTCTTGTACATGAAATATGTTTTCATATATGATATGTATAAAAAGGGTGAAATTTTTGAAGAATAAAGTGGGAGATGATCCAGATATCATTTGAATAAGTAGTCTATATATCCATGTTTCTAAAGTCAAAATAAAAAAAAGATTATACTGGGGATCATTATGTTAGGTTATGAATTATTCATATTATAATTTGTAATAGATATATAAACATTATGAGACCATATACATATTATCAGGGAAAGTAATAGTAAACCTTTGTAAGCTTGGATTAGAAAAATTTAGTGAAGTCCCATTGAATAAACCTATGTATACGGTATTTCCATATTTTATGGTAATGAAATTAGTGTGATTTTTTTAGAAAAACATCATATAAGGGATACAATTACTGTTTGTGGTTTAGGCATACAATAATCAAGGGGAAATAACCCAAAAAATATTTTCTCATGTGTATCTCGACATTCAATCTTGTGTATGGTGAGTATGCCCTTACTACACACATCATTTGAAAATCCTTAGTGACATTCCTTACTTCATTCATATTTTATTTATAAACCATTACGAAGGATTTTACTATTTAATGATCATTGATAACCTAGATTAATCCTAAGGTATTATATATTGGAAATAATGTGTAATCCAATGAATGATTTCTCGTGATTAATCACTCTAATAAATGATTCACAATGTTCATGCTAAACTTTTCTTGTTTTAGTAAGGTATTAAAGGCAGTATGATAAAAAAAATTTGGTAACAAGTATACTCAAATATAGGATCACCCTATTTAAACTTAGTCAAATTAATTCTTTTATATATTAAAAAGTATCTAGGAATATTAGTTCCTATCAAAAATGAATATATTAGTAATGAATACAGAAAGATCCCAATGGTGTGACGTCAGATCCCATGACTATGATTCTTCTCTAATTTGTTTTTTGGAATTTTATTCTTGTAAATATATTTATTCTTGCTCTAGTTTAATTTATATTTTATTTTTGGGAATGTGTTCATTTATTTCAAAAACTCACATAGATTTATGTGGAAGCGAATTCATCATTGATATTACAAAGATAATCTTATGATAGTAATAACATCCTTTATATGGGTCTTTATATGAATTCAAAAGGGGTGTTAATCTCAAATATTTGAGGTGAAAGTAAACAAATAAAATATATGATTATTTTATAGGGGTTTTTATGTCTTTCTATAATAGTTTCATAGTATTACACATAATTGAGAAGTTTATTTTTAAATATAAGTCATACTTGATGATATTCATATTTCAATGTCTCCATATATAATGGAACTAATTAAATTCTATGAATTTTAGAAATAACTCCATGTGAAACATGATATGGGATTATTTTCTTCATGTGCATCACATTGGGATACACATAATATTTTTGATAAAATTAAATATGGATAGAAGTGAATCATTTTTTATTATAATGAAATGAACAATATCACAATTATGAGTTAGTATACTCTTCCATGTATTGAGAATTTATTTGATCAATTATAAAGAGCTCAATATTATTCAAAGATTAATCTTCAATCAGAATACTATTAGTAAAATGTCCAAAGTGAAAACATACCAAATATATATGTTTATTTGTGGTATGTACACTATTAATATATAGTGATTTTATTTGGTCTTACTAAATCCCTCACTATGTTTATTGATTTACTGAATGGATACTTTATATATTACCATGATCCTTTTTTGGCAATATTTATAGATGATGTCCTTCTATATTTCAATATAAAATAAGTGGATGATAATCACTTGAGGCTTGTATTGAATACATTATTAAATGGAAAAATATACGAAAAATTCACATAGTGTGAATTTTGAAAATGTAATTTTTCACTCTTGGGTAATATAATATCTTGAGAGGTTATATCAATAAATATATAAAATACAGATGTTATTGAACATTTGGCCAAGCTAACCATTGTGACTAAGATAAAAAAATTCTTCATCTAGATATTAACGATTATTTGTGAATAATTCCGGAAATTTATCTAATCCAATCACCACATTATATAAAAAAGGGAATTATGTTCCTTTGGAAAGATAAATGCAAAGAAATTTTCATGGAATTGAGGAGAATCTATGTCAACAAACCTTTCAAAACACTATACTATAGTCAATAAGTGTATATTTATTAATTATAGTATTGAATATGATGTTTTCTCATGAATAATTCTATGTTCATATCTTATGCCTCATTTCAATTGAATTTTACTTATCAAAATTACCCAACTCATGATTTACTTTTAATTGCATTAAAGTTTTTGGTAATGATATAGAGGAACTATCTATATCAATAAATATTTAATATATATTATGACCATAAAATTTTAATGAATATATTCTCCCTAAAAAGATCAATGTATACCACAGAAGATTGATGTATTTGATTTAATATTATGACTTCTTAAGAAATTAACACCCTGAAAAGGAAAGCAATATTGAAGATACATTAAGTATAAAGGATATTTCTATATTAACTATGATGATTATCATAAAAATCAAATATTTCATTATTTTTCACAGATGGATATAGAAAAATTGATAGATGAGGTGAAATATTATCTTGATCAAATTAGTATTCCACCATCTATCTAGGTAAAGATTAAAGAGACACAATAGGATGATTAATAACTACAATATAATTTGAGAAATGTTTGTGAGTTTAACATTGATTGTGATTGAATGATAAGATTCATAAACCATGTTTTTTTCTAGTCAATACCTAACCTGAATAAGGACCTATTGGTTGAATCATATTATTTACACTTCAATATTTATCCTAAATTCTAAAGATGCATAGAGATATAATATAGTATTTCTAATGGGACAACAAGAAGAGAGGTATTAAAAACTATGTATCTAAGTTATTTATATGTTATAATGATAAGGATTAGATTTATAAGTATAATTGGATGTTTCAAATATTACCCATACTAGAATAAAAATGGAAAAACATCACTACTGATTATTATATGAACTCCCAAAAATGTCTAAAGTCCATAATACTAATTGGGTTTTAGTTGATCACCATAAAAATATAGTACACTTAATTTAATTCAAATATGATCTCTCCCTTGATCAACATTACAGACTATAAATTAATGAATTGGTATGGTTTCAGGGAGTAAAACAATTTATTATATTCATTTTGGATCTTGGGTTTACCTCTCTATGGAATTCATCCGTAGGATCTCGATTCAGAGTCGAGTTTCAATTCTAATTATAATCTATATTTATTTGGTTAATCTAAAAGAGCCATTAAAAAACTAGATGATTTACTAAATTTTGTTCTATAGATTTCAAAGGCATTTGGGATAAAGGAATTTGAGATCAACACATTCCTCAATATTAGTTTTCTTGCATATATAACCTTCACTTGAGAATTCAGACGGATCTGTATGAATCCCTATATAGAATGAAGTGTGGAAGTAAAACTTGATCTAATGATGTTATATGAATAAGGGTATTGTGAAATGATCTTATTAAGTAAATTGAAGATAATTTTAAATCCATTAAAAATTATATCAAGGAATATCAGAGTTGATAGATTAGTATTAGAAAAATTAACGGTGAAATCTTGAAATCAAAATTGTTGAGATAATTTTTCTAAGGAATGTATCAAAGAATAAACTAATGAGATTAAAAAAGTAGGTAAAGATTATCTATAAGTATATTGGACCCTTTAATATTATTGATTTATTAGAGAAGTTAGCATTTGGTTAGGCGCTTCCACTGAGCCTCACTATTATTCAGGATGTGTTTCATGCATCTCTTATGAGCATGTGCAAACCTAATCATTCACATGTTCTTAACCGAGATATTATACAATTATAGAATGATATCTAATAAGATGATAATCAAGTATAAATCATATATCATAGATATAATGTTTTTTTGGAATAACACTACTCACTAGGTTAATTCTCCCTTGAGGAATTATTAATTTAAAGAAGCTATATAGAAACCTGAGGATACGATGAAACAAAGATATCCTCACTCATTTATATATTAGAGTGACAATTTTATTAGGATAAAATTAATTTTAAGTGGTTTATAATTAACATCCCAATATTTTAAAACATATTTATTTTCTAATAAAATTAATTTCTATGATATCTTGTAATATGTGAAACACCATGTCTAAAATAACTCCATTATACTATAGAAATATTATTATTTAATGGCATGGTTACATTTAATCCATTAAATATGTTGTTATCAATATAAATAACTAAATTATGAGTCATTTATGTTTAAATATGTATAAAATTAATTCATTGGTTATATATTAAATTAAAATTAAATTAATATAATTTTAATGTTAAAAAAGTGTTTTTCTAAAAAAAAAATTATGCAGAAAATTTTTTTAGAATAAAAATTAAATAAATAATTATTGGTAAATTCATTTAGTTAATTTTATCATCTATATATTCTATTAAATATTTTAATATTCATCAAATGTTTTTTGATGTCGGAAATAATAATATATATCTAGTTGTATGCATAAAAATTTATTTTTTATAAATATAATTATTTTCTTGTTTTGTGTATTTATTTAAAAATTAATTTCTTAAAATTATAAAAATTGATTCATGTATAATGGGGTCAATATATATAATTATGAGGATAATTTTTTTTAAATATGTTCCTTTTTTTGTTAGTACGAATAAGAACCATTCTATATTTTTCCACCCGAGTAATGGTAAAATGGATAAAATTGGTTTAAAACATTGAGATAATGATTTAAAATGTTTATAACACAATACTATATAATAATTTCTGACTTTATCTTTTCAATTTAAATCCAATTATCGAATATATGATCACTTGGTACAACATTTCATTAATTGTGACTATTTTATTAATTTAAGAAAAGACTAAATACAATATGCCACTCACATAACTTTAATATATAATTTTTTTACCCAAGTAAAAAAACAATATAATTTTATATATAAATGAGTATTTTTAATATAAATTAATATTTTATCAAAGGTATTTTTTATATATATATTAATATAATATTTGCCTATAAATACTTTGGCAACACCGACACAATATTTATTCAATTAATATACAAATATAACAATGATTTTAAAAATATAAAAGTGAAATAAAATTTGGGTCAATTATTGAGTTCCACTAATTCTATAAATTGATATGCCTTTTATGGAGGTTTAGTATTTTTTAATTTGGATTAACATATTCTATTATTTTCTATAATGTCAATTTAAATGAATAGTGTCTAAAAAACATTAATAATATATTCTGGAAATAATATTTTTTAAATTTATTTAAAAATTATAAAAATGTTTATATATGAAATGGTAGATAATTTAAGGTCTAAAATATCATAACATGTCCATTTATGATCCTATTTTCATGTTATATTTAAAATTATAACACTTTTCTATTGAATGAATTAAAACTATAGTTAAGGTTCAAAATTGATATCCAAGTTTTTAGTCAAGAATGATACTGTTTAAAAAGACAAGAAAACGTGTTCATATGAAAATGGTTGATGTAATTGTAGAATTATCCTCTTTTTCATCTAATATATTGAAATTTATAAGCATATTACTAGATAATGATTCAATTAACTTTTAATACTTTTAGAAACTCAGAGGGAATATGTCCCCTAAATTATTAAAGTGCATATCTTTTCCTCTCATCCAAAAATATTTTGAGCCTTATATCATAGTAAATTGCTACCTTATTACCATTATATCTACTTCAAAACATAATATATTATATGTTCTCTCGAAATTCATTCTCTTGAAGGCTTTGTGTGTGATCTAAAAGCGGGTCCTCAATGTTGACGTATAACTCTTAACCGAGTGGTTAAAGTTTTATTACTCCATTAACATCTTATAAATATATGGTTTCCATTTAAAAAAATTAAATTATGTGCACTAAAAATATTAAAGTCATATTTTTATGATATAACAACCATTATCTATCTTCTATCCATCCCATGGAATGAAAAATCATCACTCATATGTATGCATGGTTTGTTGTCCCCACATATCAGGGTAACTATTTTTTCATAAGAATGTTAATTTGATTGTTATAAAAAGAGATTAAATAAATATATATTAGAATATTATCATTCTATAATGTTTAATTACTATTTACCTTTCTCTTTTTCATCCACTAAAAAATGGAATCAACGTTCATATATAACCTTCCTCCTCCATGAAGGTGGTGATTCATTTTTTCATATATAACATTTATATATTAATATATATATATAGTGAGAATATATGATATTATTATAGTTTTTAAAATAATGGTGATAATTTAAACATTATTAAATTATAATTACTGAGACTACAAAACAGTAACATTAATGAAAATGAAGTACTTATCAAGAGGGAAATTGATTTTCATAATGAATTATTAATAATCATTTATAAGATTTTTAATGAACTTTATATATGTTATGATATATATGATTATAATTCTATAATACATTTATAATAATTTTATATTTATTATATAAGAATTTATAATGTTTATGAATAAAAACAAAACAATAGGTAAGGGGTTTATGCTAGAGTCACGTTGTTTGTCAGGATTATTTATGATTATGTTTCGATGAAATCATTTTATAATCTACCTATCTAGAAATTAATGAATTTTATTATCCACTAGTTATTTATGGATATGAAATGTTAATATTTTGTTTCTCTATCTTATGTACTCAAAAGAGTGAAATAATATTTTTATGGAAAACAAAATTCAATTCTCTCTTCAGTGAAAATTTATTTTTCTTCCCCTTTGGGATTTCTAAAAAAAATAAAAAACGTTTTTAATATTATCAAAAAAAATTGATATAATTTTTCCCCAAGATTTAAAATTCACAAAATGGGTTAAATTTAATATTCATAACACATTATGAATATGATACTTTTAGACTTTTTCAAAAAACTATGAAAGGACTGTTTTCTTCCAAAATACACAGTAAAAAAATCGTTCCCCACCTCCACAACCACTCAACACATTGAAGCCTCTTTTACATGTTTCGAATATTGTTTTCAAATATTATATTAACTTTATTATTTCAGTAACTTTTAGGTTTTAAATAATTGACATCAAATTCAAAAGATTATTTTCTTCATGAAATGTACTACGTGATATTTTAATGTAATTTTTCATCTAAGATGTCATCATTTTATGTATATTAATATTTACTGGGGATATGACCCAATGATAAAAAATTTATCCATTTTCTAAGAGGTTAACTATTATTATGGAAATATTTTTGTGAAACTAATTTATTTTCATTGTGTTAATCTATAATTTGTTGATCAAATGTTAATAAAACTCATTACTTTTCCACGGGTTATTCCAATATGGAATATTTAGGAAATACATTTATTTATCATCAGTTATGATATGATTAGTGTTTTATGATCTTGTGTAAAAAAACTATATAATTTTATTCATGTAAATGGTTGAAACATAATTATATATCCCTCAAATACCTTCTGAAATGATGGATATATCATGAGATAAATAGGGTTGTCATAAATAGTGAACCCAAAGAAGTAAGGGAATCTATCTAGTTTGATAGTATTGGGAGTGATACTTGACTAATATGATGTAATGGGGGGGTGAAACCAACCCATAATGGTTTCCTTTTAAATAATCCTTAACTACTAACACAATGTGGTTTTATTCTTATGTGTATACCACAAATCTATGTCTTATACAAATGTTATTCTCCTCTAGATCATGTTTTTTTATTCAATTATAATTCATGTATTATGAAATTTCGTCCATTATATTATCACTCAATATTATAACCTATGATATGAAGGGTTTTGTTTTCAAATTATATTATCATGTTTTTATACCCAGATTCTCATTTTATGATTATTTGGTTTTAAATATATACCTTGTTTCCCCTACCGAGCATCTAAACACGACCTTTATTATGTTCTCCTTACCTATGAAATGACTAAAAATTTTAGGTGTGATATGTATAATAATAGTTACTTTTGGGAAGAATTAAATGTGAGAAAAGTTAGATCTTATTTTAATTTTTCATGTATCTTAGTTTCCAATGGCACTAGGCCTGTATGATTCTAGTATATATCATTAGGTTATCTAATTAATATTTATCTAATAAGTTATAATATATATGTTTGAAAATTATTGGTCAATATATTTCCTCCAGTATAACTTATACTAAGGGATGATTTACATGTATAGGATGTGAGGTACTTTGGGTACATTTGTTTTCGCAGTGCCGAGGGTAATTTAGGTTCCTTTCGGTTTTAGACTACTATGGAATTAGTTAGAGATGGTAAATGAGCTATATGAAATTGGACAACTATTTCCTTAAAGAATATGTATATTCATTCTATTGAGATGATTTTTTATTAATTTTCTTTATGTTTTTAGGGAATCCTATTTGGTATGTTTATACACACCATAGAATAATCTTTGTTTCAACACTAATTCATTCATTAATTATGACACAAAATTTTATGGTTTCCTTATAGGATTTGGATCAATTATATATATTTCATAGAGGATCTTGGAGGTTTTATTATTACTGATTTTTATATTAGGTTCAACATGATGAGGGGTTCACCATTTCATTTTTCATGTTTGGTTTCTTGAGATGTTGTTATTTATACATTTCATTGTTAAAGTATTTCGTTTCTCATGAGTGTGTGGGATATTTAACACTAATAATTGAATATATTAATGATATTTTTAAATACATACATGGATTTTAGCTTTTATATTTCGTATCCTGGATATTATTGGGTTTTTAATGGTTTATATTTTAAGGCCTCCAATTTTTTGGGATATGAATTTTTGGTTTTTATCACCAACCCTTGACCTATATGATGTGGTCTTGGGTTGGAATACACATCACACTATAGGCCTGTGAGATAAACTAGTTGGTCTGGTAATGACATTATAATGAAAATAAATCACTTAGATACATTATGTAAAATACACAAATATTTAATTCATGTATTTGAATGAGGTGAATCAATGTTGGTTAGAAATATGAATTTTGAGAGAAATGTTTTTTATTTTAATGAAAACATTTATCAGAATCATTAATTTTTTAAAATTTTAAATATAAATTTGGAATAAAATTAAAAATTTATTCGGAAGTACAATAAATAATAGTGTTCTATAAATGATTAATATCTCGTGAATGGAATACTATGTCTTATAATAGATTAAACCCAATAATGATATAATCTCCAAATTTTAATGGGAACAAATTCTAACCTTGCAATGGAGTCACCAAAATACCCAATATGATTCTTGTCATGAATTCACATAACAAAAATTCAATCTAATTCCACTTCACTATGTAGCTCCAAATAATTAAAAACCCAAAATAAAAAACACTTCGTCCTAAAATAAATGACCCTACAATGAATAAAAACAATATATACCCAATAATAAACTATCATGGAAAAATATTAATGAGATCCCACATTAACCAAGGAAATCATGTGAAACCCATCATCGTTAGAAGAATCCATTACGATGCCAATCTCAGCATCCAACTCATTCAATTGATACCTGATAAGATCAAAGATCCATGTTGATATTTTAACTCCATATAGCACACTAACAAAGGACATGCACCACAACATTTCATTAATGTCGTTGATATCCAATTACTGTAAACACTATTTTATATATTGGAAATAAAAGAGCTAAAAAATAAAATTAACACTAGTATCCAAGGACCAATTTCATCCACAAACTCCATCCACCATAACATTAAGGATATAAGAAGTATAAAAATGGACAATATCTATGATAAATACGAAAAGTAGAATAATGAAAATGATGAAAATATGAAATTTCCATAAAACTTTTTCATTTTCATAATTGAAATACCCTATAAAAATCATTGAGATCATACTATGACAATTATTGCATCAATCATATGTTAATGAGGAGCCAAAATGACCACTTAATCTCTAAAACCCAACCCAAAATGATTGAATTATTGAATATCCATCTTCAAAAATCATTTATAAATAAACGACATAAAATAGAAATAGAAACAAAATATAAAATCAACTAGAAAAATAAAATAAAATTGACTGAAAAAAATCATATAATCTTCTTTTTAAGATCTATTAGACTAAACCCCATATGAATCCCCATCCAAGATAAACCACATCTTTAAAATAAATAATATAATTAATATATAATCTCAATTAAAATTCTCAAAAAATGAGAAAATGAGAATTTCAATCTCACCCACCCCTTAAGAGATCCTTCAATTTATTAGTAAATTATAAATTCCATTAAAGGTGTTATAAAAAATAACATTCAGATGAAAATGTGGGTCTAGGAAGTACTTATATCTCTAAAACTCTAGTAATGAATTAATTAAAAAAAAGGGGGTAGCTATAATTCCTCTAGGAACTCACCAATAGAGTACCCAGTGAAATAACACATTGTAAAATGTAATTACATCCCTAGATGGGCCGTCTCCAAAAATTCACTACACCACCAGACAAAAGGAGAAAACATTGTCTATTAATAACCATACAAGATGAGGAATAATAGTTCTACATCACACTTAAGAAACCATCATTTTCCAAACAATCACTTTTCATAATAAGATAAATAGTTAAAACATCAAGTATGTAACTATGAAGAACCAAAAATATGATTCCATAGAATATGTTGGAAGGAATATCTGATTTTATGAACTCTTAATGACCACAAGTGTTTCCTCAAACAAAATAGGGCAACATATATCATTAATACAAACTAATTCCTGATTTATTATATTAATATACAAATACTAAATTTCCAAAAATACTATGAGGCCATGTTTCTTTGGGAAAATTGGTACATGGAAAAATAACTTTTATCATAGGAACAACAATATTATTTACAAACTCCCCAATACAACCTTATTTTCCATTTATTTTCTAATATTGAACAAGATACTCCTATGATGTATATAAGGAAATGGTCAATTATATATCTATGTAAAGGAATAATAAATTATAACCTAATTAAAGTAATAAATTTTAATCAATAGGTATATTAATGTGTCATAAAGTTATAAAAATCAAAAACATTTTCATCAAATCTTGATATAAGGTGATAAAATCATTGAAACATATGAATTTGGAAATAACATACAACAAGATATCATAATCATTTGTTGAGGAGAACTACTATTAAATCAGAGCATATTATTCTGAGGATAATCTCCCATACACCATACATATAATATCATGCGATAAAAACATTACCCAATGCATTGTGGGGATATATAATTCTAGTCCCATATCTCACATTCATATTATGTAAATACAACTTTGTGCCATGTTGATCATACAACATAAAAAGAAATTTTCATCACTTTTAACCCCATATATATGGAATTTGGTTTATATAATGTGAATTACCTATTTAATCAATTATAGATACAACTTTTCAAATACAATTGAGTGTAATTGGGTGCGGTTATTTACTATAGAATTCATTATCAAGGAAAATAACAAGATAATTTCAGTAGCATATCTTGTTCACATTATGGTTTATAGACGGGGTAAATGAGAGTGATATGTGGTCTCTTGTAACATGGGAACAAAAATGATAATAAAAAAATTCTTATGAACACATTTCTACATGGAAAATGTGAAATAATAAGGAATTAGTAAAAATAATGTAATTGCTAAAAAACATTATAGTGTCCCATACCTTGAGTGAGTCATTCTAAAATCAATAGTGGATCTTCCTAAAAATCTCGTTAAGACAATGTGAGGGATTTATTAATGTATATAGAGATTAAATTCAAGATAAATTTGTTTCTATAGAATATTATATAGAGGATATATGGGTATTTATAAGAACATTGGGGAAATCCTTATTTATATCCAAACATGGTGTTTGGACTCTATATGATAAAAAAATCAAAACCAAAACATTCCTACAGTTTGTTTCTATTATTTATACTAAATAAGAGTGGTTTACTCTATTTAGTATGTAAAATAACAGAAAAACATAAAATGATAACCTTTTTGATGTAGAAGTGAGGGATTTTTATAAAAATTGACATTAAAACCACAAAATATAATATAGGATTTGGAGTATTTTCTATAGGTTTATAAAATTAATAAAATAACATAAAAATATAGTATGTATAGAATAAACATATATGTTTTACTTATTTCCATTTATAATTTTTATTAAAAAACTTTTTGGTGTATTATACTATTATAATACAATTCATATATTTATAACACATTTATTTTTTTACTCAAAAATTTGATAGTCTCATAAAACATGGTAAAAGAACCATTGGATAATTTCAACATACTTATTTCAAATATAATATTTCTTTTTTCTAAGTAATTAACTATTTTTTAGAATTCTCACATTTAATTTGAAATTCTCATTTGTGGAAAATTATTAGTTTTTACGATAATAAGAGTTATATAACCTTTTTAAATATTATATTGTAATTCAATAAGTGATATTATCATATATATATATAGATATTATATGAAAATAATAATATTTCAAAATTTATACTTATATTGAAATTTATAAATTTGTCAAAAAGGGTGATTTAATTAAAACTATATATTTTCCAAAAAATGAAAAAAATTTCTTTATATAAAAATATAATTTTCATTAATATATATAAAAATTTATTTTAAAAAGTGATAAATATAATTATTATTTTCTAAAAAATTAAAATATAGAAATTCATACAATTGGGGTCTAGATTTGTAACCCCTTATTACGCCAATGTGTGACATAAGAATATGGCGTGTGGTGGTGGTGATTTCTTGGGGTGCCTTGGAAATCGTGGTTTGGGTTTTGATGTTGATAATATTTAAATTATCCTATAAAAAGATTCACCCAAGCATTAGTTATTTAATCCATACCTAATCACGATTATTTGAAAATCCCAATGATTCAATCTACCTTGGATGATCTAATATATGAACATAATTAGGTATTATCCAACTAGTTAATGACATTACTACTTCTATCAATATCAATTAGTCATTATTTTAATTAATAATATATGATAATCTGAATGTAAAGTGTAAAAAGTGTTATGTTATGAATATTTAAAATGATAAATTTTCTCTTAAATAAAACAAACTATATATTTTCAAAATAACTAAAATTATTCTTTTATTTTTGATAACTACATGGAATTTATTCAATCAAAATGTAATTTCATTTATAAATGTTTGGGTTGTTACATTCATCCCACCTTTAGATGTTTTCCATCATAAATTCCATCATATAGTCTAACAAGATGTGGTAATTTTGTTTCATCACATCTTTTGAGTCCCAGATATCATACTCAAATTTTTTGTTCTACCATAACACTTTGACTGGGGGATATCTTTGTTTCATAGAAAATTTTCTCAATGATATTCGATTCATCACTGGACACTCCTTGTATAAACGATCCCTCTATAATGGTACCAACTATGGATCTATTACATGTGATGGGTCTAGTATATACTTACTCAAGAGGTATACATGTAAAACATCATGTTCTTGAGATACTTTAGCTAGGAATTATAGTTGACAACCCAAAACACTGATATGATCAAGGATCACAAAGGGGGTGATTTATCTAGGACTATGTTTTACCTTATTCAAAATCCTTATAAATTTTTACCTAATGATATATAAATAAATAAATTATCACTCACCTCAATCATTATGTCTCATTGATGATTTGATACATAAATTTTCTATTGAAATTTTTTGGGGTTTAATATAATGTATAAATATTAGAACCATCTATATATTCTCTTAGATAATATTGAGTATCATTATCATCCACTCCCCAACTTCATCCCGGTATGATGAAGTACGAAACCTTTTCCTATAAATATCCTAATAATGTTCCATTTGAATTATATAATAGAATCTGGTGTTATTTGATACTTCCACTAGTGGTAGGTAGTTATCCATATATACATCGAAACCTATTAAATATGATTTCAATATATCCTCTAGTGTTTAAATAGTTCTCTCGGACTGAGATTATGTTTTAGGATGATAAGAAACACCGTGACACGTCTCAGATACAATTGATTATTGAAGTCTAATCCAAATCCTTTTGGTAAAACTCATATCAAAATCAGATAAAAAATAGACTGTCAGTCTTTTTAGTCTTAACACTTACCTTAAATATATCTTGGATATTTGGGAAAGATAAAAATATTCCTTGATAGAATTCAAATGTTATAACTTTCAATGGTTATCGATTACCTCCAGCATTGTGTTGTTGACATTAGAAGTCCATCGGATTCCTATGAAGAAATAAATGGTTATGTATTCCCCTTCCATACTGGAATTCCCAATGGATTAACAATACCCATATACTTATGTGATCCAGTATTAACTTTTTTGAATACTAAGCATCGAGATAAAAATTCTGCAATCACACGGTTCACGTTATCCCTCCAAAAAAAGTTATTCATATTTCAATACATTGTATTTATTTTTTGGATGAACACATAAAGATGATCTATGTGCATCCTCTAGATGTTCTATATTTAAATTTTGTTTTAATGAAACATATATCTGGTTTCAAAACCTTATAACTCTATCTTTATTAAAGATAAACACTGGAATATTTTTTACAATTACCTATAGAACCTCATCATCTTTTTGGACCTCCTTTATCATATGAACCATTGATGGTTTAATAGTTATTCAAGATGGTAAGATGATTTTTTAGGTTCTGTGCGCAGTGGAAGCATGGTTGGGACGGAAATGAACTTTCATTTTTAACATGATCAATGATTATTCCAACATCAATTTGGTGATGAACACCAGTCTTCATAGAATATAATAAATGATTTAGATAAATAAAGAACAAGCCACAAAACCATTAGAGAGGATCTTTCACATCATGTTTATAATTAATTTAATTAATTTCATTAAGAAAAATCATACCTGTATATTTGGTGTTTTTCTTCATTGATGATGTTGATCATTCGAAATGACCCTTCTATATTATCTCATTTCACATGTAAGGATCCATACTATAATCCCTCTTGCGGTGATCCACACTTGCACTGATGGCTTCTTATCAACACCGCTCGTTCTCCAGGTTATTGAACAGTAAAGAGAGCGCCATGTGTTAGTCATTCTTGATTTCTTCTTCTTCAACCTGAAAGAACATATCTCATTCTTGAGAGGGATGGGAAGAGGATTCTAGAGAGAAAATTTTTTTCTCAACAATTCTCAATTGGCCAGGTGTACGATTTTGTGTCATGTTGTATCCGGCACAATAGTTGCACATGCCTATTTAAATGCATGAAACTTCAGTTAAAATATTTAATTTAACAATATTAATTAAATATATTCTTGAATATAGTGAAAATCCATTCTCATAAGAATAATACAACGTCATTATTTATGGTGTTTCATCTTGAATAAAATGGAATTATTAATAAACTTTTGTGTCACAAAGTAATTCCAGCATCATTATTATTTTAACATGTTCCAACTAGTTAAATGATTATTTATCATCTTGCAAATAATTATTTTACCACCAGACTGGCCTTGGTCTGCTCAAACTACACTTCCATTTATTGATCACCTAAATAATTAAATTAATAATTTATTCTCTTAAATAAATATTTTATTTACATACTAGTAAAAATATATTAATTTAATTTTCAATAAAATAAATAAATAATTTTTATTTTATTTATGCGATCATTTTAACATGAATAAGATAATTCCACGTTCTTGAGATTAATATTTATTTTATTAATTAAATTTAAATATAATTTATCCAAGACCACCAAAAGCACTTACTGTGTGACTGTGTAGGATTCTTTCTCATTGGGATTAGGTGGGCTTGCCTAAAGTCCAAGAGTACTATCTAGAAATGTGTCTAGGCACCCAAGAGAGAGATCATAATGTCATAAAAACAATATCCACATAAGAAGGATCACTTTTTAATATAATCCCATTGTTTCAATATCCAATCTAGAAATTTCATGGTGGTGTTGTCAAGCATTATTCTTGATACGTCATTATTTGACTACCTGAAAAAAATCATCATTACACCATGGCCATGGAATTTCATGGGGAGATTCTATTTCAATAAAAAGAACGAGATATCGACTTACATTAATGGAAGGGAAAAATCCTTCCTTGACTTATCCATTAATAACATTCCACTCGTGACGCACCCAACGTACCGTACTTCCCACCAACTATTTGAGTGACTGTTTTCGTCATTAAATAAAAATGTGTCAGTCATGACACATATTAATGATAATCATAAAGTATAAGGATCATTACATAAGCTCACAGATTGAAATATCTGATGACACCAAAACATGTGGAATTCTTACGGGCGAGTCTGTTCTCATAATCTCTTATCCTGGAGATTTCCAAGTGAAAACTTAATGTGAGGAAGTCTCATCTACTTACGAGTACTCCCATATGACTATGTGCATGTTATGTGTCACATCATAGTATGTTGTTCAACAGTAGAACTATATTTATGAATATTATTATAGAAATTGATGATTATCATCACAGAAAGGATCTTACATGACCTTATCAATGCAATAAACATTGTAGGACATTATTACATAATATCCATGTAGAATAATGAACAATATGTAATAATATGTTTAATATTTAAATACATTAAATTTTAATGTAATCAATGTACAAGTAGTTTCTTTTAGGACACCAAATCTTACAAACTCCCACTTGAACTAGATCCAACTGCCTATGAATTTTAGTCGACTAGACCTCACATGGTGATCATGTTTCTGCTGAGTCAAGGCATTATTCAAGGGGCCTCCACGTTGTGTTCTATGGAAATACTACTGACTACAACTTCACCTCACTTAGAAAAACTACTCAAAAATGATACTTCTGATGTATGTGCTTCGTCCACTGATGTGACCTTGGATCTTTTGTGAGGGACACTACTGTAGTATTATCACTGTATAGTGTGATGGGATCATTTTTTCTATGTATCACATCCATATCCAGAACGAAGCATCACATCCAAACAGCTTCATTAGATACCTTATAAGCAACGATATACACATGCTCTACTATAGAATCAATTACCACACTATTCTTTGAGATCTTCCAACTTAATGAACATCCATTCAAATGGATGATGTATCCTATTTGGGACTTCATGTCATCTTGATCTATTTGGAAAAAAGAATTTGTATATCCTCTGATGACTAGTTCCTCATCACATAATAAACCATGAACATATCCATAGTATGCATTAGATAATTAAGGATATAATTGAGTTCCATATTATGGCAGTCACATGGGTCAGCTTGAATATTCCTACCGCACTGAACACGTAGGATACATCTAGCCAACTAGATACCATTTCATACATGAATGTCCACATTTCTTATATGTATGGAGTCCTTTCCAATATCATTCTTTCCTCATGTGTATGAGGACACGTTTTCTTGGAAAGATGAATGCCATGTGATTATGGTAATAATTACCTCCTAGATTTATCCATACTGAATATCTTCAGAATATCATCTATGTATGTACTTTGAATTAGGCCTAACAATCTCTTCAATCTATCAAAATGGATCTTGATAAAAAGAATATATGCTTCATCACCCAAGTCCTTCATGGAGAAGCATTGACTCAACCATGCGTTAATAGACTGTAAGACTCATATCACATTTCCAATAAGTAATATGTCATCAACATAAACTATTTGAAAAACAATTGCACTCTCATTAAGATATTTTTAGAAAAAGTCTCACATTCTCTCTTGATAAAACAAAATTATTTTATTGCTTCATCAAAATGAATGTTCCATGACCTCGATGCATTCTTTAATCCATAAATGGATTTCTGAAACTTCTATAAATTATTTCCATCCTTTGGATTCATAAACCCTTCAGGTTGGGTCATGTAGATATATTCGTGAACGTTACCATTAATGAAGGTTTTTTCATATCAATTTTTTAAATCTCATAGACATGGAAAGTGGCCATGGATAATAGAATTCTAATGTCTTTCATCATGGAAACTGGTGAAACGGCTTTTTTATAGTCAATTACTAGACACTGTTTGAACCCATTTGAAACCAGTTGTGCCATATAGGTGATGAATTGTCCTTCCATGTGCAGTTTGATCTTGAATATCCATTTTCAACATACAAGATTTACATCAAAAATAGGATCTACAAAAATCCATGCAAGGTTTTGGTACATGGAATCCATTTTATATTTCATGGATTCTTGCCACTTGATAACATTTGTTCCACTTACTGCTTCCTTGTAGGTCAGAGGATCATTATTATCAACTAACAATAAGTCACCATCCTCAGTAACTACAAAACTATACCATTTTGGTTCTTTAAACTATCTTGTACTCCTACGCAGCTCTTGTGTCTCTAGAACATTTCTTTCTTCCATGAGGATTTGTAGAATCTATTCCTGTACTAACTCTTGTGTACCTTGATCCTCAACTTCATCGATGTCTATCTCACTCCCACTATCTCTTTTGAAGATGTTCTCCCTCTGATGTAATATGGTTTTTCATGCCACTATAACATTTTAGTATGAGGGGATGTAAAGTGAATATACTATTTTTCCTTAGGGAATCCAATAAATATACACTTTGTGCCTCGAGGTGCATGTTTTTTACATGAAGATTCCTTAACAAACACATCACTTCCCCACACATGTAAATTCAACAATATGACTTTTATTCCACTTCAGAACTCGTATTGAATACCATTTATCGATTTAGTTGGTACTTGGTTTAGTATGAGAACTACAGTTTGTAATGCATATCCCCAAAAGGATAATGAATGATTTTGATGACTCTTCATTGATCTCACCATCTCCAACAGGGTTCGGTTCCTCCTTTCGCTCAAACCATTCCATCAGGGCGTGTATCAGGGAGTGAGATGTGATAGGATCCCAAACCCCTGTAAGTAATCAATGATGTATTGATTAAGATATTCCCCACCTCTGTCAGAGTGGAGTTTCTTAATATTATTACCATGTTGATTCTCAACTTCATTCTTGAATTCTTCTAACTTATCAAAAGAATCCGACTTATAACTCATTAATTAGATATCTCCATATCTAATAAAATCGCTAGTAAAATAAATGAAGTGTGAGTACCCTCCCCTTACATAAAATAAAAATGGTCCACACACATTAGTATGAACCAATTGAAGAAGTTATTTAGTCCTATCACTTTTCCCACTAAATGGGGATTTGGTCATTTTTCCTTGTAAAAATGCATGACATACACCAATTGGATTGAGTTTGAAATAATCTAAATATCAATCATGATGTATCATTTTCAATAATTTATCATATAAATGACCTAGTTGGTGAAGCCAATGTTGGACATGGTATGAGTCATGTGAAGTATCATTGTTATCGACTTCCAATAATTGGTTTCTATAATCCTCCACATAAATACCATTGTATAAATGTTCCCTACAAAAACAAATTCTATCATTGTATATGAAGAATAATTCATTTCCAAAAATTAGAACATATCCATATGTATCTAATCAGGATATAGAAATAATGTTTTTAGTAACATATGAAACATAATAACAACCCTTAACTCTAAGATCACCGTAGTTGTCAATGTGAGGTGGTAGTCCCCGATAGCTACAACAGCAAGTCTGGCTCCGTTTGCTTCCTGTTGATCTACCACAACATTGTCAATCTTCTTGAATCTACGTGGTTACTATATTTGGATACATATGTTATCACTACAAGTTGTATCTAATACCCAATTTGAAGAAATAGATATATTCTATTTAATAAAAATTCACATGAAGCTTACCCTTTCTTCTTAGGCAGGGTGCAGTTCTTCTTTTAGTGGCCCTTCATGCCACATGCGAATCAAATAGCCTCCTATTCCCTTTCTATCCATTTGATGTTCCCATTCTTGGAAGGTCATAAAGAATATTTTGGCTTAAAATTCTTCACCTTCCCATTCCTCTTATTCACCAAAAGGATAGAAGGATTTTTATACATCAAATATTTTTCAACATCGTGAATGAGGATAAGAATATTACATAGATATTTCTCAATGTTTTCACATTTAAATTGACATCAATGTTAGAAAAGCTATGAGGGAGTGATGAAAGAATCATATCGGTGCCTAGTTCATCAGGGAGTTTAAACTCTATAAATTCTTGGTTCTTAATGTAGACAATGATATTGAATACATGAGGCCCATCTGGGGAACCTTCTCCAAGAATACTTTAAAAGAGTTATTTAGATATCATAAACCATTCCTATCTTACTCTCTCCTGGTGAAGACCATGGAGGTTCTTGAGCATTCAATAAGCATCCATGATTTCATGAGACATCTGGAACTCACAAGACATTGATGATAAAATCAAGCATAGAATGTCAACAACATCGTTCATATGTTTCTCGTACACCAAAAATTCCTCATTACTCGCCTCTTTAGTAGGATGATCTGGTAATGCTGACTCCCTCACTTAAGACTTATGTCCCTGGTGTAGGGTAACGCAATGGTGTCTAAACCATTCTTGGAAGTTACTACCCATGGGGATGTTGTCTTTATCTATAATTAATCATAGTGATAGTGTGGTTAAAGAATTTTTTATTTTTCTTATACACTTAAAACAGTATATTGTACGTACATTCTTGATGAAATTTTATTAGAAATAAATTTTTTTATTAAGTCTCCTACTAGTTTGTCAAGTCCTAATATCCTTCACCATTGAACTCATAATATCCAGTTGACATGAAATTCTAGTTCCAAGGATCCATATTCCTGTTTAAAAAACCCCAATAAGGGTTAGTCAATCTATTAGATGGTATTTAGGTAGCCACGTCTTTTCTAACTGTGGGCTTGCAGTTCCTTGATCTCTTGAGTGGACTCCGCAATCCTAAAATCCTAACATTGGATTACTTTAACTCTACCTCCAATATTACAACAAGTCTACAATGATATACTCGTCTGGATGTACTATGGTTATATCATCCCAAAACCTTTCATATGGGATTTCTGTATAAATGTATGTGTCCCAATAAGCGTTGGTCAAACACATTGTTTTCTTGAGTTTTTTCCTTAATCAAGTAATAGAAGGCTTGGTCTGACTTAATATTTTATTTGATGGATTTTTATCTCTATTGAGTGAATTTCTTATTATAATTATGACATGATTGTTAATATTATTTGAAACTTACTTATGTTATTAACCATTTCTTGATAATAATTATCCATAAGTCTGGTTAATTTTAGATCTATATTGCATGCTTGTTTAATTCATTAATTATGGGATCAGGACAATAAACCCATAATGATAAACCATGTAACTGAAAAAAAAATAAAGAGAATGATCATGAGATTTTCTAATTGTATGGTTATCTACTGGTTAATAAAATAACCTTGACCTATGGGAGAAATGCCTTAACCCTTTTTAGGTTCATGTTTATAGCTTTCCACTAGTCTACCTCTATATCTCATGGGATTGGTTTCGTCTCGGCTCTAGATTGAACACCTCCACTAGCATGGGAGTTCCATCAATCACATATTCCTTTTTTTAACACTCGTGAAGTTGCGGGGTAAAAGGGGATTTTATATAAATTAATACATGGGCACGTATGCCCTATATATTAATTAAGATAGATGGGTCATAGGCCAAAAAAATAATTTAAATAAATTAATTAAAAGAAACCATACACATACAAAGATATTGGTCTATCTCTTGATCATCCATATATGAAATGATGTTTACTGATAAATAAAACTAGAATTCAATTATTTTATCAATATTTTTAAAGATAAATCACCCTCTAATCAATTAGTTATCATATTTAATTAATAAATCTTTTTATATTAATCCCTTTTTCTAAATTTCGTTGACATTCACATCCCACAAAATTTTAAACAAATATAATAATTTAAAATCATATTTGTATGTAACTTTTACCTTGGAGGAAACTTAGTGAATCCCTATTACCAACTACCGAATTATTAGAAATCAATATTACACAGATGTTAAATTAAACAAATATATATATAACACCTATCACGTGTTGTTCCTTAGCATTAAACTCACATGATTGTACACGTCTCATGGTTTTGTATAATATAATAATAAAATTTAATTAATATGTGTAATTTTGATGGGTACACATTGTGTAGTTACAACTATATTGCGTGTGCTATTTTTCACCGGAAATCTGAAGTACGTGCCCAGGGAAATGGAATGTGAGTGTAATTTGGAAATCATCGATGTACACGACATGTTAAGTGGGCCACATTCCATGTAGTATCTGTGTTTCATGGTTTCTATCCAGGAAATTTGAGTATGTGGTACACGGTCCAACCCTAACCCGAAGGGACTACATATCCTGTCTAGTTGACTTCATGAAGTTTAATCCTAAAACTATGTTCCACCTATTCTTGGTCAACACACTGATTCATTTAAGTCAAAGAAAGACTCCAACACACGTCTTAGTTTGGCAGACTGGTTTGATGTATTTAATCTTGACTACACGATGTGTACTGCCAAATATACGTCGTTTGTTCTTGTGTTGTATGTCTAAATCGATTTGGAACCTCCGAATGATATCCTCTATTTTACTTTAATCCAAATTAATTGAAAATATAGTTTTGGTAAGGTAAATGGACAACGAAAGAGGAGGAATAGATCTAAAGATTGGGATGTGAAGAATGATTAACTTGAATTGGGAAAACTATATAATTAAATGAATAAGTCAAAAATAAAATATTTAAATAATTATAAACTATGATGTAACCCCTCTGATACAACTTTTAGGTTCTATGCACAATAAAATCATAGCTGGGACAGAACCTAACATTGATTTTTACCATGATCAATGATTATTTTGAGATAAATATGATGATGAATGCGAGTCTCCACAGAATAGAATCAATGATTTAGATAAAGAAGGAAGAGGCCTGAAACCTTTAGAAAGGATCTTGAACATCATGTTAATTATTAATTTAATTAATTTCATATGGAAATATAATACCTGGATCTTTGGTATTTTTCTTTGTTGATGATGTTGATTATCTAGAGGTACCCTTCCCGATTAACTCATCATGCTTATAAGGATCTAAACTAGAATCCCTCTTTCAGTGATCCACAGAAGCTCTGATAGCCTCCGATCAACAACCCTCGATTTATGGGTGCTAGCACGGTGAAGTTAGTGTCTTGAGTTGGTCATTTTTGAGGTCTTGTTCTTCATTCTTCCAAAACATCTGTTGTTCATGAGATGGGTGGGAAAAGGATTTAAGAGAAAAAAAATCAGCTCAATAATTCTCAATTCACCGAGTGTATGATTCAGTGTTGTGTGATGTATGGAACAATAGGCATACAGGTCTATTTATATGCATGGAACTTCTGTTACAATATTTAATTTAATAACAGCAATTAAATACATTCACATGCTCAGAGAAAATGCATTATCATAATAATAATACCGCGTCATTATGTATGGTGAGCTGACATTTTTAAAACATAATTATCAATAAAATTATATGTCAACAAATAATAGTAGCATAATTATTATTTTAAATTTTCTCAAATTGTTAAATAATTATTTACCATATTAAAAATAACTATTTCACCACTAGAACAACCTTGGTATATTTGAACTCCACTTCTATCTATTTAAAACCCGAATATATAAATAAATAATTTATTCTATTAAATACATATTGTATGTTCAAACTTGTAAATAAATATCTATTAAGTGTTCAATAAAATAAATAAATTAATATTATTTAATGTATTTTATCATTTTCACTTGAATAAAATCATTCCATGGTCTTGAGAATTATATCTATATAATTAATTAAATTCAAATAGAATTTAACCAAGACCACCAAAAACACATACTGTGTGACCCTCTAGGAATATTTCTCATTGGAATTAAGCGGGCTTAGAAAAATTCCATGAGTACTGTATTGAAACTAGTCAAGGTACCCAAGATAAAGAACATAATTTTACAACAACGACATCCACATATGAAAGAACACTCTGTAATATGATCCCTTTGTTGCAATATCCTATCAAGTAGGTTTCATGATAGTGTCATCAACATTTATTCTTGATACATAGTTCTCTTAATTATTGAAAAAAACTCATTGTTACACCTTGGTGATGGAATTTCACACGAAGGTTCCATTTTAATCAAAGGGCTGAGATAACAACTTCCATAAATGGAGGGGATAAATCCTTCCATAACTTATCAATTAATAATGTGCCACTTGTGACGCACCCATCATACCCTACATCCCACCATCTTTCTGAATGATGCTTTTAGTCAGAAAATCATAATTCACAAGTCAAGATAATTATTAATTATAACCTTAATGACTATTTATTATTACACATGCTTGCAGATTGAAATATCGGATGACACCAAAACATGCAGAATTCCTTCTGGTGGATCTATTCTCAAAATCTTCTATCTTGGAGATTGCCAAGTGAAAACATCAGGAGAGGAAGTCCCATCTGCTTACGAGTACATAAACCTGATAGTATGCATACAATGTGTTCCATAATAGTATTTCATCCAACTGTAGATTTATATTTAAGAATTGTTTTATAGCATTTCAAGGTTCTCATTATAGTGGGGAACATCCATGACCTTATCAATTAAAAAATATATTCTAGGACATTATTACATCATAGTCATCGATAACAATGAGAAATATGTAATATTCTATTTAATATTTAAATAAATTATATATCTATATAATCAAAGTACAACCAGTTTGTTATAGGACACCAAATATTACACAATTTAATTTTATTATTCTCATCTCCATCCTTTCTGTGTCAAATAGTATTGGATCTATTTGACTCATCATTATGATAGGATTGTAAAATCATTTCTACTTAGATCATCATCCACTTTGTTCACCATATTGGAATTGTAGTGGATTGAATAATATAAATTCATTATAGTCTCTCACAAATTTCATTGTCAAATGTTGAGATCCTTTTCTATGAATATATACTTGAGGATTTATGGATTTATATATATGTCATAGTTTTACCCATAGAGATAATTTTAAAAAATATTCAATGAATATGTCACCAAAGAAAATTCTAATTCAAGCATTGGATAGTTCTAATCATGTTTGTTTAATTTAAAGGAGAAATAATCCATCACATTGTTATCCATATTGAGTATATAACACAATCCTTTTTTCACATAATGTTATAGATAAAAAATTATTCTCCACAAGTGGGTAATATGAAATTGGTTTCAGATATTATCATATTATTAAACTATTTAAAAATTAACTTACATTCATTATTCTAGAAAACATCACCCCCATGTGAGCTATATTTTTCTGGAAAATCATGATATGTATCTCACAAATCAATTAGAGTACATTTATAATCAAAGGAAACTATTACAATATATCATAAATGTAAGTTATGGATATCCGCAAATTTCCTATGTTTCTAAAAGATTCATGGATAAAATTTTGTGAAAAACATCCTCTATAATTTTACATTGACTATAAAAAACACATAGTAAATGCACTTTTCATTTTATGTTTACTTTTTCATTCTCCTAATTACATAATTGAAATTCTCTTTATCTTCTTCCATTATTATCGTGAATAAAATAATATCATCAATAAATAATGCCAAAAATATTTATAGGTAATACCTAAAGACACAATTTATTATGTCCATAAATATTTCTAGAGAATTTTTGAGTCCTAATAGTATAACTATGATCTCATGGTGACCATACCATGTATAAAAAATATTTTTAGGGATACCCTCCTTATTCAACTTTACATGATGATGTCCTAAAAGAATATCCACATTATTGAATTACTTAGATCCTGAATGTTGATAGATCATATTATCAATCCATTGTAGATAATACATTTTCTTTATCTCAATCTTCTTAATCTCATGATAATCAATATAGAGGTGAGTTTAACCATCCTTATTCATAACAAAGGGAACTGATGCACCCTATTCTAAATAACATGTCTTTATAAACCCATTATCTAGAATATCATGAATTTTTATCTTTTTTATTTATGTTTAATGCTGATATTATTTATGGAGACTTGGATATATGAAAATCTCCTAGTATATGCTCAATTGTGATATCAACCTCACAAATTGGATGAATACCTAGAAATTCATTAGGAAACACAATATCATATTCCCTTATAATAGGCATGATATTAAGGATAATATTTCCCTTAGTATATATCATATGATCTAGATACGCTTGTTCAAAATGATATAATATATACACTTATGACGATGATAAAAAAATAGATTCATCATCCTCCTTGCACTTTTATAGAATTTTACTAAAATTTATAATACAAAGAATGATTTTATACTCCTAAAAATTTATTTGGGCTTTATCAAAAGAAATAAAATCCTTACCGAGATTTTTATTAAATGTTTTCAAAGAGAGTATCACAATATTCACTAAGAATTTAAATCCTCAATTTTTGATATGGGGTGAGTTATATAATTGGAATTATATAATTTAATGACTTTCCCTATTCATTGATAACTCCACTTATTGGTTTTTTTTTTGTGTATAAATTGTTCTACTAAACATTCATAATACGAAATAATGTGTAAAAGAATACTAAAATTGATTTATTCCTATCCATGAATTAATAACTGGAGTACCTATCACCACTTTATCATTGTGATCCTTGTTAGAATTTTTTATGAAATAAACTCTACCATTATCTACTATACTTAGAAGATATTTTAAATGGTCTTCATCAACAAACCATTACATAGTGTATTGATTTAGTTTGAGTCAATGATCCTTGCAGTTGAAACATTACATAGTATGTTGAGGGATGACTTGAGAATTCCATTATTTCAACACAATGGTGGGTTTCTCCGATTGGCATTCTCTATTTATGTACTATTCCTTCATGCACCGAAAAATATCCTTTTCCCATTCAAGAAATTTCTAGAATACTTCTCCCCAACATTTTAAAAGTTGTTTTTTAGAATTTATAACCACATTGATATTTCTATATCGCGTTGTCAAAATTATAATTAATTTTATTCTTCTTATCACCCAATTGAATGAGGGAACAAATATATAATGATCTATTTTTCAACATTGAGTTAATATACTAAACATTCCTAATATATTTTGATTCATTAAATTTTGAGATCATTTCAATGCTAAGAATTATCCCATAAAATATGTGGTTAACATTACTTTCAAGGGAAAAGGAAAAATTTAATATGTATAAAGAATTTCTTATAGACTCCACCTCATACATCCCAATATGCTTCATTATACTTTTATAAGATTCCAAATATATACATATGAATTTGTTGATAGAGTGTGTGAGTGAATTATTTATCAAAAACACTTTATTGAATTATTTCCACTCCATTTATTCAATCTCTTCCTAGATCGTCATATATTTAATCAATCACAACCATTGATCAAATTCCAACTATATAAAATAAATGTAAACAATTAGCCTCTATTACATAGAGTATTGAAATATGGTGAATATCCTTTCAATGTATCAAATTAATTTTTTCTTGATTAAATGATCATATGTTCCAATGAATATCTGAGGTCTTTTTCATATAATGGTCTCAATTTAAACATGATCTTTCTTAGGTCGATGTAGGGTTTCCCACTAATTCTATTTTCTATTAGATGATGATTTAATTCAGTAATTATTGTCATGATGTTATCGAATAGAACTCCCAAGGTTTTGGGAATATCATTTATGAATCAATTATATTTATCATCACTTTTTTTAACATAGTTCCTCTTATTCTAAACCATAGAATAAAATTAAGTTATTATTTGAGAAGATAATTTTAAAACTTCTAAAACCATAAAAGGAAGAACATGAAAACTATATGTATGACTCCTAAATTGTATACATTACTTATCATATGATTTCATAGGTTTAAATATTTTTTATCTATGCATTATTTATTAATATTCATTTTTGTGGGCATTTTTTCCCATTAATAATTGTACACAGATAGCTTGTTAATTTACAAAGAATATCACCATAGAGTGTCAAACTATGTGTAAAGTAAGACCTATTTTTTTACTAGGTGATGATTGAGTAAAACACCAATGAAACCATTGTGGGGTTACTAACCCTAGGTATATCTATTCTTGAGACACATCAACATTTAGTATCCTGGTATGGATTTTGTTTCCTAGAAACCACTTACTCTATACTTATTCATAATTTAGAGATGTTTATGTATGTTTAGTCATATTCCTAAGGCTGGAATAAGTTATTCTAATCAAAATAACCAAAAATAATTTTAATTTTCATTGATACCAACTTTGAAAAATCATATCTTCAATAATCATTAATTCATGATTCATTACATAATAAATCCCATAGCTCAATCCCATAATATTATGACATCAAGAGTATTTTTAAAATTAGGTACATATCATATTAACATGAAACATGGGTACAACACCATTATTTAAAAACTCTAGAATATTCCTTTATTTTCCATCAATCTCTTATTACGACACCGGCTAAAAATTCGATGTACATAAGAAAAGGATGATCTAAAAATCCCAGTAAGGGAATAATCAAAGAATAACACCATGAAAGATATTCATATTGGTTAATAGGTTTATGAATTTGATATAAAAATCATGATATTCAAAAACCATATCCTTAATAATTGAATATGTTGATAACATAAATGAAAAAAATAATGAAGAAACAACATACAACATGACATCATTTGAATAAATTTAGGTTAACCACCAAGACATCATAACGTTGTATTTTTGTTACAAACTCCCATGCACAATACATGGTATCTCATAAGATAAAAATATTAGCCAATAATCTTTGGGAAATATAATTTTTTTCCCACCTATCACATTCATATCACATACATGAATTTGTGACCCCAATAGATCATTCAATATGAGAAATCATTTCATAAAATTATGAAAAATAATGAGTGTGGAATACAAGAATTGATTTATCCAATAAATGAAAAATTTCTACATCTAGGGGAATCCCATAGAGTGTAAATGGAAATGGGTAATCACTACAAAAAATCATGGCATCAAAAATCGTGGGATAATTTTAGAAACAAAAAATTTGTACCAAAATGTTTATAGAAGGTTGAATTAGAGTTAAAGGTGGTATATCATTACAAGGGAATAATAATCATATTAAAGGGATGTGTAAACAAAAAAAACATAGAAAATTGAAAATCAGAAGGACTTAGTAAAAAGAACAATCTGGAAGTAAAAAATGATAATATAGTCCCTTACCATGCTACAGAGCTTTAAAAAGATTGGTAACACCTTATTGAGAGATTTGGAACTCTTTATGGAATTTATATAGGGATAGGGAGAGTACATTAATAATAATTGGGTCTTTAGTGAAGAATATCAGGGTGATGGTTGGGTATTTATAGAAAACAAGGGGGAATTATTTATTAGTTTTTAAACTTATGTATTGGTTTTTATATGAAAAAATTAAAAACATTACCAAGATTTTTTTCTTGGGTATTTACAAAATAGGAGTTCTTTTGAACATTTTGTAAGTAATAGAACAAAAATCCTATAAATAATACCCTTGGTAATGTGAAAGTGAGTCATGTTTATAAATAATTTATTTCAAAACCTTCAAAAATAATGTAAGTTTTAGAGGACTCAATATTGTTTTACAAAATTGATCCAATAATATCAGAAACACATTATTTAAAAGAGCAAAAAACTGGTCTCATGTTCCCTTTATTCTATTTATAACATCACTTTGGGAATATTATGATTTCACAATACAAATCATATAAACTAGATTTCATCTTCTACCATGGAACAAAACAAAAAGGAATGAAATTATAGTAAAGGAAAAATCCTGGAGACATTACCCTAGAACCTTCCCCTCACCCCTTAAACCCTTACCAGCCCACCCGTAATAGTGAGGCAATCATAATACATTTTTTATATTCATATCGTATTAACTTTTTAAACAAAAACTGGTTTGTCACAATAAATAATAAAAAAATTACCATTATATATTTTCTATATATAAGTTTCAAAAATAATATATATTTCATCATAATTATTTGATAAATAATAGAATATAAACATTAAAATTTAAATCATTATTTATTAATAAATACTAGGTTTTAAGACAATTATAGTTTTCTAACCCTTATAAATATTATATTAGACTTCAAAAAATTATATAATCATCTATATATAAATTTAATTTAAGATTATTATCATATTAAAAAATAAAATTATTTTTAAATTTCTTAGATTTATCAGAAATACTATTTCAATTAAAACAGTATAATTAAATAAATTATAATTTTGGTTTCATTATTTTAAAATAATATTATCAAGATCTCTTATAAAATTATAACAACATAAAGGGATAAATATAATCATTATTTTAGTGAAAAAATATAGAAATTGATATTTCTGAAATCAATATAAATAACCCCTTATTATACGAGTCTATCCCTTTAGGGAGAGGTATGAGATAGTGGTTCCTTGTTAGGGTAATTTAGTGAAATTAGTTTTTCCTGTGATTTCAATAATCCTGATCTTATCCCGTAAATTATTTCAATCATGATTTAGTTTTTAAATATCACTTTATGCTTGGTCTAGGGAAATGATCTATGATTTTATCTCCTTATAATGCTATAATATATAGGATTCATATGGTAAGATCCTACTAGTCAAGACCATTTATAATTTTATATATTTCAGTTATATATTATCACAACCATTAGTATAAACTAATCCTTTCAATAATTTTACAATTTCCATATTATAAATGGTTAAAATTATTAAGATTATTTTAAATCCAACATGCTATATTGGTCCAAAATTACCAAATTAGTGCATGGTTTTTATATAACTATAAAAACAGTACTCAATAATGGTGAAATTTCATTTATAAATTTTGAGATCATTATAAAAATAACAGAATAAATATAGTTAGAAAACCTGACCTGCTATCCAAAAAAATAATGAAAAACACACTCGAAGAGAACTCTTGATTTGTGATAGAAGGGTTTCACATCAACACCAACTGATCATTGAGGATCCTGATCACACTAAATAACACCCTTACATATATTAACCATATGAAAAACATAATCAATGGAATAAATTATATATTAAATCTTTTTATTTCTCTTGTGATCCAATACTCTCCATGAGATCTCATTTTTCCCAAATATACCTTCAATATAATGTTGGAATTTCAAATTCATATTATTAATCATCCTAAATCAATGTCAAATTATATTTTTATTAATTATTTTTATGTTATTATAAAAACACTATAATACCCTGGTGAATATATCTTCCCCCTCTTTATTTTTATACTACGTGGGCACAAGTCATCACTAAACTAACTGCACCTTATGACATAGGATTGAGTAAAATTATTCATTCACCATCACTTTTTTATTAATTTAATAAAATTTGGATCACTCCTGGTCATATTTTTCTAGTAGTTAGTTTGTAATGAAATTAAATTTGTATGAATTACTTTTATTTAACTAAAGTATAAATCATTTTTCGTTTTTATTACAAATATTTATAATTTGGATATTCCTATTATCGTCTCTATGATCTCCAATAATACACATTCACAGTTTTTAATATATAATCTTCTCTTAATACAAATTTCATGGAAATTCTTTTAGAGTGTGTATATTCATTCATAAGAAACATCAATAGATCTTTCATTGGGATCAATAAACCTTTGAAATTATTTAGGTTCATGTTTTACAAAATATTCAATTAGGTCAATTAAAATCACTTTTAATTAAGTGTGGTTAACTATACATGAATATTGAATAAGTTCATTAGTTTTCAATTTATCTAATTCATTTAAAATTAATATAATATGTACTTTACACCCAAAAAGAAGGATATAGCAACCATATCACTATATAGGACGAAATATTTGAGGAATCTGTGTTACATAGTGTATACAAACATATAAATCTCATAAAAAATCAATTTTATCTATTCCTGGAGTGTGATTGTACTTTGATTTAAAACATATAGAATGATACTTATATTAATTTTAACTACATATGGTTTTCATTTATAAATTTTTTCATATCTTGTAATTTTTTACTATTACATGATAATACTCATAGAATATTAGTCATATTATTTTCCATTCCTACCTTAGCCTCACATGGATTTTTTCATTATATCATGCCATGGAATTCCTACATCTCATGAGAAAAAGTAATTATTATATCCCTTTTATAAATTAATGATATAAACATAGACATTGATAACAACACTAATTTGAAATGAATAGGGTCACCAATATTTTAATAGGGCCTCCAATTTTAAACTAAACAGGGTCACTAATCTTTTAATTTTATTTCCATAAACCACTCTTACCTTTGTAATATAATAACAAGTAGATAAAAATGTTATTATAACAAAATAATTAGTTCCTGGTTACATCATGATTCCCTTATATCATTGATTATTAAAGACTATATTTTACAAATAATTTTAGATTCAGATTTATTTATCTTTCACTACAACCCTTTTAAATCATTATCATTTGTTAAAATAAAATAGGGTGATGGGTTCATATCATAATATCATGGTGGAACCATTGAATGAATATTAACTTAATGACATATATGCTCTTATGGAAGATAAAAAAATAACATTTTAATTATTTTAATATTAATTAATCTCCACCTATAATATTTATTTTATATCATATGAAACCAAGCACATATATTTAAAAATAATTTCTTAATTCATGGTATCTTGGTCGGTATAATCAATTTTTTAATATGTATTTATCATTATAGTGGTCGAATTTTATATTTTTTACTCCTCATGGTTCTAAATATTTATCATTATAATATGTTTCCCAAACAAATGAACACTAATTGGATACTATATTATTTCAATATTACAAAAAAAATAATTATTAAAGTTGATAAATATACCATAATGGCATCAATTCACATAGAACCAAAAATTTACAATAAAAATTTGATGTCTATAATGTATTTTCTATAGTTTAAATTTCTTTTGATACTATATTAATCTCTAATTAAGATATAAAACATATTAGGGTATATTATACACATATTTTTTCCTTCTATATATTTTTTTATATTTTTTATCTACCCATGTTGTCACAATTATAACATTAATGTAATTATCTCTTTAAATATATATATTATTTGATAGTCATTTATCTTTATTCATTAAAGTATCCTCTCTTATAACATTCATTCTAGTATTAGTATCCTTAAAACATGTTCATATAACTCCTAAATATTTTAGTTTAAATTATTTTAAATGAATTCTATGTTAGATATCATGTATAATATGAAAACCAAAATTTAAAAGAACTGCAACATACTAAAGAAATACTATTATTGAAATGGTACAATTGTATGTTATTTGTGGGATTTGGAAGGGTTTTATTAGAGAAACATAATTTTTAATATAAGTATAAATTTTTCCTATCCATATTTATTGACTAATTAATTAGGAATAATTACGTGATTTTTAATAATAAGAATTAAATCATAAAATGATAATAGCAATTAATGTTTTAAATTAGTATTTTTTTAATTGTGGGGTTTCTTTTTTACTTTTATTTTTAATTTAAAAGATAAAATAAATAATGTTATAAATTTTATATGATAAATTTGGTTATAATTTTTTATATAGTCATATAATATATATCTTATAGTTACTTCAAGGTATATTCAAGAAAATATTGTTTTTTGAGCGAATTGTAAAAAAAATATCTTTTTTTATAAAAACATTCAATTCATTTAAAGTATAAATAATGTCCCATTTGATTTTTAACTATTTTTTAAATTATAATTGGATCCCAATAATTAAAAAAGTATAATTAATTCAATGTGAATCAATATTATACATTTTTTGTGTAAAAGCATATGTATTCTAAAAATAAGTATTTTTCAAAAAAAATTGGAAATTGTGCCCTTATGTTAAAATTAATTTTTACCACTTATAGAAATTAAATATTATAAAATAAATTAATAATTTATAATAAATATTTGAAAATATTTTATTAATCTGTATATTAATTTTAGTCATAATGAATATAATCTATTATGAATGATTATCCAATCAATAAAGGTTAAATGAAATTAAAGGAGTCAAAAATATTGAATAGGGTATAAGAATTAATCAATATAAATAATATATTTCATTTTATGAGTTTAGTTAGACCCTAATCATCATATATTATAAAATTTTTCATTTTGGGGATTATTTCCTTTGATTATAGCCTTTATAATATTTTAATAAAAGGATATTTACAAAATGAAACTCTCTTTCCATAAATATATCTAATATTATTCATAGTTAAAAAATGAAGTTATGTAATAGTTATAAATATTTATTTTAAATAATAATAAATTTTATTTATGATATTATTTTATTTTTTATGATTGTAAAAATACCTTGAACACTTACATAATATCGATGCAGCACTTAAACAAGCAAATCAAGAATAAAGTAAATGATTTTAACACCATTAAGGTTCATCTTTTTTGGATGAATTACTATAATATAATAATTTATTGGATAATTATATATAATATGTGGTTTTTAAAGAGCCTATATTATGATTATATCTTTTTTTGGTTGTTTAAATTCAAATTTTTTAAATATTCTTCACAATGAACTTTAATGATATTTATTGTTAACAAGTATTTTTAAATCATTATGAAAAAAAAATCTATATAAATATTAGTGGATGATACCTTTTCGATCCTATAATTAATTATTCATGTATATTCCAATTTTAATTTTAAATATTTTTTTATGCCTCCAAGATGTTAAAAATTTTGATAACACAATGAAGGTTAAAATAGTTGATGAGGGTGTTAAACTAAGATATAAGGTTCAAAGTAAAACATAAATATGTATAAATTATATTGGTTGAATTTATTTTGATCATAGACTCTTTAGTTTCAAAAATATAAAAACATGGAATTATTTTACATATGTTAGACACATATTATATATTAATATATTTACATAATGTCAACCCAAATCAAATATAAAATAGAACCTCTTCTCTTATATTACTCAAATCACATGATATATTTATCATGAAAAATATGTACCAAAATACAATATCATCCTTTGTACATATGTATTTTAGGTCCTTGATTCCAAAAATAACAACATTGAATGATTATGTTTTATGACAAAAAAGGTTTTCAAAGAAGAGGTATAACTCTTAACTCTATGTTTTCAGGTTTATTTCTTCTTCCACATCCTTAAAATGTTTTATAACCCTAAAGAAATGGTTAAATAAGTATATTTATTATAATTTAATTTTAATAATTTAATTTCATAACCATTTTTCATCTCCCCATCCATATAATGGTAAATAAAAACATCGCTTGGTTTTACTTGTAGAATACCACATCCACGAAAAACTGTGTCTCTTTTTTCATCACCACCTAACGTGAATGTTTATAAAGATGTAATTAATTAATTCATATTATTTTTATGACATTATTAATATTTTTGAAAGATAATATATTTCATACCTTCTTAACCTTTTCAAATGTCATAAAATGATAATGTCACATTTGTATACTTGTAGACTAGGACTTCAATAAAACGATGTGATTTTTTTCATGACCAAATAAAATGGTAGGACATGATTATAGAACTAGTGAATAAATATGATATTTATAAAATATTTTTTATTCCCCAAAATTATTATTTTTATTTAATATCTATTCCAATCTGTAGAAAAATGGAAACATCATTCATGGGTACATCAGGATTACCGTCTCCATGAAACGATGTTCTTAAAATTGCATAACAAACTAAAATGGTTAATTATCATATTTATTTATTTAATAATAATGATAATTATAATACTTTTATGGTTTTTTTAAATTAAAAACTATTATCCATTTAATCACAATAAACTTATAAAAGTTATTTTGAAGATTATAAAATAAACAACCAAAAAATGTCCAAAATTAATAACACTGCTTTAGTAACTATGTAAACAAAGTAATAAATAAAAATAAATAAAAATAAAGTAATTAATATAAAAAAAGTTCTTAATAAATTTCAAAAATTAAAAAAATCATTCAATAAATTAAAGGACATACGTGGCAAGTTGGTAGATGTGGTAAGGGATCTCTAATCTCAATTTTTTCTCATATAGACTCATGAAATATATCCTAATTGTTTCTTTTTGTGGGGTTTATTCTAACATATTGATACGCCTTTGAAGTCATTTACTTAAGTTAAAGTGTTTTAAAACTCAGTTTAATGTTCTTCCCTTAAATTATCTTTTTATTCAAAAATACAAAATTGGTAATGGATTTTTCTTTAAAGTGGAGTTTTAAATGTTTTAAACTATTTTACCATGTATATTTTATTTTCAATATTTCAATAATGTTATATTATATATATATAAATATGTTAAATTTCATTTTTAAAAACTTTTTTACTTTCTTTAAAATGTTTTAAAAGGAAGTGTTTTTAATTTTTTCTATAAGGGTATCTTATGAAAAAATTTACTCAATTTTCAAAAAGATTGTTTTTTAACGTATATGATATGAGAATAATTTATTTTCACAATATCCAATATTTGTTATAGATTTTAGTCTTTTTGTTTTCATGTTTTCCCAATGTCAATTATATTATAATTATTTTTTAATTCTTCCTTTTAAAAAGTTTTCAAAGAAAATGATTATTTCCTTATATAATCATGTAAAAATGAATAGTGTTTTACTTATGGGTTATAATGGGATTATCAAAGTTTTTATGATGAAATAGTGAAATCATATAACTTTTTTATTCATTATATGGTACAAGATAATTATAGATGATTACATGAGAGACTCATATAGCTTATGAAATTTGTGAGCATGATATATCTCACAAAATAATTAAATAATGATATAGTCTTTGAATGTGAAAAATTAGGAAGATAACCATATTGTTATCTCTAATAAAACTATTTAGGATTATATTATTCTTACACACTTTAAATAAAAGTGAAAATGGGTTATGAATATGATTCTATAATATATTATGTTATGGTTTCTAATGTTTTTGTGAAATTTTCTAATTTCATATTGTAAATAATGTTTATAAACATTTATCGATGAAAATATTTTTTTATAAGAAATTTCTTAAAGAGTTATCATGCGCCTCATGATGAATTCATGGTTTTCATATTCTTTATACAAAGTTTGAAATATTTTTTTTATAAAATATTGATTTAATAATATGGATGTGTTTTGTTTATGTGTTCAATGTTTAATTCAGAAAAAAAATTTAACCTTTTAATTTATTTTAATTGTATTTAATAAGAATAACTGGTTTCCATTATTTTTAAATCCCTTAATACTATATTTTTACATATAAGGGGAATATATATTTTTTTCACGGGTATAAATGATGTTTTGGAATTATAAAATGGTTAATGGGTACATATTTTGATTAGAGAAAACGTGGTTTGAATGAAACACAAGTATCAATTTAAGGTTCCGACTTTTTATGGGTAAATGGATATTAAGTAGAAATATCATCATTTTTAAGTAAGGTTTTGATACGTAACTTCTTCAATTAATTATCTAAAACTCTCTTTATTCCCAAAGTGATTTATATTTCACTAGTTGTCAATATATTAATATATTCTTGTTTTGGATGTTTCTAGATAATTTGGGTAATTTTTACAATAATATAAATTTCATTATGAATGTGGGAAAATAAATACACTTATGGAATATGGAATTCGAGAAAAACACTCTTAGAAATGAAGTTGTAAGAACATTGTTAGTGGATGAATGTAAGAAATATCCTTAATAAGAATTAGACAATGATATGTCCTTCCTAAATATCCTAATATCGTAAATATTATCATGATATAATTAGAAAGAATAATTTGAAATTTATTTAATGAGATTCTATATAAATTTTGATTTTATGATTTTGTACATATAATTACAGTATGATAAAACTACAAAAGATAATAAGTGAATCTGAAACTCTAGATGATCATCATTAGAATTTTTTTACATTTGTAGTCATTGTATGAAATGTTATTTATAGTGAATATTTTATAATGTTTTTAAAATGGGTAATTTAGTAAAGAAGTTTAATGATGCCGACTTCTTGATCAAAAAAAATATATAAGGGTTGAAACATTTTGAAAAAATGGTTTGGGAAAACATTCTATAAAAACATTTGTACACATAACTGTAAAAGAAACATGTCTTAGAAGCCTACGTTTTTGTGTCATTACAATATTATATTTCTAAGAAAGAAGATTTTTGTCTTAAAATATGTTTAAATAAAAATGGGGAGAATTATAAAGAGAATTACCATGGGGAGAAGATGTAATCTAACAAGGGAAAAAATAATTTTTATAGACTCATAGGATGATTGGATGAATAATTAATGATAGACATGATTGGATAGATAAATTATAATAAGTGTATGTGGGAAAAAATTAGTTGAATTGTTATTAAAAGAATTTCTAAATGATTTTTAGTAGATCAAGTCCATTAGATTATGATCCATCAGATAGACAGACATCAGATGAACATTCATGGTTTATCTATAAAAATAGTTACTTACAAGGAAATTATACTAAGATCATAAATAGAGAATGATAGATTATATAGTAAAAATGTTTTAAATACTAAGAAGAGGATACATATAAGATATAATAAATAGAAATTTGGCATAGACATCAATTTAGAATTTCTAACGGTGGTCTAATGAGAAAAGGATGTGTGATTTTTTGAATATATTTCCATGGGATATAATGAACAATCATCAGATAAAGGATGTGTATTAAAATCCACAAGATGGAGGTATATTAAGAATAATAGTTAGAGGCTGTCAAATAAAGAAAAACTAGAATGAGGTGTATTAGATTATGATGGTTTGTGATTTCATCAAATAAAAGAAATTGGTTTGTACTGTCATAAAAAGTCTTCCAAACAGACAAAACCTAAAAAGGAAAACTCCAAAAAGATAAAAATAAACTATGTAATGTCCTTAAATATGTTGATATTTAATCTTCTTGATCAAATTATGATAGATTTTTTGTGTTTATTATTTTTTCTAATATTCCTTTACATTTAGTTTTAGTAAAATTTATGGAGTTGTAAGATACTAGAGTTTATTAAACCTTCAATGGTATTAGAGAATATTACAGAATACATTTATGAGTTTTTAATGAAATTAAAATGATTGAGAAATTCATAATTTAACTATTAGTGAGTGGGTAAGTTAATCTGAGTACTCACCAATTATACTTTGGAAGAACCTATGTAAAGGAGAGAACGTACCCAAGTAATTCAAACATTTCATGAACATAAAAGCTGACACATAGTTTTTTTATATGATAGGTTTCCTATTGGTTTTTTCATTAATCATGATGATAATAATTAGATAGATATCCATTAGATAATGGATATTTGATCAATGTTCCAATAGATGAATGAAAAGATAGTGTCTCCAATTGAGTTTCTACTCAATGAAGGTAGGAAGTACAGAGGTCTATAATTACTTCATCTGAAAGAGTTCATCTAAAGGAGTAATGCTAAATGTAGAAAGGTGATCCAAAGTGTAGTGATTAATATTAAATTGACAACTATCATACAAATCTATCATGAACAATAAACCCAAAAAAATACATTGGATGAAAATTTTATAAAGAAATTTATGGACACAATTATGGAATAGTTTTGTTTAAATATCATGGGGATGTTTTAAGACCAATAGACTTATAAGAGGGTTTTTGAAGATATTTATGTTTTTAGAGAGGAAATGTCAATCAGACATTCTTGTGGATGAGGTGAAAACCATTATGATGTAGATCAGAAAAGAATGTGTTAAAATCATCTTGTATTTGGGGGTATAACCAAATTCTCTTAAGGCTTCTTAGTTTAAGGTATAAAAACATGATACTTTGTTAGATATATTTAAGAATTTTTTGTGGTATGAAAAACTATGGTATAAGAGTTGATTGTTGGGTGTGTAACTTGGATTGGATAAAGGAGGAATACATAGGGTATAAGTGGTTTTTATCATTCCTTTATATTCCAAATATAAGATAGTAAAAGAATCCATATTTGTGGTAATAAATAACATGAACAAGATATGTCTTATTAATTATCCTTTTAAATATTGTTTGATGTTATACCATTACTGTTTTTCATACAAAAGTTGAGGTTGAGATTAATATTTGATTGAATTATAACCCGAATATTTTTTTAGATGTGAAGAACATTTCCATATAATGTTAAATAATTTTCTTATCAAATAAAAAATGATCATTGATTCACTACCTCCTATACTCTATATTATCATACATTGTCCCGGTGTTAATTAAACCCTAATCCTAAAATATCATGTAAATGAAAAAATATGAAATCCATGATATGAAACTTATATGTATTTGTTTCTAAAAAAATGAGGATAATTTTTTAAATATTGGGACTCATTCTATTATGTTGGAGTCTCCCCGTAGATTATTTATTATCTTTTTTATAAGATTATAATTTCTTAACACTTTTATTCTCAACAATCATAGTTATAGTAAATATCATTAGTGGTGTTATTCTCTATTGATAAACCATCCTTCAATAAGTTATTAGTTCTTCATAGCCTTTGGGGATTCATAATAGATAATTTATTATATTCATATCCATTATTAATATCTTATTATTTATGAATCCCAAAATCTGAATTTGGGAAAAATAACATATCATTGGTATTTGATATTTAAATTCTTGACTCATTTACCAATTGATTTATTTATCCCATCACATCATCCCAATAGCTCATTTTATCATTTTATCATTTTTCTTGATTCAATCCTAGTTTTTTTATTCTATTTGGGTTTCATAAAAATTTATTTTTTTATTTTTTTTGTTGTTATTGTGACATAAAATAATTTCATTATGAAATTTAATATCCTTAAAATCTTATTATTTATCTGAACATACATTTAGGAACAAAATAGTATTAATATATTCATAATAATATTATTTTAATATAAACAAAATATAAGTATCCCATTATTTTTACTATCATTTTCTCAAAATAAATAATATCATCATCCTTCTTAGTTTTGATTCATTAATTTTATCATTACATACATTTTATGTAATCTCAATAAAACATCAATACTATTTTACTAATGGAATATTCACTTTATTCATTGGATTTCATGGGAGAAAAAAATTATTCTTCTTGATTCATAAGTATTTGAAATTATTGTTTTCGTATCTCATTCCTAATATTTTTATTTTAATTCTCATGGTTTTCAATTATAGATTGTTTTTGAGAGATTCATACTCATTTTAATGGTAATTAATGTATTATATTATAATATCACTACATCCTGCAGTGAATGATTCATGCAATTTTCAAAATCACTAATTTAATTCCCATATAATTATATGGATAGAAAATCATCATTGTGTGTGGTCACATTATCGTCTGGGAAATCATTACAAGAAGCTTCAGACACTATTTCTTGGTGATTTAGTATGGAATTAGATAATGTACCTTTGTAACCAAACTCCTCCATTATTCATAGATAATACCCAAAATTATTTTCAACTAAATTGATTCAAATTATTTATTGATTACATCCCAATTTTGTAAAATGATTATTTTTCCTTTCGTACCGAATTACTCAATTTAGACACCCCTTTATTATCATAATTTCAAAATCCTTTACTATTATTGATTTCAACCTTCTCTACTTGAGTAACATATAAATATCTAAGTGTAAATATACCCATTTTTTACATTATATTTTAAAAAATAATCTAAAATGAAATTTATACGATTCATATACAGTAAAATTTAAAAGATCACCATGAAACACTATTGAGAGATATCATTAATAAGAAAAATTAATATTAAATATTAAAATAATAATAAAATTGTGGAATAAAATAAAAAATCAACCAAAAATTATAAAAATTGTAAGAGTCATAACAATAAGTATATTGGACACTTCATAGAGATTCCAATTTATTAAAATCAATGAGTTATTGAATCAATTATATTAAAGGGAGTCATTGGGAATCAAGATTATGGTGAAATTAAAAATATGGAAACCAAACACTAATATCACATGTACATACTATTGGAGGCATGTTAACCATGGACAGGAGGGGTGAAATAATTATCACTTCTAAAATTGATTTTTTCTCTTTTAATAAATCCACCATTGTATATATTTTTATGTTTCAAATTAGGGATAATTAACTCACTTTATCTTTTTATAATCCATACTTACATATGAAATAAGTTATAAATAAACAACATCAACACACACAAAATTACAATTTTCACTGACTCTTATGAGTGAATGGTAATTGGTGCAGAGTTTGAGATATCCAAGTTCTCACAAAATTAGTTTTTTACCTGGATGATACCATTAGGTGAGGAAGATCGTCCTGAAACAAATTTATAATTTATAGTTCCTCTTATAAATATTTATCCTCTATATCATAGTATCTATATAAGTACATCAAATGAATAAATTAGAATTTATAAAAGATTTCCTTTGTTGATAATTCGATAATGATAAAATTAATCTCATGAGTGCCCTAAAAATATCCATTATCTTCATCCCAAAGCTAGATTACCAGATTCTCATGCTTTCTGATATATAAACCTGAATTCCAGAGCAATGGTTTAATAGATCATTTTTATAATTAGAATATATCATATGAATTTTTTATATTATTCTTCTACTTATGAGTTTATATATTTCTCTCTATATATATAAGCACACTAGACAGATCTTCAGCTATATTTGTTGTATAAATTCCGAGAATAAATAATTTCCCATTTATTTCTCATTAGTTCTGTCTATATAAGGATCTTTATAATTTTGGAAAAATAATTGAAAATAATTTATCATCTAATGTTAATAATTATAAAATATATTTATAAATTTGAATTTTCTCATACTAATAGAATGGAATAATTTGACCAAACAAATCCTGGGATTTTTTCCCATTATGATCATCCATTATTCTTCTTCCTCAATGCCATATTTTCTTCAACAGTGTCATGGAAATCATTCAACACTATCATAGAACTCACAAAATGCATTTAACATTAGTTTAATTAATTTAATAATATTGTTTTATTAATGATTTTTAATATTTCATAGAAATTTATTATCCCTATAATAGTATAAAAAATTTCTTATAATATTTAGGGGAATGATTGGAACATTTATCCCCCATTATGTAATCAATATATAACATAAAAAATAGGTTTTTAATTACTATTTATTATCTTTAAAACCTTATATAAATAACCCTGGAATAATATATTCAATTCCCGTGTAAAATATTTCTTAAATGAATTTTATTAATAAATTTATAAGGTATTATTCATAGTACAAACAAGCATTAAATTAGATTACTTTTAGACTTATAATTGGAAAACAATGGTCATATAAACTTAGTAAAACTTTTATAAATTATTTATGTGTACTTTTTATTATAGTGATTAAAATTCAGTTATAAATAAAAAATTTCTCCGTACACTGTTATATATTTAATGAATATATGAATTTGTTTCAATTATTCCCTAAATATCAATATATTTATCTGACAAAATCGTCCATAAAAAATTTTATTAATTTCTTCCCATTTTCTTGGTTCTAAAAATCTATTTTAGAAATAAATTTTCCCTCATATGCCTATTTTTTAAAGAGGTCTAGTTAGAAGAAAATCTTCTTACAATTTATTAAAAGAGTGAATGAAAGTACATAGAAATAGAGAACAGGGTCAAAAAACCATAACTTACCTCATTCATCAAAATAAGTAATCATAATATGACATTTCATTTCCATAATTAGAGTCTCCAGCTTCCCACTCAGGTTGAGACTTTTTTGAATTAATGGTCTTACGGTAGTTTTTTTCAACCTTTCTTGACGCCTTTGAAGATGATCTAGTAGACACATTCCTAGGGGCCAGGGAGTAGTCCTTTTAGGGTCTTCTCTATGAAGGAATAGATAAAATATCCTCACCATTATACATTCTTGACTAGCCATATAAGACAAAAATCTATAAAAGAGATATATACAACACTGCCCAGACTGGTGAATCTAGCCTTTCCAACTTCATCATCAGAAACATTTCTCCATTTACTAGTAACAGGAGAACAATGGAAAATCTTCTGTACTTCTTGTTAATAATCAAAATTCTGTTGAATGTCATTGTGTTTAGTTTCATCAACCAATACGGGCAAAGGAATCAAGTTTAGACCTGAAGTTTTGATCTCTTTTCGCTTAAGAGACACTTGAGATATAGGATTCTCTAAAGTCAAAGCATTAGCAATAATATGAATTGTCTCTTTAAGAGAATCAATGTCCTTATCAACAGGCTTGTACAAAGATGAGTCTTTTATAGTTTCCTTTCGTCGATAGAGGTTGGAGGGGTGGCCTCTCAACCCACACTCCATAAAATAAGTATTATTTATGCATAACTCCAAAGGGTGCCCAATAGTCATACATTTAGTGTTGTAGAGAGGATTTCTCTCATAATCAACATCAATTAAAATTTTATATAACGGAGTGGAGAGCATTACATTTTCAATAATAGTGGATCTGAGATCAACATCTACCAAAATCCTGGGGAAGTGCCCAAATATGACATCTTCAGTTTTCTTCTCAAGCTGGATGGGGGACCCTATTTTTATTCCAATTTCATAAACAATCCTTAGATGCCAAAGGACATAGTTTATCCCATATAGATGATCCCATAATTGAAAAAAATATTTTTTGGCTAGTGTGACATTAAAATCCAAAGACCACTCATATAGATGAAGCCACCCAGGTTTTAGAAATTGACATCCAAATATCCGAGCATGAAGAATCAATTCATCTGATGGAAGTATGCAATTAAAATAACTTGACCAAGTGAAATACATTTCCAGCTAGCAAAACCCCATAGCAACGAAATTCTACTGAACAAATTCTCAAGTTTCCAATTCCACGCACCTCTGGGTAAACCAATGCGAGATATTAAAGAATGTTTCCCCATCATTAATCTCTCTACAAGTGCAGCAGTGTTGGCCTCTACATGAGAAGATGGGACCTTGCAAATAATTCTTAAATGACGAGATTTTTTGGAACAAGGCAGCAAAAAAGCTTCATTATTTTTCGTCCATGAAATTGAGTCCTTCATCACATCAACAAATGAGCGTGAACCAAATAGAACATCACCACCAATCCCCTTCAGTGATGCCCACGCAAGCCCTCAGCACCATACTAAGAAAATAAAATTTTCAGAGTCTTATCCACATTTCACACATCATATTATTGTCCTCATCAAGAAGAAAAGGAATCTAATCACAAACCTGTTGAAATCTCAGATCTAGGGATCAGAACCTTCGATGCATCGTACCAAGCTACATCAGAAGATCAGTGGTTCAAATCCCTCATCGCATCAAATGCTGTTGTACCAACTGACTTAGGCCCAAGAACCATCATCACTATCAAGGATTCTTCTTTTGATCCACTAACCTCATAGCTCCTCAAAGCCAGAGCAACGTCTGAAGCAATAAATGGTGGAGGTGGAGCTTTCACAAAAGGCACCTGCATATCATGTCCCGAAGGATGGAGAAGCTTGAATCCGAATTTTTTAGGGATATCCATTTTCGAAAAAGAACCTTAGAACCCTAGTAGCATCCATCTCTGGAGAGGAGCATCTCCCATTCCGTCTTCTATTCTGCCTCTCGTTCCTCCATGAATATTACTTTGGATACCCATCATATGCCTCTGACTTAATGAATAATTATTAAATTAACATCATCAATCTATATATATAAATCATTGTTTTGTCATTATTAGGTTTTATGTTCATATAAAACCTCCATAATCAACATGTGATGTTATATTCTTCCAATATTAATTTAAAAAATATATATATAAGCCTTCATGGCACCATGTTCACATTATTTTTTAGGAAAAGGTATAATACTTTTTCACCATCTCATTTATACAATAATTATAATATAGTTCACACAAATTCCCTTTTTTATATTACATTTACTATGATCTGTAATTAAATACATAAACTCCATGGGTCTTTAACTTATCTCATAATCAATTTAAATTTTTAATTATATCATCAAAATTTTAAATGCCTAATCACATTCTTAATAATTATAATAAACATCATATGAAGAAATTATATTTATAATTAGTCACTAACCATAAGATACATTATTTAGGTATATTCCAAGAGGGTAGATGACATTCATCTTATAGACTCGTCATCTGTCAATAAACTCCCATTTTTATCCTTATTTTATTTGGATCATTGATTGTAAATATTAGTATGTTTGTCTTCATTTATAGGAAATCATATAATTATTCTTCATATGAAAGCAGTGTGTACACTACTATAAAATCACTTCCATCACCTATATGATCATTATTCATTATCAAGGAAATTATGTGATGTTTATAATTTTCATATTATCCTTTTCATGGAAATACTATTGGATTATGTAAATTATATCCATATATAATTGAATAGAACTGTAAGTGTGCTTAATCAACCAATGTGTTAAATTGATCTCATGTTTTACATGTAATAAAACTCATTATAAATAAATCAATTCTCACCAATGTGTAATTAACATAGAAATTTATTTAATAACATAGGAAAACATCACTTTATATTGTTTATCATCAACGAATGGCGTTCATTGTCATCTCCCAATTATGAAAATCTACCCACTATATCATTAGAATGAATGAATTTTTTTAGCATTATCTATGAAAATGTTTTTCATTACATTTAAATATCATGAAAATTCCATTGTTGTAATTACATGACCCTAGTATCCCAAATATGGTGCCTTACATTATTACATTGGGAGGATTGTAAGGAATAAAAAGCAAATGGACAAAAATTTTATGAGTTTTAGACACCAGATTACATACATGACACCCATTTTACCTTTTGAAATAGAAAATGAAACATAATACTTAACAAAAGATAAAAAATACATCCTTGAAAATACATTCAATTTTCTTTACTCTAAAACAAGGGGAAATGAAAATTTTAAGGATGGTCTCAAATTCACATAAAGGAAATATACGATGGACTAAATAATTAATCAATGAGAATAAATAAACATTCAAAGGAAAACAATAGAGAACCAATACCATTTAAATATCAGTTTAAGGAACAATCAATATGGAACGATAGATAACTAAATCAAATTAAAATTTATCAATAAACTGATATTGAAATCTATCCATATATAATGCCAAAGAAAAAATATCTTGGATAATGATAGTATCTTAATATTCCTTAAATAATATTCTAAATTATTGAATTTCATGATACCTAGACACATTATAGCTTTATTTTCAAGAACAACTCTCAATGAAATTTTTAAAAGTGGGTAGAAAGCTATCTATTCTACTTAGAAACAATATCTAAAGGATTTTCTCTAATTTATTTCATCTCGTGATACTATGAATGAATCAAATGGATTATATTAAATAATCCCCCACACATGTATTTCATGTCCAAATAATTCCTCATATATAGAATAATTTATCTAAATTCATAAAATAAGTTCCTTATCATGTATCCATATGCATTCAAAGATATATATTTGTCAATATTTTCCCAATAAATCAAATAACATTCCAAGTAAAGACCATATGTAAAAATGGTATATAGTTTATTATGTAATCATATCCATTATACAATAAAATTTATATCATAATGAAATATAATCTTAATTAAAAAATGATTATGAGAAAGATATTGTTTTGAGAGAAATTTAAAAATCACAATTTAAAGTGATATTACAAAGATAACTTTTACCACATAGTAATTATAAAGTCAAAAAACCTTCGATGAGATAGTTAAAATTGAACCTAAAAAAATTAAGTATGATTTTATAATGATTTTAAATTGAAAATTATATCTATATAAACCATATTTATTTGAATTGATTTATTATCATAAAAATCTACAATGATTGTAAAGTGAGAAAAAATCCCATACAATTGATGTAACATATCATTAAAATGTCCCTCAAGTAATAATATTACAATGAAACAATTAATACCATGAATATAAAATAATTAATGATATAATATATCAAAATTGTCTGTAGAAACATCATATAAAATAATGAAGTGTTCAATATGAAATTTATCCCACAAATGTAAAATTTGAGATGAAAATACCATACATTTAATTTTATCTTTAGGTTAAAATCATTTAAAATATTATATAATGGTTTTAATAATTTTAATAACTTATTAAAGAACCATAATCACATTTATAATATCATATATTAACTGTTCATAAAATATTATTGTATATTTTTAATAATCATTCATTATTTTCACTATTTTTGGTGATGATTGTTGTGCTTTTCAAGTATGTTTTGTCTTATTTATTATTGTTAATACTAATTAAAAGATGATTTTATTATATCCATAATATAAACCATTATATATTTATCATATATATTTAGTATATAAGTTTAAATAATAATCTAAAAAAATTGGAGAAATGAAATGAAATGCACTGTTCATGGAGATGGTAGGTCATACAACACAAGAACACTACTTCATTTTCCATGTCATACTAAAGTATAGAAACAAAAGTGATATATATATATTATAAATATATTATAATTTTCATTTCATTTATTTATCATATATTTATTTAAATCATCTTTAATTCGTTCCATGTGTAGTGTGAATGAATCACAATACATTGATGAGGCAGTAGTCGACACATCCACAAACTATGTTTATTTGTATTCCCATAAAATGGAATTATAAAAGTTATGTGTTATAGAATGATTAAATATGAATAAATAAATAATAAATATCATATATAAACTATAAATCCATGATAATTCAAACCTTGAATGGTGCTAATGTAAGAACAAATGAAATTGGTTTGTGAGGCGGAAGTTAGATGTACACACGAATGATGATTATTTATCACATTTTGTCGATGGGAGTGAATGTATAGGTCAAAATAATTCCCCAAAAACATCTTAGTATATTTAAAATACAGAGGTTATTATTTATTAAAGATATTAAAATAATTGAATTTTTGGTGAATTAAATGAAACAAAATTGATCATTGAAGAACGTTACCTCTTATTAAGATGTCTCCTTTCAGTTTACACTGAATGACCTACCTGGTTGAATTTATTCCAAATTATAGGATTTTATAATTAGTTTGAAGATTTCGGGAGCTTATATGGGTAAACGCTATTATGAAGTATTCCTTACACAACGTGCCTTTAGAATGAACACATTTCGACAAAATGGAGAATATGGTAGAAATATAAACAAAACTGTGGATTTATACATGATTCAAGGTCATTTTGGTCCTTCAGTTTAAGGTTCAGTCCCCTCGTAATATATTCATTCCCTTAATAGATGTAATTAATTTAAATTAATTTCATTACTCAATTTGGTGAAAAATTAGTTCAAATTATTAGAAATAATATATTTTTATTATTAAAAATATTCAATCGATTTTTTTAAATTCAAATTATTTTATTGTAAGAAATTAGTTTAAAATTGATACTCAATATGGGAGGACAAAGTGACCTTTTAATATAAAAATGTTCAACAGTATTCTAGGTTTTATATCCAATTTCAAAATTAAATTGATTTCAATGACCTCAATTTTATTAATGGATATATAAGAGATATAATTTTACAATAAATATAATTAAAAATATATTTTTTTTATGAATTATTGAAATGAATGGTCAGTTTTCAGTTAAAATTCATTATTTTCATTATTCATCAAAAATTGAAACTTCTCAAAAAAATACAAAAAATACAACATAACATAATTAATGAATTTAAATTTCAAATAATATGTTTATTATTTCATATAATATTTATAAACTATTTGAAATTTAGATTTAAAATAGGTTCCCCATTAAATGATAAAAAAATTATTTTTTAATAAAATATAATTTTTAATCCTAAAAATGGGTTTATTATATTCATATGCCTATCAAGTATATTATATGGATATAAAAAATATTTAATTTAATTTAATATATATATCATTCATTTATTTAAATTAATTTAATTTATATTGAAAAAAAATCATTTAGTGCATAAAAATATATTTCTTATAAAATCATTCATTTTATATTCATTTGGTATTTATATTCATTTCTAATTAATTTGTACCCATGAATTAAAATATTTATTTAAGTAATTTAGTTATTAATACTCATGAAAATATATTTAAAACCTATGATATATTTTATTATACAAAATAATAATATTTTAAGTAACTTAATGTCGATTTATAAAACTCAGTCTTGTATGTAATGAACAAGATTAAACAAAATCACTCTTATATATAACACAAGATTACTAAGTTCTTTGTTAATTATATGATTTATATTATATATACTTCAAATAATTAATATATCATAACATATTACGAAGTTTTATTTCTGTCGATGATTGGGGTTTCTTGTCACACAAATAATTAAATACAATAATCATAGTTTATAAGTATGTGGTCTTACAGTCTCCCCAACTGAATTATATTCCATCCTTTAAATATAAACATTATATTGGTAATCGGGGGACGGATGATTTCAAATAAACTAAGATTGATAAACCCACATCAAAAATAGGGTTAATAACAAATCATCTAAATAATATTGAAAAGTAAATGTGAATGTCGCTACAAAAATATGTTTTTTAATCGGATAACATTAATTAAAACATTGATATAGAAGAGAAATTTGAGTATCATGGTCTAATATAGGGGAATTGTTCTTTTAGTATGTTTTTGAACAAAAAACCATAAACAATATATTTGAATAAAGGTCATTGATATCATAAAAAATTGAAATTAGGGGACTACATTTTTGTCTCAATAACATTTTCCCAAGAGTGCACGAATTATTTAATTTTAGAAGAATATAAGAAAATAAATATAATTTCTACATTTCTTTAAGAAGAATATTATCCTTTGGTTATTCATTGAACTATTTCCACTAAATTTCTTATAATAGTTTTCTTTATAGCGGGACATAATATATCAATCTCTAAAACTATATCCCATGTTCAAATAAAACTATTTCAAGAATGATTAACCTTTCCAAAATGTTATGCTCCAATGAGTTACAATAATTTCCATAGTAGTTAGTAGTATTTAATTTACTTCATCCTTACAAATTGAATCATTATCCAAAAATCATGGTCTCAATATCAATAACATATTAATGATTATATTCCTCTTGACCATGCATTTTCCAAAATGTTTATCTTTCTACCATCTAACTTTTCATTATATCAATTAACATATGATATAAAAATTTTAATGAAAAAATATTTCGTCATAATCCTTATAGATTTCATGAATAATATGATGATAATGACATCCAATTAATAAATTTAAAACATATTTGATATATCTAAATGCTTAATAACATTAATCATTAAACATCTATTGTGTCAATAACATAATTTTGATATAGATCTATTCTCTTCTTAAAAGGTGTATTCTCTTGATTATTGGGGAATTTGTTTTCCTAGTGACCCATCTCCTTGTACATATAACACTAACTAATTGTCTTTTCCATCTTCGTTTGTATTCTTTTTCTAGGTGACACTTTTCTCTAATTTTATAACAAATTACCAATACATTTAATCAATTCCAAGGGTAATTACTTCCACAGTTATAACATGTTTTTATATCCTTATTTCCCTTCTTGTAGGACTCATTCCTTTTCTTATGGTGTTTATAATTCCTCTTCTCCTCTATTGTTCCATTGTATATATAGTATCTTGAGAATTCACTATATGTTTTTATGTCCCAGAAAAAATATATTCTATGATGAAAAAATATTAAAAACCAATTCCCTTTAGATATTTATCTTAAAACCATTAAAGAAGTGGTCAATCATGCACTCAATTATGTATATGTAATCTACAGCATATCCGGATAGACTTATAAAGGTATATTTCTAATTCAGAAAACATTATTCCTCCTTTTTCCTTTAAATAACGAACCTTATCTTCATCTTAGTTATTTTTTCAAGATGGGAATATTTTTCAAAAAATGTGTCCTTAAAATCCTTCCATTCCACGATTTATACATCCTCTTCCACACTAGCATTCTGGATGCAAGACTACCATTTTTCAACATCTCCAATGATACAATACACTGTAGGTGTAACCATTTCCTTTTCACCATGTCCCAATGATATAGATATCTTCACTAATTATTAAATCCATTAATCTATCACCATTGTATTTGTAGTCCCACTAAATGATGGGGAATCTATAGCATAAGGGGATCCAACATCATATAATCTCATTATGGAATAGGTTGATGCATCCATATAGGTTATGTGTCATAAACTGATTACATTTCCAAAATTTATCCATAACATTCTCCACTCTAATAACATCTATATCTGCATTATCAATAGGGAAACCAGTATATTATCTATGAGTGTTGATACCATAATTCTTTCCATTCATCGTTTCTAAACAATAGAATAAACATGATTATATCATAACATTATGTAACATAATGTACAATCCCAAAACTATTGAAATACCAAAAAATAATTAAGAATTTTATGTGTATCTAATCCCACAATCATAAACATGATCTCTTTCTGGATACCTTTACTTTCAAAACCTTGATAATATTTCTCCACTAAATGTGAATTATCCTAAAAAAATCCCTCAGTAGATCTAAACTAGGTACACAATAAGGATAGTTTTCAAGTACCAAATTAATCTCGAGTAAAGCCTGACACAATGTTTCAGATTTGTAATCCCTATGTACATGTATACCATAACCACATCCAATTGTAGTATCTAGATAGGGATGCATTTCTAGGAAGACCCACATAATCTCAAATATACCAAAATTCATGGATGTTCTTCCATAATTATCCTTAATATTAATCTTAGGTTTATGATCCATGCTTTGTGTTTCCTAAATCAATATTCTAATGTTTCTTCAAAACATACTCTAAGACTAACTACAACGACCTGACCCTAGAACCCTAGAGTCGGTGGCATACATTATTACATTAGAATTATTACATGGAATAAAATCCTAAAATAGTGATTGTGTATCTGTTTTGGAAAACCATATTACATATAAGATGTCCATTTAATATTAGGAAATAGAAAATTAGATAGAATACATAAAAAATATAACAAATCATATCCTTAGAAACTCATTCAATTATTTTTTCTTTATAACCCAGTGAAAGGAAAACAAATAAAGGTATATAAAATTCATAGTAAGGGAAAATTAAATGGAATAAATAATGAATAAGTTTGAATAAATTAAAATTGAAGCATAAATAATAGAGAATAAATTTCATATAAATATCAAAATAAAGAATAATCAATAAGAATTTTTGTTAACTGAAACACATTCCATTTAAATAATAAACTGATCATTAAATGAATTCAAAGATAATTTCATTAAAAAAATATCATAGATAATAATTATAACAGAATTATCAATAAATGAAATGCTTAATTATTCTATTCAATGTTTTTTATTCGCGTGATAGGTTAGCATTCAATATATATTATCAATAAATATTAAATATGTTGGTAGAAACCAATCAATCCTTCTTTGAAACATACTCTAACGGTATTCACCAACTGATTATATCTCAAGAAAATAATGAAACATAGAGGGGTTTACATTAACAAGTCTACAACCCATTTATTTAATTTCTAAATTATTCCTCATATATTGAATAATCAATTTAATTTCATAAAAAGTGCATTATTGAATATATGTATTAATTCAAATATACCGATGTATTAATATTTTCCCAATAAATCACATTACCTTCGAACTAAATATAATATATAAATATGCTAAATGATTTTAGAAATGATCAAATCCATCACAAAAAAATATTTATATCAAAATGAAATATAATTTTAAATGAAATATTATTTTGAAAAATTGATTTTTGTGAGAGATAGTTAACAATCAAAAAAGAATGTGACATTGAAAAGTTAACACTTACCACTTTTTTATTTACAATTCAAACCAGTTGAATGAGATAGTTCAATGTAAAACAAAAAATAATATTAATTATGACTAAATTCTAATATAAAATTAAAAATTTTGAATGATATACACCACATTTAATTTAATTAGTGTATAATAACAAATAAGTCCTAATGGCATCTAAATTTAGATGAAATCGCTTACAGCTTTGGGAATATATGAATTGGGATACACAAAATTTATAATCATCAAATTAAATATTTAAATAACATGAAAATACCTTACTTTTCATTTCCTTTTTACGTGAAAGTCTATTAACCTAATGTATAATGGTTATAATTTTATAAGATGTAAAAACTGAGATGAAAATCCCCTACATGGCCATTCTGATTTATGTGGGAATCTATTAACCTAATGTATAATGGTTATAATTTTATTAATAACATTTATCAGAACCATAATCATATTTACAATATCATGTACCATCTTTTTATAATATATTATTACTTGTTTCTTAACAATCATTTATTTTTTTTTTTGTTATTTCGGATGTTTGTTGCATCTTTTTTCATGTATGTTTTGACTTTTTACTTGTGTTTCCCATTACATAGACCATAAATTATTCATATATGGAATATAAAAAATTATTTAAATATCATATATATTTATTACATATATATTTATAATAATTCATAAAATTTCTATATAAGAAATGGAATTCATTGTTCATGGAGACGATTGGTCGTACGTACACATGAATGCTACTTCCATTTAATTATCATTTTAAAAGAATTACAATTTAATGATATATATGTTTATTATAATTATAATATCAATGTTATTTCATATATGTCACATGTGTTTATTAAAATCATCCTTAATACATTGCATGTGTATTGTGAACGAATTAAATCACTTTGATGGGGTGGTAGTCCACATGTTCACAGTGGATTTTATCATGTTCCAACAAAATTGAAAGCATATTTTTTTTATGTAATATAAAGGTTACAAGAACCATAAATACCACAAAAATATCTTATATATCATATATAAATTACAAATCCATCATTATTACAAATTTTAAAGGTTCTAATGGAATAATTAATGACATCAGTTTGCGAGGCGATAGTCCTCCATAGACATAAATGATGATTTTTGTCCCATTTTATGAATGTGTGTAAAATTATAGGATAAACTATTATAATTAAAAAATATCAAAAAAATTAATATTCTGAAAATTTTATTTAATAATTATGTAAAATAAATTTAAGGGCTGAATAATTAAATGAAACAGAAGTGATCGATGAAGAACGTTACCTCTTATTTGGGTAACTCTATCTGGTTTATAACAAAAATATTCCATGGTTGGATGTAATACTAAAGTTAATCTTATCTGGAAAGGGGAATTTTTTAGGGACCCAATTTTTTTTCAGATTTTTAATGAGTCAAAGGCCATGATATCTATTAATAAATGGGAGGGGTGGCATCCTTTTAATAGTGGAGGAAGTGTTCCATTCTTGTAAATATAAAAAGTTAATCATTAGTGAGAGGTCAACCATACCCCATGTGCCTCAAATAATCAACCCAATTTGATACTATTGAGTATATGGTCGAAATATGCCTAGATAATTGGATTTTTACATATTTTTATGTCATTTTTCCTTTACTTTTAAGGCTTAGTCACTTGATAAACAAATTTTTTCCTTAATCGTTGTAACTAATTTTAATTACAATCACTAATATTTTGGGTAAAAACAATATTGAACATATTATACATTATTATAATTCAAAAAATGGAATCCATTTTCACAAATCCTAATCACATATGAGTTAGAAATTAATTTAAAACCAATCCTATAAATTGGATGATAGTATATGCTTTTAAAGTAAAAAAGTTCAAATGTTTTCTATGATTTTATCGAATTTCATAAGGAAATTTATTCCTATGAACTAATTTGGATTAATTTATGTATAGTTGAAAACATGTTACTTCAAAACCAATTTAAAATATAATTAATTGTAGAAACTCTTATTTTGGAGTGGGAGATTTATTTAGGAGGTTTTTTCATCTTTTTGAAATTACTGAACCCACCATGTTTCAAACCGAGTATCCAATCTTTTTTTCTAAGAGTTGAAAATTCAGTGTGTCTTTTATAGAAATTGAATTAATTTAATTATATTAAATTTTAAATTTAAATAAATTTAATGAAGTGTAAGTGGAAAATAATAATAATAAATAATTGTTTTTATAATAATAACAATTATATTATCATTTTCGTTATTATAATTATTATTATTCTAGTTTTTCATTTATGTTTAAGAATAAAAAATTTAAAGAAGGGATTTCCCCCTCTAGGTCACATCTCCCCCCTCCTTGTATCATCACACACCATCTCCCCCTCCCTCTAGGCATTGTGTGATTCACCCCCTCATGACCTCCCTTCAATCCACAAGATTATTCTGCTTACTTCACAGATATCATCTGCCTCGATGAGGTAATGCAAAATCTATGTATATCCTCCTTTTCATTAGACATTTTTTCTTCCCCATCCCCCACATGGTTTGGTCGAAACCCTAGATTAGGGTTTGATCATATTTCAGAGTTGTTTTAGTTTATGGTTGTGGGAATTGTATCCCATAACCTGCTCTTTTGGATTCCATCAACCATCACTGAAGGTGAGGTGGTTCGGCTCGATTTGGTTCACCGCCAAAAGTTTAAGGTGAGTTTTACCATTATTCTTAAATACTTATAAGATTGAATTTGTGTTTTTTCTGATATATGTGCCCCTTGTTAATTATTTTAGGACTTTGGGTCCTTGCGGCATTAACTTTGGGTTCCTATTGATGTTATAGTAAGTTTTGATGAATGATTGAGGGTGATAATGCATATACATAATGTGTGTATATAATAAATATATATATATATATCCTCTATGTACATATTCTTTCATGGATCAGGGAATAAATTAATGGGATTAAGGATGTGTTTATATATATATGGATCAGTGTAAATGTGAGCACCTGGCTATTTTTGATTGAACGTTTTGGCTTGGCCATTCAATGTCGTAGTGTCCTCAACCATGCATTTAATTTAGATGTTTAGTAGTTTTTTATTTAATTATTTTGATAAATTGAAAAAAAAACTATTGTAATGAACTACCTTTTTGTGCTAAATTATTTGTTAAAAAAAAAATCATATTGTTGTAATAAAACCCCTCCATTGTAGGTGCACTACCTTCATGCTCAAAATGTAGTTAGTAGACTATTTATTTGTTCCAAGCTTGATGATATGTGGTTTTATTATTCTTTCCAAGTTATATGAATCTTAATTAATTAAAGTAATATGGTTTGGTTAGCTAGGAGATGTACCACTTCATTATCATTTTGACACACTTGAATTAAATTGTTCTAATAAACTAGAATTCGATTCGTGTGTGGGTAAACCCATGTGAAATGAATAAGAGTGGGTGGAAATAAATGGGCAAGTATAACCATGTGATAAAAATGAATATGAACCATAATAATGTGTGGGTATGCTCTTTGGTTGCAAGGGTTGTGAATTGGGATAAATGAATGGGTAAATTCATACGATTTGAATGCAAATTGATGCATGTGAGGGATAATTAGGAGGAATAATAATTTTATTCCATGAATCAAAAATATAAAAATGAGTTTTTAATATATTATGATGTTTTTATATATAAAATGAAAACATTTGAGGGTATACTCATATGTAATGGACTGGTTTATATGATTGGGTATATTTATATGGTTAGTTTTGTTACATGGTATAGATGAAATGGTTAAACATATAAGGGAATGGTATAAGATAGTATGACTACGCCTTGGTTTAATGTATCAAACACGAATTATTATAGTTTAAATTAATTTAGTGAACTTGAAACATCTATGATGGTTAATTCCATACCTCTACTTTATTATAATAAATCACCTTATATAAATTGAAATGTTTAATGAAAATTGGAAATCGCATGTGATATGCATGAGAGGTCTTCCAGCATGCTTTGAACTGAATATGTGACTATGTTGATGTAATGTATATTGGGAATATTGAAGAAGTATTCTTATGTTAAATTTTTTATATTTTTGATATATATATACATATATGTATGATAGATAAACGGGTTGTGAGATAATGATTTGTTCTCCAAATGATCACATGGTACTATGCTTGACGTTCTAGACCCATGATATATATATGTGTGTGTGTGTGTCTGTGTTTGACTGATAAGTGAGTTTTGAGAAAGGGATATACTCCCAAAATACTCAGTGGGTGCTACACATGATGTTCTACACCAATGATATATATATTTATGTATGATTGATAAGCAGGTTGTGAGATACGAACTGATACTCCAAATAATCATGGGGTTCTAGACATGAAGTTAAACACCCATGATATATATATATATATATATATATATATGTGTGTGTGTGTGTGTGTGTGTGTGTGTGTGTGTGTGTGTGATTGATAAAGGGGTTTGGAGATAGCGACTAATGAAAAAAATACTCATTGGGTGATAGACATGACTTTTTACACCCATGATATATATATATATATATATATATATCTGTGTGTGTGTGTGAGTATGATTGATAAATTGGTTGTCAGATAGGGGATGATACTCGAAATTATCACAGAGGTCTAGCCATAACATTTTACAGCCATTAATTGACATTGGACTGTGGGTCCAATTGGTCATATAATAATTGAATTAAAAGGATAATTAAATTCAATGTGACAATAGGATTGAAAATATAATATGAAAAATGGATTAAACTATGACACAATCCAAGAAAGGTATTGAAATACGGGAGTCTATGGGAACCTGAGGGTATATGTGGTTAACTAAAGTATAATTTAATATTTGCAATTTAGTTTACTTTATTACCTATGTTTTATTTATTATAAAAATGAACACACTATTACTATTTAAAATACATAATTTAAATAATTGGATTCTTATTTTGGAAATAAGGTGATGTAGGTATCGTAATATGGTGTCCCTTAAGAACCTAGACATGTTGATGTTTATTTATTCAGTTATGTTATTACTTTTTCATACTTTCAACTATTTAATTAATATTAACCACTTAGTTTGGGCTGCAAATAGGTGGGTTCCAACCAACTGAGCTTGATTATTGCATTAATAATACCTAGAGTCATGAGAATAGGACAGGAATGAAGCTTTGGATGCACGAGGAGATCGCCCATAGAGCTTTACTATCTTTTTCCTATTTTTTTACTTCATTTTGAGTCATGTTAAATTTTTTATTACATTGAATTATGAAACATCTCTGTGTCATGCATTAATTTTTTTTATAAAATGAATTATCCATTTTTATTAAATTTAAAATATTATTCATCCCTCGCTAAATTATTTGTTTACTACATCCTCTTATTTTTTAATTTTACTATCTGTTTACTATTGTGCACTCTAAGATAGAGTGTATAGTCTCCCCACAAATCTACATTTCCACCCTTGATACTAGTCAGCAGTATCAGGTGTACGTGTAGATGTTCTTGAGGTCTTGTGACAACTGGTCCAGCTATAGATTCGATGTGAAGTCGGACCAGTACATTAAAAAGTGGTATTAGAGGTTAATTCATCCATTGTCTTATTATTTGGATTTCTAGACATGATATTAGGAATGTTTCAGTGCTTGGTAGATCATCGTTCTTGGGAATGATCTCCCCATATATGGGAAATGACCATGTGGCCATGGATGTGAATTGTTTTTTATATTGTTCAATGTTATAGTTGTTGTGATTTAACCTCAAGTGAATAGTGTATTTTCCATGTCTTATGGATTTAAAGAATATATGGTATTTTTCCCTTTCCTATATGGAAAATAAGTAACATGGCATGCGCCATATTAGGCACATGGAATCATACATGCCATGCACATGCCATTCCATGTTGGTATATTCATAGGTTTCTTGCTAATATGATTGATCTCTTTGAATTTCGGCTCATATTATAATGCTTATTATAATTTCTGTTTAAATATCATATTTTGAGGATATATTTGGCATGAAATCATATTTATATGCTTCTTATATACTATAATGTTACCCTTGTATCTTGTTTTGGTGACTATTAGTATATAACTCCGGTTAAGATGTCATGATTCTATGATTACAAAATGTTTCTCTCTCTTCACTTCTTGTAGTGACATGATATTTTGTTTGATATGTAATTGGTTTCTTTTGATAATTTATTTTTCAATTAAATGGGACCGAAATTCCATCTATAATGTGTATGGGTGGTTTATGGATTTCTAGATGATCTCCCATTTTACTAGATAATAGAACACGTGAATGATGTATTATAAAATGGTTTAAAATGTAAAGGGATTGTAAATGTAACATTTAGTGGTGTCCTCTATTTTAGAACCTTGTGTAAGGTTACACAAATCTTGATTCAGTTTCCTTGGAAAAGAGATGTGAGTGTTTATCTATTGGCTATTTCTTCTTAGAAATGGTTAAAATAAAAAAGGGATCTTGAGCCTAGTGAATCTATTTTTCATGATCTAATGATGGGGTTAAAGTGTAAAATTATTAAGGGAATATTATGTGGTATGTAATTCTATTAGATCTTGATATTTCTTTCTTACATTGTAATCATAAAACATTGGTGACATTTAGGTGTCGTTGTCCCTTGTAGGACATTTTTGTTTTAAAATTACACCCTTGTTCAAAATGATGGTCATTGTATCTTGAACCTTGATAGGGGAACGATCATCGAAAAATGCTTGTTTTAGCAGGTTAGACATGCCTTAGGCATTTTGAACTGTTTATTATGTTTTTTGAACCACTCTTTTCTTTAGTTATGGATGAATCGGTATGTCATAAACAGACATAATGGGTTTATGAGATGACGTGATGTTGGCTTTTGTGGACTCAGGTTACTATGTGTTGACATACGCGGTGTCATTGATTTTTTAGCAATGTAATTAAAATGTTGAGTTCAGTGTGATCATTGAGAATGTAATGTTGAGAATGCTCTCAGGTCCACATGAGGATCGAGTGATTGGGGTGTTAAGGTATGTCCGTCCCACTACTCGGTATGAATTTTTGGGGCTCGGGTACTTTGCAACATCGGTCTATTTAATATCATAATTCATACCAAATCATCAGACATGGTTATTTTGGTTCATTGAACGTCCCACATGTGTTTATGATGTTTCTGAGCTAGCATACTTGTGAGAACCTGATCTTTCTTTTCGATGACATATGCAGTCTTAAGGTGGGAAGCATCGCACCAGGTTCGAGCATGTGTCTATGTCAGTGCTTGTTTGTTAGCATAAATTTTATGAGTTTATAGGTATGTGAAACCCTTTAGTGACACCTTTAGTTTGATGGATTAAATAATGAATATTATCTCGTGGCTTGTTTGGGTAAAATATCTCTTTATGATATAGATCCCCTTGTGTAAAAATATATTTGAGATGCATGCACATAAAAGAGATCCCTGAGAAAAATTATTACATTAAACGACCAAAATATAGATCCCCAAGACACTCTATTTTCCTACACTTTCAGTATATGCTCGGTTATTTACTGTTAGGGATATTTAAATTACATTTAATTAACTAAATCTCACAAGACAAATGTCTATCAAATATTCAATGTCTATATCTTTTCCCCATATTTTATCTTACTTATTGAGTTCTATTTTGTTAATCTATTTATTTGTAAACATATTCTCATGTACTAAACAAGAGAGTTCTAGATAGTCTCATTCATTCATTTCATCTATATTCCCATGTGGAACTATGGAATAAAATTTTTTAGATAAGATTGATGAAGTGAAGTTGTATTGTGTATAATATGATACATGTTATGGATCGGGTTATTATTTAATAAAATACTCTTTAGTAGGTTACTACAATGTAAAAGGAATTACAGATCATCTTGCGATTGAAACCCTTGTTTAACTCTACGTTTTGATTTCTGATTAGTTTTACACTGTAAAAAATATCTATTTTCAGAACCATTATTGAAGAACAATACATCTATAGTTGACATTAATTTATTTTTTATATACAATGTATAATTCAAGAAAATATATTTAAAAAGTTTAAAAAAGTGGTCAATGTTATTTTTAACTATTATGTGATCATTTCATAAATAAATCTTTGAAAAGATCAAATTATATAATTCTAGAAGTTATGTTAGCTGAGAGATATTATTAAATTTGATTATTTATGTTGTTAAATAATATTTAATAAAAAAATTAATTTGAAACTCATGATACCCCATCATAAATATTCCAATATGTGAAACCAAACCATCTTACATTAAAAACCATTTCAAATTCTTAAATGGACCATTTGATAAAGAATCATGATATATTGATTGTTCAATTTAAATGGTTTGAAATACCCATTAAACATCTCTTTCCAAACTAATTTATGAAAAATTTCTCCATAAATCATTCCAAAACACATATTAAAGAATTTCATGTTCCACCATACCCTGGGAACTGACATAAATGGGTCAACACATTTTCATTTAAAAAAATAAATTTTACGTTTAAAGATTAAACTCATCATGTTTATAAAAACCCTTTTGATTTCAAAAGAGTGGATTAAATCCCAAAATAACACAATTAGTTCTGCATTCAATTCTATAGAAACGGTATATTCATACTTTAAAATAATAAAACCATGCACTATAAATTTTATATGAAGTATATAAATCCCATGATTCATAGGAATTATTAGATAAATAAATTAAATAGAAACACATATCAAAAAAATATCATATCAATAAAAAAATAAACTAGATTGTTCCTATTTAATGGGGAACATGAAATCAAGGGAGATATACCTCAAGAGTGGTGGAAGAGGATCCTAAAACCAAAACCTCAAATTAACAATATCTGTTCAAAATAATATGTTGGTTGGGATAGAATTTATGTTGAATGAATCCATTGGAAGAAGAGAGATCATAGTACAAAACATGTAATAATTAAATATTGAGAACCACCTTAACGAAAGACACTTCAATATTCCAGGAATCGAGGTTGGGAGAAAAAAATCACCTACGGGGGTCCCAGGGTTCATATTGGTCAAGATAGCGTCTAGGGGGAATCTAAAAAAATAAAATGGTGTTTTAGTTAAAAACTCATAATTACTCATACCAAAAAATATATCCAATGTTTCCATGGAATGGAAAGTGGAAACAACATTATGTTTTAGCCACTATCAAGATCACTAGTGAGCCAGTGAAAACCCACTAGATGTTTGGTGGAAATAAAACAACATTGCCTCACTATCCAAGAAAACTTTTCGACTGGTCTCTCTCACCAGATAGTTGGTAGACGACAGGAAACTCCTAAAACTATAGGTGTAGATCCATAGAAGCTCCAAAAATATAGTCCTACCTCCCACCCCATGAGAAACCCAAATATAACCACAAAGAATTTTTAAAAGTTGAAGATGATTCTAGGATGTTACAATTGTTCTCATTGTATACATTTTCCCCCATAAATATTTTTGTACCAACATAAATAAATTATGAAATGGGATTCATTTACACACCTAAACATTGAGGTGGATGGTTCAATAAGTTGAATAGGAATCTCCCAATAACAATCCAATATAAAAAATTAAAAAAATAATGAAGGATTAATGTGAATAAGAATCCTTAAAGTGGATTATCCAATATTATTTCAAACCTAACCACAGACAATCAACTTAATTGAGTAGATAGAATACCTGAGAATTACCAATGTCCTAGAATTAGACTCATATAAATTTAAATAATCACCTAAATTTTGGACCAATAGGAGAACATCCATTGAGGAATCATCCTTTCCAAGAAGAAGGAAATTACTTGATTACACAACCCAAAACGAAAACCCTCTAAGACCAATAATAGAATCCTCAAGTGAATGTTAATATCAAAACATAGTAAGGATTAAAACGGTATAACACCTTAAACATCCATAAAAATCAAATCATCCATAAGTAAATCACATCACATAAATAGATTTGTACATCGAGTAAAACCATGATGGTAACCTCGGACTGCCAACACCGAGTATCACCCAATCACGAGACCATAAAATCAGACACATGTACCTCTGAGTGATCATTCCAATAAGAATAAATACATTCCAAGATACCAAAATACATCCCCATTGAATATCAAAGTCCAACTAGAAATAGATGAAACAATAAGTTTAGTGCAAAAGAAAATTATTGTGAGAATCAACAAAGAAGATCAACCCAAACATATAGAGTGATATCTAACCCAAAATAAATAAAAACGAGAATTCCAAAGGTACAAAAATAAACCAAAATGGTATCTAAAATAATATATAAGGATACTCAAATTAAATGGATAAAAAGTTATTTTAATTGAAAAAACTCCCAAAATAAGGACATGTTCTCATAAAAAGGTCCATTCCATCCATAAGAGAACAACAAACCTCACGGGATTAAAATCAATTAAAATGAAAAATAACATCATTTATGAGAGAACAACCATAATTATTAGTTGAAAATAACGCAACAAAATTTATCAGTCACCAAGATAACAAACTAAAAATGAAACTAACATTGTTATAAAAGGGATCATCCAAAAATATTCCAAGACAAGCCACAAAATATACCCAAGAAATATAATCCCAAATTAGATTACACCAAAATCTTCCCCATTCAATTAACGAACATAAAACACATCTTAATTTGACCAGATCTACCACAGTTATGGAAAACCCCTTGATATTTTTCTTAATATGAGTTGTAATACCAAGGTTCTCAATACTAGAATAGAAAAAGATACATCATATTCATTTTATAATGTTTTCTCTACTCAAAAAAAGTCATCAATTCAGCATAAAATGTATCTTCAACTATTTCACGACCCCCACCACCAATTGGTACCTCTCCATGGATTGGAAGCAGATAAGAAAGATAATGACCCCTAAAAGCCTACATCCAGTAGCCCATGGTTTGGTGATATGATGAAAATGTATATTATACAAGGGGAAGGTATATCTGTCTAAAAGAATATATGTAATGAGAGATAAGACAAGAAATCAAGAATTCCTCCTGATCAATATAATGGTAAGAAGAAAAACATGTATCTGTGTGTATTGTCATACAAAACTAAAACAACTAAAATAGTAATTAAAATTACTATAAGATGAAATTGACAATGAATTAGAATGAAAAATAGATATCGAACATACATGAATCAAAAATATCTTGATTGATTTTCATCCAGATCCTACAGACCTAAAAATAGTTTTCATATTCATTAGGTGATAATGATAGATATATGTAGTAGGATCCCCTTGGATATTCTCGTAAAAATATAAATAATTTATGATAAAACACCATGATATGAAAGTGAAACTATCTTTTTAAAATAGAAGTTAAATTGATTTCCCAGCCTCATTATGATTATATTTAACCAAGTAATACATACAATAGATCATATAATACAGTTATAAAATGAGAACCCACTACTATTTCCCCACTAGTTTTCTTATCTAGCCCAACATCATTTGTCCTTAGCCATATTTCTATAAAATAATTCAACCCAAAACACATTGGTTATAGTAATATAACATGAATATTTTTCACAAAATCCTCTCATCATTCCATGAAACATCCCCATATGGTTACCATGAAAATTCTAAGATCCACCACATATGATAAATATTTGGTATTACGAATCTATTATTGTACCTTATTCCATTATATCCCATATGTCAAGTAATGTACCTCGGAAATTTAACCAATTCATGACATAACTATAAAAATAATTATGAAATTATATCTCGATGTACATGTGTGCGTGATAACCACAAACCATTGCATCTCTCTATACACATATAAGGGGAAATAATAACCATCATCTCATAATACTACAAGTACAAGGGATGGGGGATAAAATGGGTAGTAAAACATACATTCCTCATTAACCTGGATATTGGGGAAATCACCCTAACATATTATATTTGGATTAATTTACCCTACCTACATGAGTGGGGTATATTTTATATGATAAATTTATGTGAAGATTAATCGTGTAAATGGGTGATTCACATTGTGAGTTTCCCTCATTTAACGTCCATTGAAAAACATGTCACCTCAATGCACCTCAACAAAAAATTAATTCATGTCCTGAGATTCTTATTCATGACATACGTTATTATGTTCAAATTCACTGGGTAAAAAACACATTACACATTGTTAGGTCTACTTATGAATCACTCTCACAGGATCCATAAATTCCAATCAAGATATGAACCAAACTCCCACACAAGACAAAAATGCAACCTTAATTATGTGGTCATCCTTTCACAACATCATATCCACATACTTCCATAATATAGCACCCAACAACCAGTGAAAATTTTTCTAGCGCACCTATGAACACCAAATGATTTAGAAACATGCATTCAGATACACAAGAAGTATATGTTCCCATACATTAGATACTATCCATCCAATTATCATCCTAGATAATTTTGAAACCAACTCTATGAGAATGAAATAAAAAGGTGCCAATTGGGTAGCTACCTCATTAGATACCTCTAAAGAATCCAACTAACAATGGAGATCAACCACATCATTTACAAGAAAAAAGAACAAAATTATTTAATAATTGAAACAAACATCTAAAACACTCTAGGGAAAGATACTTTTCAAACAAAATCCATTCAAAAAAAATAATGATGATAAAATCACCACATAATCAAATAAAGGTCAATAAACACAAATGAACATCTCTAAAATACAATAGTTAAACATTAACTAGCATGGGATATGTAATTCCCCAAACCCAGTTTCCTAGATTCAGTGCATTATTACATAACATTGGCATGATCACAAGAAATATCAAATCTTGAAAGACCGATTAGTTTAGTATCCTTGGAAACACTAGATACATTCATAATGTTTACATTACAAAATAATGTGAAAACCACTACAACAACATCTTGTCTTCATATCCCCTCATACTATCCCTGCAAGTCATTCATAAATTACCTCATCACAACCTGGGAAAAATAAAACATTGAATGGGGTGTGCTCAGATGCTCAGTAAGGATAACGATATAACGGAAACATTCATAAATAAGCATAAACATTTAAAGAAATGTATAACTAAAACAAAATACTTTTAAACATCAAATTAAACATAATATGGAGAATAAAAAATAAAATAATTTCATTTACTTAATCACATGGATATTCTACTAGTCGAATAATCACATGCAATATTAATAACAACTTTCATAAAGATGGAATTCATAATGCCAGACTATCATAACCACATAGCCAAGGCCTCATAGCATGACTATAAATAAGATTTTTTCAAGACATTGTGCCAAGACACTAATTTGTCTCTTGAGACCTATCCATGCATCGAGGATCTATAGTGGGCTCCACCCGTCACTTATTAAGTCCAATTCATTCCTCATATGAATAGGTTTAAAGATAAGATAAACATTCGAATTAAAACTAGCATAGGAAATGTCAATACTTTCCTCATAAGCCATGACTGTTATAAAAATAACACATCCACGGTTAAACATATCACAAAACCATCAATACAATATGGAAGTTTTGAATAATAATAAATCAACCCCAAATAAACATAAAATCCATCAAAGGATGTTGACATAGATAAAATCAAAACTCTTTTCAGAGAAATATCTCTTCCAATTTTGAAATCATTTAAGAGTCATATTACTATAAAATAAAACATTTACTTCGAAAATTTTCTTATAATCTTGTAAGGGTTGCTTCGAAGATTTTATAATGGTGGAAAATAGCCGCACCCACCGTATAAGTTAAAAAAACATTCTTACCTTAATTCTGTTGAAAGGGTTAAAAAGCACCTTGTTTGGAAAACGACGGAAATATTCCTTTATAAAACTCTTATAAAAAGTCAAACAAGGGTATAAATGACTTTAACCCATATTCTTGTAAATAGTAAAAATGTTTTGAAATACATTTTTAAGAAACATGGATGTGGATGATAATGAAATCTCAGTACATTATTACGTATAAACAACCTCGGATAATGAAGTTATTGGGAAATAAAACCTTACCTTGTACTTTTACTAGGTTAAAATTAGGTTAACCTCCTGTATAATGGTGAAATAATTGTTATTAAATTTTACAAGAATCATATACATTAATATGATATCATATATGATCTTTTAACATTTCTTTGTTAATAATATCTTAGAATTATCGTCGTTTCGGGTGTTAATTTACTTGTTTTCTTTTATATGTTTTGTTACATAAGTCATGTTTGTTATGGATAGGTTGTATCATATTCATATCCATAATTATATCAATTACTTAAACATTATTTTTAATCATCAAATAAGAATTATACTTGAATGGATATGATGGAGAATGAATCACATCGCGTTCGTGGAGACGGTAGTCCGTACGTACGCACGAGCAACAATATCATTATTTTGATATTAAAATAATATATAATTGGATGCTATATCATATATAAAGAATCATTATCATGTTATATTTATTATTTACATGAATTAAACATCAATATTATACACATCCAAATAATAATTTATTGAATAACAATTACACAACGACGTGGAGACGGTAAGCCGTATGTACGCAAGTATGGTGACATGTAACTCAAATGATGGATAGAATACTGAATATGGTTATACCATATTTTTAATAACATCACAGTATATATAAGATACTAGAGTTCTTATTTAAAGAATGGTAATAACAAAGAAATAAGAAGTTGAAGAAGAAAGGAACTTGAAAGAGGGTGGTGAAAACATTACCTCTTCTTCAGGTTCTTCCTTTTGATTTGATCAAAAGGGCTCCATAAGGTGGATTTATAATCAAAATAAGGCCTCTAGGATGAAGTGATGGAAGTTGAGAGAGTATTTGGTCAGGGGTTGGCCGATACAAGAGGCTTTGAATGTGTGAATTATTAAGAAGGGGGAGTGCCCTTTTATAAGAGGGGTGAGGGGCACCTTTGGAAAAGGTAGAAATATTATTTTATAATAAATTCATATTCATCTTATAATTGCTCCAAAGTGAATTATTTAAATGTTAAGGTGTGTATGAGTCTAAAAATACTCAACCAATAGAATTTAGACAGGTTTTTAGTCATTATGTTAACCTTAGCTTTTAGTTTTAACTCTTAGTTAATTAGTTTGACACTTACCATGTCACATTGTATTTTTTTATTATATAGTTAATAAACATACTATATACCTCCAAGAGACCCCCAAGTAGTTCATTAATGATAAACCTATCATGATATAATTCTCTTTCCAGAACCTTAGATTTTTAGGAATTGAATATCAATTAATAATTTAATATTTGTTTTTAAAAACACTTTTATGTCAATTTTGACACTATTTGGAAAATTGATTTTTGTAAAAATCATAACAGAATGATTACTTCGAAAAAAGTTAATTAAATCAATCCTAAAATATCATATTAACCTGGAAAATTAGTGTAATTCATAAAAAGTCTCAAATTATATTCATTTGGGTATTTATAATATCAATTATTTTAATTTTTCACTATTATGGTAATTATTGCATCATCATTTTGTGATAAATAAATTAAATTATTTAATGTCTAAAAATTATAAATAAAATATCATTATGTATGAAATCTTTTTATCTTTATAATGAATCTTTATAATTGAATTTATCTTATGTGTAACCCTGTATTAAAAATGTTTTAGTTATAAAACATTGATTTTCCCTCTTTTAACTCTTCTTTGAATTAAATAATAATAAATGTCCTAATCTAATCTAGGTGGACCAAAGAGGCTCATATTTTATTCCTAAGGTTGTTTTTGGTCGAATTAAGCTTATCCAATAGAATTAGGACATTTTTCAGGGTAATATTAATATCATTTTAACCCTTAATTATCCTATTTACTTTTAACCGTGGTAAATAAAAGTAAAAAATTACTATTCACCAAAAATTATTTTGATCACATTGAACCGCATTTTACTCTTTGATATTAATCGTGTCTCTTGGATTTTCGAAATTACACTCACAAAAGAGGTAAAATTATGTTTTATGAAAAATTTAGTTTTTTAACTACCACTTAGTGGTTTCACTATTCATTAAAAAATTGAAGTTATTCAGAAAAATACCAAAATTTTACCCTAGTCTAATTTCGATATTCCGAATCCAAAAATAAGGTCCATTTTGAAAAATAAAATTTAAAAATTTCAAAAAGTGGGTATTACTATTCATGTAACGCCCCGACCCCAGCTACCCGGAGTCGGTGCATTACTTCGTAACATTGGCATGATCACAAGAAAGATCAAATCTCGAAAGACCGATTGGTTTAGTAGCCTTGGAAACACTAGATATATTCATAAGTTTTACATTACATCATAAAATGAAAAACTACTACAACAACATAATGTCTCCATAATCCACACTACTATCCCCTCATAATATCCCTGCAGGTCATTCATAATTTACTTCTTCACATCCTGGGGAAAAATAAAACATAGAAAAGGGGTGAGCTCAAATGCCCAGTAAGGATAACAATATAGCGGAAACTTTCATAAATAAGAATAAACATTTAAGGCAATGCATTACTAAAACAAAAGCCTTTTAAAATTGAACTTCAACATGGTATGGCAAAAGTAAAATGAAATAATGCCATTTACTTATTCACATGGATATTCTACTAATCGAATAATCACATGCAAAAATCAATAACCACTTTCATAATGTTGGAATGCATAATGCCAGACTATCATAACCACATAGCCAAGGCCTCGTGCCAAGGCTACAAATAAGATTTTGTCAAGGCCTTGTGCCAAGACACTAGTTTGTCTCATGAGACCTACCGATGCATCGAGGAGCTATAGCGGGCTCCACCCGTCACTTATTAAGTCCAATGCATTCCCATATGAAAAGGTTTAAACATAACATAAACATTCGTATTAAAACTAGCATACGAAATGTCAATAATTTCACCATAAACTATGAATGGTATAAAAATAGCACATCCATAGTCAAACATATCACAAAACCTTCAATACAATATAGAAGTTTTGTATCATAATAAATCAACTTCAAATAATCTTAAAATCCATCAAAGGATGTTGACATAGATGAAATCAAAATTCTTTTTTAAAGAAGTATCTCCTTTTATTTTGAAATCATTTAAGATTCATATAAAATAAAACATTTTCTTTGAAAATATTCTTATAATCTTGTATGGAAAGCTTCGACGATTTTATAACGGCGGAAAATAACCGCACCCGCCGTATAAGTTAAAAAAAACATTCTTACCTCAATTCTGTCGAAAAGGTTAAAAAGGACCTTGTTTTGAAAACGACGGAAAGATTCCTTTATAAACCTCTTATAAAAAGTCAAACAAGGGTATAAATGACTTTAACCCATATTCTTGTAAATAGTAAAAAATGTTTTGAAATACATTTCGAAGAAACATGGATGTGGATGATAAAGAGATCCCAGTAGATTATTACATATAAACAACCTCGGATAATGAAGAGATTGTGAAATAACCCTTACCTTGTACTTTTACTTGGTTGTGGTAGGTTAACCTCCTGTATAATGGTGAAATAATTGTTATTAAATTATACAAGAATCATATACATTAATATGATATCATATATGATCTTTTAATATTGATTTGATAATAATATCTTAGTATTATCGTTGTTTCGGGTGTTAACTTACTTGTTTTCTTTCATATGTTTTGTTACGTAAGACATGTTTGTAAAGGATAGGTTGTATATTATTCATATCCAGAATGATATCAAGTCCTTAAACATCATTTTTAAATCATAAAATGATAATTACGCTTTAATGGTTACGATGGAGAATGAATCTCATCGCGTTCGTGGAGACGGTAGTCCGTACGTACGCACGAGCGACAATATCATTCTTTTGATATTAAAATAATATATAAATGGATGGTATATCATATATACAGAATCATTAACATGTTATATTTATTATTTACATGAGTTACACATCATTATTATACCCATCCAAATAATATTATATTGAATAACAATTACACCACGACGTGGAGACGGTAAGCCGTACGTACGCACGTATGGTGACATGTTATTCAAAGGGTGGATAGAATACTGAATATGATTGTACCATATTTATAATAACATCACAGTATATGTGAGATACTGGAGTTATTATTTCAGAATGGTAAGAACAAAGGAAGAAGAAGTGGAAGAAGAAATGAACTTAGAAAAGGGTGGTGAGATCATTACCTCTTCTTCGGGTTCTTCATTTTGATTTGATCAAAAGGGCTCCTTAGGTTGGCTTTCTGATCAAACTAAGGCCTCTAGGTTGTATTGAGGGATGTTTGCAGAGTATTTGGGCAGAGTTTGGCCGAACCAAAAGGCTTTAGAGGTGTGAAGAAATGAGAAGGAGGAGTGCCCTTTTATAAGAGGGGTGAGGGGCACCTTTGGAAAAGCTAGAAATATTAATTTATAATAAATTCATATTCGGTTTCTAAAGGCTCCAAAGTTGACTATTAAAAGGATGAGGTGGGGATAGGTCGAAAACAACTCATCCAATATAATTTAGACAGGTTTGGGTACTTATATTAACCTTATCTTTAAGTATTAACTCTAAGTTAATTAGTTTCACTTTTACAATGTCTCTTTGTAGTTTTATATAATATGGTTAATAAACTTACTATATACATCCAAGCGACCCCCAAGTGGTCCATTAATGATTAACCTATCATAATATAAGTCTCTTGGCCGAACCTTAGATTTTTAGGAATTTAATATCAATTAATAATATAATATTTGTTTTAAGAACTCTTTTATGTCAATTTTGACACTATTCAATAGTTGATTTTTGGGAAACTCATAACAGATTGATTACTTCGAACAAAGTCTATTAAATCAATCCTAATATATCATATTATCCTAGAAAATTAGTTTAATTCATTAAAAGTTTCATATTATATTTATTTGGGTATTTATAATATCAATTATTTTAATTTTTCACTATTATAGTAATTACTGCATCATCATTGTGTCATAAATAAAATAACTTATTTATTGTCTAAAAATTATAAATAAAATATCATTATGTAGGAAATCTTTTTATCTATCTAATTAATATTTATAATCGAAAATCCAACATGTATAACCCTATGTAAAAATTGTTCTTCTAAAAGATATATGCTTGTGTCATTTTTGTATTCATTTTAACTTAATTAAAATAAAGTGTCATTATCACTTACAAGTGGATCCATGGGGTCCCAAAATTGACACAAAGATGCCCATGGTAGACCATGTATCAACCAATAGGGTTAAGACACGTTTTAGGGTAATTTTGTATTATTATAATATTATTTTTTTAACCCTTATTTACCGGATTTACCCTTTAACCATGGTAAATAAAATATTTACCGCAGTAATTATTCAAAATGTCTAAAAATAAAAGTTACCTATTTACATAATTTGGACATCCTGATTCCAAATATGGAATCCATTTTCCTAAATTCAAAACACAGAAGTGGCAGAAATTAATTTAAAATTAATTCCCGCTGTTAAAACAAAAAGCGTGTTTTTAAGAGATAATAACTATCAAAAGATTGAAACTTGTTTATGTTCGGTTTAATTGTAAAATTATGTCCAATGATAAACATTAAATTGAATGGTAAAAATATATTCTAAATATACTTTAAAACCACTCAAATTCATAATTTATCACTATTAATTATTTTGATTAAAAAAGTTGTTTTTAATTAAAATTTAGAAATTTTCACTATTCATCAAAATATGAAAGTTATCCGAAATGTACCAAAATTTCACCCTAGGCTAATTTTGATATTCCGAATCCAAAAATGAAGTCCATTTTGAAATATAGAATATATATGATTTCAAAAATTAGGTATTACTATTCACAACGGCTAGTTTAATTAGTTGTGGTGTGTGTTAGAACTCGAGGTTGCGTACAACACACGCTATCGCATTATTCAAAGGGAAACGTACCGTAGAAGCTTGGGGTGTTACATTCTCCCCTCCTTCAAATAATTGCGTCCTCGCAATTTCTAGGGTATTACTGCATAAAAAGACTCGGGTGGTTCTTCATCATAAGTTCCTCGGGTTCCCACGTTGCCTCTTCCATCTTATGATTTCTCCACAAAACTTTTACCAGACGCGTCGTCCGGTTTCTCAGTACTTGTTCTCTTGTATCAAGAATCCTGACGGGCTCTTCACAATAGGAAAGATCGGGTTCCAGTTCTAATTCCTCATAGGTGAGTACATGCGTTGGGTCAGGCATGTATTTCCTCAACAGAGATACGTGGAACACATCGTGAACTTTGAAGAGACTTGGCGGCATTGCCAATCGGTAAGCTACAGCCCCAATTCGTTCTAGAATTTCGAAAGGTCCGATGTACCTGGGACTCAATTTACCTTTCTTACCAAAACGTATGACTCCCTTCCATGGAGATACCTTCAGGAAAACATGATCACCGACTTGAAATTCCAAATCCTTCCTTCGATTATCGGCATAGCTCTTCTGCCTACTTTGAGCTGCTTTAATGTGATTTTGGATTACTTTCACCTTTTCCACCGTTTCCTCCACCAGCTCTGGGCCTACAAGTTTTCTTTCACCAACGTCATCCCAACAGGTTGGTGTACGACATCTCTTTCCGTATAACGCTTCATATGGTGCCATCTGTATACTCGAATGGAAGCTATTGTTATAGGAAAATTCTACTAGTGGTAAATATTGATCCCACATACCCTGAAAATCAAGTGAGCAAGATCTCAACATGTCTTCTAAGGTCTGAATAGTCCGTTCTGATTGTCCGTCTGTCTGAGGGTGGTAAGCAGTGCTCAAATGAAGTTCAGTATCCAGGGATTTCTGAAGACTTTTCCAAAATCTTGAAGTAAAACGGGGATCACGATCAGAAACAATCGATAGGGGTACTCCATGAAGTCTCACAACTTCATTAATATATAGTCTTGCTAGACGTTCTAGGGGTAGATCTTCTCTTATAGCAAGAAAATGTGCTGACTTGGTAAGACGATCAACAATAACCCATATTTCATCGTTCCTTCTAGGAGTCTTTGGTAGCCCCATGACAAAGTCCATCGTAATATTGTCCCATTTCCACTCCGGTATGGGAAGAGGTTGCATGACTCCTCCAGGCTGTTGCCTTCCAGCTTTCACTTGTTGACAAACCATACATCTTGACACAAAATCAGCAATCTCCCTCTTCATGTTGTCCCACCAAAAATGTTCCTTCAAATCTCTATACATTTTGGTGCTCCCAGGGTGTATAGAGAAATTGGAACTATGAGCATCATCCAACAATTCCCTTTTTAGATCAGGTATATTGGGAACACAAAGTCTCTTCCCGGATTTCAAAATTCCACCTTCATACGCAAAGTCTCTCAATCTCCCATCATTCACAGCTTTAATCTTCTTCTGAAATTCTTCATCATCGGTCTGAGAACTCTTAATCCTTTCTAGTAAAGATGGTTTGGCAACCATTTGAAAAAGCATTGATGTTTCACCTTCCCTAGTTATTCCCATGTCCATCTTCACTAGATCCATGAAAATTGGATCCCTTTCAATTCTCATCATGTTCAGAACTCCATGGTCTTTTCTGCTCAAAGCATCTGCCACCTTGTTTGCCTTCCCCGGGTGGTAGTGTATCGTACAATCATAATCCTTGAGTAATTCAAGCCATCTCCTTTGCCTCATGTTGAGTTCTTTTTGTGAGAAAATATACTTCAAACTCTTGTGATCAGTATAAATCTCACATTTTTCACCATAGAGGTAGTGCCTCCATATCTTCAAAGCAAAGATCACAGCTGCTAACTCAAGATCATGAGTAGGATAGTTTTGTTCATGAATTTTCAACTGTCGTGATGCATAGGCAATAACTCTATCATTCTGCATAAGGACACAGCCAAGTCCTTTCTTCGATGCATCACTATAAATAACGAACCCATCATTCCCCGATGGTAGAGTCAATATAGGAGCATTGACTAATCTTCTCTTCAGTTCTTCGAAACATTCTTCACACTCTTTTGTCCAAACAAATTTAACCCCTTTACGTGTGAGCTTCGTTAATGGGTTAGCCAATCGGGCAAAATTCTGGACGAAACGTCGATAATAACCTGCCAAACCAATAAAACTACGTACCTCAGTTATATTCGTAGGTGTTGGCCATTCTTGGATTGCCTTGGTCTTAGAAGGATCAACAGAGATTCCATCTTTAGAGACAATATGGCCAAGAAAAGAAATCTCTTGAAGCCAGAATTCACACTTGCTAAACTTTCCATATAATTCATGCCTCCTCAGAGTCTTCAAGATAATGCGCAAGTGATTTTCATGATCTTTGTAGGTTTTGGAGTATACCAAGATATCATCAATAAATACCACCACAAATTCATCGAGATACTCCTTGAAAACTCTATTCATCAGATCCATGAATACAGAGGGTGCATTAGTCAATCCAAACGGCATTACAGTAAACTCGTAATGCCCGTACCTGGTTCGAAATGCTGTCTTCGGAATGTCTTCCTTCTTCACACACAACTGATGGTATCCAGATCGAAGGTCAATCTTTGAAAAGTATTGAGCTCCATGCAGTTGGTCAAATAAATCATCAATACGAGGTAGGGGATACTTGTTCTTTATCGTTATAGCATTGATCTCCCTGTAGTCGATACATAACCTCATAGATCCATCTTTCTTTTTAACAAAAAGAACAGGGGCTCCCCATGGAGAAACACTAGGGCGAATAAATCCCTTATTACTCAATTCCTCTAGTTGTTTCTTTAGTTCGACTAGCTCTACAGTGGCCATTCTATAAGGGGTCTTCGATATAGGCCTTGATCCAGGAATTAAATCAATGGAAAACTCTACTTCTCGTTCTGGAGGATGTCCAGGTAAATCTTCCGGAAATACATCTACAAACTCTTTCACAATAGGTACATCCTCTATTTGAACATTTCTTTCCTCACCGACAGTTATTTCATTCTCTTCCTCCCCGATAATTGAATTAAGTTGAGCTACAGGGGGTGGATCTAAATAAGAATTAGGTGGTGACGATTCTGCTCTAAAAATAAGGTGCTCCTTATCATTATCATCAAGAATCGTAACCTCTTTCTTCTTACAATAAATCTTCGCATCATAGTCCGAAAGCCAGTCCATACCGAGGATTATATCAAACTCAATCATAGGTATGACGATGAAATCAGCAGATAAAGAAAATTTATGTGCTCTAATGGGGACTGATTCACAAAACTTTGTTGCAACGATACTTCCCTTAAGAGTTTTAACTGACAACTCCCTTATTAAATCAAATTGGAAATATCTAATTTTCTTAGCAAACTGGGAAGATATGAAACAATGCGATGATCCAGAATCAAATAATGCATTTGCTAAACTTGAGGAAACCATTAAATTACCTGCCACCACGTCTTTCGGAGCTTATACCTCAGCAGTAGTGATAGCATAAGCCTGGCCTTGATCCCTTGGCCTTTTCTGAGGTAAGTTCTCCTGACGCTTAGGACATGCATTTTCATAATGCCCCATCTCCCTGCAATTGTAGCACTGAACGTTGGTAGCTTCCTTCTTCCCCTTGCAATCATGAGCTTGGTGGCCTTTTTCACCACACTTGTAACAGACTCCCATTCCCTTCAGGCAAGCACCGGGGTGTTTCTTCCCGCACTTACCACAAGATGGATATTCAACCTTTCCCTTCTTCCCCTTATTTCCATTCCCAGATTGATCAGCAGGTCTCTTCTTCTCTTGCTTTGCTTTAAAGTCATAAGACTTAGAGAATTCCTTTTCGGTCTTGATAGCACATGAGACAATGTCTTCGTACGATGAAAAGGATTGTGAGACTAATGCTCGACGGAGAAATGGTTTTAACCCATCAAAGAAACGATCAATCTTACTTCTTGGGTTGCGAATATAATCACCAGTGTACCTCGCTAACCTTGTAAAGTTAGCCTCATACTTTGTGACATTCTCATCCTCCTTTTGTCTCAGACTCAGAAATTGCCTTTCCATATCTGCTCGATGGTCGCGAGGAAAGTATTTTTCTAAAAACAGATCTTTGAACTCCCTCCATTCCATGTTTGATACTTCATCATCTTCCTTCATGTTTTGAATCAATGACCACCATTGATCAGCATCTCCAGTGAGGCGGTAAACTGCCATGGTAACTTTTTCCCTTTCACTACTCCCCAAAGCCTGAAATATTTTCTCTAGGGAAAATATCCATTGCTCAGCTACTAAGGGATTTGTACTCCCATTGAACGTTGGTGGTTGTTGTCTCATGAATCGATCTAACATTGATCCTCCACGCTGCGGATCAGGGTGCTCCATACGGGTAAGGTTATTATTCATAACCTGAGTAAGTTGTCCCAGTACGGTGATTAGCTGATCAGCACCAGTTGCATCACCAGCCCCACTATAATTATCTTGAGCAGGAGGGCAATCCCTACATGGAGTGCGTGCATTGATACGGTTTCCATTTCTTCCACTAGGCGCCATTTCTAAAAAAAATGGCATAAACTAGATCAGTTTATGCATCAAAATACATAATCCCATACTTATAAAACACTTAACATAAATTGAACTATTTATGGATATAATCCATAATCATAAAAATGTTTTCTTTGAGGAAGTATATACTCATAAACCCTTCATAATGATTTGTAAAGAAAATGAGAGTTATCCTAAGCATATCCCCCGGGAGTGTCGTAACCAAGAGTGCAGCAAGGCCCGTTGTCGTGCACCAGTTCCCGTTCGAGTCTAGCTCAAAGCGGTGTTTTCGGGTTTTACCCCTAGGTACATCTGTGCCAGAGCCGCCTCTACCTGCTCGTATCCAGACAGGGATGTATTGCTCGAAAAACTCACAAAATCTCTACAATACCAAAATTCTAGGAAGTTCTTCTATACTAATCCTCAAAGTTCATCTTAGGTCTACGTGCTCTAATCAGAGTTTATCTAAATCTAGCTTCCAAGGTTTGTACTAAACTTCCTCTGATACCAACTGTAACGCCCCGACCCCAGCTACCCGGAGTCGGTGCATTACTTCGTAACATTGGCATGATCACAAGAAAGATCAAATCTCGAAAGACCGATTGGTTTAGTAGCCTTGGAAACACTAGATATATTCATAAGTTTTACATTACATCATAAAATGAAAAACTACTACAACAACATAATGTCTCCATAATCCACACTACTATCCCCTCATAATATCCCTGCAGGTCATTCATAATTTACTTCTTCACATCCTGGGGAAAAATAAAACATAGAAAAGGGGTGAGCTCAAATGCCCAGTAAGGATAACAATATAGCGGAAACTTTCATAAATAATAATAAACATTTAAGGCAATGCATTACTAAAACAAAAGCCTTTTAAAATTGAACTTCAACATGGTATGGCAAAAGTAAAATGAAATAATGCCATTTACTTATTCACATGGATATTCTACTAATCGAATAATCACATGCAAAAATCAATAACCACTTTCATAATGTTGGAATGCATAATGCCATACTATCATAACCACATAGCCAAGGCCTCGTGCCAAGGCTACAAATAAGATTTTGTCAAGGCCTTGTGCCAAGACACTAGTTTGTCTCATGAGACCTACCGATGCATCTAGGAGCTATAGCGGGCTCCACCCGTCACTTATTAAGTCCAATGCATTCCCATATGAAAAGGTTTAAACATAACATAAACATTCGTATTAAAACTAGCATACGAAATGTCAATAATTTCACCATAAACTATGAATGGTATAAAAATAGCACATCCATAGTCAAACATATCACAAAACCTTCAATACAATATAGAAGTTTTGTATCATAATAAATCAACTTCAAATAATCATAAAATCCATCAAAGGATGTTGACATAGATGAAATCAAAATTCTTTTTTAAAGAAGTATCTCCTTTTATTTTGAAATCATTTAAGATTCATATAAAATAAAACATTTTCTTTGAAAATATTCTTATAATCTTGTATGGAAAGCTTCGACGATTTTATAACGGCGGAAAATAACCGCACCCGCCGTATAAGTTAAAAAAAACATTTTTACCTCAATTCTGTCGAAAAGGTTAAAAAGGACCTTGTTTTGAAAACGACGGAAAGATTCCTTTATAAACCTCTTATAAAAAGTCAAACAAGGGTATAAATGACTTTAACCCATATTCTTGTAAATAGTAAAAAATGTTTTGAAATACATTTCGAAGAAACATGGATGTGGATGATAAAGAGATCCCAGTAGATTATTACATATAAACAACCTCGGATAATGAAGAGATTGTGAAATAACCCTTACCTTGTACTTTTCCTTGGTTGTGGTAGGTTAACCTCCTGTATAATGGTGAAATAATTGTTATTAAATTATACAATAATCATATACATTAATATGATATCATATATGATCTTTTAATATTGATTTGATAATAATATCTTAGTATTATCGTTGTTTCGGGTGTTAACTTACTTGTTTTCTTTCATATGTTTTGTTACGTAAGACATGTTTGTAAAGGATAGGTTGTATATTATTCATATCCAGAATGATATCAAGTCCTTAAACATCATTTTTAAATCATAAAATGATAATTACGCTTTAATGGTTACGATGGAGAATGAATCTCATCGCGTTCGTGGAGACGGTAGTCCGTACGTACGCACGAGCGACAATATCATTCTTTTGATATTAAAATAATATATAAATGGATGGTATATCATATATACAGAATCATTAACATGTTATATTTATTATTTACATGAGTTACACATCATTATTATACCCATCCAAATAATATTATATTGAATAACAATTACACCACGACGTGGAGACGGTAAGCCGTACGTACGCACGTATGGTGACATGTTATTCAAAGGGTGGATAGAATACTGAATATGATTGTACCATATTTATAATAACATCACAGTATATGTGAGATACTGGAGTTATTATTTCAGAATGGTAAGAACAAAGGAAGAAGAAGTGGAAGAAGAAATGAACTTAGAAAAGGGTGGTGAGATCATTACCTCTTCTTCGGGTTCTTCCTTTTGATTTGATCAAAAGGGCTCCTTAGGTTGGCTTTCTGATCAAACTAAGGCCTCTAGGTTGTATTGAAGGATGTTGGGAGAGTATTTGGGCAGAGTTTGGCCGAACCAAAAGGCTTTAGAGGTGTGAAGAAATGAGAAGGAGGAGTGCCCTTTTATAAGAGGGGTGAGGGGCACCTTTGGAAAAGCTAGAAATATTAATTTATAATAAATTCATATTCGGTTTCTAAAGGCTCCAAAGTTGACTATTCAAAGGATGAGGTGGGGATAGGTCGAAAACAACTCATCCAATAGAATTTAGACAGGTTTGGGTACTTATATTAACCTTATCTTTAAGTATTAACTCTAAGTTAATTAGTTTCACTTTTACAATGTCTCTTTGTAGTTTTATATAATATGGTTAATAAACTTACTATATACATCCAAGCGACCCCCAAGTGGTCCATTAATGATTAACCTATCATAATATAAGTCTCTTGGCCGAACCTTAGATTTTTAGGAATTTAATATCAATTAATAATATAATATTTGTTTTAAGAACTCTGATATGTCAATTTTGACACTATTCAATAGTTGATTTTTTTGAAACTCATAACAGATTGATTACTTCGAACAAAGTCCATTAAATCATTCCTAATATATCATATTAGCCTAGAAAATTAGTTTAATTCATTAAAAGTTTCATATTATATTTATTTGGGTATTTATAATATCAATTATTTTAATTTTTCACTATTATAGTAATTACTGCATCATCATTGTGTCATAAATAAAATAACTTATTTATTGTCTAAAAATTATAAATAAAATATAATTATGTAGGAAATCTTTTTATCTATCTAATGAATATTTATAATCGAAAATCCAACATGTATAACCCTATGTAAAAATTGTTCTTCTAAAAGATATATGCTTGTGTCATTTTTGTATTCATTTTAACTTAATTAAAATAAAGTGTCATTATCACTTACAAGTGGATACATGGGGTCCCAAAATTGACACAAAGATGCCCATGGTAGACCATGTATCAACCAATAGGGTTAAGACACGTTTTAGGGTAATTTTGTATTATTATAATATTATTTTTTAACCCTTATTTACCGGATTTACCCTTTAACCATGGTAAATAAAATATTTACCGCAGTAATTATTCAAAATGTCTAAAAATAAAAGTTACCTATTTACATAATTTGGACATCCTGATTCCAAATATGGAATCCATTTTCCTAAATTCAAAACACAGAAGTGGCAGAAATTAATTTAAAATTAATTCCCGCTGTTAAAACAAAAAGCGTGTTTTTAAGAGATAATAACTATCAAAAGATTGAAACTTGTTTATGTTCGGTTTAATTGTAAAATTATGTCCAATGATAAACATTAAATTGAATGGTAAAAATATATTCTAAATATACTTTAAAACCACTCAAATTCATAATTTATCACTATTAATTATTTTGATTAAAAAAGTTGTTTTTAATTAAAATTTAGAAATTTTCACTATTCATCAAAATATGAAAGTTATCCGAAATGTACCAAAATTTCACCCTAGGCTAATTTTGATATTCCGAATCCAAAAATGAAGTCCATTTTGAAATATAGAATATATATGATTTCAAAAATTAGGTATTACTATTCACAACGGCTAGTTTAATTAGTTGTGGTGTGTGTTAGAACTCGAGGTTGCGTACAACACACACTATCGCATTATTCAAAGGGAAACGTACCATAGAAGCTTGGGGTGTTACAATTCAAAACAGCATGCTTGATTGGTTGTGGTTTGTTAGAACGCGATGTTGCATAGAACACATGCTACTGCATTATTCAAAGAGAAGCGTACAATAGAAGCTTTGGGTGTTACATTATCCCCTCCTTCAAATAATTTCATCCTAGAAATTTCTAGAATACTATGGCATGAAAAGACTCGGGTGGTTCTTTATGATGAGTTCCTCGGGTTCCCACGTTGCCTCATGCATCTTATGGTTTCTCCACAATACTTTTACTAGAAGAGTCGTTCGGTTTCTCAGTACTTGTTCACTCATATAAATAATCTTGACGTGCTCTTCGCAATAATACAGATCGGGTTCCAGTTCTAATTCCTAATAGGTGAGTACAGGCGTTGGGTCAGGCATGTATTTCCTCAATAGAAATACGTGCAACACATCATGATCTTTGGAGAGACTTAGCGGCATTGTCAATCGGTAAGCTACAACCCCAATTCGTTCTAGAATTTCGAAAGGTCTGATGTACCTGGGACTCAATTTATATTTCTTACCAAAACGTATGACTCCCTTACATGGAGATACCTTCAGGAAAACATGATCACCAACTTGAAATTCCAAATCCTTCATTCAATTATTTCCATAGCTCTTCTGACTACTTTGAGCTGCTTTGATATGGTTTTGGATTACCTTTACCTTTTCCATCACTTCCTCCACCAGTTCTAGGCCTACATGTTTTCCTTCACCAACGTCATCCCAACAGGTTGGTGTGCGACATTTCTTTCCATATAATGCTTCATATGGTTTCATATGAATACTTGAATGGAAGCTATTGTTATAGGAAAATTCTTCCATAGATAAATATTGTTCCCACATACCCTGAAAGTCAAGTGATCAGGATCTCAACATGTCTTCTAAGGTTTGAATAGTTTGCTCTGATTGTCCATCAGTTTGAGGGTGGTAGGGAGTGCTCAAATGAAGTTCAGTATCCAAGGCTTTCTGAAGACTTTTCCAGAATCTTGAAGTATAACGGGGATCATGATCAGAAAAAATCGATAGGTGTACTCCATGAAGTCTCACAACTTCATCAATATATAGTCTTTCTAGACGTTCCAGTTGTAGATCTTCTCTTATAGCAAGAAAATGTGCTGACTTGGTAAGAAGATCAACAATAACCCATATTGAATTGTTCCTTTTAGGAGTCTTTAGTAGTCCCATGAAAAATTCTATCATGATATTATCACATTTCCACTTCGGTATGGGAAGAGGTTTCAATACACCACCAGGTTGTTGCCTTCCAACATTCACTTGTTGAAAAACCATACATCTTGACACAAAACCAGCAATCTCCCTCTTCATGTTGTCCCACCAAAAATGTTCTTTCAAATATCTATACTTTTTGGTGCTCCTAGGGTCTATAGAGAAATTGGAACTATGAGCATCATCCAGCAATTCCCTTTTTAGATCAGGTATATCGAGAACACAAAGCCTCTTCCAGAATTTCAAAATTCATTCTTTATACAAAAAGTCTCTCAATATCCCATCTTTCACAGCTGTAATCTTCTTTTGAAATTCTTCATCATCGGTCTGAGAACTCTTAATCATTTCTAGTAAAGATGGTTTGGAAACCATTTGAAAAAGCATTGATGTTTCACCTTCCCTGGTTATTCCCATGTCCATCTTCACTAGATCCATGAAAATCGGATCCCTTTCAATTCTCATATTCTGAAAAACTCCATGATCTTTTCTGCTCAAAGCATCTCCCACCTTGTTTGCTTTCCCCGGGTGGTAGTGTATTGTACAATCATAATCCTTGAGTAATTCAAGTCATCTACATTGCCTCATGTTGAGTTCTTTTTGTGAGAAAATATACTTCAAAGATCACAGCTTCTAACTCGAGATCATGAGTAGGATAGTTTTGTTCATGAATTTTCAACTATTGTGTTGCATAGGAAATAACCCTGTCATTCTGCATAAGGACCCAACCAAGACCTTTCTTCGATGCATCACTATAAGTAACGAACCCATCATTCCCCGATGGTAGAGTCAATATACAAGCATTGACTACTCTTCTCTTCAGTTGTTCGAAACATTCTTCACACTCTTTTGTCCAAACAAATTTAACCCCTTTGCGTGTGAGCTTTGTTAATGGGTTAGCTAATTGGGCAAAATTCTGGACAAAACTTCGATAATAACCTGCTAAACCAATAAAACTATGTACCTCAGTTATACTCGTAGGTGCTAGCCATTCGAGGATTGTCGTAGTTACAGAAGGATCAACAGAGATTCTATATTTGTAGAAAATATGGCCATGTAAAGAAATATACTGAAGTCAGAATTCACACTTGCTAAACTTCCCATATAATTCATGCCTTCTTAGATTCTTGAGGATAATGCGCAAGTGATTTTTATTATCTTCGTAGCTTTTGGAGTATACCAAGATATCATCAAAAAAATACCACCACAAATTCATCTAGATATTCCTTGTAAACTATATTGATTAGATCCATGAATACAGAGGGCGCATTAGTTAGCCCAAAGGCATTATTGTAAACTCGTAATGCCCGTACCTGGTTCGAAATGATGTCTTTGGAATGTCTTCCTTATTCACACACAACTGATGGTATCCAGACTGAAGGTCAATCTGTGAAAAGTATTGAGCTCCATTAGTTGGTCAAATAAATCATCAATGTGAGGTTGGAGATACTTGTTCTTTATTGTTGTAGCATTTATTTCCATGTAGTCGATACATAAACTCATAGATCCATCTTTATTAATAACCAAAAGAACAGGGGCTCCCCATGGAGAAACACTAGCGGGAATAAATCCCGTATTACTCAATTCATCTAGTTGTTTATTTAGTTCAACTAATTCCACATTGGACATTCTATAAGGGGTCTTCGATATAGGCCATGATCCATGAATTAAATCAATGGAAAACTCAACATATGATTCTGGAGGACGTCCAGGTAAATCTTCCGGAAACACATCTACATATTCTTTCACAATAAGTACATCATTTATTTGAACATTCCTTTCCTCACCCACAGTCATTTCATTCTCTTCCTCCCCAATAATTTAATTTAGTTGAGCTACTAGGGGTGGATCTAGATAAGTATTAGGTGGTGACAATTCTGCTCTAAATATAAGGTGTTCCTTATATTCATCATCAAAAATCGTAACCTCCGTCTTCATACAATAAATCTTCACATCATGGTCTGAAAGCCAATCCATACCGAGGATTATATCATACTCAACCAAAGGTATGACGATGAGATCAGCGGATAAAGAACATTTATGTGCTCTAATGGTGACTGATTCACAAAACGTTGTTGCAATGATACATCCCTTATAAGTTTTAACTAATAACTCCCTTGTTAAATCAAATTAGAAATATCTAATTTTTGTAGCAAACTATGAAGATATGAAACAATGCGATGATCCAGAATCAAATAATTCATTTGCTAAACTTGAGGAAACCATTAAATTACCTTCCACTACGTCTTTCGGAGCTTTTACCTCGGTAGTTGTGATAGCATAAGCTTGGGCTTGATCCCTTGGCCTTTTCTGAGCTAATTTCCCCTGAAACTTAGGAAATTCATTTTCATAATGTCCCATCACCCTGCAATTGTAGCATTGGCCATCAGTAGCTTCCTTCTTCCCCTTGTAATCATGATCTTAGTGGCCTTTTTCACCACACTTGTAACAGACTCCCGTTCCTTTTAAGAAAGTACTGGGGTGTTTCTTCCCACATTTACCATAGGATGAATATTAAACCTTTACCTTCTTCCCCTTATTTCCATTCCCAGATTTATCAGAAGATCTCTTCTTCTCTTACTTTTCTTTAAAGTCATATGACTTAGAGAATTCCTTTTCTGTCTTGATAGCACATGAGACAATGTCTTCGTACGAAAAGAAGGATTGTGAGACTAATGCTCGACGGAGAAATGGTTTTAACCCATCAAATAAATGATCAATCTTACTTATTGGGTTACGTATATAATCTCTATCATACCTTGCTAGCCTTGTAAGGTTAGCCTCATAATTTGTGACACTCTCATCCTCCTTTTGTCTCAGACCCAGAAATTGCCTTTCCATATCTGCTCGATGGTCGTGAGGAAAGTATTTTTCTAAAAACAGGTCTTTGAACTCCCTCCATTCCATATTTGATACTTCATCATATTACTTCGTGTTTTGAATCAATGACCACAATTTATCAGCATCTCCAGTGAGGCGCTAAACATCAATGATATCTTTTTCCCTTTCACTACTTCCCAAATCCTGAAATATTTGCTCTAGGGAACTTATCCATTTCTCATCTACCAATGGATTTTTACTCCCATTGAATGTTGGTGTTTGTTGCATCATGAAGCGATCTAACATTGATCCTCCATGTTGTGGATCAGGGTGCTCCATACGGGTATGGTTATTATTCAAAACCTGAGTGAGTTGTCTTAGTATGGTGATTAGTTGATCAACACCAGTTTCATCACCCGCTACACTATAATTATCTTGACCAGGAGGGAAATTCCTACATGGAGTGTATGCATTGATACAGTTTCCATTTCTTCAACTAGGCACCATTTCTAAACAATGGCATAAACTAGATTAGTTTATGAATCAAAATACATATTTCCTTACTTATTAAACACTTAACATAAATTGAACTATTTATTGATATAATCCATAATCATTAAATTGTTTTCTTTGAGGAAGTATATACTCATGAACCCTTCATAATGATTTCTAAAGAAAATGAGTGTTATTATAAGCATATCCTCTGGGAGTTTCGTAACCAAGTGTGCAGCAAGGCCCATTTTCATGCACCAGTTCCCATTTGAGTTCAGATCAAAGTAGTGTTTTCGGGGTTTACTCATAGGTACATCTATGGCAGAGCCGCCTCTACCTGCTCGTATCCATACATGAATCTATTGCTCGTAAAACTCACAAAATATCTACAATACCAAAATTCTAGGATGTTCTTCTATACTAATCCTCAATGTCTATCTTTGGGCTATGTACTCTAATCAGAGTTTATATAAATCATGCTTCCAAGATTTGTACTAAACTTCCTCTGATACCAACTGTAATGCCCCGACCCCAGTTTCCTAGAGTCGGTGCATTATTACATAACATTGGCATGATCACAAGAAAGATCAAATCTTGAAAGACCGATTAGTTTTGTAGCCTTGGAAACACTAGATACATTTATAAATTTTACATTACATCATAAAGTGAAAACCACTACAACAACATCTTGTCTTCATATCCCCTCATACTATCCTTATAGGTTATTCATTAATTACATCATCACATCCTTGAAAATATAAAACATTGAAAGGGGTGAGATCATATAAGGCCCCAGCCTTAAACCTTACTTAATCTTGAGTTATTACAAGATTACACATTGAGGATCTTTTCAGGTTTAGAGTTTTAGAGAATTAGATCATGAATATTGCATTACATTCCACATTTAAACAAAGTGGTTACATAAAAGACAGTATTAATTCTTCCCATCAAAGGAAACATATTTAAAATAAAACATGGATTCTTTCTTGACGAATCCTTGACTCTATCATCACATCATGTACCTTTCCCTTGACCTGTGAAAAACATTTCAAAAACATGGGATGAGTATAAAAAGCTTAGTAAGGGTTATAAAAATATGCAAAGGAAACATGATTTCATATATACATAAGAATGAAATCATACTTTACCCATAAAACATAGGCACTTGAACATACCTCATCAAATCATGAATAAATCATAAAAATCATAAGACATAAAAGGTAACTTGAGGCATTCATAACATTCTTACGTAGGGAGTAACCCTCTTGGTTACGTTTGGAATACCCATCACGGTATATTCACTAAATCTCTTTGGAGAAACCTTAATGTTTCAATCTTTCACATTACCCAATGCATTGGTGGGCTATATCTGGATCACCCGCCCTTAGTTTATCATGGAACCACCCGTCTTCATAATAATGCCCAACAACCTCAACATAATCGTATCACATAAAACATGCATAATGGAAACATAACATTTCCACCTTTCAATCACAAGATATCAATACAACACATTGATATAAAAACATTATGAAAACAATTTTCAGTACCAAGATAAAAGAAAAATAAAACATGGTATTTATTTCTCTTTTAAAAAGATGGTATGGCTTGTAGAGGAAGCCGAAACTCAAATAATGGTCATGGCGGCGGAGAAGTCGTTGTCGCCGCATACGTACGAAAAAAACATTCCCTTTTGTCATTTAGTAAATGATTCGTATAAAAAATATTCCTTTTGAATAAATGTAATGGTCAAAGGGGTTTATACACCGTATAAAAGAAGGTTGTGTATAAAACAAAATATGCCTCAATGAAAGGAGATTGAGACGAAGTCCCATATAAAGATAGTATCCTTGGTTTAAGGATAAATCAATTACATAATTGTGTGTGACAAACGAATACACAAAATACAAGTGGATATTAAGTGTAAAATAATCAAATTTCATTCACACATATTCAAAGGGTGACATATTCAATAACTACATGTTGAACCCAAAGAAATCAAAATTGGGTTAAGAAGTTCCCTTGACAGCCTAACGGTGTCACATCAAAATGAGTTGATGAGAGATAAAAAAAGGGTATCTCATCACTTGGACATAAAATTTACATCAATAAGGATATATGAGAACATATCCCAACATAACAATATGTATATTAAAAGACCCAACAAAATTATTCTTTTAAAAAGAGGAGGGTGAAAGGTTCCCAAACCGACTTGGGTATCTTTCGAAACATACACCTCGTGAAAGAATGAAAATACATCATTGATTTAAATACTCATAAAAGAAATTATATTTCACAATGAGTAAAATAATGTGAAGTACGTACACCACTCAAAGGAAATTATGGAAAATGTAGCATAAATCTCACGGGAATAAAAGTGAGATGAAAAATCCCTTATGAAAACTCGGCAGCCTAACGACGCCACATAAAACTTACAAAAATGGATTGATGAGATCAAATAGGGTATCTTATCATATTAACATAAAGTTTATAGAAAGATTAATATAAAAGAACATCCCCCAACATTAAAAAGAGGAGATTAAAAGAAGTGACATAAAGGAGAGTACTTAAAAAGAAAGAGAGAGGTTAGATCATTTACGCAAAATTTGGCAGCCTAACGGCGCCACTCAAAACTTCCAAAATGGATTGATGAGATAGAATAGGGTCTCTCATTACATGAACATAAAAATTACAGTAATTTTAATATAAAATAATATCCCAATAACAAGAAATATGATATTTAAAAGGAATGACATAAAAGAGTGTACTTATAAAGAAAGAGTGGAGTAGGATCTCTTACCTCAAGTCCAACTTGTCTTGTTCGTTTATTTATATTCCTGAGTAATAAAATATGGTCCATTAATAATTGCCTAAGTACCTTCTTTAGAGAGTATTATTCAGTTCATATCATATATTATAATGTTATAATAATTTTTTAATAATGCTAGTTCATATCAGACGTTTTTGCCGATGTTTGGTACATGAGTCAAAAATGAACTTGTTTGAAAAACAATTTCCCATGTAGTTATACGTAAATAATTTCCACAATACTATTAATTATTAAAATATCATATATATCCGGAAAATATTCATTTTATACTATTCCATATCATTTGGAGATAAAAAACGAAAAGCACCATTCATGAAGACGGTAGGCCGTATGCACGCATGAATGCTACTTTCATTTTTTGTCATATTAATGGAATTAAAACAAAATGAGAGAGATATATATATGTTATAATTCCAGAATGATATCCATAATTTAGATGTAATATATTACATATATATCCATTATATATATATGTACTTATAATATTACATAACATTTTGAGATAAGAAATGAAATGTACCGTTCATGGAGATGGTAAGCCGTACGTACGCATGAACACTACTTCCATTTCTGTTTCATATTTAATGGAATTAAAACATCATGATACATAATAGTATTTTAATTCCCGTATGATATCATATATAATATCATTAATTATATCCTTTATACGTACCACATATGTTATTAACGAATCAAATCACTTTGAGGGGGCGGTAGTCCGCACTTCCTTAAATGAAGATATCGCGTTTACCCATAATGGAAACCATAAAGGTATGCCATAAATGAAAAATACAAAATCTTAAGTAAAACATAATGTAAAGACCCGTAAAATTCAAGGGAAATTTTTTCTTAATTTTATTTGGAATTTTACAAGAGCACGGTTTCTGACGGCACATGATTCCGAGGCCCGGTGTGCCCGGAATCAATTTCCGAAGTTTGGCTCGGGTACGTTCAGTGAACGAACGAGCGGGTTTTTCTAACTTTTGAACTGGTGCCCGGAATCGAATTCTGAGGGCACCAATGGAACCGCAACACCGGTAATTGCTTCGGAACTCCTGTTCCAGAGTTGCATTTACACGAGTGTTGATAATAAAAATTATGGAAGTTTATTTTATAATTAAACTACAATTTTTATTATTTTACTCTAAGTGTTTGCACTTGATGGAAGTTGGGTAACCACCCAACCTCCCTTGGGAGGTTATGAAGGTGGTGGGGCCCACATGAACCCCACCTCTTCATATCCTCTAAAACCCCCCTCAACTCCAACTTTAATTATGTCAACTTAAGTTATAACCTATGACTTAAATGTAATGAGTTAATGAGGTGAGTTGTGTGTGGTTATTGAATTTCAAATTCTTGAAATTCAATTTTGTTGTTGTGTTAATAAAATAGAAAGAGTTTTTTTATTCTTGTTAGAGTTTTGTCTCCTTGAGAGAGTTGGGAAAGCATCTTCTTCTTCTTCATATTCTTCAACCTCGACGAAGAACGCGAAGAACACCGTTCTTCAATGAAGAACTTCTCCGCCGAAGAACACAGTCCTTCCGTGACGCCGTATCCACGACGCGACGTTCTTCTTTCGCGTTGTCTCTTAGGCAACGATTTTCCGTGACGAAATCTCCGTCAAAGAACTTCGAATCCTCGCTTCACGACGTCGACGTTCTTTACCCGCGACGCCGTCCTCCGCGACGCTCGTCTTCCACGGGTCGTTGATGAACTCCGTTCTAGAACCGAGGTAGGGGATTATTGTTATTTTATTAAATATTCCGTTCTTGATTCTAGCATGTCGAACTTCATGGTTAACCGACTAAATGTTATCGTTTAATGAGAGGGGGTCGGACCGCACAAACACGGCTTAACCCCCTCCTATGTTCATGTTTGTTCCCTTGCGGATGGAATGGGATGGCATGGTGTCGTCGCACCACGCGGGAATCACACAGCAAGTATTGTGTGGCGCCGTCGCACCACGCCGTGGAAAGGAATTCAAGAACGCGACGTCATCGCACCGCGTCGTAGGAAATCGAAGGCACAGTGGCCGGAGCAGGGCCACGGCGGAGGGGCGCGGTGCCGTCGCACCACGCCGGACGATAAGGACCGCAGCTGGTTCCGGTCCGTGGCGGAGCATGGTGACCGGTGGCCAGCCGGGCCGCCGGTGTCAGAGCTGGAAAGGGACCGGCCACTGCCGGTCCCGTTGAGGTGGAGCCGGCCGGAAATGGGGATTCCGGGGGGAATTAAATTCCCCCGGACAACATCAACGGCCCTCCATAATGAGGGGGGGCCGCAGTTTCACAAGGGGGGCAGGCGCCCCCCTCTTTTTTTCAATCAGCTCGGCCGAAGCCGAGCTGGCAGCGTGTTGGGCGCGCTGCCTCCAGCCGGACCGGCGCCTGGTCGGGCCGCGCCGGGCTGTTCCGGGCCGAGCCGCGCCCCGCTGGGCCGGGTCATGCCGAGCCGGGCCGACCCTGTTCGGGGCTGGTCGACCCGGTTCGGGCCAGCCGGGGGGGGGGGGGGGGGGGGGGGTCTCGGGCCTGGTCGGCCCGGGCCCGAAATCCCCAATACCGAACTGTTTGGGTTTAAATGCTCATAACTCGGGCTACGGACCTCCAAACGATGTGCCGTCAGAGGCGATGCGATCCTTGGATCGAGACGGTCCTTTCGGTATATCTCACTCAAGGTTTCTGAATAATTTGAGTTCGGCCGGGTTGGTTCGTACACGAAACCAATCGGGCCCTCGGAGCAGAAACACTTATATCTTGAGCTACGGACGTCCGATTGACGTGCCGTCAGCTTTGTTGAGTTCCTATTAGTGAGACGGACCTTTTGGCAGACTCCGCCCGAGGTTTGGACGTAGGTGGAGTATGGTCGGGTTGTTTTTTCCTTAAAAATCAACCGGGCCCTGGAATGAAAAAGCCAATAACTCTCAGACCGGGCGTCCGATCGACGCGCCGTCTGCGACGTTGAGTTCCTGTTGGCGATACGGAACTTTTGGATACATCAACTCTAGACTACATGAAAGTTTATGTATTAGTCTCTCGGCTCATGAAGCGGACCCTCCCGAATGATCTTGCTGTGTGCGGGAACCCTAGAGCTAGCTGCGACTGCTACTGTGACTGCGACGATGATTATGCAGTGATCCTTAGTGGATTCGACGACGACGACTGCAGCACTCAGCGATCCTTTGTGGATCAGTGCTACCGATCCTGTGTGGGTTCGATCCTGTGTGGGTCAGTGCTCAGTGGTCCTGTGTGAACCAGCGCCTACAGATCCTGTGTGGGTCTTATCCTATGTGGGTCTTTGCGGGGGTTAGTACCTATCGATCCTTTGTGGGTCCGACGACTTAGATGGATCAGTGATCATCTCTATCATTCTCGAAGAAGTATACCCGTGTGAGCTGAATCCTGTTTTCTTTCCTTTGTAGATTGTGTTGTGCTATCCTGTGTGGATTACGTTTTGCTTTCCTGTGTGGAATACGTTTACTTTCATGTGTGGACTGAGTTGTACTTGGGCTCGGAGGTTGGAGCGTATTGGAATTGATGACTTAAGTATATGTATGGGCATATACCTAAGCAGTGTCAGTTGATACTTCGTGATTGTATCTTTCCTTTGTGGTTTATCCTTTGTGGATTTTGGGAGACCTCTGGGGGTCTCGGGGTTCCTACTGAGTAGCTTATACTCACCCCTGCACGGGCTATGCCCGCACTACATTGTGTTGGTTGCAGACGACGGACATCATTGATCGTGGTTGAGGTTGCAGAGCAGGACGGTACCTAGAGGTGGACCACTGGGCGGGACTTACTCGGAGCAGATGGCGGGACTCGAGGAGCAGTGGAGCTATCTATACCCACCCTTCAGGTGGGATTTCCAATGGATAGCTCGGTGTAGCAGCTTTTACTTTTCAGTTGTTGTTTTCCCTTTCGAGTTGTACTTTACTTTCAGTTTGGGTTTGTATACTGGCCCATTTACTTTTCTGCACTTACTGTTGTACCAGTGTTTTACTTAGTGTTTACTTTTCCGCTTGTTTACTCTTAGGGGCTTGTTTACCTTACAAAGGAAATGCCTTCCCTTTTACCGGAATTTACGCCTTGGTGCTAGTCACCAGCCCCTGGCCTATGGAAGGCAGGCTTGGGGTAGTCACGGCACGGGCCCCGAGGACGGGTCGTGACAATTGGTATCAGAGGAGTTCGATTCTACCGCGAACTCTGATATTTTATATGTGAATAAATAGTGTTAAGCGTATTGAGTGTGGTTATCAGTCCTGGGAGTCCAGTGTTGGTGCAGCGGCCGACGTATCCGTACACCAGGACCCTGACTTCTAAATTCTGACTTAATGCACGAAAACATTGATTGCTTGTGTGTTTCAAGTTTTCTTTGTGATTACTTTGTATCAGCTCACCAGGTATATTGTTCTGACCGTGGCGCACCTGTTTCCTTTTCAGGATGGCCCCACGATGGCAGCCAGCTTGGGTTCCGAGAGTCGAGCGTGACAACAGCCCACCGAGCGAAGGGGCCTCGGTGCAGGGCCCTTTGTCAGCAGTGGCACCGGCGGTAGCACTACCCTCCGAGCCACCGATACTTCCAACACTAGACGCTGATGATGCATGTCGCCTCATCGGACTTCATGAGTTCCAGTGCCAGCGACCACCCAGGTTCCGTGGGGAGTCGGACCCCCAGGTAGCCGAGGACTGGCTGGAGGCAGTGGTACGTGTGTTTCGGCTAGTGAGGACACCAGCAGACCTCATGGTGATCCTCGATGCGAGCCTACTGCACGCAGCAGCGGGCCGATGGTGGATCCTGATTCTCCAGGTGCACGATGAGGCATCTCTACTTTGGTCAGACTTTGAGAGCCTTTTCCGATCAGAGTTTGTCCCATCCACCCTCCGTGCGGTGCGCATTCAGGAGCTTCTTCAGCTGCGGCAGGGCAGCATGAAGGTCGCTTAGTACTCGGAGAGATTTACTGATCTCTTGTGCTACTCGACCGACATGGTATGGGACCCATTCTTCCGGGCCCGGACCTTTGAGCAGGGTTTGAGACACGAGATCAGGGCATCTCTGATCTCCCTTACCATTCCGACTCAGACAGGAGTACTGGAGCGGGCCCTTTTGATCGAGAGCTTTCTTGCTGAGTCTACACCAGCACTGAGACCCACCGTAGGGTGGCACGTAGCAGAGTCTTATACAGCAGGTAGTAAACGGATGACTCAGGGGACCAGGCAGACAAGACCCTCAGGCAGACGACCTCAGGACACTGGCTAAGCAGTGCGGGGCACATAGCGCGGAGCCAGTCTTTCGAGAGGCAGGCAGTGCTACTCGTGCGGCAGGCAGGGCCACGTGGCTCATGACTGCCCGACCCACTGTGCCGAGGAGCATCAGACGGTTGAGGGACCATCGAGGCAGAGGCAGAGAGTTGACCGTGGGGGTCCACATGAAGGAGGCAGACGAGGCAGAGGAGCTGGCCGAGCAGAAGGTGGTGGGCGACGCTTTGAGGCTCTACCACCACCACCACTAGGAGGTCCACCCCAACCACAGGGAGCTGGCAGGCAGAGACAGGCACAGCTCCAAGCAGTAGAGGCCTACAGCCACAGCACACAAGAGATGATTCGAGGTACTATCTGTGTCTATTCCACCCTTTTTTTAGTTCTTATAGACATAAGAGCGAGTCACTCTTTCATAGCTGCTGCCCTTATTTGGGACTCGGAGATTTTGACAGAGCCATTGGCTCGATCCTTATGGCTAGAGACTCATATGGGAGCAGACTCAACAATTACACACTAGTTCCAGTAGTGTGAGATTACTCTAGGAGGCGAGAGATTCGGTTGGGATCTTCTTGTAGCAGCATCGAGGCCTTACAACGTCATCTTGGGTATGGATTGGTTATCTACGGTCCATGCACAGATTGATTGTTTTAGGTGAAAGTTGCGATGTGTACGCACCGACGGGAGCAGGTTCACCTTAACTGGCGAGAAGGGAGCCTTTGCAGCACAAGATGGACTTCCGCGGAGGAGAGGACAGCCCATCACTCATCAGTTGGCTAGCCTCATCCTAGGAGCAGTTGACGTGCGAAGTCCTGGTTTTCCTGCAGTGGTGGATCAGTTTGAGGACGTCTTCCCCGACGACGTTCCAGGACTACCTCCTTGCAGAGAGGTAGACTTTTATATTGACTTATACCCCGGCACAACCCCGATATTGAATCCAGTATATCAGATGGCCCCCACTGAGCTTCGAGAGCTACGGGTACAGTTAGAGGACTTGCAAGGCAAGGGGTTCATCCGACCCAGTGTTCCACCCTGGGCTTCCCCAATTTTGTTCGCCAAGAAGGAGGATGGGAGCTTGCGACATTTTGTTGACTATCGTCGCCTGAACCAGGTGATAGTGAGAACAAGTATCCGCTACCGAGGATTGATTTCCTCTTTGATCAGCTCAAGGGAGCACTGTGGTTCTCGAAGATAGACCTCAGGTCAGGCTATCATCAGCTCAGAGTTAGAGACGAGGACGTGCAGAAGACGGCCTTCAGATGTCGGTATGGCCACTATGAGTTCTTGGTTATGCCTTTCGGTGTAACCAATGCTCCAGCAGTGTTCATGGCCCTCATGAATAGGATCTTTCAGCCATACCTCGATCGATTTGTCGTGGTCTTCATTAACGACATTTTGATCTACTCGACGACTGTGGAGGAGTACGCCTACCACTTACGGGTTGTACTAGACACGCTCCGAGAGCACCAGCTTTATAGTAAGCTCTCGAAGTGCCAGTTCTGGATACGTGAGGTCCACTTCTTGGGACACGTCATCTCTGAGGCGGGAGTTATAATGGATCCTGCGATGTTCGAGGCAGTGTTAGCTTGGGAGCCACCCAGGAGCGTGACGGAGGTGCGGAGTTTCTTGGGATTAGCTGGATACTACCGGAGATTCGTGCCAGACTTCTCTAGAGTTGCGGAACCACTCTCACCTTTGACGAAGATGGGGAAACCCTTCGTGTGGTCAGACAGATGTCAGCAGAGCTTCTAGGAGCTGAGACAGAGATTGACCAGCGCACCAATCTTGAGGTTGCCTGAGGAGGGAAGGGTACGTAGTCTACTGCGATGCAACAGGGACTGGACTTGGATGTGTCCTGATGCAGGAGCAGGCAGTGATCGCCAATGGATCACGTCAGTTGAGGCAGCATGAGTAGAACTACGCTACCCATGACCTGGAGTTAGCAGCAGTGGTCTTCGCTCTGAAGACATGGTGACACTATCTGATGGGCGAGCGCTTTACAGTCTTTTCTGATCATCAGAGTCTCAGGTACATCTTCTCGCAGAAGGACCTGAATCTGAGACGGCGGCAATGGCTGGAGTTCCTCTAGGACTATGACTTTGAGATGGTCTATACTCCTGGAAAGGGGAACGTAGTAGCCGATTCGCTCAGCAGGAGGAAGAGCATTCAGCTAATTGAGGAGGCGACGGAGCAGCTAGCCTCTTTGCAGATATCCTTCATGGATAGAGATGGAGCAGCCTTCCTTCAGTCACTCATAGTCACTCCTCCACTTCTACAGCAGGTTAGAGAGGCACAGCGTGGGGACGCTGACTATGAGATGCGGCGTGCACAGATATCCTCAGGACAAGAACCTGATGGTTTCTCCTTTGGAGTAGAGCACGACATCCTTTTCAGAGGACGTACCATGGTACCAGTCTCTTTACGGGAGGAGGTACTGAGAGAGTTTCACACTTCTCCATTGGCGGTACATCCTGGAGTGGCGAAGATGTACCAGGATCTCAGATGATAGAACTGGTGTCCAGGCATGAAGAAGGCTGTGGCAGAGTTCGTTTCTCGATTCCTCACCTGCCAGCAGGTGAAGGCAGAGCATCAGGTACCAGCAGGATTGGTACAACCCTTGGAGGTCCCGGAGTGGAAGTGGGATGGAATATCTATGGACTTGGTGACTGGACTTCCATGCACTTCCGGAGGTCATGACTCCATCTGGGTGATTGTCGACCGGCTCACCAAGCCGGCTCACTTTTTACCAATCAGAGAGTAGGGCTCAGTAGAGAGCTTGGGACGCCTTTACGTTTCAGAGATTTTGCGGCTTCACGGTGTGACATCATCTATCGTGTCCGATCAAGATGCTCGCTTTACTTCCCGGCTATGGAAGGGATTACAGGAGTCGTTCGGGACGCAGCTACGTTTGAGCATAGCCTTTCATCCTCAGACGGATTATCAGATGGAGAGGACCATTCAGACTCTCGAGGACATGCTCCGTGCATGTGTCCTAGACTTTGGTCGTAGCTGGGAGGACCACCTACCCATTATGGAGTTTGCGTACAACAACAGCTACCACTCCACCATCGGGATGGCACCGTACGAGGCGTTGTACGACCGACCTTGCAGATCTCCTTTGTGCTGGACTGACCCTGGGGAGTCAGCACTTGTGGGACTAGAGATGGTCCAGGCCACGACAGAGAAGGTCCGGTTTATCCAGGAGCGGATGAGGATAGCTCAGAGCCAGCAGAAGTCTTATGCTGACAGGAGTCGGAGGTCACTGGAGTTTGAGGATGGCGACCACGTCTTCTTGTGGGTCTCACCTCGACGTGGTATACAGATATTTGGCTGTGGTGGCAAGTTGTCTCCACGCTTCATCGGACCATTCTAGGTCCTTAGCAGGATAGGCGAGGTGGATTATCACCTGGCTCTACCACCTCAGTTGCACCGGGTGCACGACGTCTTCCACGTATCTCACCTGAGGAGATACGTGCACGACCCGACACACATCATTGACCATGGGGAGCTTGACGTTGACGATGGGGCGACTTTTACAGAGGTCTCGGTGGAGATCGAGGATCGACAGGAGCGGGTCCTACGTGGACGGTCGATTCCTCTAGTGTGCATCAGATTGCAGCACGGGAATCTCCAGGAGAGCACATGGGAGCGGGAGGCTCAGATGCATGCTCAGTACCCTCATTTGTTTCCCTACTTTTGATGTATTTTTACGAGGACGTAAAGCCCTGAGTTTGGAGTAATTTAAAGATCTGTAAAATTAATGGGAAATTTTTTCTTAATTTTCTTTGGAATTTTACAAGAGCGCGTTTTCTAACGGCACCTGATTCTGAGGCCCGGTGTGCCCAAAATCAATTTCCGATGTTTGGCTCAGGTACGTTCAGTGAACGAACGAGTGGGTTTTTCTAACTTTTGAACCGGTGCCCGGAATCGAATTCCGAGGGCAACGATGGAACCGCAGCGCCGGTAATTGCTTAGGAACTCCTGTGTCGGAGTTGCGTTTACACAAGTGTTGATAATAAAAATTGTGGAAGTTTATTTTATAATTACACTACAATTTTTATTATTTTACTCTAAGTGTTATCTCTTGATGGAAGTTGGGTAACCACCCAACCTCCCTTGGGAGGTTATAAGGGTGGTGTGGCCCACACGAACCCCACCTCTTCATATCCTCTAAAACCCCCCTCAACTCCCACTTTAATTATTTTAACTTAAGTTATAACCTATGACTTAAATGTAATGATTTAATGAGGTGAGTTGTGTGTGGTTATTGAATTTAAAATTCTTAAAATTCAATTGTGTTATTGTGTTAAAAAAATAAGAAAGAGTTTTTTTTATTCTTGTTAGGGTTTTGTATCCTTGGGAGAGTTGGGAAAGCATCTTCTTCTTCTTCATCTTCTTCAACCTCGACGAAGAACGAGAAGAACACCGTTCTTCAACGAAGAACTTCTCCGCCGAAGAACATGGTCCTTCCGCGACGCCGTATCCGCGACGCGACATTCTTCTTCCGCGTCGTCTCTTCCGCAATGGTTTTCTGCGACGAAATCGCCGTCAAAGAACTTCGAATCCTTGCTTCGCGATGTCGACGTTCTTTCCCCGCGATGCCGACTTCCGTGACGCTGGTCTTCCGCGGGTCGTCGACGAACTCCATTCCAGAACCGAGGTAGGGGATTATTGTTATTTTATTAAATATTCCGTTCTTAATTCTAGCATGTCGAACTTCGTGGTTAACTGACTAAATGTTATCGTTTAACAAGAGGGGGTCGGACCGCACAAACACGGCTTAACCCCCTCCTATGTTCATGTTTGTTCCCTTTCGGATGGAACGGGATGGCGTGGTGTCGTCGCACCACGCGGGAATTACACGACATGTATTGCGCGGCGCCGTCGCACCGCGCCGTGGAAACGAATTCAAGAACGTGACGTCGTCGCGCCGCGTCGAAGGAAATCGAAGGCGCCGCGGCCGGAGAGGGGCCGCGGCGGAGGGGTGTGGTGCCGTCGTACCGTGCCGGACGACAAGGACCACATCCAGTTCTGGGCCGCGGCGGAGCATGGTGACCGGCGGCCAGCCGGGCTGCCGGTGTCGGAGCCGGAAAGGGACTGGCCACTTACGGTCCCGTTGAGGAGGATCCGGCCGGCCAGGTCGGGGCGGCTAGAAATGGGGAAGCCAGGGGAATTAAATTCCCCCAGCCAGCATCAACGACCCCCATAACGAGGGGTGTCGCGGTTTCACAAGGGGGGCAGGCGCCCCCCCCCCCCCCCTCTTTTTTTTCAATTAGCTCGGCCGAAGCCAAGCTGGCAGTGCACTGGGCACGCTACCTCCAGCCGGACCGGCGCCTGGCCGGTCTTCCAGGCCGCGCCGGGCCATGCCGGGCCGGGCCGACCCTATGCAGGGTGGGTCGACCCGGTTCGGGCCAGCCGGGGGGGTCTCGGGCCGGGTCGGCCCGGGCCCGAAACCCCCGATCCCGAACTGTTTGGGTTCAAATGCCCATAACTCGGGCTACGGACCTCCAAACGACGCGCCGTCAACGGCGATGCGATCCTTGGATCAAGACGGTCATTTCGGTATATCACACTCAAGGTTTCGGAATACTTTGAGTTCGGCCAGGTTGGTTTGTACATGAAACCAACCGGGCCCTCGGAGCGGAAACGCTCATATCTTGAGCTACGGACGTCTGATTGACGTGCTGTCAGCTTTGTTGAGTTCCTCTTAGTGAGACAGTCCTTTTTGGCATACTCCACCCGAGGATTGGATGCAGGTGGAGTTTGGTCGGGTTGGTTTTTCCTTAAAAACAAACTGGGCCCCTGGAACGAAAAAGCCAATAACTCTCAGACCGGACATCCGATCGACGCGCCGTCTGCGACGTTGAGTTCCTGTTGAAGATACGGAACTTTTTGATACATCAACAATGGACTATGTGACAGTTGATGTATCAGCCTCTCGGATCATGGAGCGGACCCTCCCGAACGAGCTTGCTATGTGCGGGAACCCTAGAGCTGGCTGCGACTGCTACTGTGACTGCGACGACGACTGTGCAGTGATCCTTAGTGGATTCGATGATGACGACTACTGCACTCAGCGATCCTATGTGGATCAGTGCTACCGATCCTGTGTGGGTCCGATACTGTGTGGGTCTTTGCGGGGGTTAGTACCTATCGATCCTTTGTGTGTCCGACGACTTAGATGGATCAGTGATCATCTCTATCGTCCTCGAAAAGTATACTTGTGTGAGCTGAATCTTGTTTTCTTTCCTGTGTGGATTGTGTTGTGCTATCCTGTGTGGATTACGGTTTGCTTTCCTGTGTAGAATACGTTTACTTTCCTATGTGGACTGAGTTGTACTTGGGCTCGGAGGTTGGAGCGTATTGGAATTGATGACTTAGGTATATGTATGGGAATATACCTAAGCAGTGTCGGTTGATACTTCGTGATTGTATCTTTCCTTTGTGGTTTAACCTTTTTGGATTTTGGGAGACCTTCGGGAGTCTCGGGGTCCCTACTGAGTATCTTATACTCACCCCTGCACGGGCTATGCCCGCACTACGTTGTGTTGGTTGCAGACGACGGACAGAGTTGATCGTTGTTGACGTTGCAGAGCAGGATGGTACCTGGAGGTGGACCACTGGGCAGGACGTACTCGGACCGGACGGCAGGACCTGAGGAGCAGTGGAGCTATCTGTACCCACCCTTCAGGTGGGATTTCCAGTGGACAGCTCGGCGTAGCATCTTTTACATTTCAGTTTTTGTTTTCCCTTTCGAGTTGTACTTTACTTTCAGTTTGGGTTTGTATACTGTCCCATTTACTTTTCCGCACTTACTATTGTACCAGTTTTTTACTTAGTGTTTACATTTCCGCTTGTTTACTCTGAGATTCTTGTTTACTTTACAAAGGCAATGCCTTCCCTTTTTACCGGAATTTACGCCTTGGTGCTAGTCGCCAGCCCCTGGCCTATGGAAGGCGGGCTTGGGGTAGTCACGACACAGGCCCCGAGGACGGGTCGTGACACATAAATATATTAGATATCATATATAAATACATTGTTATATTAATGGCCACCTTTGAAGGTGTTAGAAGAATGTTGAACAATCATCGTTTCGGGAGGCAGAAATTCGCCATCCACAGAAACAGTATGTTCTTTAACCATTAGATGCAGGTGTGTCTAAGTATAGCTCGAATAAATCTTATAAAAATATCCTAGTATATTGAAGATACTGTATTTGATACAAAATAAATTAATAAAAAGAGTTTAGGGGGTTGGAGAAGCAAAATAAAACAAAAGGACACAAGTGAAGACATTACATTAAAATCGGGTAACTCCCTTTGGTTTGAGCTCAAAGGCTTCCTTGAGAATACTTCTGCCCAAAGTGAGGCTTCATGGAGTAAGATAGGGAATTGGAGAGACAAAATTGGCAGGGGTTGGCCGAGCCAAAGCCTTTGGGAGTGTGGGTAAGGAGGTAGAGGTGGGGGCCTTTTATAAGAGGAGAGGAGGGGCACTCTTCTAAAGTTACAAAATTTGACCTTATTTACAAAAGTGTTTCGGATTTTAAAGGTCCAAAATATATTTCTTTCAAGGATAAGGTGATACAGGTTCGAAATACACTCATCCAATAGGTTTTGGACATGTGTAGGTATTATATATTACATTATCTTTCCATTTTATTTAAATTGTTAAATAATGAGGTTATCACTGTATCATCATGATGTCATAAATAATTTAATTTATTTAATGTCTAAAAATTATAAAAAAATACTATTATGTAGGAAATCGTTTTATCTTTCCAATGACTATTTATAGTCAAAAATATTACTTGTATAACCCCATGTGAAAATTTTTTTAGTAAACCATTTCATGTTTGTGTCATTTTTACTTAAACATTAAATAAAAAGATATTTATGTCATTTTCCAACCAAAGTGGCTCCATGGGGTCCCCAAGTTGACCCATGGATTTTCTTGGTCCTCCATGACACATCAAATGGGGGTAGGACATGTGTCTAGGTCATTTCATTTTAATAAAATATTATTCTTACCATAAACTACACAAATTACCTCTAATCGCGATTAAAAACATAATAAGTTACTATTCACATAAAAATTTGTTTTTATCCCATTGAACCACATTTTAATTATTAATGACAACCATGTATGTCTGATTTTTGAAATTCAAAACACAAAGATGGAAAAATTTCATTTAAATGGAAAAATCAGTTTTTATAAGTACCACTTAGTGGTTTCACTATTCATCAAAAATTGAAGTTTTTCAGAAAAATCCCAAAAATTCACCCTAAGCTATATTTGATATTCTGAATTAAAAAATGAAGTCTATTTTACAAAATTCAAAACATATAAGTCACATTAATTATTTTAATAATTAATTCCTGTTTTCAGAGAAAATAGCGTGTTTTTATGAAACAATAAGTATCAAACGATTGACACTAGTTTAAGTCAGATTTCAAAGTGAAATTAATTCCAACGACCACTATTGGATTTAATGGTAAAAATATATTCTAATTTCACTTTAAAACCAATTAAGAAGATAATCTAATCGTATAAATAAATTAGATTAAAAAGTCGTTTTGAATTAAAATACAACATTTTACACTATTCATTAAAAAATGAACTTTATCGGAAAGATTCCAAAAATTTATAAAAAGTAAATTTTGATGTCCCAATTCTTAAGAAGAGTTTTATTTGGTCCAATAGAATGTATAAGAGTGAAAAAAACTATATTTAATGACGGTTCACCATCAAAAGGCGATAAGTGAACCTTTAGTGAAAACTAGGGCATATACGCCTAAAATTGAATTCTTTCTGTATTTTAAGCCTTTATCATTTATTGGATAAATGTAAAAAAATTTAGAAACATATATAATAATATTTCAGTTATTTCTATCCATTCCCGCCAATACAACAGATACATGTTAACTACCATTTAAACTAATATTATTTTATTATCAGAGTGCAACGTAAGATTCCCAAGAAACACGTTGTTGTGTGTTGAGTACGCCATAGAGCATAGCGTCCCCTTTAAAGTAATATTAATATTTTATTCACAAATATGGATAAATATGAAAATGTCATATTCTTTATTTACCTGGTGTGTTACATCCTTCCCCCCTTTTGGGAATTGCGTCCTCGCAATTTTTAAAATTGAGCTTGGAAACATCTTTGAAAGTCCCACATCAGAACAAGAGTCGGTAAAACAATCACTTTAAAATAAAGGAAGATAAGTATAGAGGTCACCATAGTTAACCAATACTAGGATTCCATGTAGAAAAACATGGACATTGAAGAAAAGGCAAAGGGTCATGTTCTTGAGGGAGAGTGATAGTAAACATGTATAGGAGAAAGTTAACCATAAGAAAATCACAAACTTGTGATGGGTTAAACGGTATTCAATTCCCCAGTAGGAAAACTTAATAGGGAACATTTTTGTTTTAAGTTACATTTTATTGAGGAATTTATTCATAAGGAAACATAATCACTTATCATGTTGACTTTCAACTTTTACTAGATTCCTTAATCAAACTCATATTTTTTTCCAAAAGATGAGTATTTAGGGAGACCTGTTCGCATTAAGAGTAACATAATCAACTTCTAGAGAATCACTTAATCCACCAAAGAGAACTATATACTTCACATGTATTTAGGATTTAACCAAAAACAAAACCAAAAAGGTTAGTACAAGGTCAGATAATTTAGAAAAGGATAACCCTTTAAAAAGAAAATCAATGCTTAATCTCCAAAATTTTTCCAACAAAACCCAACGTTCAACGAGGACCATCCGATAAACAATTTGTCCATAAAATTCTTCAAAGTAAACCAATCTAATATTGAAACCCAAATATTTGAATTATTTAGTCACATAGTCTTCCAAGTTAAATCGTAAAATTTATCTCTAAACAACATCAGTTGCTCCTAAAGTCTTGTATTGAAAAGTAATTAACCTAATCACATATCCTCCATGATAGGTTAATCATTTTCATAAATAACCCAAAATCAACTTACTCTTAATTCAAAAAATCATATAACTAAAAATAATCAGTCAAACTAACTAGGGACTTCACGTAGTCCAGTGGTAGGCGATAAATATCATCCACACTTTGGTTGTGGGTTCGATTCCCACAGCATTGTCCAACGCAATGGGTAGTCACACGTTCTGTGTGTTGTCCTTTTTCCAAAACTATATAATTCTCAAATCATTCCCCAAAAAGGGATAAAATCATCAAAAATAACCATAACATAATTTATCCTCAATTTTATCTCATGTCTTTCACTTCAATCATAACATATAGTAACCCATAATTACCTCAAAAGTAAGGATCATATAAACCCAAATGGTTCTTTATAACTATGTCAAAAAAAGAAAAGATAACTATTCCTTGAATAAAATATGCATATATTAAACATCAGGGTTACGCATAATATAAAATTTCCTCTAATGTAACCACATCATCAAAATAGACTTAATACTCTTAAGAATTTCACCATAACTCTTGAAGCCCTTATATGTTGACATCTTACTCATTAAATATTCTTCATGATACATTAACCATTCCTTTCCAACTTATTCCGAAATACCTCTTTCCTACAAACAAAATCATGAATCATATCCTAAGATTCCAAAATCGGAAAACAATAGTCATGAAATAATACATACCTTTGATTGGTCATTGTCAGTTTCTTCATCCTCAATCGGAATGGCATTAGGTATTGGCAAACAAAAATTTTTACGCTCTTGGTGATCCCATTCACGAAACTTCTTCATAGGACATGTGTTTTCATAATGACCATGAAAACCACATTTAAAACATTCAATTAATCCCTCAGAAAGAACTTCTTTCCCTTTCCTCGAGTCAACTGGATGCTTCCTTTTTCCATGGAAGGTTCTTGCTTTATGACCTTCAATTCCACATCTATAGCATATTTATGTCCCTTTGAAACATTTTCCTAGGTGTTTCATTCCACATCTTTGACACATAGGTTTTTGAACACACTTACCTTTATGATTATTACCTGTACTTCCGTAGGGATTTGTTTCTCGCATAAATTATGCCTTATAAAAAATCACCAAGGTTTAGGTGGTCAATCATGACTCTAGATAGTTGGTTGAGGATAATCACAAGAGTTCTCATTGCAGCTCCCATATCATTCAGTTGCTTCCTCAAAAAACTGTCACAGTTTCCTTCACATCCACTGTTACTTTGGTGCCTGCTAGATCCATCCATTTACTAAAACCAAAAAGGTCAGTGTCAGTATATCAAAAAAACCATCATGTACTAATGAGGAAGATAAACACTAAGATATACTTACTCATTCACTTTATCTACAACTAGGAATATTTCTGAAATCCTAACCATTATGGTAATGCCACTTATGCTTAAAGAATACCCTAACCTCTAATGTTATCTAAACCGACCTTTGATACCAACTATAAGGCCCCAGCCTTAAACCTTACTTAATCTTGAGTTATTACAAGATTAAACATTGAGGATCTTTTCTGGTTTAGAGTTTTAGAGAATTAGATCCTGAAACTTGCATTACATTCCACATTTAAACAAAGTGGTTACATAAAAGATAGTATTCATTCTTCACATCAACGGAAACATATTCAAAATAAAACTTGGATTCTTTCTTGACACATCCTTGATACTATCATCACATCATGTAACTTTCCCTTGACCTGTGAAAAACATTTCAAAAACTTGGGATAAGCATTAAAAGCTCAGTAAGGGTTATAAAAATATGGAAAGGAAACATGAGTTCATATATACATTAGAATGAAATCATACATTACCCATAAAACATAGTCACTTTAACATACCTCATCAAATCATGAATAAATCATAAAAATAATAAGACATAAAAGGTAACTTGAGGAATTCATAACATTCTAACGTAGGGAGTAACCCTCTTGGTTACGTTTGGAATACCCATCATTGTATATTCCCTAAATATCTTCGGAGAAACCTTATCGTTTCACTACTTCACGTTACCCAATGCATTGGAGAGCTATATCGGGCTCACCCGCCCTTAGTTTATCACGGAACCACCCGTCTTCATAATAATGCCAAAGAACCTCAACATAATTGTATCACATAAAACATGCATAAGGGAAACATAACATTTCCACCTTTCAATCACAAGATATCAATACAACACATTGATATAAAAACATTATGAAAACCATTTTCAATACCAAAATAAAATAAAAGTAAAACATGGTATTTATTTTTCTTTTAAAAAGAATTTATGTCTTGTAGAGGAAGCCGAAACTCAAAAAATGGTCATGGCGGCGGAGAAGTCGTTGTCGCCGCATACGTACAAAAAAACATTCCCTTTTTTCGTTTAGTAAATGCTTCATATAAAAAATATTCCTTTTGAATAAACGTAAAGTTCAAAGGGGTTTATACACCATATAAAAGAAGGTTGTGTATAAAACAAAATATTCCTCATTGAAAGGAGATTGAGACGAAGTCCTATACAAAGACGGTGTCCTTGGTTTAAGGATAAATCAATTACATAATTATGTGTGAAAAACGAATACACCAAATATAAGTGGATATTAAGTGTAAAATAATCAAAGTTCATTCACACATATTCAAAGGATGACATATAAAATAACTACATGTTGATCCCAAAGAAATCGAAATTGGGGTAAGAAGTTCCCTTGACAGCCTAACGGCGTCACATCAAAATGAGTTGATGAGAGATAAAAAAAGGTTATCTCATCACTTGAACATAAAATTTACATCAATAAGGATATATGAGAACATATCCCAACATAAAAATATGTAAATTAAAAGACCCACCAAAATAAGTCTTTTAAAAATTGGAGGGTGAAAGGTTCCTTTACCGACATGGGTATCTTTCGAAACATACACCTCGTGAAAGAAGGACAATACAACATTGATTTAAATACTCATAAAGAAAGTATATTTCACAATCAGTAATATAATGGTCAGTAAATACACCACTCAAAGGAAATTATCGTAAATGTAGCATAAATCTCACGGGAATAAAAGTGAGATGAAAAATCCCTTACAAAAACTCGGCAGCCTAACGACGCCACATAAAACTTACAAAAATGGATTGATGAGATCAAATAGGGTGTATCATCATATTAACTTAAAGTTTATATAGATAGATATATAAAATAACATCCCCCAACATAAAAAGGGGATCTTAAAATAAGTTACATAAAGGAGAGTACTTAAAAAGAAAGAGAGAGGTTAGATCTCTTACGAAAATTTGGCAGCCTAACGGCGCCACTCAAAACTTCCAAAATGGATTGATGAGAGAGAATAGGGTCTACCATAACATGAACATAAAAATTACAGTAAGATTAATATAAAATAACATCCCAATAACAAGAATGATGAGCTTTAAAAGGAAAGGCATAAAAGAGTGTACTTAAAAAGAAAGAGTGGAGTAGGTTCCCTTACCTCAAGTCCAACTTGTCTTGTTTGTTTCTTTATATTCCAGAATAATAAACTTTGGTAAATTAATAATTGCCTAAGTACCTCCTTTAGAGATTATTATTCAGTTCATATCACATATTATAATGTTATAATAATTGTTTAATAATGTTAGTCCATATCAGACGTTTTTGCCGATGTTTGGTACATGAGTCAAAAATGAACTTGTTTGAAAAAAAATTGCCCATGTAGTTATAAGTAAATAATTTAAAGCATAGTATTAGTGATTAAAATATCATATATATCCGGTAAATATTCATTTTATACTATTCCATATCATTTGGAGATAAAAAACAAAAAGCACCATTCATGGAGACGGTAGGCCGTACGTACGCATGAACGCTACTTTCATTTTTTGTCATATTAATGGAATTAAAAAAAAATGATAGATATATATATATATGTTATAATTCCAGAATGATATCCATAATTTAGATGTAATATATTACATATATATCCATTATATATATATACTTATAATATTACATAACATTTTGAGATAAGAAATGAAATGTACCGTTCATGGAGACGGTAAGCCGTACGTACGCATGAAGGCTACTTCCATTTCTATTTCATATTTAATGGAATTAAAACATAATGATACAAAATAGTATTTTAAATCCAGTATGGTATCATATATAATATCATTAAATGTATCCTTTATACGTACCACATATGGTATTGACGAATCAAATCACTTTGAGGGGGCGGTAGTCCGCACTTCCTTAAATGAAGATATCACGTTTACCCATAATGGAAACCATAAAGGTACACCATAAATGAAAAATAAAGAATATTAAGTAAAACATAAACATATTAGATATCATATATAAATATACTATCATCTTAATGGCCACCTTTGAAGGTGTTAGAAGAATGTTGAACAATCATCGTTTTGGGAGGCAGAAATTCTCCATCCACGGAAACAGTATGTTCATTAACCATTAGATGTAGGTGTGAGTAATTGTAGCTCGAATAATTCTTATAAAAACATCCTAGTATATTAACGATACTGTATTTGTTACAAAATAAATGAATAAAAAGAGTTTAGGGGGTTGGAGAAGCAAAATAAAACAAAAGGATACAAGTGAAGACATTACCTTAAAATCAGGTAACTCCCTTTGGTTTGAGCTCAAAGGCTTCTTTGGGAAGACTTATTCCCAAAGTGAGGCTTCAATGAGTAAGAGAGGGAAGTGGAGAGACACAATTAGCAGGGTTTGGCCGAGACAAAGGCTTTGGGAGTGTGGGTAAGGAGGTAGAGGTGGGGGACTTTTATAAGAGGGGAGGAGGGGAACTCTTGTAATGTTACAAAATGTTACTTTATTTTCAAAAGGGTTTCGGATTTTAAAGGTCCCACATTGATGTATTTCGAGGATAAGGTGATAAGGGTTATAAATACACTCATGCAATAGGTTTTGGACATGTTTAGGTCTTAGATATTACATTATCTGTTCATTTTATTTAAATCGTTAGATAATGAGGTCATCGCTGCATCATCATGATGTCATAAATAATTTAATTTATTTAATGTCTAAAAATTATAAATAAATAATATGATGTAGGAAATATTTTTTTCGTTCCAATGACTATTTATAGTCAAAAATATGACTTGTATAACCCCATGTAAAAATTGTTTTATTAAAACATCTCATGTTTGTGTCATTTTTACTTTAACATTAAATAAAAAGATATTTATGTCATTTTCCAACCGAAGTGGCTCCATTGGGTCCCCAAGTTGACCCATGGATTTTCTTGGTCGTCCATGACACATAAAATGAGGGTAGGACATGTGTCTTGGTCATTTCAGTTTATTAAAACATTATTCTTACCATAAACTACACTAATTACCTCTAATCGCGATTATAAACCTAATAAGTTAATATTCACAAAAAAATTATTTTTATCCCATTGAACCACATTTTACTTCTTAATGACAACCATGTATGTCTGATTTTTGAAATTCAAAACACAAAGATGGAAAATTTTCATTTAAACGGAAAAATCAGTTTTTATAAGTACCACTTAGTGGTTTCACTATTCATCAAAAATTGATGTTTTTCAGAAAAATCCAAAACATTAACCCTAAGCTATATTTGATATTCCAAATTCAAAAATGAAGTCTATTTTAGAAAATTCAAAACATATAAGTCACATTAATTAATTTAATAATTAATTCCCGCTATCAGAGCAAATAGCGTGTTTTTATGAAACAATAAGTATCAAAAGATTGACACTAGTTTAAGTCTGATTTCAAAGAGAAATTAATTCCAACGACCACTATTGGATTTAGTGGTAAAAATATATTCTAATTTCACTTTAAAACCAATTCAATATATAATCTAATTATATAAATAAATTTGATTAAAAAGAGGTTTTGAATTAAAATACAACATTTTACACTATTCATTAAAAAATGAACTTTATCGGAAACATAGAAAAAATTTACACAAAGTAAATTTTGATGTCTCAATTCTTAAGAAGAGTTTTATTTGGTCCAATATAATGTATAAGAGTGAACAAAACTATATTTAATGACGGTTCGCCATCAAAAGGCGATAAGTGAACCTTTAGTGAAAACTAGGGCATATACGCCTAAAATTGAATTCTTTCCGTATTTTAAGCCTTTATATTTAATTGGATAAATGTAAAAACATTTAAAAACATATATAATCATATTTTAGTTATTTCTATCCATTCCCACCAATACAACGACTACATGTTAACTACCTTTTAAAATAATATTATTTTATTATTAGAGTGCAACGTAAGATTCCCAAGAAACTCATTGTTGCGTGTTGGGTACGCCATCGAGCATAGCGTCCCCTTTAAAGTCATATTAATATTTTATTCACAAATATGGATAAATATGAAAATGTCATATTCTTTACTTACGTGGGTTGTTATAGCTCAGATGCTCAGTAAGGATAAAAATATAGAAAAATCATTCATAAATAAGCATAAACATTTAAGGCAATGTATAACTAAAACAAAAGCCTTTTAAACATGAACTTCAGAATAATATGGAAAATATAAAATGAAATAATGCCATTTACATAATCACATGGATATTATACTAGTCGAATAATCACATGCAATATTAATAACCACTTTCATAATGATGGAATGCATAATGCCACACTATCATAACCACATAGCCAAGGCCTCGTGCCAAGACTACAAATAAGATTTTGTCAAAGCCTTATTAAAAGACACTAATTTGTCTCATGAGACCTACCGATGCATCGAGGAGCTATAGCGGGATCCACCTGTCACTTATTAAGTCCAATGCATTCCTCATATGAACAGGTTTAAACATAACATAAACATTCGTATTAAAACTAGCATATGAAATGTCAATACATTCTTCATAAACCATGAATGGTATAAAAATAACACATCCACAGTCAAAAATATCACAAAAACATCAATACAATATGGAAGTTTGGTATCATAACAAATCAACTCCAAATAAACATAAAATCCATCAATGGATGTTGACATAGATGAAATTGAAACTCTTTTTAGAGAAATATCTCTTCATATTTTAAATCATTTAAGAGTCACATAATTATAAAATAAAAATTTTTCTTTGAAATTTTTTTTATTAGCGTGTAAGGGAAGCTTTGAGGATTTTATAACAGTGGAAAATAGCCGCACCCGCTGTATAAGATAAAAAACATTCTTACCTTAATTCTGTCGAAATGGTTAAAAAGCACCTTGTTTGGAAAACAACGAAAAGATTCCTTTATAAACCTCTTATAAAAATTAAAACAAGGTTATAAATGACCTTAACCCATATTCTTGTAAATAGTAAAAATGTTTTGAAATGCATTTTTAAAAAACATGGATGCAGATGATAATGAAGTCCCAGTAGATTATTACATATAAACAGCCTCGGAAAATGAAGAGATTGTGAAGGAAACACTTACCTTGTACTTTTCCTTGGTTGAGGGTAGGTTAACCTCCTGTATAATGGTTAAATAATTTCTATTAAATTATAAAATAATCATATACATTATTGGGATATCATATATGATCTTTTACCATTGCTTTGTTAATAATATCTTAGAATTATCGTCGTTCTGGGTGTTGACTTACTCATATTCTTTTATATGTTTTGTTACATAAGTCGTGTTTGTTATGGATATGTTGTATCTTATTGATATCCAGAATTATATCAAGTCCATAAAGATTATTTTTAATCATCAAATAAGAATTATACTTGAATGGATACGATGAAGAATGAATCTCATCGCGTTCCTGGAGATGGTAGTCCCTACGTACGCACGAGCGACAATATCATTCTTTTGATATTAAAATAATATATAATTGGATGATATATCATATATAAAGAATAATTATAATTCTATATGTATTATTTAAATGAATTAAACATCATTATTATACCCATCCAAATAATAATTTATTGAATAACAACTACACCAAGACGTGGAGACGGTAAGCCGTACGTACGCATGTATGGTGACATGTCATTCAAAGGATGTATTTAATACTGAATATGATTGTACCATATTTATAATAACATCATAGTATATATAAGATACTGGAGTTATTATTTTAGAATGGAAATAACAAAGAAAGAAGAAGTTGAAGAAGAAAGGAACATGAAAGAGGGTGGTGAAAAAATTACCTCTTCTTCGGGTTCTTCCTTTTGATTTGATCAAAAGGGATCTTTAGGTTGGCATTATGATCAAAATAAGGCCTATAGGTTGAATTTAGGGATGTTTATAGAGTATTTGGACAGGGGTTGTCCGAGCCAAGAGGCTTTGAATGTGTGAATTAGTGGGAAGGGGGAGTGCCCTTTTATAAGAGGGGTGAGGGGAACATTTGGAAAAGCAATAAATATTATTTTATAATAAATTCATATTCAGGTTCTAATGGATCCAAAGTGTGTTATTTAAAGTTTAAGGTGGGTATGGGTCGAAAAACACTCAACCAATATAATTTAGACAGCTTTGGGTCCTTATTGTAACCTTATCTTTTAGTTTTAACTCTTAGTTAATTAGTTTGACACTTACCATGTCACTTTGTATTTTTGTATTATATAGTTAATAAACATACTATATACCTCCAAGCGACCCCCAAAGTGGTCCATTAATGATACAACTATCATGAGATAGATCTCTTGGATGATCCTTAGATTTCTAGAAATTGAATATCAATTAATAATATAATATTTGTTTTTAAAACTCTTTTATGTCCATTTTGACACTATTTGGAAAATTGATTTTTGTGAAAATCATAACAGAACTTTTACTTCAAAAAAGTCAATTAAATCAATCCTAACATGCAATATTAACCTATAAAATTATTTTAATTCATAAAAAGTCTAAAATTATATTTATATTGGTATTTATAATATCAATTATTTTAATTTTTCACTATTATGGTAATTACTGCATTATCATTGTGTCATAAATAAATTAAATTATTTAATGTCTAGAAATTATAAATAAAATTTTATTATGTAGGAAATCATTTTATCTTTCTAATGAATATTTATAATCGAATTTATCTTATGTGTAACCCTATATTAAAAATGTTTTAGTTGTAAAACATTGATTTTACCTCTTTTAACTCTTCTTTGAATTAAATAATAATAAATGTCCTAATCTAATCCAAGTGGACCAAAGAGGTTCACATTTTATTCCTAAGGTTGTTTTTGGTCGAATTAAGCTTATCCAATAGAATTAGGACATGTGTCAGGGTAATATTAATATCATTTTTACACTTAATTATCGTATTTACTTTTAACTGTGGTAAATAAAAGTAAAAAGTTACTATTCACCAAAAATTATTTTCATCTCATTGAACCACATTTTAATACTTGATATTAACCGTGTCTCTCTGATTTTTGAAATTCCACTCACAGAAGCGGTAAAATTATGTTTTATGAAAAATTCAGTTTTTTAACTACCTCTTAGTGGTTTCACTATTCCTCAAAAAATTAGGTTTTTCAGAAAAATACCAAAAATTCACCCTAGGCTAATTTCGATATTCCGAATCCAAAAATGAAGGCCATTTTGAAAAATAAAATTTATAAATTCCAAAAAGTGGGTATTACTATTCATAACAGCTAGTTTGATTGGTTGTGGTGTGTTAGAACTCGATGTTGCGTACAACACACGCTATTGCATTATTCAAAGAGAAACGTACCGTAGAAGCTTGGGGTGTTATAGGATATGGATTGTGTATCTATGAATAATGTTCCTAGACACTCTCATATATTCCACTTGTTTCCATAAGATCTGATCCAAGGGAATAGAACACCCTTATAACACCTTTTCCTAGTGGTCATGTATCTCAAGAGGACTCTCCTAAATGTTTTCATCAAAATCACTATCGATCTAATACCAATTAATGATTTGGGAGTGCATGGGATGATAGTGGTAGATATGTGATACATAGAAAACATCATGTGTTCAGATCACCTTTGGGGGATGTTCTATATGATATTCCATGGATAGAATAAGATAAAACACTTAAAAAATCCCTAGGAATTGTGGAGGAAGATTACTCCCTCGACTAAACATTCACATCCCATGATGAGGAGTATCCTTAATGAACTTGTGGTATAAAAAGTGAATATCTATAGATCTCCACCTATGACCATTATAGTAATTTTGTTGATTTTAAACTGATTTAATGTTATATTGAACTTCTTAGACAGTATTTGTTGTGTTATGTGCTAGTTTGGGCCCAAAAGGTTTTGACTCTGCAACCCCACACAATAAAAATGTATATAAGTATGGTCGTTTATAGAAATCCTCAAAATGTATCATTCCATTAGTGGGGTGAAAATTATTTTTGTATATAAACTCATCCAAGGAAACATTCCTCATCCATGAAGCTCCAAAATATAAGAAAAAATGACATAACATGTCCTCAAGAGTTTAGATAGTATCCTATATTTTACCATAGCTATAAGGATGAAAAGATGTTCTAAGGATGAACTGGGATCCAAAATCATGTAGGATACCACTTCACACCCTTGAGATAAAAATTGTACCATGATTAGATATGATCATTACTCGGATTCTATGGATACTCACCACTTCATCCTGGTACTAAGGTGAAAACATTACATTAATATATACTCCCAAGTCACTATATAGCGGGTTATTGTTTTTTAAATGGTCAATTATAACCCATATCACATCATAGCCACCCTACTGTTAAGGTAAAACAAATAATGGTGTCCATTGAGATATCTTCCTAATAACACTAAGAAGTAGCCAATTTCTAGGAAAACCCTTTCGGAAAAAGATGTCCAACTGTAACCTTATAGAAGACCAACCATAGAGACAGAAAAACTTCAACAACACTCTTTATCCCAAGCCAACAAAACATCCTTCTAGACCATGGTACTTCTTCATCACACCAAGATTTATTACCAAGGGTGAGTTTTGTAACTGATGAAGAACCACCTCAAGCATCACAAAATGGAAAAAATCATCCTTGGGAACAACACCTAGGTTTTTTCATCCTTATAACAACCATAAAGTACATCCCCAAATACAACTCAGTCTCTCCATACCTCCACTTCTAAAACTCCCAACTGGGACTCCACTAACCTTTTCCCCACAGATGACTACACTATCATCTAAAAAGGACAAAATATATGGATAAGATCTACTATATTATGTTTCATCACTAATATCTCTTCTATATATCTCTAGGGATCGCTAGATTCACGCATGACATCACTATGTGACTTCCTACTCAGTGAATCAACAACAACATTGCCCTTTCATGATGTATATGAAATATAAATATCTTAATAATGTTATAAAACAATCCACTATCTCTACTACATGTTTATGTCACTCTAGTAGAATACATTAACTAGGATCTTATGATCATTAAAAACCACCAAACACTCACTAATTTGGTAATGTATTTATAACTTCAATGAAAACAAGAATGTTGTCAACTTTAGATCATGGGAGGAATAATTACACACATGAGGATATAAATTCCAAGAACCATAATAAATAGGTCATGTATAATATATTAGAAATAATCCCATTCTAAGTGGTGATGTTTCATAGAAAACCTCTAAAAGTACTCCCTCTTTTGGTTGATGAAAAATTGGATCTCTGGAAAGCGTTTCCTTCAGAAGCTCAGAAGCTTCCTGACATTGATCAGTCAACAAGAATGTGTGGTCAATAATGGGAAAGGTTTACAAAGGATATAAAACCTAATATAAATTATTTATGAACATCCTACGACACCCTACAGGGAAAAAGAAACATTTAACCTCTCTAACTATCTTGGGTGACGTCCGTGAAACAACTAAATCGATATTTGAAGGATCCATTGAAAATCCTCACCAGGACATGACATACCCCCTGAAATGAACATCAAAATCCCAAATATGATACTTTGAAAACCTTAAAACTACTAATATCGATGAATGACCTCGAAAAAACTTTGCAGATGCACTCCACTCTCTTCCATAGTTGTGGATTGCACAAGGATTTTGTTGTTAAAACCACCAAGAACCACTCAAGGAATTATCTAAACCCTTAATTCACCAAAATAATGAACATTACTAGATAACCCATAATTACTAATGACATCAAAGAGAACTCATAATTACCATATCAATATAATAGTTTAGTCTTCAATGCATCAGAATAGTTCAACCACATCTGATGATATCCCAACCATATATTAATCATATAGAACCATCTTGCTCCTTTTTTATTTTTTAATAAATCCTCGATCTGTGAAGAATGACATCATATATTTATTATATCTTCGTTCATGTGATTATAATCAATAAAAATACAAAAAATCCCATAATCCTTTTTTAAAACTAAATATGTTCACCCCAAGGTGACACGTTCAGCTGAATAAAGCCTAATACAAGTATACCACCATGTTATAATCTCATATCTCAATACTTATTTGGTTCCATCCAATATGGAGACATAGATATTAAAGAAATCCACTTATATATCTCCACCACAAAATAAATATCTTTTTTAGGGGTTAATGTCACAACCTTCCTAGAGAAAACATCTTAGTACTCTTCCACATCCCTTGAAATCACCATTGGTTAAACCTCTAATGTACTCATAATCTGCTCAACCATCAAGGAAGACATGGAAATAACATGATTCTAACCCATAAAAGTTTGTTTCTCACCAATGAAAACGTAATAATTTTCATCAACATCATAGGATTCAATATTTCTCCAAAATAAAATCATAATAGACTATAATGAATAAATAAATTACACACTTAGGGTGTTTTTATATTGATATATCCATAAACACAGGAAGTTTCTCCTTATGCGATGTTACCCCAGAACTATCTCCCAATCTCTACATTCTCCATATATATAATATCAAACTAAAATTTTCATATCCAATTATAAGGTAATTGGATGAATTTCCACCTAAATTCTGAAAATCATGGAATGAGGGTGGTTATATGAAGGAGTGAGTATATTCTAAATAAAATAAGGTATTCACCCAAGTACAAAATATGTAAAGCTACTTAAAAAACGTTTGTATCACTATGAAATAGAAATTATAGGTTATTCAACTATATATAGAATACTCCACAACCTATATGACTTGGCCAGAATCACTTCCATGGACACACTCCATTAACTAAGAAACTGGAGCATCTCAGGGATGTAATATTCTAACCCCATCCCCTATCTGTTAATCCCTAGATGGAAACTGCTATATCTTCTTCCAGGACTATAATTTCTTTAATGTAGGGAACTAATATAAACACATAGTGGATGATGTTTTCTATGAAATTTTGGGAAATCTAACCATTTATGGCCGCATCCCCCAAATAAAAAAATTAACAGATCCCATGGACTCATCCTGAGTGTCTCCACTCATATTAACATATGATGATGAGGGCTGGGACTATACCATAGTTGAGTGAATGATATACTTTATATGGTAATATGAATCCCATACCGTAACTCTACTTCATGGATATTATTGAAGAATCCCTTCTCATGGAAATTAGGTTATAACATGTATCTTGTAAATTAAATTTTCATTCTCTAGTACCTACAGATATGTCGACAATATAAATAGGGTGATTTGGTGTTGGATCTATAGATAAAAGGCCTCCTCAATATTCACTAACATGGCCTCTTAATCCGTAAATGGGTCTAATGTATAATGGATATGGGTCCAGAAATATATCTTGAACTCCTATATGATATAAATCCCCAATCAATGTTTATTCAGATTTCGGAAACCTGAAATATTCCTGGTTTAATAAATAAACTCTACATGAATTTGATCTATGAACTTCTCTCATGAGACCTTTGATACTTTTTGATCTTTGAGGAACAAGATCCATCACTCCCTGACTACTCAAGGACGTATCCTCACTACTAACAAAACCAAGTGATCCTTCTATGAAAAGATCAATCTAAATCCAATATCAAATTCTTTTATCCAATATTCTACCATTGAGTCTGAAATGGATCACTAGAAATTTTAGAGAATCTTGAACAATAACCCTAGATGTTTCCTCGTCAATGTTTCTTTATCATCAACCTCTATAGTATGGGGATCTAATATAATTTCTCATTTAACATCCTCAGTATGAACATGATAGGTACAATGACCTGGATCCATACCCACAAAATAAAAAATGGATAGGGACCCCTAAACCATGAATATAGAATATTTATGACTGATCAGTTAATTTTTTTAATTATTTAATGTTAAACCTGATCCTAATGTATTTCTAATTCAAACATTGGTGAAAAGAATAATGGACAATGATCCTTTCCTCGGTATTTACCCCACAACCAAGGTCACTTTTCTTAGAATAAATAATAAACATAATTGTCAAACATTAAATTATTGAGATCCCAACATAACTGTAACATAGTTAATCTCCCTTGTTTACATTTCCCACTAAACATAATAGACATATCAACTATACCCACCCATTTATCTTTACTTATGACTATCTCTTAAATAAATCTTATCCCTTCACCTGAACCTTTGATACAACTCTATCATAACCTCATCCCCCCAAAAGGTAACCGTCATAGTCCATTAATGAGACAAGGGAGAAATTTAACATGAATCCCACCTCTAAAAGTCCATAGACTAGTGACAAGCACTGAGGGTATATTATACAAGTGGAAGGAATTAACCTATGAAATAATATAAGGAATGATAGATAATATAATAAAACCCAAACCACTCATTCTCAGGATAAAGGTAAAAAAGGGACCATTTTTTTAAAAATGCACAATATATTTAATAGAGAAAAATAAAATAGGATTTCATGAGTCTGAAAGATGGAATATTATTACAATCTTTTTCATAAAAAGGAATAAATTCCCCAAGAAAATAATCCAAGCATGTAAATCTCTAGTTGACTCCCTTGTTGGAAAGACCATTAGCTACCATATTTGCTTCATGAAAAGAATGCGTGATAATTAGTTGGTTTTAGAAATCAGATAAAGAAAAATCATCCAATGAGAAGTAAGTGTCCAGGAAAGCTTCACCACAGCCTTCTAGATATCATGGAAAATAGTTGTTGAGTCACATTCAATCCAAATATTATTCCATCATTTTTCATTTGCAAAGACTAGAGCGCAGATGACCCCAATCATTTCCACTTTTAGGGAAGAAGTTCTACCATATATTCTAAAGAAGAATCCATGAAACTTCTAAAGATGATATTTGAAGATAGCACCACATCCTTTATGTCCCGGATTTCCTTTGGAGGCATCGTCAACATTCATATTGATCCATCCAAGAAACGGGTCTTGCCAGAATACTCAAAGGTGCATCTAGGCAGCTTATAAAGACCATAAATCTATAGTCGATGCAAAATTTTAAAGTCTTCAATGGTGATGTCATAGTGGGCTTTCTGAATCAAGGCAGTTTCATGAATGGAATTTAGAATCCACGCCTTTCATGCATTAATCTTAAATGAGTAATTATTTTCGAGAATGTTATTTCTATCAAACCATATTACATATAGGAGCTCAACAACAGCGGTTAAAGAGAGGTTTTTAATTTGCAGAGAAGATTCAAAAAAAACACAATAAAAAGGAACCATGTAAATGCATGTAATTACATACAAAACTACAACATATGAAAAGGGGACTACAAGTACAAAAATTTTAACGTCAATAGTAACATCCATACACAAAAATATCATTAACAACCATGAGTAATATATATCAATCATGATCCTTAACATTGTGATGTATACATGAAAATATCTTACATATATGAAGGGTGAGAAAATTTGTTATACCCAGTATGATTTTTTAAGAATCCTCTAATGAGAAAAATAAAAAAATCATGCCAAATCCTAATCGACAACAACTAAAATTGACATATCACATAAGCATGTATACTATGTTCACAACCTCTATATGGATATCTCTCTTCAAGTAACAGATACAAGTGACCATATAATAAAATAAAAAAATAGTTTACCTCAATACCACTTCCCCTCTAGTTATCCTCTCTTCCCCAATGTCAAATGTCTCAAGCCATCTCTCCCCAAAATAATCCAACCAAAAGATGCTGAGGACAAATTATTATAACATTATTCTTGGGTATCATGTCATATCATAATCCCATACCATATCCCCATATATTAACCATGTATTTTTCTAGATCCACCAAAACCTATATGTCATGTATTATATATCATGTATTGTACATTAATCCATCAAATCAAAAACGTCAAGTAATGTACATCTGACCATAACATCCCATACATTTCACACCTATAATAATCGTTATGAAACTATATTTCGAGAGACATGTGTGTGAAATAACCATAATCCATTACAAACCTCTAATCAGATATAATGGGAATTAATTTACATCGTTCATACATGATAATAGTACTAACAAGAGAAGAGAGTGGGGAAAATAGGGTAATAAATCATCCAATCCATGCCAAACATGATTTTAGGGAAAGAAACCTCCTAGAGTCCACTAGCCGTTAGCCTCGCTATAATCATGGGCTGGGTACTTTTAGAAATCATAAAAAATCCATGATATAATAAGGATCACAACCACACTATGATAATTATTCTACCCTTAGTCTCAACCACCATTATCATATCTCAGACAAATGGAAACCACCATTAAGAACTAGATATCATATAATACACAGAATCATATAAATAATTTTATTAATTCAAAATTTTACTTTAACATTCAGATTTTCATTAATTAATTAAATATGTATTAAATAACATTATTTAATTCGTCGTTCATTAACAACTAAGGTGATGATCATACCATGCGGTCATACTACAACTGATTCAATAATTTCTTAATATTAACATCTTTTATGAATAATAAAAAACCCCAACCCCAGGGGTTAAATTATTCATTAAAAAATTTATTCCACATTTCTACGTAATATATGAAACATCCTATGCTACTATAGAAAATATGCATAACCAAGCTCAACTAGTTTCCACTTTCATTGGGAAAAGGAATAAACATAAATAAGAAACCCAACAATCCATCCCAAAATAAGAAAATTATAATGAAAACATCCTGGTGTTAATGAAAAATTTTACAATCCTAGATTCAACCCATTCCACCAATACAGGTTCCATATCCAACATTTTCATGAATATCACCAAGCATCTTTCCAAATTAGAAATCAATTACTGCCACAAACTTAGGCCCCCTTGTCTATATTTTATTATACAGTAGCCATATGAGGAACACATCACACCACATAAAAAATGTCCTATGTAGAGAAATTGAGAAGGAATCAAATAAAAAATAGAGTGTAGGGAATCTAGGATTTAAAAACATGAAATCTATCCTTTTTATTGAAAATGGGATCTCTTTTACCTAAATATTTCTCTTTATCATTCATTGTATTTTATTCCATCTTGAATTATCTAATCCATTTATCACAAGTAACTTATATGGGAAACCTAAAGTGTCGTTTTTACATCATTTAATTAATTAACCATTCATTAAGCATAATTTTATTTTCTATCTAATCACATGAATCAACAGATTCTTTAGACATTCCACTTTCAATTTCTTACCAAAAAACTAATTACCATTTTTAGGTAATTTATCCATTTTTATCTAGTAAAAATGGTAAACCCGAGCATAGAAAACAATATCATTAAGAACAAAATTATATTGTACACTATTAATTAAATGAAGATGCATACAGTTATCATGGTTACAAATAAATGATCATAATACAAATAAACAAGTTCTCTCATTAATCCTTTTTATTTTTTATTATCTCTAATTCAACCATCACTGAAAGAAAGAAAGAATGATTAATTAACAATTTTAGATAAAATAATAAATTAAAGAAATGAATCCCCTACCTCAATGATTTAGAATTCCATGAATGAGAATTGAAAGGAAATGTGGATCCATATCACCTCCCCGATATGAAAACTACGATCCACCAAGAATGCCACACCATCAATTATCAAAGGAATTCCCTAACAAAAGTTGATGTCAAACAATTTTTTTTGGACAGAATAATGGAAGGAAACTAGACCTATTAAAAGATAAACCATAATAAATAGCAATAACACCCTTCAATTCCCCATGGGTCAAACATGTGATTCCATGGATTAATCCCTTATAAAAAGGACTTCAAAATACATTGTGACATTTCCTTGGTTACCTAGAGTTCATGAGAGAAGCATACATTTTGACATAAATTGATGGTGTTGTATGTTTTATAAGAACACTTCAAAGATTCAATTCACCACATTAATCAGTCATTCACGTGGTGAAGTCACTGTGTTTAACATCTACTAAAAATGTGTAACATCAATGCACTAAACCATGAAAAAATTTCATGAGGTGAAATTCTTGTTCATAGTGGGAATTTTCGGGGTGAAATTCACTAGGTACCAAATAAATTCCAATAAAATAATGAAATTAATATAAATCATGAATTCACCCTAAAAACCACACTCACCAAAATAGTTATTTCCAATTGAACTACGAACATTACTCCAACACAAACTGTGAATGAAAATTTAATGATGTGAACATTGTTAAATTTCATAACATCCTTCTGCTTCTGGAATCCATCACCCAAAACCAATGAACCTACCATAGGCCTCCTCCATGAAAAAATTATTTAGACACATTAAAAGGGATATACTAAAATTATTCTTCCCATTACAACATAATCTTACCCTAAACAAGGAATTACTAAATTCTTGAAGTTTACTAACATTGCTTCAAATGAAAAGCCACATTCAAGAACCTTTAGATTTATTTTATAATAGATTTATGATATGATATCTATCTTTTATATAAAAATACATAGATGAACATATATATCCTTAAGGGAATCATCAACAATGATCTTAGCTGAGAAACATAACAAATATTAATATTTCCTAAAATACTCCTCAACTGACTGTGTGCCTTGATTGAGACTCCTGAGCTTAGGAACTTTATCCATCATCCATTACATAGTGAATTTAAATTGAATTAATTTTGACATGAATAATTCCCAAGATATACATCCATAAAGTAGTAAAGGGTCCACACCTTCCCCACACTATTAGGTAGGTCCTTCAAATCTTGGAAAAGAAGGACATGAACATAAGATAATTAGGATTTTAGAGAGTATAGATGATCCCTTAAATATTATATAGCCACCTAAGTGACTATAAATAACCCTAATAAACAATATAAAAAGGTATAAAATTTTTCTTGAACACATTTAATGGGTCCATGGATATAAAATATATGTGTTGCACCATGTGGTTTTGAGTTTGGGAATAGTTGTATAATTAAAATGCCACCTTTAAATACGTGAACAGACACAATAAAGATTGGTGTTGAGAAAAAAACTATAAATCTCTTTCAAATCTTTCTCATGGAAATTTTTGTACCTATTAAAACAAAACATTGTCAACTCACACATCATTAATCAATACAAACAATCCACCCTAAAAACCCATCACTCAATATAATTAAACCACAAACATTCACATAGTACACCAGATTTTTTTTAAACACTAGTAATTTAATATATATATATATATATATATATGTTTCAGCATATTGTTAAATAAAAACAACAAATTTATTTCAAAACATAGAGTCTCTATAAAAATCATCATATTTTTGAATCCAAGCCATGCTAATGGAATTACATCCATGGTTTCAAAATTTTCTTCCCAAATTCCCATTTTGAAACAATTTTCATTTTCAAATCCATCATAGAAACACAAAATGTATTTAAAAATTCCTTATATAAATTATTCCAAAATATTATAAAAAATAAAATTATCAAACAGTTTATTTAAACACAAACATTGTAAATTGGAATTTATTTTTCAATAATTCAAGTGAAGCTAATTTTAATTCAAAAAAGTTATTTTAATAAGTATTTGAAAATTATAATTCCAAAAATTAAGCTAGAACATCAAAATATTATAATTATAAAATCAAACCCGTCGTCATCATTAAAAAATAAAAAATTCATCATACTCACCGCATGTGAGTAATGTCAATTTGAAAGAAAAAGAAGCAAGGTATCAATTTCATGGATAGACTATAAATATTTGTGGTTTATTATTGATTGGTAAATCATGCACTAACCATATAATAGTTAGTGGGTTGGTTTTTAGATCATCCACACTTTTTTATTATTGTTGACTAGTCCATGAAGTCACTGTGAAACAATGGTTACCAATTTTATCCAACCCATAAACCATAAGAGGTTCCCAAAATCAAATATATTCATATTAGTAATCCAAATACAATCATAAATAGAAAAATACTATGTAAAATAAAATAATCAAGTCCCTACATTCCTCGGTAAATCATGTTTCTTCACAAAGGGTGGTGATCATACAATGATTCACGAACAAACCTATTTATTCATGAAATCTTTCTATTATATTTTATAACATAAATTACCCCAAAATTACATTACTGATTTCAAATAAAACCTCATTTAATAACAATTTTAATGAATCAATCTTGGATACCATCTAAATTTGATCTTTCATCAATATTCCACATTCCTGAAGTGCATTCTGAATATCCACAGGCTTGTAACAAGTTCCTAGGCACCAAGAAAGAACATTTTGGAATGAATTTTCTAAAAATAAAATGTATCAAAATTCAAATTGTATTGTAAAACATTAATATATTTAACTAACTGTTAAAACCTTTTAATATCAAAATTAAAAATGTAATCACACAATTACATGTTATTTAGATATAAGGAGAAATCATATAACATCTATGAACATAATGTACAATAATAGGACTATGACAACCCATTTCATGGTGGTCCATGAATACCCATTGGAATATAAGTCACTTACTCACATCCAGAGAGGCACAAACACATCGAATAAATGTTAATATAACTTCCATACTTTCTAATGAAGCCTGAAGACTAGATTCACCATATTATGTGTTAAGTGTGAGAAAAATAATGCCTAGTTTGATCCCACTGAGGATTTTATCGAATTATTTCTACAAAATAATTAAAATATACGAGTTTGAAATTAAATAATAATAAAATTTGTTTTACTTTTCAATGAAACATACCATATCATGACCTAATATTTGGAGTTACAAATCCAAATAATCTAGTTTTTGAACAACATAAAACCCAAAACAATTATTTTCTATTTGGAAATCCATTTAGAAATTTACATAGGAAAACATTCCAACCCCTTTCATATATAATATTGTATCTCTATAAATTCATTAAAAACCATTCCACAAGACAATTTCAGCAAGTAATAAGTTATCTATTAGTTGGTTCCACGTATAATAGAACAATAAAAACCTATCAAAGGAAGATAAATGGTAATTAATGTAACTCATAAAAAATAATATATCTATAATAAAATAAGGAAAATGTGGAAGCTCTTGTATCATGTAATGATCGAATGAGTATAGTAATATATCTAGTACCTTGTACAATGAGTCATGTTTCAATGGTCAAGTGACATTTTTGAATACTAGAAATGATTGTGATTACACCAAATACTATATAATAAATTTCAAGACCAAATACATGATCTTATAGGTACATAATTTTCTTGATTTAGTGCAAAAACACCTCCCCAAATCAGGTCACTAGCATAAACTTTAGTTCATTGGAGACTCTAGTTGGGGTGTGATTCTATAATAACATAACATAAATCTCGGACTACCATCTTTCTACTCAGGATTGACATAATTAATTAATATAGGTTGGGGAGAAAATAACAAATAATCACAATAGGATCCAGATCTACATCGACAAGATTAATGATAAAATTTTCACATCTCATCCTCACCACCATGATTCCCCATAGATAAATAAAAAAATTACAATCATCATCATGTCCAAAATAAACCATTCATCATGTAAAAGTATATATAAGGGGTTTTCTAATGATTCTCTAACATCAAAAAACATTAGGTCTAATTATGAATTTAACATGACCCTATGAACACATTCCCGTACACTAAATGTTGAAAACTATTATCAATAGTCTCATGTAAAACAACTGGGAAAATATACATTCCATCATACTGTGAAATAACATGTAAATAACCAATCATATAGAATTAAACAATAAAATTACACTGATACTAAAAACACTTCATCATCAATTAGTGAATTTTATGAAAATAAATTCAATAGTCATAGCTAGAATAGAGTATTGACTACCCACAAGATTGATCACATATATAAACAACAAAAAGAAAAATTGTACAAGATTTTCTGCAACTTCAAGCCTCACATCATACATGTATTTAAGCTGAAAGATTGTTGTCCAACACAATGATCAACCAGGTCCACAACCTAACCTATATGTGTAATAAGTAAGGGATTCGTGGATACCCTAGTTCCATGGATACCCATGAAATTTTGATAAAAACTCACTAAGCCTCCATTAACATCGTCTAGTACCCAACTAGTAACAAATAATGTACGTCCATTTGATAAACTAAGTAAAAATCAAACATGATATACATAATATTTTTTAGTATTATATAATAACCATGAACACATAAGAAATAATAACCTTATCTTAATTAGTAGTGCACATACCAAGATTCCATGAATCCCAACAACACCTTCTTTATTAACATGTTGTAAGCATATTCATATCAGAAGTTGAGAGTAATCATGAAAATGACACCAAACTTTTCTCTCTTTTATTGAGACATCATGTCACTCAAAATAAATAATTCATGAAGATAACTTATCTATCATTATCCTCAAGGCATCAATTGAGCATTTCCCTTGAAATCTACATTGCATCGAGATGACATGTCCCATGGAATTCACATATATTTGAGACAATGTGCCACTTAGAATCCAAAAGACATCGATTAAACATTCCTGTCAACATTTATATACTCAGTATAGTATAGTTCTTATAGTCACGGGTCTATCCTATATGTCATCATTCCCTTGATCAAATCTTTGTTCCATCATTTTTATAAAAATCCATGCCGACTCCCATTAAAAAATATTACCATATCATGAATGTTTAGCGGTCTTTGAATACAGAAAATCACCTCTAGTAGAGACATGATATATCAATTTATAGGGTAGATCATACATGTAAAGAGTGTGTGTAGCATTTCATCATTAGAATTTAGTATAAGAATAAGGAAAAGGTGATCATTTTAAAACTAGAAACAACAACTACAAAACCCTATTAATGATAATAATCATCACAAATGGATGTCATAGGATACACATCCATCCTCATGCAAACACTATCTTGTATGGTCAATAACCATTACTGAATTTGGTATCACATTAATGATCAAAAGAACAAACATATGAATAATCAATGGCATATCATCATGAGTCATATCAAATAAAAATGTACTAGAAATCCAATATTGTCCATCATTATATATATTAATACTCAGGGAATAAATAAATATTCATGGTCTCATGGAATACTCACACAAACACAAGACACCACATGGTGTCAATCCAGTTAAATGCACAGTTTAGTTATCGATCCCCGCCCATCATCGTAGAAAAAAACAATGAACAATGGTCCTTCATGGACCTTATATATTTTTCCATTTTAATTACGTATATTTTGTTTAATTAATTTAGTCTCAAGGATCGTTTAATAATTCAGCATTAGAAAATGGCCCTATAATTAATTAATAGTTATTGATCATTAGTTTATTATGTATTAAATGTTCATAACATAATTATGAATTTAACAGTCATTTTCTTAATGTGTAAAACCTCATATTATATAAAAATAACCCATACACAAACCATATGGTAGATTACATAGGACCACCAACCTAAAATTTCTCAAATCCAAGCCAAGCATCGCCCAACATATTTTTTTGATCTTGCCAAGTCCACGCGGCTTCCAATGATCACAAAAGTTTCTTCTCAATGAAATTCATTATAATTTATTAATAATAATTAATTAATAATTAATTAAATGATTAGATGACTCAAATTCAATGGAGACGGAACATTAGATGGATTAATTAAATGATATCACTACCTAGTAAGAACCTAGACCAACTATCTCAGGATGGTTCATCACATACATCAAACATCATTCATTGAAAAATACCATTTTTCATTAACATTACAAAGTCCCATTTTATAGAATTAAATTTTGACCATCATAATAAAGAAACCAACAAATTTTCCTTATCTATAAAATCATCCAAGAGAATTAGATCCACTCCCAACACACACCCGATTCTATTATAATAAAAATCTCTATATCAATTTCATGTACTCGTGGAAAATTTGTCTCAAATCAAATAAAAACCCTAAACTATATTACAAACAGAACGAAATTTTCTAAAAAACCCATCAACAATATGTTTTATTCCTCATTAAATATTTTCTAGTCATGTTGATCCAAATCACCATCAATCTTAGACAATTCTATTAATTTTTATGGAATTATATTTTATTTCTCAATTTGGAGACATTCCGATAATCAATTTAGAAGAAATATGAATAAGGTAAACAAGATCCAAATAGAATTATTACGTATAAGTGTCATATGGGGTTAAATGTACTATTAGTATCATTCAAGATGACCAGAAACAATATATATCAATATAGGTGGAATAATGAGGCCACAATTTAAGACAATCATAAGTTATTTCCCTTATTCATCATTAGAATCATGTCATGATACACCACGAGTCAAAGGATACACATGGAAAAAGGAATAGATTTTTTAACCAAATATATCTCAAAACAATAAGCCAAGACCAATAATACAATGGGTATATTGGTTTTTAAATTGGATAAATAGTCCCTCTCTAATGGTTGACCAATGCTCCCCAACAGCTAGCTAGAGTCTGCGGTTGGGTGATACAGGCTCTCTAGGTGGTCAATGAATATTTCTTTGTAGCAGTGGTTCCCCCTAGATCACAGGTGACCTGATTTTCACTCACCACTAGGTCATGTAATCCTGTTGGGAATCAAGTCCTATGACTATCTAATCAACTAGATAGAGGGGTTGTGGGGGATAATTGAGCATCCCGACTACTACTTGTCTCCTTCACTAAACCACAGAAATTCTTGACAACCATATTTATTCCCTTGAAGTATAAATTCAACTCTTAAATGTTTTAAAAGAGTAATGACCCTTTCTTGGAACCTGATTATTCAAATGAATCATCCAAATGATTAATATTTCAAATTCCATCTATAAATTAATATTCATAAAGAGAATGGTTATAATAAATGTTCTCAACAACCGAATTTTTCATTGTAAAGTGCCAAATGGGACTTTAAAGAAAACCAAATTGATAAACCAAAAATTCAAAAATTAGATAAAACATTACACTGAAACATCATTTAAAAATTGATATATATAATCACATATTTTGAACCCCATTTTAAAATTTCTAGTGGGCCTTATAAGAATGGAACATTAAAACCCAATTTTTAACATTAATTAGTATTAAATACCTTTTAAACCCATATTTCCAAAATTATTCATGATTGTGTATTCTTTAAATCATTCCAAAACTCATACCAAATAACCACAAAATCATCCATCCATTTGAAATAAACTTTAAAGATTAAACCCATTTCCATTTGATTTTTTTCTTAAATTTTAAAACTAAAAAACATCACATTCAAAAAAAATATTGTAACTAAGGATTCAACCCATAAATAATGAAATTCATTCAAAATAAAATTTCATAGAAAATTGATATTCATGATATAAAATGATAAAACCTGCTTTATCTATTTTAGCTGATGTATATAAATCTGAAGAAACACTTGAATTAGAAGAAGAATAAAGGATATGTAATCACATACCATGAAACATTAGGGATTGTTTCAAAACACATTTGGAACATCTTCCCATAGATGGAGAACATAAAATTTGGGGAGAGAGTTATCAATAGATTAAAGTTATGAGACTAATATTAGAAACCAAAATTAACAATATCATACCCAATTAATTCCTTTATTGTGATAGCCATTACGAATAATCAATCAAGAGGAATAAGACAGATCAAAGTATAAAATGAGTTATACTTATTGACTGGGATTCTTTGTAATGAACAAAACATTGATTAATAATTAATTAATGTTAAGAGATGTAAAATTTACAAATAATGATTAAAATGATCATATGGTATGGGTTTGGGTTGAGGGATAAGAGAGGAAAATGTGGGATCCATGCAAAAAATACATTATAAACTCTTTGAAAAAAACCATGTCTAGTGATGCCATCTATATGATGGTTTATACACACTGACTGGATAGTAATTATTGAATACAAATATAAAAACATTTGATCTCACTGATGGGTTGGTGGGAACCCAGATTCTATCTTCTAGAAATAACAAAAAAAACTCCTCTACCAAACCAACTAGTTGGCTGCTGGATCTCCCTATTTAGCTGGTTGACCATATGCACCTCCCCTACCATAGATACATGTCCACACCTACTCCAAGAGTTTTGTACTACCATCTAAATCCATGTGAAAATAGAAAACATACACAAAGGAATTTCCATATATAAAGGTTGTACAAGGATGTGATAGTGCTTATTAAAGAAAGGTCATCTTGTACATAAACAATATTTTCTCTAAACTATTGAATGGATGAAAATTTGAATTTTATATCATAAAGTAATTGAAATGTGGATTTTCCATGTTCTAATACTATATCAACAGAATGACTATAGTTCTTGGTGATGTTATTATATAGTGATAACTATTAATTTAAAATGTTTTTTATATTTTCAATATCATAAAAAACCACATCATCATCAATCAACTATGTAGTAAAGGATTTTTTCATGATTTATTAGAAATTCATATATAGAAAATAATGATCATGGCTATAATATATTATCCCTTTATAATATTTGGAATTTTTAATGCCTATAATAAAAAAATTGAGTGTCTGGTTAAACCAAATCATTCCTAACCTTTTGGTTATGGAAACATATTAAAGGATATGTAATAGAAATATTGAAAATTTAAACCTCAATAATTAAACCAATATCTTATAAAAATATATTTATAAAGACCTATGAGAATTAATATATTTTATAAATAATATATGATATTAGAAAATTCAATAATATATTAAATGTTATTTTAATACTAGTAAACAATTTATAAAATTCATAGCCACTTCAGTTATTTCATTTAGACCTCTTTTAACACAAAAAACTAAAAAGATTATACGGATTAACTATATTTTATTTCTTATTGATGATTACTTTAAAAATCCTTTAGTTTTTATTCACAATAAAAAAATAATACCGTTTTTTCAAAATAATTCCATCAAAATAAAAAATAAATACGAATAATTGATCACAATAAAAAGTGGTTCAGTTGATGAGTTAAAACAATTAGAGCTTTTTTAGTGTGAAATTCCAAAATATCATTTTTTTGGAAAATTAAACTCCATAATTTAATAGCATAGTCAATGGATTACAAAACACTCTTAATAATAATTCCAACAAAATGTTGTGTGCAAATAAAAATAAAAGGAACATTTAGAATGAGTCAATGAATATATTTGGCTAAACTATAAATTAATTTTTACCTAATTTGAAAATATAGGAAAAAACTCCCAATATTTAATATTAAGAACATAAAGTTATCTTTTTTTTGAGTTTTAAGAAGAAAATTATTGAATAATATTTAAATATTTTATCCAAATATGATGATGAAATCTATCTGGGTTACTCCACCAAAATTAAGACTCCCAAGTCATTAAAAAATGTAAACATAACGTTTATTAAATGGTATATATTATATTTGATAAAACAAACACTTTTGGATATTACAGTAATAAACTAAAAGGATATAGTCTAGATGTGATTTAAAAAAATCTATTTTGATTTTAAAAACTATATGTTTAATTATCAAAAAATATATAACAATTAATGAGTAGTTGATTCAATGGATAAACTACAGTAATACTATTTTATAATTAAACTAAAGTAATGTCTATGGATTATCCCATTGATAATTTCATAGGTGATATTGAATATCGTGTTATAATTATGTATTTCCATTGTGATTAATGTGAAATTTTTTAATTTATATCCAAATTTGAACTAAATAATTGATAACATTATAGTATATCAATACTATATGATTCCTATGACTGAAGAGCTTATTAAATTCTAGACTAAAAAGTCACGAAATCTACTAGAAAAACACAATGATTCTATGGTTATGAGAACAAAGAGGAAATTATATAGTTATTACCCGTCCACCACGCATTATGCCATTTGAAAATGCACCATTAGTACTAATATTGAACCCACTATTAGTATTTTTTCTTTCATTCCATTTCCATAAACCTTATTCCTAGTGAGGCACATAAAATAAAGGTGATAAGATGAAAGGTCACTCATAAATGTAAATATTTCATGACTTAGTATCATCAAAGTGCCATTGTTAATAATTGAGAGAGTTCATTATGATGTGATATGTTCTTATATGGGTCACTTGATATCTAACAAGGTAATGAGACTTATAGGGCATATAGATACATTATATAATAAGCAGACTATGGATCATTCCTTAATGGCACAGTGTGATAGAAATTGAATCCTTATTGATAAAGAAAAATTAAAATATGATATCATTACTGGAATGTTTGACTCTTCAAACAGTTTCAAAATGTTGGTATAGGTAGGAAAACCATTGGTATACCCTACACCAAAGTGTTTACAAATCGTTGGGTAATATTGTGTTTTTATAGGACTATACCAATGATTATTCGTCAATATTTGGTATATGACACTAAAAATTCATTATACAAACAATGTTTTTATAACCGTTTGTATAGATTTCTACCAACTGGCTGTTAACCATTGGTATATATCATTAGCCATTAAACTATACCAATGTTTGAGGAACCATCGGTATAGGGGTTTTCCAATGCTTTATTAATAATTGTTCATATACATATGGTTTGTAAAAACCATACCAATTCTTTATAAACTGTTGGTATAATGTTTTTTCATAATTTCTGATAGTAGACAGCAGCCTTCACAACATTGCATAGATGACCTCCAACATTGCATACATGACCTCAAACATTGCATATATGATAGAAAACATTGCATACAACACAGTAACCACCTTTAAACAAATCACAGTCATCTTCAAAAACAATTCGATACAATATTCATAATTTAACAATCTAATACAACACCTAAAAATACAATATAATACAATGTACATAATTCAAAAAAAAAAATAATGCAGACAATATATTGAATTATATATGATGAATTTAGATATTTACAAGTCATTAATTTAAAATTATTCATGCTATAATTATGAAAAAATAACACTGGAAATAACAACATGGCACTTGATCTCAACGTTTATACATATCCATGGAAATTGAAATATTATGGACACATACATTTTCTAAAGTTCAAGTTTAGTATACATTTTTTTATATTTGATTATCCGTATGAGGGACATATATTAATTTGTTCAGCAACTATTATTTTTTTATCATAATAATTAAATTATGGAAAAATAATGAAACTCAACATAAATTTAAATAGTATAATGAAAACACAATGGAAACAATATATTATTCATGTATAGTCATCATCCCACCACCTACAATATACCTCAAAGCAGCATATCCCAATACCTACAGGGGATGATATCTATCCAAAAATAGTGTTATCCACACCAACGTAGAGACTATGGAAAAATAAAACTAGATATACTGAGAAATTTAAATACAAACTAACATAAACCATAATGATAGGGAAAATGACCTCTTAATGAAATTAAAACTGAAGAAGTCAACATTATGGGAAGACGATATAGGAGGAAACAATATGGGTAAATGAAACTAATGGGGATTAAATATGAGTAGAAGGATCTAAAATGATAACATGTTTTATGTAAAATAAATGTGCAATGTTTTGTGAAAGGTCTTATTATAATTTTCAAGAATGATGTGCGGTGTTGGTTGTGGGAACAATTTATATAACTTTTTATTTTTAGAGGATAAGTATAGCTTAAATTGTGGGATGAAGTATGGATAATTATGATATTTCATCTTTATTTTGTTTATATTATTGATTCATGATATTAGTATTTTCAACACATTAAGGATATTTCAGAATAGGTTTTTTTGGAAGTTATTGGTTTTTATAAATGTATTTAATTGAATGGTTGTGATGAAATTGAGTAGAATGATTACTAAATTAGATATTAAAGATACCGTACATTGATATATGGTGTAGTTGATGTGATCAGGTATTTTATGTACATAGAATTACTGAACTATGTGTATATAAGTTATGAGTGTTCAAAATAATTCAGCTGAATAGATTTATTACATCATAAAAATTCCAGACTATGTTTTGATGTGTTTTTAAGTGTTTTTTACTATTTCAGATAGCATGGAGATGGATTAAAGAATCTTTGGAGAATGATTAATTTATTTTTATTTGAAATGAATATGAGAATAAATGTTACATTCACTTATACAAGGTTTCTTCATCAATTTAGTATGCTATATAATTGTGAGTGAAAATAGGTATAAGGGTAACATTCACCTATATACGTGTAGCTCTAGGTTTTATATTTGTTGTGAAAAGGTATGTTCCTATTTAAAGGTCATACATGGCCTGTATAATGGTCAAATGTGAAATTTAACACATATATAAAAGCTATGTCCAATAAAATAATCACTGATATGAATGGGGATTTGGTTCTATTTCCATAAATCTAGGAATGGTCATCATCTATGAGTGCCATGTCTAATTCAATACATTCTCCATAAAGAACACCAGAGTATAGGAATGTGTTAAAATTATCTTTTTGAATTAGATCTTGTGGAGTCATCATATATTGTTTGATTTTTTATTGGGTATGGATATTCCCATATAGATGGATATAACTACGAAAATGTTCATGTATGGTTAGTATGAAAGGATTTTAGTTGATATTAACCTTCTTTCAGATTTTGTAGACCAGGTTGTCCTTTTAACATCAAAATATGATATTAATCTTCTTATTATGTAAGATAAATTGACTCTAATTTTTTGTATTATCGATCTTTTGGGAATCTTCTAGATAATTACCTTCAAAATGATATCTTTTCATTTTGTTCTCTTAAGTGTTATTACCAGAATGTATGTAAGAATCTTCAAAAAAGGAAGTTAATTGATTGATCCTCCACCTCTCACATTGAGAGGAATAAAATATATTCTATCTACGTAATATTATAATGATTCAAAAGTGAATGGAATCTTTCTAGGCACTTTTTTTGTTGGTTCTGGTCAGAAATTGCATGTGTAGGATGTCTTTAAGTGTGTGACTCTCTAATTTAGGAAAGAGGGGACTCACATTCATATTGATGGGATGCAAGAAACTGTAGACAATCCCACTAAATTAGAAGACCCTAAGGCACCTCAATAAAGTCCCCCTGATCATTTAAATAAAAATTTGGAATCATCCATGGGGATAGTCCTTCACCATGAAGGGGATAATGGCTACATTATGGCACGATATTTTCATAGGGCTTAGGTAAATGGAGGGAAATGTTGAAAAATAGTGACGTAGATGTTTTTAAATCTATTTCTATATCTTATACTATTTTAATGTTATCTTTTGGAGATAATGGAGGTGTGATATTAGGATCTTTCAAGGTTAAAATTTATATTAAATGATGATTTAATTAGCTAAACTAGTTAGAATAAAACTCCCTCTCGAAACATGTGAAATAAAAGGGTGAAACCGATTTAATTTTCAATTATAATATGTCTATAATTAAATATTATTTTCATATAATATTTTTTGATATGGAATATTTTATTTTTTTGTTGTATAAGTACTACATGAATTAAAGGATCTATACAAATTGATTTCGAGTGTCGAGGATACATATTGAAATGTGAATAAAAAAGAGAGAAACAAGATGATAATTCACTACAATATGTTAGAAGAATACATGATGATCTATTTTATATGTTTTATAGTAACATGTAAAAGACATTGAGGTTAGATGATGTAGATAAATATTATCTAAATATCATGTTCTAGAATATTGAAGATATGTTAAAAACAATCTGGAATCCATTTAATATATACCTTTCTAAATAATTAAGAAGGCATTTACTACCAATATAATTTTAGTGATGACTTTACCTCAAAGGGGACTCATTTTGGTTGTAAAGGAAGTGTTAGATCATATGGAGAAGTATCCACATCATGATCAAGGAATTGATATCCTATAAAAATATTTATTTTGGTGGTGGTGAATTTGTTTCAATTGTATGTATGTAATTGAATTAAGTAAAATAATGGAAAAGGATTTTGAGTAAACTTGATGATACATGAAAGTTGGATTTGAGAATATTTATGAAACAGAATTACCCAAAGTAACCTTCTATGCTTGGTGAAATAAAATATCCTAAAATAAAGAGGATAACATCTCCATAGGGGACAAAATCTCTATTGAAGGAATGGACTCTTGAGTGAAAATAAAAATGGATTCTAGAGACTTTTTTAATAATCTATAAACACTATATAAATTATTACCCTGTTAATAATCAATATAAATATAAATCATATGACAAAATATTTAATGTGATATATGATAACACAACATAAAATGAAAAAGTATAACATATCTATAGGGGAAGGAATCTCTTGTAATGTAAGGGTGATCTTTATTAACTATTTTTTTTCAAATTCAAATTACACAATATCATGAGTAATGAGGAACTACAAATAATTCAATTCACACCATCACCCAAACACCTCCAATGCACCACAAAACTACGTAAAACCAGAACATAATTCACCAACTTCAAAACAGAACTACCAATAATTTAATTCACCTGAAATCAAATCATCAAAAAATTACCTACAATCAGAACTACCATTAATAAAAATGGAAAATGGAAAATTATTAGATGAACTACCCACTACAATTAAAAAATCATCCTCACATCCTCAACATGCAATAAAAGCAACAAAATATCCCCAACAATCAAAGCTTACAATGCAATCAATATAGCATCCTCAAATAGAAAAAAACCAATACATAAATGATGATAATAGAACAAATAAATAGTTTCATTTAACCATTGATAAAAAAATAAAAAATATCACATATATATTCTCTTAGAAAATTAGAAAAAATAAAATTTCAAAAATATTATTAAAAAATATAACATATAAATTTTTACCTCATCACCATCACTATTATCGCCATCAACTTCATCCTCATCATCTTCCTCATCCATATCCCTATAATCATCCCTATCCTAATCCTCTTCCTCATCCCTAGCCACAAACCTGCCCTCACCCCCCAGCTTAACCTTATCCTCGTCCTCTTCCTCACAATCATCCACTCCATCTCCATTGCCATCTACATCGGCAACGCTAGGAACGATATTGTCTCAACCACCACTAGGACTATCGCGTAGTGCACAATTTAATGAATGCATCGACGACATACCACTACTAGGATTTCTACCTAGTTAACTATATAATGAATGAATCAGCATCATATAGGCATTATAATACCCACTGGTCTCTGTTGGATGTGATTGGTAAAAAATTCATCAGTTTCATAAATTCATCATTTTACCTTTCTTACCATTACTTTACCAACATGACCATTTTTCCGGCATGTTCGGCCTAGGCTTCATCCTTTTCCAACTCAGGGGTACAGCAACTGGTACCTAATGTAGGAAAATACTTCAATAGTACTATACTCTTCCCAGGTTATACTATACATTTCTATGGCGCTCATCTCCCAAAACCTGATGTAAGTGATCCTTCACCTAAAACATTGTTACATTCATACGATTCTAGGGATTTATAAAATCATATTAAAAATATAAATATATTATAAAGTTACAAAATAGATATTAAAATTTTAAATGAACAAATTAAACATAAAATATGTTTTTGTTTCGGTCTGTTAACCACACTTCCATATTTTTATTTCTACTAGAGAAAAATAGTTTTTCTCATGTCACACACCGTTAAATATTCAATAAAACCCTTTGAAATTATATTTAATTTATGAAGCCATAATTTTAAATATTATAATAATAAGGAATTTAATAATTAAAATCAAATTGATATTAATTTTAAATGAAGGTGAAAAAAACATATCTTTTTATTCGATTCCATTTAGATCAGTTTATTTTGGTATAGTGTGGTTTGGGTTGATATTCAATCTCCACTACTCTATGAAAACATTATAAATAAAAACTTTTATGGAAGAAACAATAGAAGGTGAATTTCATAAAGAAAACTTATAAGCAACTGCCATACCTGCTTCCTCTCATAATCCAACATCACAGTACACACCAAAGTGTGGAGGTATTTTTTAACATCAATGTTTTTTATTCTTATGGATGATTTTTAAATAAATTAAAAGAATAAAATAATGAATTTTCTATTTAATACATGAATATTTTTATTTAAAACCCTCAAATTTGAGTAAAACATTAAACTTGGTTCTCATCTAATGAGTAGTTATTTGCCGAAAATGATCTATCATACAATCATCCTTGACAGGTATTTCTTTTAAATCTGTGCCAAATTTAGAATTCCATCCAATATATAACTCATGATTATAAGATCTTAAAATCTCTCCAAATTCCATTAGATGTTCTGTCCTTTCACCCTCACCATAAATAATATTAAAACAAAGATACCACACAAATATTAACTCATATAAATATAATAATAATATAATAAATAATACACCATATTTTTCTTACTGATATCATTTCCCATGAATTATCCATGACTTTTTTTGGGATTTTTTCTCCCTAAGAGTGGGCTAGTGGGAATGAATTCAAAGTATTTGGACAACATCTCCAAAAAAATATGACATTTCTTCACTATTATTTTGATCATTTGTTTGTCTTCATTGTGGTCCACCATCAACTGTGTACATAGTTTCTACACCACACACATTACTGTACACCCACTCCACCTTTTAGTGTATCTATATGTTTTAGAAAAAATATTATAACAATAAATTTTATAATGAAACTAAATTATGGTAAAAAAACTTATTTGAGTTCGATAAATATACATGCAGTAGTCAGATAAATGGGCATCAGTGGATCTGTAAGCACTAATAAAACATCACCCTATATATCTGGAGTGGGTCCCAATTAATTATCTATAGGCACAGACTATGTTAGATTAGGATTTGAAGAAGAATGAATGTAAAAGATTACAGAGAAGGATGTAGAAGGAAAAGAAGTTGGAAAAGATGGATGGCCAAATTCATGATATAGATGAGGAGTCACTACTGGAAAATGGACCTATACCCACGATTTTTGGGAAAACTATCGATATAGGTCACCCTATTTCCATGGTTTTGGGAAGAACATGGGTATATGCATTTTTTGATAGCCTATTCCCATGGATTCCACAAACTGTGGGCATAGGCTACCCTATACCCACGGTTTTCTCCAAACCGTGGGTATAGGGTATAAAAAAATGCATATACACACAGTTTTCCCAAAACTGTGAAGATAGGGTGACCTATACCCATTTTTTCCCCAAAAACATTGTTATAGTCGTTGAATAAAAAAACCTACACCCACGTTTGAACAAACCGTGGGTGTAGGTTCCCCGCATGTGTACGGGGAATTTATTTTTTCCGTGGGAACAAAAAAAATTGGCATGAGTTCTAAACCTAGGGTTTATTCTTATATACCCACGGTTTAAATATATATATTTAATAAAATATATATATACATACATATATGTGGTGATGGGGTAGTTGTAAGGATTCTCATGGATAAAGAAGTGGTCGCGAGATCAAATCTCGGGGCTCCTATTTTGTAAAATAGTTATACACACGGTTTCCAAACCGTGGGTATAGAGTTTTGACATGGTAGAAAAACCTATACGCACGGTTTTTCCAAACCGTGGTTATAGGTCATGGACCAATTCCAACGCCACTAATGACAACTGTTCCCCAAACTGTGGGTATAGCCTATACCCACAGTTTAGGGGTATATACCCACGGTTTTGAACCGTGGGTATATGATCATTTTCCAATAGTGAGTGAGAATCGTCATTAAATATGGTAAATATGGGTGAGGAGTCTCAGATATAAATGATTATGCTAGTGAATCATTTGGTGGCCTAAATATCCCTTGTGTCCCTAACGACACTGCTGGATCAGAATGTGTGGTAGATGGTACATTAGTTGTATGGTCGGGGTGTAATCGTGTACACCAATAAGAGAGCCTAACTATTGTACCACCCCCACCTCATATCTAAGGCATGAGTTCTGTGATCATTATGTTGTTTGTAGAATAATTGGTGCATATGTTTTGGATTTTACATAAAATTTTAAAAAAATATTATTCAGATAACATCATATGTTTTTATATATATATTTGAAATAAAATACTCTCAACATTCACTAATGGAGGAATGCCCATACCAGTTATTCAGTGAATTTTTTCTTTCGTCCATTTTCATTACATCTCTTCAAAAGGTTTTATTTTCTGAATTTAAAAATAAATATCAAATTATTTAGAAAAGTATAAATAATGTGAAATCCCAAAAACAAAAAATATAATATATGATTTATTTTTCTTAGGACATTTGGATCATATTTTGGGATAGGTGATTTTTATATTTTTTTAATAGGTCATTATTTTTCAATTTTTTTCATTTTTATATCAACAAAGATTAATATTAAAATTTAATTCCCTATTGTTTTTTATTTTAATTTTTCTATTTTAGTAGTTTTGGTCTTATATATTTTAATTCAATTTAAATAAATATTATAAAATGATACTCAAACAAAAGTACAAAAAATAAATATTGAAATTCACCATAAGGATAAGCGAGATACAAAATATTTGTAATCAATGTTAAATCAATTTAAATAGTACTGAACTAAAAACCCCAAGTCAAGCTAAACCAAAATAATTGAAAACAGATATGGTTTATTATATATATTTTACCCAATAAGTTTGTTTTCACAATCAAATCTGACAATTGAGCTATTGGAGTCCTCATAGGTAATAAATGGATTTTGTCCAATGGAAGTAGGGATGGTGCCAATTCCATCATCACGATCATTAAAAATTTTCATGGAATTATTTGAATAATGACACCAAATTCATGTTAAAGATATTCTTTTACATAAAAAACCGATTTCTCTATTGATTCCAATACATATAATTAATTATTAGAAAGAGTCTGAGTCATGTCAATAACTCGAAATCCACAATCATAAATAAATATTCCCTGTATTATCATCGACTCAACCCACTGTAATTTTATCATATGAACATGACCATGAGAATAGTGATCTAATATTATTATTTTTTCAATGACTCCATAATAAACTATATTTTAAAATTGTAGTATAATATATAATACACTGGTATAATAGTCTATTGTGGTAGTTTCCATAACCCATCATGTTATGTTCTTAGATTTTTTTTCAGATTTTTTGATATTAAATTTTTACCCATTGATCATAATTGATTTACATCCATGAACCACGATATTATGACCCAAAAATAATTCACTTATTTCCTTATAGACAAATTTATCAGAAAAATCAAATACTTAAAATATAAATGAATATTATAATTAATTAAATATTGATTTTATTAATTTATTATTATATTATTTCTACCTTAAAATTCAACCAAGAAGAAAACCATTTTCAATGAAAAGAGTCTATTTATCATATATAATTAAAAATAATTTATATTTATCACATATTTATGTTTCTGATATATAAAAATAGAAACATGTTAAAAGAAATGTTAAATTACATGAGGTGATATAAGAAATAAATTTTCAAATTACTTACTTGATGTCTTCATTGAATAAATGAAAGTTGAACAAAAATGTTCAACATTCCTTCTCTCACTATTCAAGACTTAATGTCATCTATATATATGATTTTGGGAATTACTCTTGTTTGAGGACCTGATGGAAATATGGGTTCAATTTTCTTATATTACTATTCTTCATTTCCCTTTGTCTTTCCATTCTCATATTATGATCAGACAATTACATTGAGTAGAAATTCATACAATCTTGAGCTAAGTAACCATTCAAGATAAAACTATCTTTTTGATTCCTATTTTGAACATAAAAATTCAAAGTGGTAATATTTATTTTAGTTGGATACATCCAACGAAATGAAATATGTCCTCCAAGAAGTACATTGGTTGGAATATTGAAATTTATATGTATCCAGCATGAAAAAAATGATGGAGGAAATATATTCAAAAATTCATAAAAAATTAATGGTTCCTCAACAAAAAATTAATTAATGAAACACATGAGCAAGATCTTAGTGGATAAATCTATAATCAAATGGAACAATTGGATAACTATCACTATTAAATTGTTGTACAAAAGATAATATATTTCTATTGTAATAAAATCATGCAGAAGGATGTGATAATCATGAGTCTTCAGATATTTCATATTCAACTTTCATATATATACCCATTTTGATATGTTTCTTGAATATCCATTAGGAACATAAATATTCTCTAGTACTTCCATAATTTTTTTTTCTGAAGGTGTCATCATATAAGAAGAACATGGAACATTACATTTATTTTCACTGATACACATACAATAAAATTTTGTCTAATGACCAAATCCCCCATGACACGCTGGGATCATGTATCAAATTGTTTATTTACCTTGAAATTTAGTATAATCAAAAGAAACATTCCACATATATTCATTTTAATGTGAATTAAATCTATGAAATGACATAACAAATTGGTTGACCAATATGGAAACTCAAAGAAGATACTCAACTTCTTCCACATGTAACAAGAATCAATGGAAACATTATTCCGCATTCTATATTTCATTTCACCCTTCCAAAATTATAAAATTATAACTTGAAACTCATTAAGAACATCAGTTCTAGACATAAGGTGAGGTGGATCATTGGTCTCAAGGGTATTGTCAAATCGTTGATGATTATTTCTATATGGGTGGTCCATTAGCAAGAATATTCGATGTTATATAAAAATAAAAGTATGATTATATTTCAGTCCAGCAAATCATGTATTCTTCTTAAAATAGTACATAAGAGTGTTCCCTTCATTATCCATCCAGACATCATTTAATAAGTAGTAAAATCATTGTTTGTCTACATAATCATTACACACCACTAAAATTTCTCTTCTGAACATGTATCTTATATGAACACTCCCACATCCTAAATAAATATTCAACTATTTGATTAAAAGTTTCATGTATACATCTATATCAATGATGGGATAACTGAGGTCTGATATGAGTATACTCATGAATGCGAATAGATTTTTCATACACAACAAGGGGAGAAGGTTATAAATGTGTATAAAAATATTTTATGTGTTTTGTGAAGTAATTAACTAGCCAAACGGCTTAAAACAATACCATAAAAGACCCAGCCTCATATTAAACACATCAACTGCAAAATTAGGATATCAAGCATCAAATATCTACCATGAAAATCTATCTTCATAGTGAACCAACTCATCATTATTTCTCTTTATCTTGGTATCATGACATCTCATTTTTATATCTATTTCATCATACATGATAATATTCTAGAGTTTGGGGATCAATGTAAAATGCCAAATTACATTATAGGGCACATAGGTTCTCTTTCCATCAGCTTTTGGCTGTAACCCGAATATGATACATTTTATATAATCACTTTAATCAAAATATTCCACCTATAATAAGCTACAATCTTTCTCGTAAACAAGAATTTTATTTTTTTGAAAATACGAGTTCCACAACTAACTTCCATGCTATATATTAGTTTGGTGTAATATCTGTATCATCTATATGTAAGTACTCCAATAAGGTAATAATGTAATTGATGGGGTTATTTGAAATCCCATACTGGTTTTCCCATGAATCAATCCGATTAAAAAGGCCAGCTATTTCATGAAACTACATTACTAATATACTGGTGTCATGGAAGCATAATTCAATTTTTCCACCATGTCAACATCATCATTTTCATTATATTCATCCCATATTCTCATATCAATGACTTCTTGGGTCAGTATCCTTTTCTTCTAATGATAACGAATCAAGAAAAACCATTCATAAAAATAATATCCAATCTTGTCCTCTTATTTAGATCATTACCATTTTGAGATTCCATTTTCTCCCCATTGTGATACTAGAATCATTATTTTTACTAAAAACCATATTCGGTTATATGTTATCTAACTTCTTCATGGCTCAAGAAAGTTCTTCCAACACAATTGTGACATGTTTAGTGTATGTCACAACTATCTGTATCATTTTCCAATAAAACATCTAAAAATATCCCACATTTTTTTAAAATTTATTGATGTCTGATCATTTTCATGCATCCAACATATATCCTTTCTGTAAAAAAATATATATTCCATTTTTTAAAATAAATTGAATATGATTAATGTTTAATTAAAAATATATTAAGGAAATGATAATTCTTCACTTTATATGAAACCATCCATACAATACTAGTACACATGATAATCCTAATATATATGAAAAAATACTATTTATATAATAAAATACAATTGATATATAATCATGATATTGAATTAAATTATATCAATGAGTAATAAATTATCATAATGCTACACAAAATTATGGTGATAATTTATGTTATTTAATTTTTCTTGTTTTAATTTTCAATTTTCAACAAATGTTATACTTATTCAAAATAATTATTTATAAAAGATTAATACTTCAAGTTAACCATCTTCTATTTCATTTAGCTCATTTTTTGATTGTTGTATTTGTTTATTATTAATTTATTTCTTGTCGATTCAGTTTAGTGGGGTAATTTTTTTAGATCATTATGATTCATGCATATTAGGATTTTATTAAATAAAGTTCAATTCAGTTAAATTTTTATCATTACTATAGAATTTGTTTTCATTATGTTCAATTTATTTGAATTATTTTTTTAGTTCACTTTGATTCTGTTTAGTGTATTTCGGGTCTAATCAAGTCTAATTGGGGTATATTAAGTCATTTCAATTCTATTAGTTGGTTTTTTCAAGTCGACATAGTTTTGATATAGATATATATTTTTATTTCATTGATGTTTCAGTGTGTTATGATTTTACAGGGTTAATTTATTTATTTTCCATCATATTTTTATCAGTTTGGTACAATTTAATTTTCTTAGGGAATGGTCAATTCATTTGAATATATGTAATTTTAGTGGGTCATCATAACAACGAATAAATTTGGAGAATATTTGAAGCATGGTGGATGGGATTGAAAATCATTATATAATGATTGATCTCTACAGAATAATTATGAGAAAAAAGTTGGCATTAAGTCTACATTTATAGAGATCATTATATTGAATAATTAATAATATAATTATAATCAATTTTTTCATTTTAGTATTAGTGATCAATTATATTTTTCATAGGGTGTGTTATTTAAAAGGAATCCATTATGGTGTCATGAACTAAAAACATGTTGGTGCTCAAGAAAAATTATATAAATCTTGAATGATGAGTCATTTCAGGGTTCATGTACTTCATGGTATACCCTAATGGGTTATATTTAAAATAATCCAATATATGAAAATATTTTCAATGGATAACCAACATTATAATGGGAACTTCATCTAACATTGTGTTCATAAAATAGTAGTTGTTCTCCCTTAGGATAAAAAATGGTACTTCAGATGCTTAACATGGTTCAAAAGTGTGGGGTCATATAATTTTCAATATCTTGGAAAAAACATATCTAATGTCTCGTAGATTCATTCACCAACTTCATCATCTAAAATATAAATATTTTTCTAATACATTGGAAGTGTGTAAGTATGAATACAAGATTTTATTAGTACTAATTTAATTATTTTAAAGTATCATTGGATAAGTATATCATTGTTCAATGATTTGTTTATTACATCTTAATTGGGATTTATATCCTTTGATATGAATTTGTAAATTCCCTGAATTATTACAAATTTCCTCACAGAGGTCACATATCCCAAGTGCATCCCACAGGTCACTCCACCATCCGGCCTCACATAGGTCACATAGCCCATGTGACCCACACATATCACTTCTCCCAAATTTCTTTTGGAACTAACTTCCCATTATATAATCAATCATTTGAATTCATATAAAAATTATGAATTAAATATTTATGAGAATAGTGGATTTACATCACCCAAAGCATGCAAAAAAATGCAACAATAGGTGGGGACCCTTTGGTTGACATCACAATTTATAGACATGCTAGTGACCCATGTGACAAACATACATGGGAAACCTTAAAAATAAAATGGTCAGAAAGATATAAAGGAGAGGAGATATTTGTAATATTAAACCAACTCAAGGGTACTACTGATATTTGTGATTGGGTGGTGACCAATGAAGCTGAAAATGATAAATGTGTGTCAAGACAGCCCCGAAATGTAAAGTCGTGTTAATAAAATAATACTATCTTTTTATTAATATCATTTTACACATTTTTATTTTATACATTCATCATTGAATTTGAATAAAAAATTTCTATTAGTAAAAAATATTAACTTCCATTAATCTCTTAAAAACCAAACCTTTACAAAAAAATTCAAAAATTAATTTTTAAAACTTCCTTTTCGAAGAAATAAATTAGTTTACAAGGTAAAATAACTCAAAATATGAATGTGAACATACCCAATAGGGAAAATAGAGTTACCATAAAACAATAATATTTTGAAATTTTTTTGAAAAAATTAGTGATGGGCCAGCTATTCAAGAAGGGACATTAATTACTTATGTGTAGGCTGATGTATTTAGAACATTCCAAATTCACATTCAAAAATAATTGAAGGCCCTAAATGATGAGAGATTTTTGTAGTTGGGAAATAATATAAACATGTTATATAAAAATAAAAAATAAATGTAGCCACAAAATATGACTTGAACTATATAATTTTAAGTGGAAGAGATCGAATGAGTTAAACTATGATGGATCCCCTATTGGAAGAGGAAGAGTAGTCAATCGCTAAGAAAAGAGCACCGATATAGTAAGGAAAAATGAATCGAATATGGAATGGGTATGGTTGGTTGGGCACTATATTTGGGGGGAAAACTAACCTGATTGTTCTTAATAACCATTGGTATATATGATTTATCCCAACAATTTACAAAAACCATTGGGAAAATAGATATTAAAACCCATATCCAAAAGTTTATTCTAAACCATTGAAATAGGAAAATTATATCCCGGTGGTTTAGAGAAACCGTTGAGAGATACTAAAATTAAAACACCTATTCCAATTGGTATTCTAAACCATTGGAATTTGAAAACTTTATCCCAATGGTTTGTAAAACCTATTTGGAAAACCTCATTTATAAATCCATGTCTTAATGTTTTTAAAAACAATTGGGATAGGGGCCATATCCCAACTAATTTTCTAAACCATTGGGATAAGGGTGTTGTCATAGATATAATTTATAGTAGTGTCTGTGAAGTTTTATATTCATGTGACTTCCATGTTAGTTCTAAATTAATTATAAGGATTCCTTTATAATTAAATTTTATTCTAATATAATTTAATTGTGGTAGTCAAAATATACATGTTTATAAACTTAGTTTAGACCTTTTTAATTGAAAACATTTTTAGTAGGAAGACATATATAGTGTTAATAGTATACTATAAAACTCATCAATGAATAAATTATATAATCCCATTAAATATTATCCCAATTAAATTCCCCCATGAGAACATGTTCATGTTCATGATCGTCTAGAGTATTAATTTCACTGATCACTATATATGTGAAGATAGACTAAATATCTCCCTTGATAAATATGATGTTTTTGAATGTGTCCTTTTGGTTATCATTATGAACCATTTTGGTAAATCTCATGTATCCTGCTACATTTTTCAAATGATAGAAATTATTTTTATGTTTAGGAGATATAGAAGTCTAGCTTCCTAGTTTTATCTCTAGAAATGGATTTCCCCAATCTTGTAGGCTAGTATAAATTGTCGAAACCAACATAAAATCATTTTTTTTAATTTATAATTATCAATGAAGAATATTTATCAATTTATTTAACATAAATAGTGTCTTCGTAGTCATTCATAGAAACATATTCCAATATAGGTTCACATATGATGAAAACACGTGTATGATTTTTCTGCTTGGCATACATGGATTACCCTATGACTAATTCCTCCCTCCAATGGTCTCTATAGACACATATAAATAGTCTAATTTCTTCACCACTCTGAGTATAATTGTAAGATAAATATATAAGGGACATTATTCATGTCTCGTATCAAATGATTTTTCAACTATTATGACTGAAGAAATAATTTAGGGGAGTGATATATAGACACTATAATTCATGTTCATTATGAAAATAGAGTATAAGATATAGTTTTTTATTAAGTATATACCATGTGATAATATTATCTTGACCATTGAAGTGAAAAATAAGAATTATCTATATCACAAAGGAAACTCCAAGGTATTATATGGTACGAATCCCTAATAAAACCCGTATATTATTTTAATTATTTATATTCATCCATTTTACTATCCAAAATAAAAAAATATATTACTCTTAAGGGACTACTCTTTCTGAACACTCTATCATTTATTTCTATTTATGACCTCAGTCAATGTTTTAATGGATTTGTATTTTAAATCATAGAAAAAATAACATAAGTTAATTAAATATTAACTGTACTAATCCCTAATACCCATACATCATTCTAAAAGGAATAATAATTTCCAACTTAAATGATTGGTTCACATTTATACCAAATAAATATCAATCTTTGATGAAGATACATACTACTAATAAGTCACCAAGACTCTTCACATGGATGGATTTCAAGGAATTGAAATTATTTTACAACTACATCACCAAGAAACATAGTGAATATTAGGATGTTAATCTCATATCATAGGAATATTTTTTGATTGAAAATAACTCGTTATTTGGAGAATGTGGTTCTACACTATGTTGTTATATGATTTTCCCAAATGAACCTTCAATGTAATTTTCCCTCTAATAATGGAGGTATAATCATATTATATTAAATTGGTAAAGGGATAATTCGATCATACTCACCATTAGGAATTAATATTTCTTATCTATGAAGTTATTAGGGAGGAGACTTTATAGGGTATCGTTTAAAAAAATTTCATGTGTTTTCTATAAAAACAGTTTAATTCTTATTGGGTAGAAATGATGAAAGGATTTTAATATTTTAACTATATTATGAGTATAATGGGAATTATTGAACATTATCAAGGAAATAAGAAACATTAAATTAATCACAAGTTTCTAGAGTGATTTTATTCTGTAAAATCCCCATACAACTACAAAGAATGAGCTTGAGATCTCCATATCACCCAGATGTTTTTTATCAAAACATTTCCTAAAAAAATTTCTATTCTTAAGTATATTTTGATTTTTGAAATCATGAGTTTAAACAAACCACAAGACATCCTTATTATAAAATTATAGTTATATCCTTGTGTATAGGTTAGTGGGAATAATTATTACTAACTTATGAAAATGCATTGTGAATTTTATGGCTATCAATTATTTATGAAAAATTTAAATTAGATATTTTTATATATGAGTGAATTAATGTTGCTATTGAAATCAATGAGATATATATGTTATATAATTAATAAAATATTTTTATTCATCCAATGGATATATTAATATTTGGGTGTGAATAAACCCTATTTGTTGTATAAATACATAATTTTTTAAAAAAAGTGTAATCAAACACTATTGAAAGGAGAACCCATTTAAAAATAATATTATAAAACATTAATAAATATTTTATGAAAAAATAAACATGTTATTTTAATCTGGGATATAAAAAATTAATTTTGTTGAGATTATTAAATTTTCTAATAACATTGAAGTTTTGATGAATAGTAAAAACGCACTAAATCTTAATTGAATACAAATTTTTTCATCAAGATATTTTTTATAGTAAAATTAAATCACTGAATGGTTTTAAAGTTATATTAGAAAATATTTTTATCCTCCAATATAATATATTTTATTATAATTATTTTACATTAAATTCATATGTAAAACTATTTCAATTTTTGTAATTTTCTATCTTAAAAAAACATATTTTGTCATTCCAAAAAATAGATTGATTTTAAATTAATTACAGAATATTCTATATCCCAAATTTTTTAAAATTTAATCTATATTTGGAATCATTAGGTCCAAATTTTGTTAATAGGAAACTTGTATTTTTTGTCATTATGGATAGTAATTTTGATAATTATTTTTATTACCATTGTTAAATGTAAATCTTGTAATTAAAGGAAAAATAATATTATAAAATTACCTTAAATCAAATAAAAATCCTTTTTGATTACAAAATTATGCCTCTATCATCTATTTTTATGAATGGAATCACATTATGGCCAGTTACAAATGCATATAACATGGATATAATAAAAACTAATGAATTTCCAAAATGTCACACTCTTTTTTTGTATAAGTATATTAATCTTAATATATGGATGACATAAAGATAATATATACTTTATTTATTTTTTGGAAATATTCAATAATTACCTACATAATAAAAATTTATTGGTAATTTTTATATATTAAATAATTAAAATTAATGATGACACAATTGTGATGTAGAAATTATGGTATAAATAGAAATATCAAATAAATGGTTTTAAAAATATATAAAGAAATAACATATGAACTAAATAATTTTCTCCAATAATTTTATAGGTGACTATGACGTCGTATTAGTTTATATAATATTTTGTTTCTAATTTATATTTTCTGTGGATTTTTTTAAAGTCAAATAAATTTATAGTTTCTCAATTGACACTATTGACATTTTATAAAAAAATTATTAAATTATATAAAAATCATAAAAATATTTAAAAATTACAAAGTGATAATTATAATATATATATAATTCCATTAAAATTTATTTTATGGTCAATTAACACCATGTACATAAATATTTGTAACCATTAAATATTTATAATGTTATTTCCACAATTAAAATTAGATAGAATAACTAAGTGTCAACTAAATTGATATGATTTAGATTGACAAAATTAAATGTCCAAAATTTATTGGTTGATGATTCTATAACCCTATATCATCTCATCTTCAAAATGGGGACATTTTTAGGTTTTTGGGTAGGTTTTTATTTTATTATAAATTATTGTTTACTGAGTTTCAAAAATTGCACCCCACATCAATTACAAAAGGGAACCTCTTCCCTCACCACTTGAATTCTTTTTTTACCTTCAAAATTGTCCATATTCATACATATTTCCGTAAAAACATCCATATTTTCATTCAAGAGGTTTTTTTCATCTTCAAAGATAAAATCTAGTGCACTAAGAAGAGATTTAGAGGTAGCACGTCGAGAAAGAGGTAATCTCTTCTACATATTCATTCAAATTTATTTCTTATTCTACATCCTCTTCATTAGTTGTATAATTATAAAGTAATAAACAAATTCACTATTATGTTGATATGTTATTATAATTATGATACAACCATATCTCACCTTCTATTTATCCTACTAAAAACAAAATCACTGCATGTGCGTACGTATGACTTATCATCACCACGATGTGGTGTAATCAATTTTTCACCACCACCATACATGTATAGTTATAATGATGGAAATAATAACTATATATGATTATTATAAAATTATAATAATTCTTAAATATCATACACTATCCACTTCAATACCATTCACTTATTTTGGAAATGATATCATCTCTCATGTGTACGTATGGACTCCCATCTCCACGATGAGATGTTATTAATTCAACAAGATCTTCACTAAACCATGATAATATAGATGAATTTAATGAATAAATACGGTATATATTATACTAATATCATTCTATAAATTATTTAACTATTTCATAATAAGTGGAACATGAACTTATCCGAAAAATCATGCATAAGAACATAAAGCATTCAATATCTAAATAACGAGTGGAAATGAAATGTTACTAATAAATGGATGATAATATATTCATATATGATAACATAAAAATTATTATGATTCTATAATAAATCAATAACATTATTTAAATCATATTATACGAGGTTCTGATATATATGAAGGATATCATAATTAATGTATGTGATAAATATTCAAATCTCATTTTTATCCAAGATTTTTTATTTGTATGTATTTACAGGGGTATATTAATCATCCGTGTTATTGTTTCCTAAATATGTATTTAAAAATATTATTCATATCCTTCGATAATTTTTATTTTTAATTTAACCCATTTTAAAATTTTTACTATGTTGTATAAATGCAATCTTTTGACATTTTTAGTACAATGTGCTTTTTTACTTTCCCAGAAAAAGTAAGAGAATAATGTTTCTTTAACTTGTACACCAGGAATTGATTTTTATGATTTCATAACATCTTATTTCCTTGATGTTTCCCCTATATTATTATAATTATATTTTCACATAATATTATTTATTCTAAAATTTTGTGCCATTTTGAGAAAGGAAAACATTTTTAATTAAGAAATGATATTTTCCGATCAAATTAATTTTATGTTTTTTCCCAAAATTATTTTCCATCTAATATTACACTATTTAAATTGGGTTAAGTTTATAATCCTTTTATTACTATGATTTCATTGTGTGTAATTTATGAAATCCATTTGTTTTATATCAATTATGATAGAATGATGTTTAAGACACCCATTTTATTTCATGGGTAATGCTATAGTAAATGTTTTTGTGTTTTTGTGTAACATGTAAGAATAGATTCATTATGAGATGGGTAGGACCTATATCTCCATCCAATTCATTAGGTAAATATTTATATCTCAAGAGATAACCATTAATATAATGGAAAGTAAATATGGTTTACTTATACATTGCTAGAACGAGGAGTGAACTAGGTTCAGTAATGCAATTTTTCTGCTATGACAGTCTCAGAAATGGGACTTGTCTAATATGAAATAATTTTTATGCTTATGTGTTTATAACATGAAATATTATGTCTTAAGTTATGACTATCTGGATTTAAATTAACTATTACGATTTATCTAATGATATAATATTATGATCTTTTATATACATGATAATATTTTTAAATATTATGTTCTTATAATTATGATATTATTGATATTTCCCTTATTTATCCTTAATGATCATTTGATATCACCCTTCCATATGTTTCTTTTATCCAGGTCATGAAGGAGGGTTTTAAGTAAGATATGTCAAAAAAGGAGACCAGTTATGAAGAAATAAGTGGGAGACGATCTAGATGTTTTATGAATAATTTGTTTATGTTTCCTAGATTCTAGAGACCCTAAACCTATAGCGTCCTTACATGGTTTTATTTATATTATGTAATAAGTGTTCTTCAATGTTGAATAAATATCTGTATTTAATGAGTGGGCCTTTATAATTGGTATCATTATAAAGGTATCCCTAATCTTTGGAAACAAGGATGAGAGAACCATAATAAGAAACCTATGTATAAGCCTATGTATAGGTTACAATCATATCTTATTATTTTAGAGATATTCATGAATAACCTTGGAAAAAAGGAAAGTTCCATAAATTGACATTTTATTCTTGAATTGTGCAGTTTTCCAACAATGATTATCGTTTCCCACATTATTTTTTTAGTCAATGGATGGAACCTGGTGGAACTACTCTATTGATGAATGTGTCTGAAAATGCAATGATTGTCCCCCTAAGCTACCAAATGTTATTGGATATATAATGGAAAATTTTGTAGCAATGCTAACACAAAATTCTTCAGCTATGAATCATGTAGATCTTCCAAAATGAGAAAAGGAGGGAGCAACATTTTGTTGAATCCTTCATGAGGAATCATCCACCTCTATTCAATGGGTATTTGGACCTATTAGTGGATGAACAACAGATCAGTACCCCCCAAAAGATATTTTCAGATCTACAATGTTCTGAACATGGTAAATCTATATTATCAGTATATCATTTGGTAGCTAAATATGATCAATGGTGTAATCTTATCAATAATACGAGGAAATGAGATAAAAATGAGTCCTTGGAATGGGATGAGTTCATGAACTTGTTTTTCAACATCTTCTTTCCTCGTATTCTTCAAATAAAGAAGGAGAATGATTTATTTGAACATAAGAAAAAGAATTATGAATCTATTGGTACCTACAATGAAAATTATACCAAACATTAAAGGTATGATTTTGGAATTATTATTCAACCATAGTGTAAAATTAATAGACTTCATTGTGTCTTAAAAGAAAGTCATTGAAAGGCATTAGAAATAAGGGACATTAATAGCTATGAGGAAATCATTTGATGTGCTATCACATTTGATATGGATATTGGAGTAACCCATCAGTCATATGGGTAAAATAAAAATAGAAAATTGGAATTCAAAGGAAAATAAAAAGGCCACACAAATAAAAAGATGAGTTTTTTCATATGCTCAATATGTGGAAAGAAACATAGAGGGAATGTTTTTAAGGGAATAGTAAATTTTTAAAGTCTTGAAATGATGGTCATTAGAAAATTAAATGATGATGTGATCGGAAAAATATTTCTAATGATATCAGTAAATAAAACGCTATATAGAATGCACATACTACACTTCAATGTTATAAGTTCATGAAATTGGAGCATTGTGCAAATAAATTTCCTAATCCAAGGGTTTTTTATGATGATATATGTCAACAATCTCTTCAGGAAAAATACAAAGGAATGTCACATGAAATCCTTATTGGTAATCTGGAGTATGATAATTAAGTGTTTAAAGGTACACATACCATCCACTATAATGTAGAAAAGGTATTATTTAATTTTGTGTCCACCCATTATTTTATTTCTGAAGAAATTTATAAGGGTATCGTCATATTACCTCTACAATTAGATGTTAAGTTAGCTGCGACAACTCCAAATGGAACAACGATCACATCAAAACTTTATAATTATTCATCTGTTAAATTTTGTGGGGAATTACTTCTTACAAATCTTGTGATCCTTCCTATAGTGGAATTAAATGTCATTATTTGCATAGATTGGATTTTTTATACGGAGGTCATATCAATTTCCAATGATGGGAAGTCACATTTCATATTCCAAATCAATCTGTGATCATCTATCGATGCAAGGATGAATATAGCCTTCTAGTAGAAATTACATTTATATTATGGGTTTAGATCTAATAAATGAAGGTTATTTATCCCAAATGGTTGGGTACAAACTCACAATTAAGAATATTCCCATTTTACTAGAGTTTTATAAGGTCCTTCTGTAGGTATTGATAGGTCTTCCGTCTAATTGATAAGTTGAGTTTTCAATATAACTTATATTGGGTGTTGTCCCTATTTAAAAGACACCTAATAGAATGTCCCCAATTGAGTTGGAGGAATTGAAAAAGAAATAGCTAGGGAATTTCTATTTGGGATTCATACACCTTATTCCATCACCTAGCGAGCAGAAATTTTGTTTGTTAAGAAGAAATATGTAGAAATGAGACTATACATTGATTATTGAGAATATAACAAGATCAAAATCAAGAACAAATACCATATTCCCCTCATTAATGACTTATTCAACCAATTTTGTAGAGCCCAATACTTTACTAAGTATGATCATCATTTAGTATATCATCAATTAAGGGTAAACATTGGAGGATATCCCAAATACGGCATTTCGTACAAGGTAAAAACACTATGAATTTATAGTGATTCTTTTTGGACATTCAAATTCCCCTTCTATCTTTATGGATATAATGAATAGAGAATTTAGAGTCTATCATGATCAGTTTGTGGTAGTCTTTATATATGATATTCTTGTGTATTCAAGGAGAAATGAATAAGATTAAGATCGCATGAGAATTTTACTGAAGACCATATGAATGGATATTCATTATTAAAAATTTAAAAATTGTGAATTTTGTCTTCAAAAAGTTTCATTTTTTGGTCACATAATCTCAAGAGAGAGGATATCAATGGATCCAGCAAAAATATAGTTTATTAAAAGATATTTGAGACCAACAATGATGACTAATATCCAAAGTTATCTTGGTTAGGCTGGTTATTATTGATGTTTTGTTAATGATTTTTCATGATTATCTAATCCAATCACCAAGTTGACTCGAAAAGGGTTTATGTTTTTTAGGATGGATTAATGTGAAGAAAATTTCGAAGATCTAAAAAAATGTTATATACTGCAAATGTGCTCTGACATCCATGTGGCAGAGAAAGGTTTTTTATCTACAATGATGCATCCATTAAGGGGTAGGGATGTGTCTTCATGAAAAATAATATGGTGATAACTTATGCCTAATGATATTTGAAAATTCCTGAGCAAATTTAATTGACTCAGCATTTGTAGTTCGTTGTGGTAATCATTTCATTAACGCTATGAAGTCATTATATTTATATTGAAATTTTAGATATTTATACGAATCATAAAAGTTTAAAGTATATTTTCACAAAAAAAGGATATGAATATGTGCTAAATAATATGGTTTTTGTTGATAAAATATTACAACTGCTCAATAGATTACTACCCTGGTAAATCAAACAAGGTGGAAGATGCTTTGAGTAGAAAATACCATGTTATAATATCCTTGATGAGGATCACAAAAGATCCAATATTTTTGAATTTACAAAGGATGAATCTGGAAAATTTAATTGAAGGGGAGAGATATTATATTTTAAAATGAATGTTCCACCATCTATAAATGTAAATATTAATGAGGCAGAAAAGGAGTATATAGTGTTACAAAATAAGGTGATTAATATTCCTAAATTCATCATTGGTTGTGAGGAAAAAATTTGGTTCAGGAACTGGCATTATATTCCTCCCATAACAGAATTAAAGAAGGAGCTATGGGTGAGGCTCATTGTTCTTAATTCTATATCCACCCATGAAGAAAAAATATTTATAGGGCCAAAAAGAGTACTTCTAGTGCGATGGCATGAAAAAAGATGTCACAAAATATGTCTCTTGATGGTTGGTTTGTCAACAAGTTATGACTAAGAGACAGAAGTCTAAGGGAATGTTACAACTATTACCCATACCAGTATGGAAATCCGAAAACATCACTATCGACTTTATCATGGGACTTCCCAAAACATATTATGGAAATAATTCTATTTGGGTTATAGTTGATCACCTTACGATGTTTGAAAACGTCATTGTTATTAGAGATTATTTCTATCTTGATTAGTTTTCCAAGATATATTTAATGAATGTGGTAAGATGAATGGATTACCACTTTCTATTATGTCCAATCGGAATATGAAGTTTAACTCTATATTATATAAAAGTCTTCAGCTTGATCAGGATATAGAGTTAATTTTCAGAACTACTTACCTTCCTTTGACAGACTGTTAGTCTGAGAGGACAATTCAAACATTAGAAGATTTATTTAGAGTTTTTTCATTGATTTCAAAGTCAATCTGGATCAATACCTACCATTGGTGTAATATTCTTTCAATAATAGCTTTCACTCAGTTATTCATATGGCTCCTTATGAATCACTCAATTTAAAGAAGTCTAGAACTCCAACAAACTAGGATACTGATGGGAAAATAAATCTATTAGGACCAGATCTTGTTGGTGAAATGGAAGAGAAGTTCATATCTATTCAGTAACCCATAATAGCATTTTAAATTCAACAGAAAATTTATGCCGACAACTAAAGAAAATACATAGATTTTTAAGTTAGTGATATGGTGTTTTTATGAAGATATCCTCAGAAGAGAGTAATGACATTTGAAAAGAAGGGAGAGCTGATCCCCAGGTATATTTCACCTTTTGAAAGTCTTGATCATGTACAGAAGGTATCTTATTGATTTTCACTTCCATCAAATCTCTCTACAGTTCATGATGTGTTTCATTTATTTCTCATACAAAAGTACATACCCGATCTTTCACATGAACTATGCTCAGATGTCATACTACTGGAGCACAAGCTTTTTTATAAAGAACAAAAAATATTGATTCTGCATCGTAGTAGAAATTTTCCCTAAAACCAAACCACATTCTTGGTTAATGTTTTATGGAGGAACCACCAATTCTAAGAAGCTTCAAGGGAACTAGAGGATATTATTATGGAGATTTATCATCATATATTATCTACCATGTGACGAATTTTGATGGTGAAATTCAGTTTAAGGCGGTAGATTGTAACACCATGATATTTTTTATTAAAAGTTTCATTAAAAAAATTATTCTTCAGTAGCTTGTGTTGTACTAAATCATGATTTTAAAAAAACCCTGAGAAGTCCTTTTATAAAATTAATCTTATAACACAGTGGTTTGGTTAGAGGGAATAATTCGAACTTACTTATGAAAATAAATTGGGAATTCTTTGGTAATAAATTATTAATGAAAATATAAATTAGATATTTTAATTTTTTAAGTGAATTATTATAGGTATTGAAATTAAGGAGATTTATATGTTATATAATTTATAAAATATTTTCATTCATCTAAGGGTTATTTTAATTTTGTGATGTGAATAATCTCTATTTGATGTATAAAAACCTAATTTTTTACAAAAATGGGTAATCGTACACCTTTGAATAGAGAACCCCTTTTAAATTAAGATTTTGATACGTTAATATTTTATATATGACAATCTAAACAAGTTATTTTAGATTGGGATATAAAAATTTATTTCATTTGAATTTATGATATTTTCTGATACCATTTATGTTTTGATGAATAGTAAAAACACTAGATTTTAAGTGAAAACAATTATTTTATCAAGAAAATTTATATAGTTAAATTATAATATCAAATGTTTTTAAAGTATAAATAAAATATTTTTTTTACATTAAAGATAATTTTATTCATTTGAGTTAATTTTACATCGAATTCATATGTAAAAACAATGCAATATTTTGAAATGTATCAACTTTTAAAAAAACATATTCTCTCATTCTCAAAACAAGATGTATTTTAATTTAATTACTGCAACTTTTGTGTTTTGAATTTTTTAAAATAGACTAAAAATTTAGATTTATTAAATAAAAATTATTTTAATAAGATACTTTTATTTTTGGAATTATGAATAGTAACATTAGAAATTAGTTTTATTAATGTAGATAAAGGTATATCATGGAATTAAAGTTAAAAATAATATTATAAAATTAAATTAACACTAAAAAAATTTATTGGAAGAATTAATTCAACCCTTATCAAATATGTTTTTAAATAGAATCAATTTATGTAAACTTACCTAGGAATTTGACATGAATATCATAAAAACTAATGAATGTGACAAAATGTCATGATCACATTTTATATAAGTATATTAATTTTAATATATGGGAAAATAGGAGATAATATTGACTATAGGTAGTATCTAGAAATATAAAATAATTACCTACATCATATAAATTAATTTTTAATTTTTAATGATTAAATAATTACCATTACTGATGACCTGAAAATGATGTAGAAATTATTTTATTAATTGAAATATCAAATAAATGGTGTTAAAAATACTATGATAAATATCATATGAACTAATTAATAAGATCCACTAATTTTATAGGTGAATATGTCATTTTATAAGTGTATTGAATATTTTATTTAGAATATATATTCTGTGTGGATTTTTTTAAACATCAAATATATGAATAGTGTCAACATTGTAACTATTGATATTTTATTAAAATAACATTTTGTTAAATTATTTAAAATTCATAAAAGTATTTAAATATTAAAAAGTGATAATTATAATATCTAAAATTTCATTAAATATCCATTTATAGACAATTAATAGTCATAAGAAAATATTTATAACCATTAAATAATTAAAATTTTATTGCCACAATTTATGTTAAATAGAATAACTAAATTTCAATTAAAATATATTGTTTTAATTGACAAAATAACTTGTCCAAAATTTATTTTTTGATGATATTAAAAACCAATCTCATATTATCTTTTAAATTTTTTAATTTTAGAGGTTATTGGGTAGGGTTTTATTTATAATAAATATTTATTTATCGAGTTACCAAAAGTGCCACTCAACTCAATTAAAAAAGGGCACTTCCTCCAATCACCTCTTAACATCATATAGAACCTTAATTATCGACCATACCATTCCCTATTTGATTCCAAAATTCCATATTTTAATTCTAGAGGTTTTTCCCATATTCAAAGACCATCTCTGGTTCTCTAAGAAGAGATTTAAAGGAATCACGTCGAAAAAAGAGGTAATCTCTTCTACATATTATTTAATACTCCTTTATTCTTCTACTTCGTATTAATTTTTTATTTAATTATAAATTAATAACATATGTGTCATACATACACTGATAGATTATTATAAATATTAAAAAACAATATTTCACCTGTTATCCATCCTATAAAAAATGAAATCACCATACGTGCGTTCGTATGGCTTACCATCTCCACACCATGGTGTAATCAATTTTTCACCGCCAACATACTTGTATGGGTATAATTATAGGAATAATAACTATATATGATTATTATAACATGATAATAATTCTGAAATATCATATACTATAAACTTCTATATCATTCGATAATTTTGGTAATGATATTATCACTCGAGCATGTGTACGACCTACCGTCTCTATGATTGGATGTGATTCATTCTACCTGATCTTCATTAAACCATGATAATATATATGAATTGAATGAATATATATGATATATATTATACATATATCATTCTATAGATGATTTATCTATAACCTATAAAGTGGACCATGATCTTATCCAATAGGTATTGCATAAGAAAATAAAGAAGTCAATATTCAAATATTGAGTGAAAATGAAATGTTACTAACAAAAAGAGGATAATATTATCATATATGATATCATAAATATTATTATTAATATTTAATAAGATGATAAATATTTTTAAATCATTATAAAATATTTTTAGATACATATGAAGTATATGAGACCTCAGGTAAGGGATAACATTCCAAATCTCATTTCTATCTGAGATTATTTATCCATATGTATTTGTTGGTGTATATTTATCATTCATGTCAATTTTTCCCAAATATATATTTCAAAATATTATTTATATCCTTCTATAATTTCTTAGAGTAAATTTACCCATTGGAAAATTTTATTATGTGATATGAATGGAATCTTTTTTCATTTTCAGTACGAGGTACTTTTTGACTTTTCCACCAAAAGTACGAGAAGAATGTTTTTTAACTTGTACGACATGAATAGATTTTCAAGATTTAATAATTCATTATTTCCATGAATCTTTCCCTATAATATTTCAATGTTATTTTTACATAATATTTTTTATTCTAAGGATGAGTGAGATTTTGAAGAAGGAAATCATTTTTATGAAAAAAGTATATGTTCTTCTGGAATTAATTTCAAGTGTTTTCTCAAAATTATTTCACATCTAAGATGAAACTATTTTAATTGGTTTATATTTATAACCCTATTTTTAATATGATTTTATTTTTTGTTGTTCAGAAAATTCATTTTTATTATATCAATTATGATGGAATGATGTTTAATAAACCAATTTTATTTCATGGGTTATACTACTGTGAAAGTTTTAATGTTTTTGTGGAACAAGTAAGAATGGTTTCATTATGAGATGTTTGGGACATATATATATATATATATCCAATTTTTAGAGTAAATATATATATCTCATGGGATAGACATTACTGCTATGGAAAGTAAATCTGATTCAGTAATACTAGGCTGGAATGAGGAGTGAACTCAGTTCAGTAATGAAATTTTTCAGCTATGATTGTCTCAGGAATGAGCCTTGACTAACATGAAATGATTTCCTTTTCTTATATGTGTATTACATGAAATATCTTGTATTATGTTATGACTATTGGTATTTAATTTCACATTTATGATTTATCTCATGACATGATGTTATGATATTTTATATGCAAGATAATATTTTCCAATGTTATGTTCTTATTATTATGATATGATTAATATTTCTCTTGTTTCCCCTTAATTGTAATTTGAGATCACCCTTTAATATATTTCATTTCTCTAGGTCATGAATTCAGGTTTTAAGTAATATATTCCCAAAAAGAGTTCAGTTATAAAGAAATACGCATGATACGATGTGGATGTTTTATGAACCAGCTGTTTATGTTTCCTAGTTTTTAAAGACAATAAACATATACGGTCTTGATGTGGTTTTTGTTATGTTATGTAATAATTATTATTCAATTTTGAATTAATATCTATATGTATGGTATGGGCCATTATAATATCATTTGGTCCTAATTATCTCTCTATATAAAGAATATTGGTGACATTGTGGACCTCATCATTATTTTAAATGACTTGTATCAAATATTTTATTCCATTATGAATGTATGAAGGGGTATCATTAATTAAGTGGTTTTGTCACCACAACATAAGAAACCATCATGTTTTTAAGATTTTAACAATGGGTTAGGCTAATAAATATTCAACTGATAAAGGCCTTTTAAATTTGGCATCATTAATATTGGAACCATATTATATATTTAGGATAAAATATAGAGTCAATAATAAATGAATTAAAGTACATAATTATTTTATCTTGAAATTATCCATAACCATTCTCATATATTTATTAAGGAATTATTCTACTAAAAAATGAAGTCTATAGTTTGTCCCTGTTTAGTTTCCTATTTCATAAAGAGATAATAATTCATTCTTCCTATTGATAACTACCAATCAATTGTATTTACATAATTTATCAATAAAAAAAGTTTGACCAGTTTTAACCTCTTTCCATCAAATAATGAAATATGTTATGCATTTTATTTTCTTCTAGTAAAAAATAATTTTTTATATTGGGGGTGGAATTACATGGGACATATTTCTTATTAATGAAAACTTATTCCAAGAGACACATTTTATATAATAATAAATTTTTTTCATATATAGTGGGTAATTATAGATAGTCTAAAAATTTGTATTGGATGGATAAGGTTCTACTCATATGGGTGACTAAGATATAGGGGAAAATAGAGATCCCCTTGAGATTATAGTAAAAATTTTAATCCACCATTAAATCCTTATATTAACATTTTTTCATTTATCATAGGATTAGAGGTATACTATTAATCTATTATCTATAAATTTATTATATATGATAAAAATGTGTAATACCTTCAAAGATTACTTCAAGTAGATAGAACCACCATTTTTCATAGAATTAACATGAATTGTGTTGAGATCACCTCATATCAACTAATATGTATCACACATATCATATAGGGATAGATATTTCCAGAGGTGTTCTCTTTCATCCATGTCATACTACATATAAATAAGAGTGATATGTATTAGTATGATGAATTGGGTATCCTTGATAGTAATTTTTTAGAGGGAGAAGTTATCAAACACTACTCGAAGGTTTACCTTCAAAATAAACATATGTCCATGTTCCAAGGTGTTATCTACATACTGTATTTCATATAAATCAACGTTATATACACATTTATGGATTTGGCCTTTTCTATTCAAATATAGTTAGAAGATAGATTTTAGAGGATTTTGATTCAGAAAAAATAATTCAAATTTGAAAATTTTTATCATTCCTAATTTTTATCTAAATAAAATTATCAATGGTTTAGGGAGGGTTTTGGGGATTATTTTCTCTCATAGAAGTACTATAATATATCTAAATTTTACTTAAATTTATTTCTCATCTGAATTTTATTAATTTTTAAATTGATATTAAATTATTAGAAAAATACTCAATTTGTAGATAATGTTTACCAAAAATAACTATAACATTTTGAAAATACACACCTTCCAAATGAGTTTTTTAAATATAATAAAACTATTTATAGACTTAATTTGTCACGACTCATCCTCGGGCCCATGCCGTGACTACCCCAAGCCCGCCTTCCATAGGACAGGGGCTGGAGACTAGCACCAAAGTGTAAATCCCAATAACTGGGAAGGCATTGCCTTCATTAAAATAAACAAAACATCACAGAGTACAAGCGGAAGTAATACACTAAGAACAAAAATAAGTGCTGAAAAGTAAGTGGGCCAGAATTCAAACCCAACTGAAAGTACAACTACAAATGAACGAAAGTACAACCAAAAAAGACAAACAACTGGAAGAACAGAAGCAGCTCATGGGTCATCCTCCTCGAATCCTACCTGAAGGGTAGGTTCAGATAGCGCAGCTCCTGGATCGTCCACCACGGATCCTACCTGAAGGGTAGGTACAGATAGCCTCCACAAGGCTCTCGCCCGTCAACCTCCTCCAAGTGTCGTCTCATTGTGAATTCCACCTCTGGATAATGACTCATCGTGGGGTCCACCTCCGGGTATCGTCCTGTCCTCGAACACTCAGCCTCCGGCAGCACTGCCTGTCATCTGCAACCAACACAATGAGATGCGGGCATAGCCCATGTAGGGGTGAGTATAACGATACTCAGTAGGGACCCTGAGACGCTCATGGTCTCACTAAATTCAACAAGGATAACCACAATGAAAGATCTCAACAGATAACCTCTACCTACGTATATTCCCACACATATACCTAAGTTGTCAAGTGACCCATCTCAATCATGATGTAAACACAAAGGTCATAGACTCAGCTCAAACCCAGATTTTCATTATCGAAAGTGTAACTACTGAAGAGCCCCGTCTCTAGATTGTATAGTGATCCTGTCATGACTACAAGGTACTGCTCACTAACCTAAGACTGTTGGGGTACTCCTCCTGTCATGTACCGCGGGTCAGCCACCCAAACACAGTAGTGCTTCCCGCCGGGGTCTGCCACCCAAACATAGTAGTGCATCCCCCTAATAGCCTGTAGAGGTACTCTCCGAATGAGTACCCCAGGTATGCACCCAAACTCAGTAGTACTCCGTCCGCCATGGGTCTACACCCAAACAATGTAGTGTTCCGTCCACTGGGCTAGTCGACTCACTCCAAGTCGAGTCGGTCAAGCAGTCGTCAAGTCTCAACCGGCTACACGGTCTCCGTACTCCATACGCTCGTCTCCGGGAGGGTCCACTCCACGAGCTACAGGTCGATACTCCAAGTATCTTAAATTCCCACGAAGAAAGTATCTCAAAGGACCACCTCATCATAGGGGTCTCAACGCAACAGACGGTGCGTCAATCAGATGCTTGGTCCATGAGTTATTAGCCTTTTCGTCCCATGGGCCCAGCTATTTTTGTGTGCGAACCAACCCGTTTGTATCTTAACTGTACCCTGAACTCTCATAGGGTATATTCATAGGGACCGTTTCCCAATGTGATCACCAACGCCACTGACGGTTCGTCAAACGGACGTCCGGTCTGAAAGTTATATGCTCTTCCTTTCAATGGGCCCGGTTGGATTTCGGGTACAATCCAACCCGGCCACTATCCAACTGTATCGAAATATAAGGTGAAGTATTCCAAAAGTTCTGTCTCATCAAGAGGAATCCAACACAATCGATGACGCACTAATCGGACATCCGGAGCTCATGTTACAAGTGTTTCCGCTCCGAGGGTACGGTTGGTTTCGGGTTCAAATCAACCCGTCCGTACTCAAAATTTTCTGAAACCTTGATTTTAATATACCGAAAGGACCGCCTCGATCCAAGGATCATATCGTAACTGACGGTGCATTGATCGGAGGTCGGTAGCCCATGTTATGAACGGTTAAACGGATCTGTTCGAAATTAGGGGGTTTGGGCCCGGTCTGACCCTGCCCGATACACCCCCCCCCCCGGGTCGGCCCGAACTGTGTCGACCGTACCCGCGTCCGGGTCCAACCCAAAAGGGCTCCACCCAGCACAGCCTGGGAAACTCGGTCGGCCTGGCGGTGGCACGGCGCCCACGTGGCCCGCGGGTGCGGGGGGTTACAACCCCCCCCCCCCCCCCCCCCCCCCCACGCGGTTGGCGAACCAGTGCAGCATAAGCCGCGCCACCCCAATCCAGAATGACTTAGGTTGTTCCGGTGCTTCCCCCACCGCCACGGCTCAGCCGTGGTGATTTTATCTGGCGGCGCACCACCACCGCCTTTTGCGGACCACCGGACGCGCTCTGTTGGTCCGTTTCGCCTGCCGCCTTCGCCGACGGTCCTCCCAAGACCGACTCTTCACTGTGAAGTCCTCAAATTGACTTTGTGGCCCCATTTGTCGTCACCAGTCAATCCACATGCCAATAAACAACTATGGAGTCACTGATTCGCCTATGTGGCCCTGACTCTGGCCACGGTTTCGTTCGGCCTCAACGACGCAGCGCAACGACGCCATGCTCCTTCGTTGCATTCCTTCTTGTTTCCACGCGGTGTTGTTGCACTGCGCTGCCTTTCTTCGAGCCGCAACGAACACACATCAATAGGGGGAGGAGGATCGGTCGTGTTCGGGTGGTCTGACCTCCTCTCATTAAATTGATAACAGGAGACCCAAATATTTAACGAAGAATGCAAGGAAATTATTCACGAACAAAACCAAACCCCTACCTCGAAAAGACGTCGCTTGTCGTCGAGTCGCGAAAAGAGGAAAGCGTCGCAATGATCAATCGTCGCGGAAGATCGGTGCTGATTCTGTTGTCATTGGAGGAAGAGTTGTCTTCGATGGAGGCGTTCCCCGTAGTGGTGTCTCCTCCCTTGACACGGAGGAAGAAGAAGAGAAGGCACATCGTCGGTGTCTTCGCATTCTCCATCGGTGGCATTCTTCGTTGAAGAGGCGTTCTTCGTCGGAGAGTCGGTGTTCTTCAAAAAATCAAGAGCTCTCCCCCAAGGTTTTCCCAACACCCCAAATGCTCCCAAAAATAAAATATTAGCTCATGCTATTATTTTTATTCACACAACCAAGTCTCAAAATTCAATACTAAATCCATTTAAATTAATGAAGAGAGTTCGCATGATTAAAGAGGAGAGAGGGGGAGGTGAGTAGTCTCACATTAAAGGGGAGTTTCAAGGGGTTATGGGGAATGTGAAAAGGTGGGGGCTCGTGTGGGCCCCACCTCTCCTTTATTCTCCCAAGGGGAGTTACCAACCCAACTTCCACACAAGGATTTATCTATATAGAAGAAAAATAAAATTGGATTAAAAATTTTATTTTATCCTTCACTTACACCCCAAAATTTAAACAACTCCTCCCAAGAAAACGCACCTTCAAAAAAGGTCTTCTTAATCAATTACCAGCACCGCGGTTCCATCGATGCCCTCAAATTTCAATTCCGAGCATCGGTTCAAAAGTTAGAAAAACCTGCTCATTCTTTCACTGAACATACCCGAGCTAAACTTCGGAAAATGATTTCGGGCACACCGAGCCTCGGAATCAGGTGCCGTCAGAAACTGCGTTCTTGTAAAATCCCAAATAAATTAATAAAAAATGTTCCATGAAATTTCCGGGACATTAAATTACTCCCACATCAGGGCTTCACATCCCCGTAAGGCTATAACACAAACTAGTGAAACAAAAGTGGTACTAAGCACGCATATGAGCCTTCCGCTCCCATGTGCTCACATAGGGTTTCCTGTGCTACCAGCGAAAGCGCACAAGAGGAATCAACTATCCCCATAGGACCCACTCCTATTGATTCTCAACCCCTACTGGATCCCTATAGAAGTCGTCTAGTCATCGACATCCAAATCCCTGAGAGTGATGATGTGTGAAGGATCATGAACATATCTCTTCATCTAAGGTACATGGATGATATTATGCACCTGGTGCAAATGAGGAGGAAAGGCCAAAAAGTAAACCACCTCGCATACCCTTCTGAGAACCTAGAAAGGTACGTTGAACCTCGGAGATAACTTTCTGCCTCAGCCACATCTCCGTAAACCTCGTCGAGGTGAGACCTGTATAAGGACGTGATCATCATCCTCGAACTCTAGAGGTCTCCCTTTCCTGATTAGAACTGAAACACAAAACTCCTGCTTCAACGTGGGTGAAGTTGGATGACTCAAGAGTGATTGGATACACCTTCCTATGCATGAGTTCATCCTGTGCTGCCTGGGGTTTCCTTTTCGCTGACCAAGGAAAACCCATCATGATGTTGTAGTTAGACCACAACCTTTTTTCCTAATACAGTCAATATGAGCACGAACTACGAATCCAATCTATACCGAGAACAATTTCGTAAGGCCTCGACGATTCCACCAAGATTTTCCAACTGAAACTCTAACCTTGTGGCTCAGTCCACACTGTCGGTGTAAGTGTGATTATTGAGTCTCCTCCTAAGTTATCTCTAGATGTGGGGGTCAAGTCTACGGCTTACCACAATCTCTAGGTCTGGGACAAGATTCTTGGAATGAAGGAATGATTTGTATCTACGTCTCTTACTATGGCAGCTAGTAGTGGACACAAACTATCCCTTAAGTCATTCTTATAGACATTGGGTCACACTCCTTGACGCATTCAGCTACTCTCTTCCCCGGCCCTCCAGCTCCCTGAGCCTAGCGGGGACTACAAAGGCAGGTGGTTGTAACATGTCGAAAAGTACACCAACCCATGCTGCTCTCCTAGCTCTGCTTCAATGTCTTCTGCTCTGCAAATTCATCTTTCCTTGACACTTCCTCTTCTTGAATCATTTTACACATCCAAGTCTCTGAGACTGATGCCAATTTTCATCTTCCCACTGCTAACATTCACTGGCTATAACCAATCAGCCAAAGAACATTCAACCACAAAGGTTTTCTCTACCACCCTAACATTAGTAGGAATGCATAGAGGAAAGAGTGCTTACTCAGATTTCCTTTAAACACACCTCGCTCTAAGGTACGAGCTCTAAAGCACTAATCATATCATAGTCACCATGTACCAAGAACGATCGGTACGCCTCGATGAATACTCAGCTACCAATATGTCGTCGTGTCGAGGTTATAAAAGCTCTAGAAAACTCTCAGCCACTTCCTCAAGCTAGTCCTCAGCCGCCTATGAGTCAGGATCACCTCAGAACTTGAGGGCATCTGATGTTAGAATACGTGTAAGGCGGTAAGCCTACATTTTTTACCTACCGGTACCGCCGGTTGTAATTGTTGACCAACAGGTAGTGATGTATTTCTGACACACTACCTGAAGGCATTATCCCAGGAATTGGTCCATGTACCGAAGCCTCATCACTATGCAGACCATCCTCATGGTCATTCACTGGAAGACACTAGTAGCCAAGCCCACCATCCACTCTACTGATGTCTCAGCTAGGGCATGTGTCGTGACTACCCCAAGCCCGCCTTCCATAGGCCAGGGGATGGCGACTAGCACCAAGGTGTAAATCCTGATAACTGGGAAGGCATTGACTTTATAAAAATAAACAAAACATCACAGAGTACACGCGGAAGTAATACACTAAGAAAAAAAAGTGCTGAAAAGTAAGTGGGCCAGAATACAAACCCAACTAAAAGTACAACTAAAACTGAACAAAAGTTCAATAGAAAAAGAAAAATAGCTCGAAGAATTAATGCAGCTCTTTGGTCGTCCTCCTCGTATCCTACCTGAAGGGTAGGTATAGATAGCGCAACTCTTGGATCATCCACCATGGATCCTACCTGAAGGGTAGGTACAGATAGCCTCCATAACGCTCTGTACCATCAACCTCCTCCAAGTGTCGTCTCGTTGTGAATTCCACCTCCAGATACTGACTCGTCATGTGGTCCACCTCCATGTATCGTCCTGTCCTCGAACACTTGGCCTCCGTCAGCACTGCCTGTCATCTGCAACCAACACAACGATGTACGGGCATAGCCTGCGCAGGGGAGAGTATAACGATACTCAGTAGGGACCGGAGACCCTCAAGGTCTCACTAAATCCAACAAGGATAACCACAAAGAAAGATCTCAACAGATAACCTCTACCAAGGTATATTCACATACATATACATAACTTATCTCCCATGTTAATCATGTATCTCAACACTATGAATTCGTGGAATATACCAATCTCTCATCAATGTTTATAATCTAACATAAGGAGCGCCCATGGATGAAAACCTGAAATGAATAGTTTCTGAACCCAACCTCACACCATCTATTTTAAGAATTTCCAGATAGTAATAGGGTGAGGATAAGACCATACCTCTTGTCTCATTCCATCTTATTTTCTTTTTTATGGAAAATAATTTTCCCTCTCCCACTATTTGAATCATTATTTTATGATAGGAGTAGTGATTTTATTAAGGAATGGGTTCTTGATTTTCACACATTTGATATTATGATGAGATGATCACTATGGACGTTCTCCGTGAGTGTCATTCCCATCTCAAAATTTAACCAATTATGTTCTACAGATATGAATTTCACACCAAGAGAATATAATTTAATGGTCAAGGTTTCAAGATAAAGAAGGTTTAAAAGGTTAAATCCATGGGTCTCTCTTTTTTTTAATCCATAATTCCCAAATTTCATTTTTACATTTTTTTCATTGATAAAATAGAAAATAAAACTTCACTAAATTATTTCTTGTTTATAAAATTAATAAAATAAAAAAAAATATACATAAGTGATTGGATAGTGAGTCTCCCACACCATAATTCTTGAGAGATAACCCTGATCAACCACTAGGATTCCTTAGAAGTTTTTAAAAATTATATTTTAATGTAACCCATAAAAACCAGATGGTCTACATGAAACCATTATCGGGGAGTAGGATATTGTTCACTCTATCCTCAATAGAACTATAATAAAGTTTTTTATTGTTTTTTCGGCCATTCTTAATTTTTCTTTCTACTTTCCCTTTTTATCAAACTGGGATAAGCATCATAGTGAGACCATTTTGCAATGGATCCCCACACATATGCCTAGTTAAAATTTCAACAAGAATACAATAAGATGGAATCTTAATAGAAATACCAATAGAACATTTTAGTACACACAAATAGGTGGGAGGGTAGAAACTATTACTTGAAAAAACCCATCTACTATGAACTAAACATTGCCCCAAACCATCAAACTAGTGGAGAACATAGATTGGAGAACATTCACATCACTATATTGAAGTAATATAATGTTAAAGAGGACCAAATGTCTTGGGAATATATATAAATGATTAAGGACTTGAGTATAATGTAAAATGAAATTGCCACTTCATTCCAAAAACTTTTATAAAAAGATGAAGCAACAAGAAACTAAAGAGTTAGATCCCCTAGTATTTTCCTAGTAAATATTCAAGATGAGGAGGGATATTTTTTAGATCATAGGACCTCATACTATTCAACCTTAAAAACATCTTCCCATATCTATTGTATCACACAAAAAACAAAATGTTTCAACACTTTAGGGAGACCTTCTTTCATGATTTTCATTTCTCTAATTATTTTAGAAACCAATTATTATAAAATATCCCTCCTATTATAAATGATATCATAGGATAAAAAACATATTATACGTCATAGATAATATAAATAAAGAAGAAATGGATGAGTTTATAATTGAATAATGGAATAAATGGAAACTTCTACCCCCATGAATACAATACAAATTCAATGTGTAATTGTATATCGTGAATGACCAACAAGATGAAATTCAAGAGGTAGATTCCAATAAAATAAATGAATTTCTCTATAAATACTAACAAGATGAATTGTATATTAGTCCCTATATTTTTTATTTTATAAAATCAATACACCTGATTCCCATACTGGATTATGAAGAAGAATGATGCTATGAATAATAAATGAAGGATAGAATTAATGAGCCAAAATAATTGGAAATTAAATATAAACATCAAAAGGTTTTTCATAAGAAATTCGAGTTCAAATCTAGGTAATATGGGGGCATAAAAAATACTTATGATCATTTTATTTTTTAAAATATGTTCTATAACTTGATCTCTCAAATTTTTGAATTCTAGAAGCAGCATCATTTGTTCTAACTCGGGATGTACAATATAAACAACATGAGGAAACTCCCACTGAAAAAAAATTAGAGCTGGAAATTTTAGAAGAAAATTTAGAGATACTAGTAATTAAGGATGAGATATCCCTAGTTGATGAATAATAAGATATATTTATATATTACTGTGAGATAATTATTGATTTTCCATTTAAACAATTTAAAGAAGATCTCATAATAGAGGTGACTTTGGAAGAAGAAGAACTATCTGGACCTATTGTGAAGTCACAATTCCCCAAAAACATACCAAACATCTATTGGAGGGAATCTCAACAAAATAATAAGAATTCCCAGAGATCCCTCATGAAGGGTCATGAGTTCAAGATACTACCTTTGAGGGTGAGGATGTTGATTTATACTCAATCTGATTTAATTTCATTCAAATAGAAATATATACTAACACACCCTTACTTCTACAAGTTCATGAAACACATATAGAGGATACATTGGAAGGTGTAGAAGCCACAAATTGTGTGGTATAACACAAGGGAAGCTCATACATGATCCTCCCACCCAACCAATTTTGAGTTGTATTATATTTCTAAAAGGGTGGAAAAAATAACTCTATTAATGGGGACCTATAAGATGAATTAGAGCCATCAATATTTAGAAGAAACTAAACTTGGTAGTTAAAATTAGAAAAAAAACCTTCATTCATGGGATTTGGAATGACCACTAGGTTATCCATATATAGATAGTCTAACTACTTCTCTTAATGGGATGGATACCCCATGATTATTTACTTCTTATGTGAATTTAATTTAAAAAATCTATGAGACATAGTTGACATCAGTATGTAAAATGTGGTTCAATATGATGAAAAAAATTGGAAAGTAGCTTTTGAATTTTATTTACCATGGTAAAAATTAAAAAAGGTAATTAAAGGTAAAAATAATATTAAAATTGCCCCAAAAATAATCCTAATTATATTGGATAACATTGTTTTGTCTAAAAACAACAATAGAACAAAAATAAGATCCTTTATAACCATTTTCATTATATTAGGACATTTATTATATTTTATTTAAAGAAGAGTAAAAAGTGTTAAATTCAATGTTTAATAAACAAACCATTTTTAATATAGTGTAAAAAATAATATAATTTTGACTATAAATATTCTTTAAAATGTTAAAATTATTTTCTACATCATTGTATTTTATTTATAATTTTTATATGTTAAATAATTAAATTTATTTATGACTCAATGATGATGTCTCAACTACTATATTAATGAATTATTAAAATAATTGATATTATAAATATTAAAAAAAACGTAAATTGGGACTTTTGATGATATCCAAGAAATTTATAGTTGAATATGACAACTTATGGTTGATTTAATGTATTTTTTTCAAATTAATAAACTTGTTATGACAATCACAAAAACCAAATACTAAATAGAGTCAAAATTGAAATAAATGAGTTGTTAAAACAAATACTATATTATTAAATGATATAATGTTCGTAAAAATATAATATTCATTAAAAAGACTTATATAATTATATATATTTCATTAATGAACCACTTTTTGTTTTCTTTTCAATAGATAGTATGTTTATTAACCATTTATTATAATAGTACAATAAGACTAGGTAACAGTTAAACTGTTAAACTAATGGTTAAATCTTAAAGATAAGGTCAATATTGTGACCTAAAATTTCCTAAAACCTATTTTTATAGAGGATTTCCACCCATAACCACATTATCCTAGAAATAAATCCCTTAGGATATATTGAAAACTGAAAATGATTTTATAATAAAATAATATTTCAATATTTTCCTAAAGTGCCCCTCACCGCTCTTATAAAAGGGTACTTCACCTTATCTTAAATTCAAACATCCAAATCCTTTTTTATTGGCCAAACCCTACTAAAATCTACTCCAAAGTATCCTCATTTAAACTTATAGGAAATAAATTGATCATAATGTCATTCTATAGAGTCTTTTTGTTCAAATCAAAAGGAAGCACCTGAAGAAGAAGAAATTATTTCATCACATCTTTCAAAGTTCTTTCCTTATTCCATCTCTTATTTCTTTATTTTTTCCATAAAAGATTAATATATGTAGTGACCTATATAGATGGTGATGTCATTATAAACATGGTATTACCATATTCTTTATTTTATCCATAATATGAATGATAAAGTCACCATATGTGAGTACGTACTACTTACCATCTCCACATCGTGGTGTTATTTTTTATTAAACACTTCATTTTTTGGATGTGTATAATAATGAGTATAAATGATTTAAATAATAAATAAAACATTATAATATTTCTTTATAATTAATATATTGTCTAATTCCATACCATTTTATCATTAATGGGATGATATTGTTGCATGTGTGTACATACGTCTTATCGTCTTCACGACACGATTAGATTCATTTGCATGTTCACCATTCAACAATGATTATAAAAATTTATATTATTAATAAGTATGTAATATATGAAATAATAAATCTACTTTATATATATATATACATATGTGTGTATTTACATATATATCATTCACTTGCTTCCATTCAATGCGATATGAAAACGGAAATTGCGTTTATGCGTACGTACGACCTACCATCTCTATAAACAGTGTTTTCCATGTCATATATCTATTTATTATACATATTTATATTCTTAAGATATATTATATGTAAATAATGTATTATATTCTTGAATTAATTAAATCATTATATAAGTGATACGATTAATAATAGAAAGATAAAACACAAACGAAAAAGAAAGCGATTGTTACCCAAAGTCTTATTTTAACATATTAATTATTACTAAATGGGTAGTATAAAGCCATAATTTAATCATGTATGATATATTAAATATAAATATTTTTTTGATACTATTTAATAAATTACAATGGTTATTATACAAGAGGTTAAACATGCCTTTGACTAAAGGAATGTATATGGAAATGGTTAATTCCTCAATCTCATTATTATCTGAGATTGATTATGAGTAGGTTTTTACTATGACATATTTATTATCCATGTTCATTTTTTATGAAATAGTTTTTAAAAATATTATTTTTAATGGACTCATTAAATAAAAAATCATTTTAAATTGTTTTAAATATTTATTCTTTTAAATCATTCTCTTTAAAGTACATGTTTTTAAAATGGTTTTAAGGATTTATTTATATGGATAGAAATGTTTTAAAATGTTAATTCCTTTAAAAATATTGAAGTGGTATAGGACACTTTGATTCAAAAAGATATTTCAAATTTATTCCATTCTAAATTGTGTTACATTTAAATGATTTCATTAAGAAGGGATATTTCTCTCAAATAGTTATACAAATCATCTTCAACTATTTTAAAATCATTTAATAGATATTATTCCTGATTTAGGTTTATGTTGAAATGAATGAGTTATGATATGTTTGACTGTGGATGTGTTTTTTTATACCATTCAAGGTTTACGGTTAATGTATTGGTATTTTTTATTCTAGTTTAAATATGTATGATTATGTTATGTTACACCCTTTTCATATGAGTAATGCATTGGACTTAGTAAGTAACGGGTGTGGCTCACTATAGCCCATTGATGAATCGGTAGGGCTTATATGAAAAATTATTTTCTTGTCACAAGGCCTTGAAAAACAATTATTTGTAGTCTTGGCACGAGGCCTTGACTATATAGTTACGATGTCCGGAAATATGCATTCCCTTATAATGAAATTAATTATTACATGTGGTTATTCAACTAGTATAATATTCATGTTAATGTTTACTCAGTAATTTTTTATATAGTTTTTTCCATTTTCTGTTCCAGTTTATTTTTTAAAAGGAAATTTTATAACACATCATTCCCTAAAATTTTAAATCTTTCACTAAATTATTTACCCTTACTGGGCATCCGAGATCACCACTTTCTAATGTCTTATTTTCCCTAGATTACCAAATTTGTATTATGATTTATATGACAGGTTAAGCTAGGGGAATAAGGCATGTCTCAAAAGATTATTTATGTTGTGTTTTATTTTTTAAGGTGTAATTTAACATTCATGTACGTAATATATTTTGCAAGGCATCTAAATTGATCGGTGCTTCGGTACATGATCCCTTGTAATCAAGAAAATTTATTAAAATAATGAACTGGATATGGGCTTCTAGGGTCGGCGCATTACTTTTGGAATCAAAGGATGTTTAGAAAAAAACTTGGAAAAATATTTAGATAAACTCCTATTAGGAAGCATTACCCTGAGATATACTTTGGGGATTACTATAGAAGGGAATTCAAAAAATTTAGTAATATAGATATTAGGTGGGTTTTCCATGAAATACATCCTTGTCTGGATACTGCAATTGTACATGGTTCTAGAATATATGTACATAAGGGTGAATACTCTGAAAAGGAGTCTTGGGCATGACCTGGGGTATCCGGGTACATGACAATGGGCCTTACAGCACACCTAGTTTGACACTATTGAGGGATATGCTTAGGATAATTCAAATTTTACTTACAAACCATCATAAAAGAATTTATTAGAAAATATGTCAGCAAAGAAACCATTTTTATGATTATATGACAAGATGTGGGAAAATATTCAATTAATGTTGATAATTTTTCTAGTTTTTTTATTTTATATTATGATATGATATAACCTAGTGTATTTTTTCATTTAGAAACAGCTCCCATTAGAAGGAATTGGAACTCCCACAATACGAATGATTCAATGTGTAAGAAGGATCATCTCTCTGATGGTCATAAGCCAACATTTTGAAGGGAATTTTCCTCTCATGAATTCTCATTATATGAGGAAATAATATCATGAATTAATAAGATAAGTAAAGAAATCTCCGAGTCCTATGGATTTGATGGGAAGCCAGGGAAGAAGAGGATGTTAGTGTGAAATATGGATAAATGGAATAATGGAAAGAAGGATTTTCATACATGTGATAACAGTGGAAATAATCACCTAGGGAAATGCTTGAAAGGAATAAGATTTTTTTATAACTGTGGAATAAATGGTCACCAAGTTCTTGATTACAAGGGTAAGAAAAACGTTTCAAATATATAATTCTTATTCATCAAAGAGTTGGTACACTATGAGAATCAAGGTATCAATCATCAGAGTATACCCCAAATTATGTTATTGGATAATAATCATGTTATGATACTCCCACGGATGAAGAGGAATGATTAGAGTTATTATGTTCTTATTAATGAATTGTGTCATTTGAGTATTATATTAATGATGTACATGTTATAAGAATTATTGAGTATATAAGTATTGTACTAGAGTACTATTTCATTAAGAATTTTGGATTTTGTGGTACCAAGAAAAGAAACTCAATTGATGGTTAAAATTTCGGAAAATTATATGGTTGAGATAAAGATAAACCTTAAAATGGTCTTGATACTTAGGTAGTGATTTTTGAATAAGAGATAATTCAGTTGAATAAATTATATTGGAGATTATTGACTAACTTTGAACTAATTAATGGTTTGTTTATTCCATCATTTTTGGAGATTGCAACATTTTTGAATTTAAGGAGTATATTGAGTATTCTATGTTTTATAGAAGGAATAGTGAAGTACATACCTATTCAAATAAGGTTTTATGGTAATTCAGGTCATTACCATGTTTTAATAGAAAACATGATGAAGGTATTCACATGTGGTTATGTGATAAAATAGATCTTCATTATGTCATGTAAACCTTCCTTATAAATATTTGGACTGTGAGTTTGGACATAAGTATTTTGGATACGTCTAAAGTTTGGATTTGAGTAAGTTAAACACATGATATTTTGTTTGAAGTTAAATTATGATTTATTTAATACTTTGATATAACTTTTTGGTTTTCAATAAACATTATAAGATTAAGGGACTACTTTTGGACCTTATGATTTATCAAATGGGCTTTAGGAAAAAATCATTTTTTTGTTGTGTAAGGGATAAAATTAAAATAGATCGAAGCACAACCAAATGATGCGAATATGATTATGATAGGTAATGAAATCAATCATATTATCTTGATTACTTATCTTGATAGTAAATTAATCTATAATCCTAAAAAAATATCTAAAAAATGTGTTATCATAATACTAAATTTTTTATTGAACTGATAACACTTTAAATCTTCATAGATCGATGGCTTTAGGGCCTCAATTTTACATTTATCGTTAAATTTATTATGATTGATGACCTCAATCACTCCCTATAAATATTTACATTTTCCACCAATTATGTGTTTCTAATTTCAATAAATTTTCTCCTATTCAAAATCCTAATTTGTTGGTGACTTTTTCTTATCCCTTTCCCTCTTATTAAAATTAAATTTTATTAATCCTACTTCAGATGTGGGTTTTTCACAAAGGAATTATCAATTTTGAACCTTTTATTTTCGAATAACAATTTTAAATTGAGGGGAAAAAATTTGTTGAAGGATGGTAGAATGTAACACACCATGATTTCATAGTGTGTTTTCTCTTTAATGTAATTCAATATCTTACACTACATGTAACATCGAGTTCAAGAACATCACAGCCTATCAAAGTAGCCATTTAAAAATCTGTTATGAATAATATTAACCACATTTTGTATTTTATAAATATACTATATAATTTTAACATTCATATTTTCTATTTCTTAGACATAATGTATCGACAAATTCTATTTTTCATATAAAAGAAGTATTTTTCAAAAAAATCAGCCTTTTCACCTTGTAATGGCGAACACTTTTTAAATCCAATATTTTAAACTTTTATATATTAAATTTAATGAAATTAAATTCTTCTTTATAATAAGGAAATAAAAATTTTGTTTGGATAAGTTTTTGGTACTTTTCTAATAATATTAATATTTTCATGAAGAGTGAAAAAGACTATATTTTAACTCAAAACAATTTTTTCAATCGAAATAATTTATCGTATTAAATTATATATTTGATTTGTTTTAAAGTATAATTAGATTATATTTTTATCTTATAATATAAATTGGGTAATTTTAATTAATTTTATATTTAAATTGGTTAAAAACACATGTTAATATTTTGATAGTTTTAACTTTAAAAAAACCTACTTTCTAGTTTTGTCAAGGAGAATTAATTTAAAATTAATTAATGCAACTTATATGTTTCAAATTTGATAAAATAGAAATAATTTTTTTATTTGGAATATCAAAATTATATTTCGGATGATATTTGGTATTTTTTTGAAGACAATCAATTTTTGATGAATAGTGAAAAACACAACATTGTAGATAAAAAGTGACTTCTTCATTTAAATAAAAAAATTTAAATAAAAATTTATATTAAAGTAAAAATAGATAAATAATGTATATCTTATTATAATATAATTCATTGGAGTCATCCTATAATAATATTATACATCTAATATTTTATTAAACTTTTTTTAACAACTTTTACCCACCTTCTATGCACATTTGTAAATTTACATAAAATATAATTTTACCTCTTCTATGAATTGAATTTAAAAAATATGAGAGACACATTTGACATCAGTAAGTAAAATTTGGTTCAATTGGATGAAAATAATATTGTGTGAATATTAACTTTTGAATTTTATTTACCACTCTTAAAAGTAAATAAGGTAATTAATGGTAAAAATAATATTACAATTGCCCCAGAAATGTTTTAATTATATTTTATAAGTGTTTTTCTACCAAAATAAACCTAATGATAAAACCTAAGATCCTTTTTAACCATTTTTGTTTGATTAGGAAATTTTTATATTTTATTTAAAGAAGTGCAGAAAGTTGTAAATTCAATGTTTACTAATTACAAAATTTTTAATATAGGGTTAGACATTAGATAAATTAGACTATAAATATTAATTATAAACATAAAAATATTTCCTATGGAATTGATTTTTATTTATAATTTTTATAAATTAAATAATAAATTTTATTTATGACAAAATGGTGATGTTGTAAATACCTTATTAATGAAATATTAAAATAGATGATATTATAAATTTCAAAATAAATGTTAATTGAGACTTTTGATGAAAAAAAGAAATTACAAGGTGAATATGGAATGTTAGGGTTTATTTAATGTATATTTTTCAAGTAATAATCTTTTTATGACTATCATAAAAAAATACTAAATAGTGTCAAAATTGACAGAAATTATTTTAAAGAAATACTATATTTCTAAATGATATAATATTCCAAAATATCATTGATTTGATAAAAGGACATGTATAATGATATATATGTCATTGAGGAACAAATTTATGATCTCTTGGACATTTATAGTATGTTTATTAACCATGAGTTACAATTATACTTGAAGACTTTGTAAAAGTTAAACTATTACACTAAAGGTTAAATCTAAAAGATAAGGTTAATATAGTGATATAAAATTATATACAACCTATTGGTTGAAAAACATTCTACCCAAAACCACCTTATCCATTAAATAAGTTCATTTGTATCTATTATAAATCGAAAATTATTTCATAATAAAATAATATTTCAATCTTTTCATAAAGTGCCCCTCACCTCTCTTATAAAAGGGTACTTCCCCTTATCTTAAATTCAAACCTCCAAAGCCATTTTTCTCTCTCAAAACAAACTCAAATATCATCCCAAAAACACTCAATTCAACCTATAGTGTTTACTTTGATCAGAATTACAACCTAAGGATCCCTTTTGTTCAAATCAAAATGAAAACACCCGAAGAAGAGGTAATTATTTCATCACCTCTTTAAAAGTTCTTTTCTTATTCCACTTCCTATTTCTTTGTTATTTCCATACCAAAATAATAAATCATGTACCCTATACATACATTAATGTTATTATAAATATGTAACAGCCATATTCTTTATTCTATCCATCACATGAATGACAATGTGGCCATACGTGGGTGTGTACGGCTTACTGTCTCCACGTTGTGTTCTAAATTGTTATTAAACACTTCATTATTTGGATGGGTATAATAATGAGTATAATTTATGTAAATAAAAAAAATATAACTTGTTAATGATTCTGTATAATTAATATATCATCCAATTTCATACCATTTTATCATTAAGTAAATGATATCATTGCTCGTGCGTACGTACAACTTACCATCTCCATGATGTGATTAGATTCATTTCCACAGTCACCATTCAAAGATGATTATAAAAAATATATATTATTAATAAGTATGTAATATATGAAATAATAATTCTACTGTGAATGTATATATATTTATTTACATATATCTCATTCACTTTCATCCCTAGAATACGATATGAAAACTGAAACAACATTTATGCATAAGTACAACCTACTGTCTCCATAAATGGTGTTTTCCATTTCATATATCAATCTATTATACATATTTATATTCTTAATTTATATGATACATAAATAATTTTTTATATTCTAGGAGTAATGAAATGAGTATATAATTAATACGATCAATAATAACACGTTAAAACACATACGATAATGCAAGAATTTCTTACGAAAAATGTTATTTTAACATATAAATAATTTCTAAATGGGTAATATAAATCCGTAAATGAATCAAGTATGATATCATAAATATAAATATGGTTCTAGTATAATTTAATAACATTTTGTGGTCATTATACATGAGGTTAAATGTAAAATATACCAAACAAAAGTACAAGGTAAGGGTTAATTTTTCAATTGCATTATTATCGGAGATTGTTTATGTGTGAGTTTTTACTCGGACATATTTATTATCCACATTAATATTTTATAAAAGAGTTTTGAAAAGGATTATTTTTAAGGTAATATTTTTCTAAAACATCATTTTAAATGGTTTAAATACTTACTCTTCTAAATCATTCTCATTAATATCCATATTTTTAAAATGGTTTTAATGATTTATTTATATGGACATGAATGTTTTCAAATGTCAATTCCTTTAAAAATATTCAAAGTGGTATGGCAAACATTGATTAAATATTTTTTTTAAATGACTTACTTTCTAAATTGTGTGACTTTTAAATGATTTCTTGAAAAAACGATATTTCACTCAAATAGTTTTACTGATCATTTTCAAATGTGCCAACATCCTTTGGTGGATATTATACATGATTGAGGTTTATGTTTTATTAAATGAGTTATTAAATTTTTGACTACGAATTTGATATTTTTATACCATTCATGGTTTATGGTTAATGTATGTAAATTTATTATGCTAGTTTTAATAAAAAAAATTAGGTTATGTTTCACCCTTTTCATATGAGGAAGGCATTGGACTTAGTAAGTGGCAGTTAGGGCCCACTATAACCCCTTGATGCATCGGTAGGTCTCATAAAACAAATTATTTTATTGGAATAAAGCCTTGACAAAAACAATTTGTAGTCATGGCCCAAGGCCTTGACTATATTGTTATAATTCTTGGAATTTTTCTTTCCTTCATTACGAAATTAGTTTTTTACATGTGATTATTCGACTAGTAGAATATCAATGTCCATGTTTACATGGTATTGTTTGATCTATTATTTCTATATTATATTTAAATTTATTATTAAATGACAACTGTTTTATTACCCATCTTTCCTTAAGTGTTTATAGCTTCCACTAAATTATTTACCCTAACCGAGCATCTGATCTCACTTATTTCTTATGTTTTGTTTTCCAAGGATTCCCAAAAGTTTATTATGATTGATATGAAGGGTTAAGATAGGGGAATAATGGAGTTTTAAAATATTATTTATGTAGTGTTTTATGTTTTAATGTTTAATATAATGTTAACCTATGTAATCTATTTTCCAATACTGCTAAACAGATCGGTCCTTTGGGACTTGATTCCTTGTAATCAAGAAAATGTATTCAAATAATGCACTGGCTCTGGGCTTCTTGGGTCGTAGTGTTACTTTAATTTCATGTAGATATAGAATTAACTTGTTGTTTTAAGAAAACCAATCACAAAAAAATCTCCAATGTCGATCACTCCACCACACCTACAATACAAGAAGATCCCAAAACATACCAAAGAATATTCATAAATTTCTTACATGGCTAAAAGAATAAGGAGGTTGTGGTGCCACACAAATGAAGAAACGGACCACCGATATAGAAGAATAATTTAAAACTGAGTCACGCACACCCACTATGAAAACCCTGACACCATGCCACTGTGAAAAAATTAGGATCCCCAAAAAAGGAGACTCGAGCCTCCACACACCCCATTCAGGCTGACAAAGCCAAATAGATCCAATCAGCAACCTTTTTCAATCTCATCGATGATTGATGCTCACTATCTATCCACTATTGATTCCTCTAACCCTCCAATAAGAATCTTCACCAGCTGAACCCCCATGATCCACCTTCAAAGGAGCCGATAAACTGTGTGCCCTTAACATAAATAGTAATTATTATAAGAAAATAGATAATATCAATATATATATAATAACAAATTTAAAAATAATAAACTAAAACCAAGACCAATTATATTTATGTGTATATAATTGTGCAATTATCATTAGAGATGAATATTGGCTTCATTTCCATCACATAATTCCAAGACCCTATACAAGGCTAAACCAGCTCTATCCATTCCATACCCAATTTCGGTATTTTTAGTAATTAAATGGAACATGTTTGTGCGAACTCAGTTTCTCACTATATCCATGAAACACAATATCAATTTTTGCTTTTATTATTATTAAAAGAGTATATAGGTTGATTGTGGTACAAATTTATGGCTATAAATAGTAATGAGGGCACTCTCAAGTATTTGGATCACAACTATTAAAGCTAATCTTCCAAAACATGTAGATCCCATCCAAATCTAAACAAAATTTCACTAAGACTCTATGCCACAAAAAAATTGAAGAATGTATAAGGTTTTTCATCATCACATATAAATATTTTCTTTCTTCTCCCATTTGAATTTTTTTAGCATATTCTAATAGAAACTAGGTTGTCTTTCTAATTTTTATTTTTAAACATTGATCTAAATTCCAATTTGGATATTATTTTTTATTGTTATATATTTATAATCTCGCAATATTTTTTGTATATCACTATTGTGAATTCCTATTATCTATTAATCTCCTATTAATGATGATAGGCTAACTTGTGGATCACACATGAATGAAAACTAGTTATGCAGAGTCCATGCACATGACCCCACTCTTATTTTTCTATTAGGATTTTTAGATAGTGAAATGTTGGGGAGATGAGCAGACATCATGTCTCTGAGCTTATAATTTCCTTTTATACATCAAAATATGTTTTAATATCCCATTGATTGGATCATTGCTATTTGATGGAATGAGTGATCTAAATAGGTGATGGTATTATGAGTGTGATCCATTTGAGAGAGTGATGCGACAGCCACTTAGAATTATATCCCCAAATTTGATTCTCATGCACACAATTTAAGCGTTAAGGTGGTGCTTAGACTATTGAGACACAACCAGAATAGAATAATAGGGTTAAGGTTATGAGATAAGGAACGATAAAAATGTTGAATCCATGGGTATATCCCTTTCATTAATTCATGCTTTCTTCATTTCCATTTCATCCATGTATTATTTTTATCAATCATAAAAATAACCACTTTATTCGTCATTTTCAGTTTTTATGATTAATTTTAAAAAATATTCATAATTTCTTAGATATTGATAATCTCAAACCCTACTCCTTTATAGAAGACTATGGTCGGCCATGAGGTTGCGTTATGAGGATTAAAAATCTTTAACTATGGCACATGGCAACCATGTGAAAAAAGGTCTATAAAATGATCCAATATAGTTTCTTTAAGGATAAATTTTTGGGTTTTTTTAAAATAATATTATTATCTAGATAGTATCCAAATTATATGAACCTAATGGTTATTTGAATATTATTATTTATTGTATTTAGTGTTTTAAAATAGAAAAAGGATGTTTAATAAAGGCATCTTTATCATGAGTCATGGTAATGAACATCTGTTCTACAGCTACATCCACTTGTTCGTATCTAGAAAGGGATTTATTTTCTCAACACAAAACCACATACTTTGACCTCAAAAAATTAGTTTTCTTATATATATTTATAATTATACATAACATTTCAAAAGAAATAGTTATAATCCCAAAATATTATTATAATATTCTCTAATACCAACTCCAAACACCAATATTCTTAATATATTTTATTCAAATATTTTTAACATAAAGAATCATATAACACAATCCATGAAAATCAATATGCCTTGGGTCTTTGGGAAATAAGATAAATAAACCATTTACTTAAAATAAAATAAAACATAATTATTTTAGACTCAATAATGTGCTCCCAATTTCCTTCACACTCTTAATACTGCATGGTAAATTTTTGGGATATATATAAGAAAATGGTGTGATTTAAATCATGGATAGAGAATAATGAAATAAAAAATAATACATATTATTCAGCATAAATTTCATAATAAGATAAATAATTAATAATCATACATACTTATAAAGGATCATTACATGAGAAAATGATATCAAAAAAATAATAATATCATACGATTATGGAAAAAATATAAAATGTGACATCATAAACATTAGTTTGGGATAACAACAAATACATCATTCATAATATGTTAAATATAACCACTCATAAACCAAACATGATATCTCACTATATAAAACCATTTCACAATCATTTGAAAAATACTAGGGAACACCCTTCCTATGTCTAACTATATGTGTGCTACACTGATCATACAACATAAGAATATATTTCATCATTTCAATCCCATTATTTAGGAATGTGGGTTTTACACATGGTATCTTCTAATGAATGAAGAATATTAATATATAGGTGAATTCCATTGAATTAAAATTGGGTTGGGTATTCACAACAAAAATGCAGGGCATGGAAATTCATGGGATAATTTAGGAATCAAAACAGGTGTACATAAAATTTCATTAAAGGGATGGTGTAGAGAAGATGATAGTTCCATGTTATTTTTTGAAACATTTGGATAGTAAATTAATGTTTATAAATGAATGAAAATTTTATAAATTTAAAACCAAACGTATTATTACAGAACAAGTGCTTGAATGGAAAAGAGAAGCAAATGAATCCCTTTCCTTAAGTGGTAACATCATAATGCTTAAAAGGATATTCTTAAATCCTTAAAAATTCCTTAATATATATATATATAGAGGTAAAATGAGAAGTACTTCATATTTTAAGGAATCTTATTGATGATAAATGGGAGAGTATGTGGGTATTTGTAGAAAAATATGGAGAATTGTGTATTAATTTCCAAACACTTTCAATTGTTGTATTGTTAACAAAAAATAAAAAAACATTTACCTCACCATTGTTTTTTCACATGGTATTTTCCAAGGAGGGTTGGTTTTTAATATTGAATTAGATTAATAATCGTAATCATTAGAATTATATCAATCATGAGGTGGAAGTGAGTCATGTTCATAGAGAACTATTTTTTAAATATTTATATATATTTGGGGTTTTGGAAGATTCATTATTGGTTTTTAAAATTACTTTTATTGGTTTAAAAACACCTAATATAAATGTAAAAACACATTTTTAGTCAAAAATGAATCTATGGTATTTATTAAATCACTTTTAGGTTGTTATGATCTCATAATACCACCATATATTTATATCCTATTGAAAATTTACCCCTTAATTTGATTAACAAAGAAAGTTATGCAACAAAAATTGTTAGCTAATTTCAATGTCTAATTTCAAATATTAAATTTATTTTTTCAAAATATTCTTTAAAATATATGAATTTCCACTTTCCATGAAAAATTATTTTTTATTTAGAAAATAGTATCTTTTATATCACTAATAATGTTTTGAACCTTATAGAAACTATAATGGGCTTAATTATTTTATATTATCATTAATATTTATTTATATAGAGATTGAAAAGACTATTTGAGAAAAATAAATTAGTTTTTAAATTATTAAATTTATGAAAAAATAGTATTTTAATTGAAATTATATATATATTACAAAAAAATACACTTATTGATTCATTATATCGAAATCTACTTTTCGTCAGATTCATTAAATGCTTAAGTGTGTATAAAATAATATTAAAAAATAGACAAATATAACAATTATCTTATTTCTAAAAAGGAAAATTTATATATTCACGAAACTATGGTCAAGATATATAACCCCTTATTAGTAAATCAATTATTCTATGGGTAAGATGAGCGATGGTAGTACTTTATTGATGTAGCTTTGTGAATGTAGTTGGGGCAGTGATCTCTATTAGCATTAAGATATTTTATGAATAGTTCCTATTACGTTTTGGTTTTTGAATATTAGATTTGGATTGGTAAATGGTGAAGCAAAGTGGTTCCATATACATCATATACTCTTATATGTGAACCTCATTAGGTATGATCCTACAGGTTGAGGCTATAAATTTATTCATCTGAATCAATTAGATTTTATTAAAACCATTAATATAAATACTATTAGTTATTGTATAAGAACTATATTACCAATGGTTATGACACTGAAATATATTTATTCCAAAAATTCAAATTATGTATTTATATTATAATGGTCCAAAATAATAATTTAATATTGTGAATGAGTCAAATAAAAATAAAATTCATAATAAGACATATATTCTTTTAGAATGAAATTTTAATTATTAATATATGGGTTATTATATACTTCCCCTCTTCTTAAAACGTTCTTTATAAATGTTATTTTATACCTTAATACATTTGTTAGTGCTTTTATTTTATCGCTTCTTCTAGTTACCTTGTTTCCTTCTCAAAGTTGTAGTTTATCCAAAATAAATTGACTAGTTGATATGTTTTATTTTTTTATAATTTTTATCTATTGTCAAAATAATTCACCGATTACTCTTCAAAATAAAAACCATTATCAAAAAACACCACCACTTGATTTAATACATGTATTGGTTTTTGTATTAATTCTTTAAAATTAACACATGAAATATATCATGTTCTTATGAAAGGCTAGGTGGGAGTGATAGTCGATCATCCATATCTCAAATATAATCAATAATCTCAAACGGGCCACTATATATAAGACTAAATGTTTCCTTCCTCCTAAACATCATAACTATATTCCATAGTTATATATTAGGGAATATCTTATCTCTAACCTCAAACTATTGGCCTTATATATAATTCTATTTATACCTTATCTTTCAAATTTAATAAAAATTCATATCATGAAAATTGGTTTGAACCTCTTCTATAATTTTTTTTGGAAAGTATGACATCCTATAATCATCATCTCTCCAAAATTATACAAAAATATTTTATTTTAATCCCTCTTACCATAAAAATTCACAAAAGGTTTTATTTAAATGATATAATTTTAAAAAAATTTATATGATAACCATGATAGGGGAAGATGGTAATACCTACATCTTTAGAAATCTGTTGAACATGATCTCAAAATATTTCCTATGGTAGTAATTATTATGTTATATTAAACATCCATATGAGGGTGATAAGTAGTGTGGAAACTAAAATTTATATGAACCTCTTGCTAAAGTATTCTCTAAAACCAAGGGTCAAATCTCAATTATCGATAAGATACAATAGAGACTATTATTCTAAGTAGATTTACCACTTCTATTAGGTAACATTTTTAATAGAAAAATCATTCACTATATCAATGGAATCTTCTCGCATTGTAATTTGATTTACTACCACCTAAATGTAATTATTTCATTTGGATATCCTGGGGGTCCAATGAAGAAATCCATGGTTACATATTCTCATTTCTATACTGGTATGTGGAATGGTTCTATTATATCATTATTATTATATTTTTGAGCCTTGAGTTACTAGCCAATCAAGAAAAAAGATAAAAATTATGCAATCTCCCACATCATGTTATCTTACTAGAAGTTTTTATTATAATATCTATACATGTGTCACGACCCGTCCCCTGGGACCAGGGTTGTAACTACCCCAAGCTAGCCCTCAATGGGTCAGCTGCAGGTGACTAGCACTAAGTAGGAATATCCCAAATGTGGGAGGAATTTTTCACTAGTACCTATAGGCATGTATGCATCCCCAAGAAGAAGCTAAAATTGAAAAAACTAATTAAACAAGGATGCAATCCACTAAGTAAACCCACTCAGTGTAAGGTAGGAAATTGAAAGTAAAGGGGCCCAGATATATACACAACTAAAATATAAAAGTACAGGCTCCTTAATCTCATCTCAAGAAAACCCTACCTGAAGGGTATGTACAGTAAGTAGTAATAATTTTACTGAAGCATACCATAGCCATTAGGTCACCCTAAAGCATCCTTTTCTCTAGTCCTCCAAGGAATCTATCATAGTTTTTAATAATCTTCACACAAAAACGACACATGTGGGTGAACCCTGTTCTGGGGTGAGTAAAACAATACTTACTAGGGAACCAAAAACACAAAGGAATCACAATGAAATACACCAAAATGTAATTAGATGATGAATTCCATAAAATAATAACATGAAGTATACCACAACGTAACCACTAATAAATACACCCAACAGACTAGAAAAATTCGTTCACAAAGTGTAACCTCTAATAAGTATAATCAATAGAGTCCCAAGAGTCATCTCACAAGAAGTATTGGTCCATGGTACATAAAAAGAATTATCATAAGAATCCAAAATACCCTCAAGTAATAAAACATGGAGTATTCAGAACACATGAAGTTTCAGTAACACATGGAGTGTAGATAATACCTGGAGTATTAGTAACAAAAAAATTGTCTAAAATACATAAAGATTCATCAAATACTATAGGACTAGAAACCTATAGGGAAAGGGGAGTACTGGATCAGTGTAGGTTAGACAAACAGTCAAAGTAAGACACACAGTCTAGGTAAGACACACATTAAAGTCAAGACATAGATTCTAGGAAATACACAAAATCTAGGTAAGACACACAGACTAGGTAAGATACATAGTCTAGGTAAGATACATAGTCTGGGTAAGACACACATTCTAGGTCACAGTCATCCACCAAATTTAGTTTTATAGTGTTCTTGTTCCAGGAAAACATACTCCTCAAGAAAATGGTTGTAATTAAACTTCCACAAAAAACTAATTACAGTATCTCAAAAGTACCACCTCACCCAGATTTTCCCAATGCTTAAACTTTATCATCAAACTGACACACGGTTTGAAATATGTAGGTGTTTTAGTAAAAAGGGGGAGATTTGGTTCGGGTCTGACCTTACCTTACCTCGGGTCCGCTGACTCGACCCATCATGTCAACCCAGCTAGATGGCCCTCCTGGGATTCTTGTGTAAGACCATTTTCTTCATCCATTCCCACTAGGGTGGGCCGGTTTTCTTTAACTGGGATGTGGCGGCTTCCGCATCCCCTCTGCAACATGCGGTCAGCTAACGAGTTAGTCACACCTCTTGCACACATTCTACGAGACCACATTCCTCCAAGACTAATTTTTTAAGAGGTCACATCTTTGGTTCTCTTCACCATAGCCTGCCTCAGCAACATCCCCCATCTTCATGCATTTCCCTATCAGCTCCTCCATCCGCACCCCCGCAACCCCTCGTTGTGGTGTTCAGTTTTCAAAATTGAATGGCGCACCAAAATCCTCATGTCACAAACCCATATTCTGTGGGTCGCAAACCATATTTCTATTTTTCTAGGGGTCTAGACACATTAGGGACCTCCTTTAAAATTCATGGCATGAACACGAGGTTCCGCTGGTGAATAACATATGAAAGGGGGAATGAAGAAGCAGAATAACACCCCTTAGCATGACCAACGCCTTTGTTTGCACCGAACATAGTTCATTATTATTTGAAGGATTGTGATGAATGAAACTATAATCATTTATATATAATTCCCATATAATCATGAAGAACTAAAGGATAATCATCAAGATCTAATCCCCTTATTAATACCCATATCATAAATCCCAACCCCAAGAAACAACGAATCGCGGATCAACCTATTAGTGGGTTGATTTGTATTCAACATTTTGAAATGATGAATGGGGAAATGAATGCTTGTAGAAAAAACCACCACCTCCTGGATTGGATCTTTCATTGATGAAGTGTGAGTCTTGCGTTCTTCATGCATCAATCCACTAGCGCATGTTCTGAATTCGATCGTTGTACCACCACCACTGTTGTTCGTTGATGAGATAATTTTTCAATGCATTTTTCTTCTTTTTTCGAGCCTCCTGGGATCGTGAATCAGATCTCATATCCCTTACATGCTATTAAATAAAGAACCCCATTTCAGCGTCTCAGTTTTTCTATTTTTTATCACCTCCACATTGTTTCTATTATGAATGGTAATAGTTTCCTTGTCATTGGGTCATCAAGATACATTAAAATAAAAATATAATAAACTTATTTAGTTTATCTTTAATATTCATTAAAATATCCAAAAAAGGGTATCCAAATTTTACAAGAACTGGTCGATGGTAGGTACTAACTAAGAGAAACCCGCTTCTCTGAAACAACAGTGGCCCGAGATTTAAAATCCAAGCTCTTTGTTTAAAAGATACAAAATCAGGGAAGAACACTATTCTAAATAAACATAAAAATGTTCAAGAATTTATTTTGGGCTTTCTAGGCTTCAGAATAACAATATTCCTCAGCTCTTGGACTTGAAATAATCCAATATAATTTTAAATAAAATTTCTTGGAAAATATTGGACATTAAATTCACCCCACATTGGGGCTCTACATCCGTAAAAGACAAAAAAGGGATGTAAAATAAATAGAGATACGGAGCATGAATCTGAGCCTCCCAATCCCATATGCTCTCTTGAAGATTATTGTTCTACCACCAAACTCATACTAGAGGAATCGACCACCCATGAATGTTCCACTCTTATAGATCCCTGATCTCCACTGAGTACTCTGCGAAAGTTTCCCCTCTGTCGAAGTCAAGCTCTCCCCATTCAATGACATGTTAAGGGTCATGTACGTATTTCCTTAGTTTGGATACGTGGACGATGTAATGAACTAACTCTAATAGTGGAGTTATAGATAAAAGGTATTCCATCCCACCTACCCTATGTAGTATCATAAAAATGTTTAATGAAAATCATAGACAAGTTGCACCCCAAACCAAATCTTTGTAAACCTCATTGAGGAGAGACCTGAAGGAACACCTGACCTCCCTCCACAAAATCTGACTTTCTTCGTCACCTATTATCATAGGACTTATGACAGATATGTGTAGTGTTCATCTACTCCTTAGTGATGTGCACCTTCTCTTTGGTATCCTGCACCAACTTTGTGCCCATGAGTGCAGACACACTCGGGTTAGTCCCGCAAAGTAGTGAACCGTAGGTGAGCATGTACGAGTCCTTGAACAGAGTCATACCGATGGTGGAGTGGTATTTTTTTTATGAAATCTCCACCAGGGGTAGGTGGCCCACCCAACTGTGGACAAAATTGAGGATGCAAGCATATATTATATCTTCTTGGACCCGAATGGTCCGCTCTGTCTGACCATCTGTCTACGAGTGGAAATCTATGCTCAAGCGAAGCTGAGTCCCAAATACCTCATGTAATCCCTTCCACACATGGGATGTAAATCTTTTGTCATGATTTGAGACCATCATATATGGGACTCAAGGTAGTCGAACTATCTCATGCACATAGAGGTATCACAAACTATAAACTAAACTTTGTTCCCAAAATGATAGGAACTAGGCCGACTTGGTGAGTCAGCCAACGATCATCCAGGGGGTATCATGCCCCCCAGATGTATGTGGTAAAACAATCATGAAGACCATCTATGTTCCATATCACTTCAACTCTTGCACCTCAAGGGATTGATTCAAACCTGCTTGAACCATGTAAATGGAATTCACTTGATGACATGTGAGGAATTTAGAGACAAACGCTTCCACTTCCTTCTTCATCCCCGATGACTAAAACTGACATCGGATTCCTAGTACATCTTTTCTACACATGGATGTAAAATTAATGGGGATGTATGGAACTCCTTCAACAACTCCTCCCATAATGTCACTGGTATAACTATGCATCCTCTAAAAATGATGATGTGCTCCCTGCATTCTGAGTATCCAGTAGGGGAATGGACAATGGGGATTTGAGCACATGTAGTTTCACAAATGATATCTTCAATATATGCCTACCGGACTCGGTAAATGAATGGAGGGGTAACCACCATATACTACAGATAAGCTGCTTTATCTACACCCATGAAGGATATTTTATGTGAGGCCAACTGCTCTAAGGCCTCGTTTAGTATTTGTGAACTTGATCTCTGGATGAGAGAATCCACTACCACATTCCCCTTCCTAGGAGTACAGAATATCTTAAAGTCATAATATTGGAGGTAATATAGCCAAAATCATTGTCTCATGTTCCAATCCTTCTATGAAAAGATATACCTGACATTTTTTTGGGTTGTGTTGATGATAAAACACTCACCCATAAGGAAGTTTTCCAACATCATCAATTCAAAGAATTCCGCTACAAACTCTAAATTGTGGGTCACATAGTGATGTTCATGTGGTATTAACTATTGTGAACCTTTATAAATCACTTCTTTTTGCTAAATAAGGACACAAACAACCCCAGTTTATAGAACCTATATATTTCATAGTACGTTAAAGAAATTCAATAACATCCGCTACACGCAACACCAAGTTCGAGCGCACCACAATTTACTAAACTAACCGTTCAAAAAACAGTTGTGAATAGTATTAACTGTATTTTTAAACTTATATACTCTATATAAGTTCAAAATCCATATTATGTGTTTCATAGATATAATATAAGAACAAATTATTTTTTTGATAAAATAATTCTTTTTTCAAAAAATGAAATTTTATCGCCTTTTAATGGTGAACCCTTTTTAAAACAAATATTTTACACTTTTATATATTAAATTTAATGAAAGTAAATTATTTTTTATAATTGGTACATAAAAATTTATTTTGGATAAATTTTTGGTACTTTTTTAATAACATTCATATTTTGATGAATAGTGAAAAATACTATGTTTTAATTGAAAACAACTTTTTTAATAGAAATAATTTATTATGATAAATTATGAATATAAATGGTTTGAAAGTATAATTATATTATATTATTATTATTTATTACAATTTAGGCCATCATAGGTAATTTCATATTTAAAGTTGACATAAACACATGTCAATCTTTTGATAGTTTTTACTTTTTTAAAACCCAATTTTTGGTTTTGACAATGAGAATTTATTTTAAATTAATAAATGAAACATCAATGTTTTGAATTTGTTAAAATATATTTCATTTTTGATTTCAGAATATAAATATTATCTTAGGGTAAATTTTTAGTATTTTTCGGAAAACATTCAATGTTTGATAAATAGTGAAAACCACTATGTTGTTATTTAAAACAGACTTTTAATTTAAATAATTAGTTATTTTATTTTAATTTAAATTATATTAGGTCAACATAGATACATAATAACAATATATTTTCATCATAATTCATTGGATTCATTTTATAAAAAGTTCAGAAATATAAAATTCTATTGAACATTTTACCGTCTTTTACCTACCTTCTAGGAACATTTACATATTTGCATAAAATGCAATTTTACCTCTTTTGTGAGTTGAATTTAAAAAATCCAAGAGACATGGCTGACATCAGTATTTAAAATTTGGTTCAATAAGATGAAAATAATTTTTGGTGAATAGTAACTTTTGATTTTTATTTACCATTGTTAAAAGTAAATTGGGTAATTAAGGGTAAAAATGATATTATAATTACCCTAACATATGTCCTAATTATATTGAATAAGTATAATTCAATGAAAACCAACCTTAAGAATACAATATGACCCCCTTTGGTTCACTTGGAGAAGATTAGGACATTTATTATAATTTTATTTAATGAAGAGTTATAAGAGTTAAATTTAATGTTTAATAACTAAAATATTTTAAATATAGGGTTACTCACAATATAAATTCAACTATAAATATTCTTTATAAATATAAAAATATTTACAACATAATTGAATTTTATTTATAATCTTTATACATTAAATAATTTAATTTATTTATTACAAAATTATGATGAAATAATTACCTTATTAATGAAATATTAAAATAATTGATAATACAAATATCCAAATAAATTTAAATTGAGACTTATGATGAATTAAAATAATTTTATAAGTTAATATGACATGTTAAAATTGGTTAAATAAATTTTATTCAAAGTGATAAATTTTTTATGGCTTTCAAAAAAAATCAAATGCTAAATAGTGTCAAAATTGACATAATTGAGTTTTTAAAACAAATAATATATTATTAATTGATATAATATTCCTAATAATTTATGGTTCAGCCAAATGACTTAGATAAGGTTATATGTATTAATAATGAACCACTTGGGGTTCGTGTGGCTTGTTTTAGTATGTTTATTGACCATATATTATAAAAACAGAAAGAGACATGGTAAATATCAAACTATTTAACTAATAGTAAAATCTAAAAGAAAAGTTTAATATGGTGACATAAACCTATCTAAAACCAATTATTTGAGAGTTTTTCAACCTATCCACACCTTATCCTCCACATATATCATTTTAAATCTATATAAAATCTAAAATAATTCTATTATTAAATAATATTTCAACCTTTTCCTAAAATGTTCATCACCTCTCTATAAAAGGCCACTCCCCTTCTCTTTATTTTAAACCTCCAAAGCCATTTGGCTCGGCCAAACCCTACCGAAATATCCTCCCAACTTACACTCTTTATCCTAGAGGCCTTCCTTTGGTCAAAAAGACAACATAAGGAAGCATTTTGATAAAATCAAAAGAAAACTATCGAAGAAGAGGTAAATATTTCATCACGTCTTTCAAGTTCTTTTTTTATTCCACTTTCACTTTATTTTTGGTTTCCATTCTAAAATAATAAATCCAGTGTCTTATATATAATGTTATGTTATTATAAAAATGGTACAACCATATTCATTATTCTATCCATCCTATAAATGACAAAGTCACCAAACGTGCGTACGCATGGCTTACTGTATCCACATCGTGGTGTAGTTCGTTATTTGAACACTTTATTTTTTGGATAGGTTTAATAATGAGTATAACTGATTTAAATAATAAATATAACATGTTAATGATTCTTTATATATGATATACTATCCAATTATATATGATTTCACCATCAAAATAATGATATTGTCTCTCGTATGTACGTACGGATTACCGTCTCCACGACGAGATGAGATTCCTTTACACATTCACCATTCAATGATGATTATAATAATATATATTATTAATAAGAATGAAATATATGACATAATAATGCTACTGAAAACATATATATATATATATATCTTATTCACTTAGTTCTGTTTAATACGATAAGAAAACGAAAACTTCAGTTATGCGTATGTACGGCCTCCTGTCTCCATAAACGGTGTTTTCCATTTGATATATCAATATATTATACATATTTATATTCTAAATATAAATGATATATAAATCATGTGTTATATTCTATAAGTATTTAAATCATGATCTAAATGATACGATCAAGAATAACAAGTTAAACCACGTATGATAAAGAAAACGATTATTTCCCAAAATATTAATTTAACATGGAAATCATTATTAAAACGGTTGTATAAAGTCATAAATTCATAATGTTTGGCAAAAAAATTGAATATGGTTCCAGAATAATTGAATATCATACTATGGTCATTATAAAGGAGGATAAACTTACCCTCAACCAAAGTAAAGTGCAAGGTGAGGGTTAATTTCACAATCTCTTTATTATCCAAGGTTGTTTTTACATAAGTAGCTACTGGGACATCTTTATCATCCACATCCATGTTTTCTGAAAAATCAATATTCCAAAAAAAAATTACTATTTACTAGACAATGGTTTAAAGTCATTTATATCCTTATTTGACCTTATATGATTGGAAAAGAATCTTTTTGTTGTTTTCCAAATAAGGTACTTTAGGACCCTTTTGACAAAATTAAGATAAGAATGTTTTCTCACTTATACGACAAGTGCATCTATTTTCTATCATTATATCATCATCGAAGATTCCCTTTCATCTTTATAAGAATATTTTAAAAATAAGTGTTTTATTTTATAATTATATGACTTTTAAATGATTTCATAATAGAAAGTGATATTTCTCTAAAAAAAGTTTTTATTTCATCTATGTAAACTTCCTTTGATGGATTTTAAGCATGTTTGATGGTTATTTATTATGATAAAAATATTCCATATTGTATTGAATTTTTTTTTGAATTTTTTTTCTTTGGATGTTTTATTTTTATACCATTCATGGCCTACAGAAAAAGTATTGACATTTCGTATGGTAGTTTTAATACAAATTTTATGTTATGATTAAACCTTTTCATCTGAGAAATGCATTAGTTGTAGTAAGTGATGGGTGGAGCCCGCTATAGATCCTCGATGCATCAGTATGACTAATTAGAGAAACTAGTGTCTTGGCATAGGGCCTTTAAAAATCGTATTTTTAGTCTTGGCATAGGGCCTTGACTATGTGGTTTTGAAGTGTGGCATTCTGCATTCCATCATATTAAAAGAGGGTATTTATAATTCATTTGGTTATTTGATAATTATAATATACATTATAATAAGTAAATGGAATTATTTGTTTTTATTTCTTCCATATTATGCTAATTTTTAAGTTAAGGCTTATTTTAGTCTAATACATTGTCTTAAATGTTTATGCTCAATTATGAACGTTTCCTCTATATTGTTATCCTTACTGAGCATATAATCTCACCCATTTCTTATGTTTTATTATCCAAGGATCCCAAGAAGTGTATTATGATTGATAAAAAGGGTTATGCTAGGGGATTAATGGTATTCTCAAAGGATCGTTTATGTTGTGTTTTATTTTCAAATGTGTAATGTAAGGTTCATGTATGTAATATATTTTCCAAGATGGGTAAACCAATCGGTCTTTTGGGACATGATTCATTGTAATCATTCCAATGTGTTAAAATAATGCACCGAAATTAGGCTTCTGGGGTTCGGGCAATATAGTTGATATCAGATGATGTTTTGATATAACAGTGGAAACTAGATTTATAAAAACTCTGATTATAGAACATTACCCTAATATAGACTTTGAGAATTATAGTAGAATAACATCTTAGAATTTTGGTAATCTTGATTTTTTGTGAATTTTCCAAGCAATACATCTTTGTCTAGATATGATCAGGTAGAGGCGTCTCTGGCATAGATGTACATAAGAGTGAAAAATCTGATAAGGAGTTTCGTGCTTGACCTGGGGTATCCTGGTACACGACAATGGGATTTTCTACACTCTTGGTTATGACACTCCCAGGGTATATGATTAGGATAATTTACATTTTCTTTACAAGAAATTATGAAGGATTTAGGAGTAAATATGTCTTCAAATAAAACATTTTTATTATTAGAGATCATATGAATAATATTTTCAATTTATGTTAGGTATTTTATAAGTTTGGAATTATGTATTGCGATTTATAAAGTAACCTAGTGTATGCCATTGTTTAGAAATGGCATCAAAAAGATGGAATAAGAACTAAAACAATACTCATGATCCAAAGAGTAATAAATGTCACATCTTTCATGGTTTTAAGCCAATATTTAGAAAGGAAATAGTCTCCCATGTATTATCATCATAGAAAGAAGTAGTATCATGTGTTAATAAGATATGTAAAGAATTATATGAGTTTTATGTCTTTGAATGGATGCTAGAGAAGAAAAGGATGGTAGAAAGAAAGATGGATAAAGGGAATAAGGGAATGAAGGATTTTTTCCCATATGTGATAACTGTGGAAAGAATAACCTTGGTAAATTCTTGAAAGGAATTAGAGTTTGTTATACATTTTGACAAAAAAGGACACCAAGTACTTGATTACAAGGGTAAGATAAAAGTTTCAAATGTATAATGATTCATATGAAAGGAGTTGGGACACTACTCTAATCAATGACTAAATCATCATAGTACACCCCAAATGTTGCTATTGGATAATAGTCAAGCTATGATACTACCGACGAAGAAGAGGAATGATTAAGAGTTCTTATGTTGTTATTAAATTATTGTGTCATTTGAGTATTGTGTTAATGATGTACATGTTATAATAATTATAGAGTACATAAAGATTGTACTGAATTATAATTTCTTAAAGGACTTGAGGTTGTGTGGAACCAATAAAAGTGACTCAATGGCAGATTAAATTTTTTGGAAAATATATGGTTAAGAGAAAGATAACCCTTGATATGATTCTGATACGGTGGTAGTGATTTTGGAATATGATATGGTTGATTTTGATAAATTATATGGGATATTCATGACTACCTTGAAACTGATTAAGGATTTGTATATTCCATCATTGTTGGAGTTTACAACATTTTTGGGTATATGGAGTATATTCAGTATTCTATAAGGAATAACGGAGCATAAATGTAATAAATATGGTTATATGATAATTTAGGGTGTTACTGTGTTTTAAAAGAATATATGATGAAGGAATTCACATGTTATTTTGTGGAAAAAAAGATCTTCATTTTGTTTACCTTCCTTATAAATTTTGAACTATGAGTTTGGACAAAAGTATTTTGGATAAGTCTAATGGTTTGAATCGATTAAGTTTGACCTTGGATAATATTGTTAAGGTTAAATCATTTGTTGATATTATTTTTGGATTTTCATAAAAGGAAAACATCGAGGTTGGGCGACAACCCATCGCATCAGACAAGGCCACGAGACTTGACATGTTACCAAAGGGCGGAAAGGGTGCATCACCTACTACTAGTCTATGTAATGTCTTATTTTTTATAATATATTTTTTAAGAACTCTGAAAAAAGAATATAAATTCATTTTGTAACCCTATAGGATTAGGATAAATTGAATTTTTTTGAATTTTTTTATCTTTTCGAGTGAAAGATGAGTTTGTGGTAGGGATTAGTTGAGAGATGAAAAAATACTTGTCAGGTGTATATATATATATATTTCCAGTTACTCTTTTAATAATCTAATTCTTAAACAAAAAAAGGGATATTAAAACAAAAAATGTGTTATCTTAATACCATATGTTTTTTTGAACCGATTTTATATTACATAATCTTCGATTGATGCCTTTGAGGCCCTCAATTTTACACTTCATTGTGATTGATGACCTCAGTCACACCCCTATAAATATTTACATTTTCACTCCAATTATGTGTGTCTAATTTACACCAATGTTCTCTTAATCGAGATCATGATATGGTGGGGACTTTTTCATTTCCCTTTCCCTCTTATTAAGACTAAATTTTATTAACCCAATTTCTCATGTGCGTTTTCCACAAAGATATTTTCCTATTTTTAACCATTTATTTTAGAAGAACCATTTCAAATTGAGAGGATGAAATTTATTCAAGGAGAGTAGAATGTAACACCCAAAGATTTCATTGTTTGTTATACTAATTCAATAACATGTTCTATACGCAACACTGAGTTTGAGCGCACCACAACTAACTAAACTAACTGTTCAAAAAGTGGTTATGAATAGTATTAATTTCATTTTCAGTATTATATACTCTATATAATTTTGACATCCATATTATTTGTTTTTAAGATATAATATAAGAACAAATTTATTTTTACAGATAAAATAATTTTTTTCAAAGAGATGCTATTTTACCAACTTTTAATGGAGAACCCTTTTTAAAAACAATATTTGACACATTTATATATTAAATTTAATGAAATTAAATTATTTTTTAGAAGTGTGAAATAAAAATTTATTTTTCATAAATTTTTGGTACTTTTCTGATAACATTCATAATTTGATGAATATTGATAAATAATATGTTTCAATTGAAAACATCATTTTTAATAAAAATAATTAATAGTGATAAATTATGAATTTGAATGGTTTGGAAGTATAATTATGTTATATTTTTATCTTTTAATAAAATTTAGGTTATTATTAGTAATTTCTCACTTAAATTTGACATAAACACATGTCAATCTTTTGATAGTTTTTACTTTTTAAAAATGCACTTTTTGTTTTTTACAATGAGAATTAATTGTAAATTAATAAATTCAACTTCTATGTTTCTAATTTGGTAAAATAGACTTCATTTTTTAATTTTTAATATCACAATTATCTTGGGGTGATGTTTTGGTGTTTTTCTGAAAAAATTCAATTTTTTATGAATAATGAAAAAACACTTCGTTATTATTTAAAATTGACATTTTATTTAAATAATTTGTTGTTTTATTTTAATTTATTTTATGTCAATGTAGTTTCATAATACCAATATATTTTCAACATAATTCATTGGAGTCATTTTATTATAAGTTAAGATATATAAACTTTTATCATACATTTTACAATCTTTTACCAACCGTCTAGAAAGATTTTCAAATTTGCAAAAAACAAAATTTTACCTCTTTTGTGAATTGATTTTAAAAAATCGGAGAGACATGGTTGAAATTAGTATGTAATAAGTGGATCAATAATATGAAAATAGTTTTTAGTAAATTTTAACTTCTCACATTTATTTACCACGGTTAAAACTAAATAGGGTAATTGCGGGTGAAAATGATTATAATTACCCTAACAGATTTCCTAATTCTATTGAATAAGTATAATTAGACCAAAAAAAACATTAGGAATAAAATATTACCCCCTTTTTTCCACTTGGTTATGATTAAGACATTTATTATTATTTTATTTAATGAATAGTTAAAAGGGTTAAAATCAATGTTTAATAACAAAAAGTTTTTCAATATAGGGTTACAGACACTATAAATTCAAATATAAATATTCATCATAAATATAAGAATATTTCCTACATAATGGTATTTTATTTATAATTTTTATAAATTGAATAATTTAATTTATTTATGACACAATGATGATGAAGTAATTACCTTGTTAATGAAATTTTAAAATAATTAATATAATAAATATCCAAATAAATTTAAATTGAGACTGAATATGAGTTACACTAATTTTATAGTTTAATAATACATGATAGTATTGGTTAAATAAATTTTATTTGAAGTTATAAAGTTTTTATGGCTTTTAAAAAATCATATTATAAATAGTGTCAAAATTGACATAATTGAGTTTTTAAAACAAATACTATATTATTAATTGATATAATGTTCCTTAAAATCTAAGGTTCATCCAAAGGACATATATAAGTAAATATATATGAATAATTAACCACTTGGGGTTCTCTTGGCTTGTTATAGTATTTTAATTAACCATATAATATAAAAATACAAAAAGACGTGGTAAATGCCAAACTATTTACTTAATAGTTAAATCTAAAAGATAAGGTTAATATGATGCCCTAAACCTGTAAATAAATTATTTTCTGATAGGTTTTTGACCCATACCTACCTTATCCTCTACATAAATCCTTTTCGATAAATTATAAACAGAAGATTATTTTATTAGAAAATAATATTTCAAGATTTTCCTAAAGCTACCCTCACCTCTCTTATAAAAGGACACTTCCCCTTCTCTTAATTTCACACCTCCAAAGCCATTTGGAGCTACCAACCTCTACCCAAATATCCTCCCAACATTCCTCCCTTCATCTAGGAGGGCTTACATTGGTCCAAAAGCAAACCTAATGAGACCTTTTTATCCAATAAAAAGGAATAACCCAAAGAAGAGGTAAATATTTCATCACCTCTTTCAAGTTCTATTCTTCTTACACTTCCTCTTTATTCATTTTTTACATTATAATATAATAACTCCAGTATCTTCTATATACTATGATGTTATTATAAAAATTTTACAACCATATTCATCATTATATCCATCCTATAAATGACAAATTCACCAAACGTGTGTACATACGGCTTACCATCTCCACGCCATTGTGTAGTTTGTTATTCAAACACTTCATTATTTGGATGGGTATAATAATGAGTATAACTAATATAAATAAAAAATATAACATGTTAATGATTTTTTATATATGATATACCATCCAGTTATATAATATTTCACCATCAATATAATGATATTTTCACTCGTGCGTACGTACGGATTACCCTGTCCACGATGCGATGAAATTTATTTCCACATTCACCATTAAATAATTATTATAAAAATATATATTATTAGTATTTATAAAGTAAATTACAAAATATTTCTACTGAAAAAAAATATTGATATATATATATCTGTCTCTGTGTGTGTATTTATGTATTTAAGTATATCTTATTCACTTAGTTTCGTTTAATATGAAATGAAAACGGAAACAACGTTTATGCATACGTACGGCCTACCATCTCCATAAATAGTGTTTTTCATTTCATATATCTATATATTATATATAATTATATTCTAAATATATATGATATATAAATCATTTGTAATATTTTGTAAGTATGTAAATCATGATCTAAATGATACAATCAAGAATAACAAGTTTAAACACCTATGATAAACGAAGCTATTATTCACTAAAATGTTAATTTTACATAGAAATCATTATTACATGGGTTTTATAAAGTCATAAATGAATCATGTATGATATAATAAATATGAATATGTTTCTCCAATAATTTAATATTAAAATATGGTCATTATACAGAAGGTTAAACGTACCATCGACCAAAGGAAAATGCATGGTAAGGGTTAATTTCACAATATTTTTATTAATCGAGGTTTTTTTTACATAAGTATCTACTGAGACCTATTTATCATCCACATATATGTTTTCTTAAAAAACTATATTTCAAAAAAAATCAATTTACTAGACAAATTGTAATGACATTTATACCCTTATTTGACCTTATATGTTTTGAAAAGAATCTTTCCATCATTTTCCAAACAATTTACTTTATGACCCTTTCGAAAAAATTAAGATAAGAATATTTTTTTTAACTTATACAATGAGTGTGGATATTTTCTTCCTTTATAACATCATTGAAGCTTCCCATACAATTTTATAAAAATATTTTCAAAATAAATTTTTTCTTTTATAATTATATGACTTTTAAATGACTTCAAAATAGAAAAATATATTTCTCTAAAAAAGGATTGATTTCAACTATGTCATCATCCTTTGATGGATTTAAACCTTGTTTTAAGTTTATTTGTTATGATAGAAATAATTCATATTGTATTTAAGACTTTGTGATATGTTTGAATATGTATGTGTTATTCTTATTCCATTCATGATTTATGGATAAATTTTTGACATTTTGTATGCTAGTTTTAATAAGAATGATTTTGTGATGTTAAAACCTTTTATTATGAGAAATTCATTGGACTTAGTAAGTGATGGGTGGAGCCAGCTATAGCTTCTCGATGCATTGGTAGGTCTCATGAGACAGACTAGTATCTTGGCACAAGCCCTTGACAAAATATTATTTGTAGTCTTTTCACAAAGCCTTGACTATGTGGTTCTGAAGTCTGTCATTAGGAATCCCATCATTGTAAAAGTGGTTATTGATATTTCATGTGATTATTCAACTAGTAAAATATCCATGTGAATAAGTTAATTGAATTATTTGATTTTATCTTTTCTATATTATGATGATGTTTAAGTTTAAAAGGCTTTTGTTTTAGTCTAATAAATTTACTTAAATGTTTATTATTATTTATGTATGTTTCTGCTATATTGTTATCCTTTCTAAGCATCTGAGCTCACCCCTTTCATATGTTTTATTTTTTGAGGACTCAAGAAGTGTATTTTGATTAATAATAAGGGTTAAGATAGGGGATTAATGGCGTTATTAAAGGATCATTTATGTTGTATTTTATTTTATAATTTGTAATGTAATGTTCGTGTATGTAATCTATCTTCCAAGACTGCTAAATTGATCGTTCTTTCGGGACTTTATTCCATGTAATCATGCCAATGTTTTAAAATAATGCACCGACTCTAGGCTTCTGGGGTTGGGGAATTATAATTGGTATCAGAGGAGGTTTAGCAATAACCTTGGAAAATAGATTTAGAAAAACTCTAATTAGATAAAATTACCCTAAGATAGAATTTGAGGATTAGTATAGAAGAAAGTACTAGGAATTTTGGTAAAATATAGATTTTGTGAATTTTCCTAGAAATACATTCCTATATGGATATGATAAGGTAGAGGCAGTTCTGGGACTAATGTACCTAGGAGTAAAACCTCTGACAAAGAGTTTCGGGATTGACCTGGGTTATCTTAGTACACGACAGTGGGCATTGTTGCACTCTTTGTTTCGACACTCCTGGGGGGATATGCATTGGATAATTCACATTTTCATTATAAACAATTATGAATGATTTTGGAGTAAATACATCTTAAATGAAAACATTTTTAGGCTTATATATTATATGTATAATAATTTCAATTTACCTTTGGTGTTTTAAAACATTGGAAATATGCACTGTGATTCATAAACTAAATGAGTGTATACAATTGTTTTGAAATGGTGCCCAGTAGAAAGAATAATAACTCCAAAAATATACATGATCCAAAGAGTAAGAAGTATCATATATTTCATGGTATTAAGACAACATTTAGAAAATAATAGTCTCCCACATATTATCACAGTATGAAGAAATAATATCATGTCTTAATAATATATGTAAAGAATTTTTGAGTCTTATGGTTTTGAAGGGAATCCAGAGAAGAAAAGGATGGTAGAATGAAATATGGACAAAAGGAATAAGGGAAAGATGGATTTTCCCATATGTGATAATTATGGAAATAATCACCTTGGTAAATTATTTAATGGAATGGGAGTTTGTTATAAGTGTGGAGAAAATGGACACCAAGTACGTGATTGTAAGGGTACGAAAAAGGTTTCAAATGTACAATGCATCATCTTTAAGGAGTTGGGACACTATGCAAATCAATGTCCAAATCATTAGTGAACACCCCTATTGCTGCTATTGGATAATAATCATGTTATGATGATACCAAAGATAAAGAGGGATTATTAATATTTATTATGTTGTAATTAAATTATTTCATCATTTGAGTATTGTATTTATGATGTAAATATTTTAAGAATTTTAGAGTATATTAGGATTTTACTATCATACTATTTCATTAAAGACTTCAGATTGTGTGGAACCATGAAAAGTGACTCAATGCATGTTAATTTTTTTGGAAAATATATTATTGAGAGAAAGATAAACCATAATATGATTCTGATACTAAGGTTGTGATTTTGGAATAAGATATGATTGATTTGGATAAATTATATTGGATATTCTTGACTACCTTGAAACTGATTAATGATTTGTATATTCAATCATTGTTGAATTTACAACATTTTTTAATATAAAGATTATATCCAGTATTCTATAAGACAATAAGGGAGAATGAATGTAATCAATACAGTTATTTGAAAATTTAGTTTGTTACTATGTTTTAAAAGAATACACGATGAAGTTATTCACATGTTATTACATGGCTAAAAGTATCATCATTGGGTTTACCTTCCTTATAAATTTTGGAATTTGAGTTTAGACAGAAGTATTTTGTATAAGTATAAATTTTATAATCAATTAATTTTTACATTGGATACTATTGTTAAAGTTAAATAATTTCTTGATATTATTTTTGGATTTTCATAAAAAAGGACAACCCAAAGGTCGGGTGACAACCTATCGCGTCCGACAAGGCCGCGAGACTTGAACCCGCAACCGAAGGGCGAAAAGGGTGCATCACCTACCACTAGCCTACGTGATGTCCTAGTTTTTTTAATATATTTTTTTAAAAAGTATTACAAATGAATACAAATTCATTTTTTAACCCCATGAAAATAAAATAAATAGAATATTTTTTAATACTATTATCTTTTGGAGTGAAAGATGTGTTTGTGATAAGAATTAGTTGAAGGATGAAAATATACTAGTCTGTTATATATATATATTTATATATTCCCCTTATTCTATGAATAAATTAATTCATAAACTTTAGGGAAGGGATCTTGAAAAAAATGTGTTATCCTAATACCATTTTTTTAACCGATGTTATTTTACAACTTCTTAGATTGATGGCTTTGAGGCCCTCAATTTTACACTTGTTTGTGATTGATGACCTTAGTCACTCCATATAAATATTTATGTTTTCCTCCAATTACATGTCTCTAATTTACACCAATTTTATCCTAATCAATATCAAAATTTGGTGGTGACTTTTTCATTTCCCCTTCCCTCTTACTCAGACTAAATTTTATTAACCCAATTTTTTATGTGGGTTTTCGAAAAAACTATTTTTCTATTTTTAACCATTTATTTTTTAAGAAAAATTTCAAATTGTGAGAATGCAATTTATTGAAGGAAGGGATAATGTCACACCCCAATATTTCATAGTATATTAAAATAATTTAATAGCTTGTGTTACATGCAACACCGAGTTTGAGCACACCATAACATATTAATATAACCATTCAAAAAGCTGTTATGAATAGTATTAACTACATTTTGATTCATATAGACTCTATATAATTCTAACATCCATATTGTGTGTTTTTTAGACATAATATAAGAACACTTTCATTTTTTCAGATAAAATAATTATTTTTCAAAAAAATGAAATTTTACAACCTTTTAATGGAGAAACCTTTATAAAACCAATATTTGAAAATTTTATATATTAAATTTAATTAAATTAAATTATTCATTAGAATTGGGACATAAAAAATTTAGTTCGGATAAATTTTTTGTACTTTTCTGATAACTATCATATTTTGATGAATAGTGATAACACTTTGTTTTAATTGAGAACAAATTTTTTAATCGAATTAATTTATAGTGATAAATTATGAATTCTGTTGGTTTTGAAGAGTAATTAGATAATATTTTTATCATTAAATTCAATTTAGTCCATTATAAGTAATTTCACATTTAAATTTGACATAAATAAATGTCAATGTTTTGATAGCTTTTAATTTTAAAAAACCCACTTTTTGGTTTTGACAACGGGAATTGATTTTAAGTTAATAGATTCAACTTATATGTTTTGAATTTGTTAAAAGAGACTTAATTTTTTAATTCATAAAATAAAAATTATCTTAAGGTAATTTTTTTAAATTTTTCTAAAAAGTTTCAATTTTTGATGAACAGTGGAAAACACTAAGTTATTATTTAAAACTAAAATTTTATTTAAATAATTAGTTATTTTATTGTAAATTATTTTAGTTTTGAATAAATAAATAATACCTATGTATTTTCAATGTAATTCATTGGAGTCATTTTTAATAAGTTTATATATATATAATTGTATCGAACATTTTACAGACTTTTAGCCAACTTCTAGGAGGATATACAAATTTGCATGAAACATAAATTTACTGCTTATTTTATTTGAATTTAAAAGATCTGTGAGACATGGTTGAAATAAGTATATAAAATATGGTTCAATAAGATGAAAATAATTTTTGGTGAATAGAAACTTTTGACTTTTATTTACCAAGGTTAAAATTAAATATGGTAATTTAGGGTAAAAATGATATTATAACTACCCTAACACATGTCCTAATTCTATTGGATAAGTATAATTTGACCCAAAACAACCTTATGAATAAAATATGACCCTATTTAGTCCACATGGAAAAGATTAGGTCATTTATTATTATTTTATTTAAAGAAGAGTAAAAACATTTAAATTCAATGTTTAATAACTAAATGATTGTTAATAAACGGTTACACACAATATAAGTAAAACTATAAATATTCATTAAAAATATTTGAAGATTTAATAAATAATGGTATTTTATTTATTTTTTTATTCATTAAATAATTCAATTTATTTATGACACAATGATGATGGAGTATTTACTGAATTAATGAAATATCGAAATAATTAATATTATAAATATAAAAATAAATGTAAATTTAGACTTATGATGAATTAAATTAATTTTCTAGGTTAATATGACATTTTATGATTGGATAAATAAATAAAATTCTTAGTGATAATGTTTTGATGGATTTCAAAAAAATCAAATGCTAAATAGTTTCAAAATTGTCAGAGTAGAGTATTTAAAAAAATACTATATTATTAATTGATATAATATTCTTAAAAATATAAGGCTCAACCAAACGACTTAGATAATATTATATGTATTAACAATTAACCACTTGGGGTTCTCTTGTCTTGTTATAGTAAGTTTATTACTGATATAATATAAAAATACAAAGAGACATGGTAAATGTCAAACTATTTTACTAAAAGTTAAATCTACAAGATAAGGTTAATATAGTGACCTAACCAGTCTAAAACCTGTTGGTTGAGATTTTTTTAACCCATCCCCACCTTATCCAATAAATAAATCATTTTTGATACATTAGAAACCGAAATGATTTTATTATAAAATAATATTTCAATCTTTTCCTAAAGGTACCTTCAACTCTCCTATAAAAGGACACTTCCCCTTCTCTTAATTTCACACATCTAAAGCCATTTGTATCAGCCAAACCCTACCCAAAAATCCTCCCCACTTTCCTCCATTGATGATATAGGCCTTACTTTGGTCATAAATCCAGCCTATAGAGCCCTTTTGATCAAATCAAAAGGAATAACCCAAAGAAGAGGTAAATATTTAATCAGCTCTTTCAAGTTCTTTTCTTCATTCACTTCCTCTTTTATTGTTGTTTCCATTCTAAAATAATAAATCCAGTATATTCTATATACTTTTATGTCATTATAAAAATTGTACAACCATATTAATTATTATATTCATCATAATAATGACAAAGTCTCCATATGTACGTATGTACTTCTTACCATCTTCATGTCGTGGTGTAGTTTGTTATTCATACACTTAATTATTTGGATGGGTATAATTATTAGAATAAATAATGTAAATAATAAATATGACATTTTGATTATTATTTATATATGGTATACCATCCAGTTACATACGATTTCACCATCAATATAATGATATTGTTGATTGTGCGTACGTACGGATTACCATCTCCACGACGCGATGAGATTCATTTCCACATTCACCATTCAACGATGAATATAAAAATATATAATTTTAATATTTATGTAATATATGACATAATATTTATAATTAAAACATATATATATTTAAATATATCTTATTCACTTAATTTTGTTCAATACGATATAAGAACGGAAATAGGGTTTATGCGTATGTACGGCCTACCATATCCATAAATGGTGTTTTCCATTTCATATATCTATCTATTATAAATATTTATATTCTAATTATATATGATATATAAATCATGTATTATATTCTAGAAGTATTTAAATCATGATCTCAACGATACGGTCATGAAAAACATGTTAAAACCCGTACGATAAAGAAAGCAATTATTACCTGAAATTTTAATTTAACATGGAAATAACTATTAAATGGGTAGTATAAAGTCATAATTGAATAGTGAATGATATAATATATGTTAATATAGTTATTGAATAATTTAATAACATACTATTTTCATTATACATGTGGTTAAACTTACCCTTCACCAAATAAAAGTGCATGGTAAGGGTTAATTTCAAAATCTCTTTATTATCCGAGGTTGTTTTTACGTAAGTATAAACTGGGACGAATTTATCATCCACATCCCTGTTTTCTTAAAAAAAATGCATTTTGAAAAAATTTTACTATTTACTATAAAAAAATTTAAATTCATTTATACCATTATTTGACCTTAAATGTTTTGAAAATAATCTTTTTGTCGTTTTCCAAACTAGGTACTTTGGGACCTTTTCAAAAAAATTAAGGTAAGGATGTTTTTTAACATATTCAGTGAGTGCCTATATTTTCCACTGTTATATCATCATCGAATCTTCCCTTTCCAGATTATAAGAATATTTTCAAAATATATTTTTTATTTTATAATTATATGACTTTTAAATGATTTAAAAATAGCAAGAGATATTTCTCTAAAATGTTTTTGATTTCATCTAAGTAAACATCCATTGATTGATTTTAAGATTTTTTGAAGTAGATTTATTATGATAAAAATCTTCAATATTTTATTAAAGGTTTTGTGATATGTTTAAATGTGTATGTGTTATTCTTATACCATTGATGGTTTATGGATAATTTTTTGACATTTTGTATGCTAGTTTTAATACGAATGTTTATGTTATGTTTAAATCTTTTCATATGAAGGATGCATTGGACTTATTTATTGATGGGTGGATCCCACTATATCTCCTCGATGCATCGGTAGGTCTCATGAGAAAAACTAGTGTCTTGGACCAAGGCCTTGACTATGTGGTTATGAAGTGTGGTATTTGGCATTACATTCTTATGAAAGTGGCTATTGATATTTCATTTTATTATTCGACTAGTAGAATATCTATGTGAATAAGTAAATGAAAATATTTGATTTTATCTTTTCCATATTATTATTAATTTTATGTTTAAAAGGCTTTTGTTTTATCCAATACATTTCCTTAAATGTTTATGCTTATTTATGAATGATTTTGTTATATTTTTATCCTTAATGAGCATCTGAGCTCACCCCATTATTATGTTTTTTTTGCAGGATTCGAAGAAGTGTATTATTATTGATAAAAAGGGTTGAGATATGGGATTAATGGAATTCTCAATGGGTCATTTATGTTGTGTTTTATTTTCTAATGTGTAATGTAATGTTCATATTTGTAATATATTTTACAAAAATGCTAAGCTGATCGGTCTTCTTTGCCTTGATTCTTTATAATCATGTCAGTGTATTAAAATAATGCACCGACTCTAGGATTTTGGGTTCAGGGCATTATAGTTGGTATTAGAAAAATTTTAGTAATAACCTTGAAAACTAGATTTAGAAAAACTCTGATTAGAGAACTTTACCCTAAGATAGTCTTTGAGGATTATTAAGGAAGAACATCCTAGAATTTCGGTAATATAAAAATTTAGTGAATTTTCCAAGAAATACATCCTTGTCTGGCTACGAGTAGGTAGAGAAATCTCTAGAATAGATGTACCTAGGAGTGAAAACTCTAACAAGGTGTTTCAGGCTTGACTCGGGTTATCCTAGTACACGACAACAGGCCATTCTGCACTCTTGGTTATGACACTCCTGGAGGATATGCTTAGGATAATTCATATTTTTTTACAATACATTATGAATGATTTAGGAGTAAATACTTCTTCAAAGAAATAGTTTTTATGATTATAGATTATATGCATAATCTTTTCAATTTACGTTAGGTATTTTACAAGTTTGAAATTTTTCATTGTGATTCATAAAATATCCTAGTTAATTCCATTGTTTAGTAATGGCGCCCTGTAGATTGAATAAGAACTCCAACAATACACATAATCCAAAGAGTAATAAGGATAATATCTTTCACGGTATTAAGAAAACATTTAGAAAGGAAATAGTATCCCACATATTATCATCATGTGAATAAATAGTATCATGTGTAAATTTGATAAGTAAAGAATTATATGAGTCCTCTGGCTTTGAAGGGAAGCCAGAGAAGAAAAGAATGGTAACAAAAAAATGGATAAAGGGAATAAGGGAAATAATGATTTTCCCATATGTGATAACTGTGGAAAAATCACCTTGGTAAATGCTTGAAGGGAAATGGAGTTGTTATAAGTGTGGAGAAAAAGGACACCAAGTACATGATTGAAAGAGTAATAAAATGGTTTCAAATTTACAATGCTTCATCTGAAAGGAGTTGGGACACTATGAGAATCAATGTCCAAATCATCAGAGTATACCCCAAATGCTATTATTGGATAATAATCATGTTATAATGATACCAAATATAAAGAGAAATGATTAAGAGTTCTTATATTGTTATTAATGTATTGTGTAATTTTATTATTGTATTAATTATCTACATGTTATAATAATTATAGAGTATATAAGGATTGTACTCAAGTACTATTTCATTAAGGACTTGAGATTCTGTGGAACCAAGACAAGTGACTCAATGACTGGTTAATTTTTTTGGAAAATATATAGTTGAGAGAAAGATAAAGATTAATACGATTCTGATACTGAGGTAATGATTTTGTAATAATATTTTATTGATTTGGATAAATTATATTTGATATTCTTAACTACCTTGAAACTGATTAATGATTTTCATATTCCATCATTGTTGAAGTTTACAACATTTTACGATATTAGGATTATATCCAGTATTCTATATGTAATAAGGGATCATGAATTTAATCAATATGGTTATATGATAATTAAGATTGTTACCGTGTTTTAAAAGAATACATGATGAAGGTATTTGTATGTTATTACGTGGAAAAAAGGATCTTTATTGTGTTTAACTTCCTTATAAATTTTGGACTGTGAGTTTGGATAGAAGTATATTGGATAAGTCTGAAGGCTTAAATTGATTAAGTTTGATGTTGGATACTATTGTTAAAGTTAAATCATTTCGTGAGATTATTTTTTTGATTTTCATAAAAAGGACAACCTGGAGGTCAAGCGACAACTGGTCACATCCAAAAATGCCGTGAGACTTGAACCCGCAACCAAAGGTCGATAAGGGTACATCACCTACCACTGTCTTATGTGATGTCCTGGTTTTTTAAATAGTCTGAAAAATTAATATAAACTCATGTTATAAACCTTATAAGATTAGGATAGATAAAATATTTTTGAATTCTATTATATTTTGGAGTGAAAGATGAGTTTGTTGTTAGAATTAGTTAAAGGATGAAACTCTACTTGTCATGTATATATATATATATATATATTCCTCTTATTCTATGACTAAATTAATTCTTAAACTTTAGGGAAGGTATCTTAAAACCAAAAATGTGTTATCCAAATACCATATGTTTTTTTGAACTGATAATATTTTACATCATCTTAGATTGATGGCTTTGAGGCCCACAATTTTACACATCTTTATGATTGATGACCTCAATAACTCCCTATAAATATTTACATTTTTCATCCAATTATGCGTCTCTAATATCCACCAATGTTCTTCTAATTGGGATAATAATTTAGTGGTGACTATTGCCTTTCCAATTCCCTATTATTAAGACTAAATTTTATTAACCCAATTTCCGATGTGGGTTTTCCTCAAAGGTATTTTTCCATTATTAACCATTTAATTTCGAAAAACAATTTCAAATTTCAATGATACTATTTATTGAAGGATGTGAGAATGTAACAACCCATTATTTCATTATATAGTAAAGTAATTCAATAGCTTGCGCTACACAAAACACTGAGTTCGAGCTCACCACAACTTACTAAACTTACTATTCAAAAAGTGGTTATGAATATTATTAATATTATTTTGAGTCTTATAAATCTATATAATTTTAAAATCCATATTATGTGTTTATTAGAAATAATATAAGAACAAATTCATTTTTTCAGATGAAATAATTATTTTTCCAAATAATGCAATTTTACCGCCTTTTAATGGAGAACCATTTTTAAAACCAATATTTGACACTTTTATATATTCAATTTAGTGAAATTAAATTATTCTTTAGAACCGGGACATAAAAATTCAGTTCTGATAAATGTTTTGTACTTTTCTCATAACATTCATATTTTGATGAATATTGAAAAATACAATGTTTTAATTGAATACAACTTTTTTAATAGAAATAATTTATATTGATAAATTATGGATTCGAATGGTTTGGAAGTATAATTAGATAATATTTCTATCATTAAATACAATTTTGGTCATTATAAGTAATTTCACATTAAAATTTGACATAAACACATGCCAATCTTTTGATAGTTTTTACTTTTTAAAAACCAACCTTTATATTTTGACAACGAGAATTAATTTTAAATTAATAAATTCAACTTATATGTTTTTAATTTGGTAAAATAGAATTCATTTTTTAATTCAGAATAACAACTTATCTTAGAGTAAATTTTTTGTATTTTTATGAAAGCATTCAAATTTTGATGAATATTGAAAAAACACATCAATATTATATAATACAGACTTTTTATTTAAATAATTAGTAATTTTTTTTAATTTATATTAGGTAAAAATAGATACATAAAATTTATATATTTTCAACATAATTCATTTGGGTCATTTTAAAATAATTTAAGATGTATAAACTTTTATCGAACATTTTACCATCTTTTACCCACCTTCTAGGAGCATTTACAAATTTTCATAAAACATAATTTTACCAATTCTGTGAGTTGAATTTAAAAAATCTGAGAGACATGGATGACATCAGTATGAAAAAAATTTCAATAAGATGAAAATAATTTTTGGGGAATAGTAACTTTTGACTTTTATTTACAACTGTTAAAAGTTAATAGGTTAATTAAGGGTAAAAATGATACTATAATTACCCTAACACATGTCCTAATTCTATTGAAAAGTATAATTCGAACAAAACCCGCTTTAAGAATAAAATATGACCCCATTTAATCTACTTCGATAAGATTAGGACATTTATTATTATTTTATTTAAAGAAGGGTTAATAGAGTTAAATACAATGTTTAATAAGAAAACCATTTTTTATATAGAGTTACACACAATATAAATTCAAATATAAATATTAATTTTAAATATAAAACTATTTACAACATAATATTATTTTATTTATAATTTTTATACATTAGATAATTTAACTTATTTATGACACAATGATGATGTAGTAACTACCTTGTTAATGAAATATTAAAATAATTGGTATTATAAATATCCAAAGAAATGTAAATTGAATATTTTGAATAATTACAATAATTTTTTAGGTTAATATGACATTTTAGTATTGGTCAAAAAAAATTATTCTAATTGATAAAGTTTTGATGGCTTTAAAAAAATCAAATGCTAAACAGTGTCATAATTGACATAATTGATTTTTTAAAACAAATACTATATTTTTAATTGATATAATATTCCTAAAAAATCTGTGGTTCTACCAAATGACTTAGATAAGGTTATATATATTAATAATTAACCACTTCGGGTTCTCTTGGCCTATTATAGTAATGTATTAACCATATAATATAAAAATACAAAGAGACGAGGTAAATGTCAAACTATTTAACTAAGAGTTAAATCTTAATGATAAGGTTAATATGGTGACCTAAACCTATCTAAAACATATTAGATGATAATTTTTCAACCCATACCCACCTTATCCTCAATATAATCCATTTTGGACCCATTAGAACCCGAAAATGATTTTATTATAAAATAATATTTTATGATTTTCTCAAAGTGACCCTCATCTTTCTTATAAAAGGTCAGTTCCCCTTCTCTTAATTTCTCACCTCCAAAGACATTTCTCTCGGTCAACCCAACCCAAATATCATTCCAAATTTCCTCCCTACATCATAGAGGCCTTCCTTTGGTTATAAAACTAACCTATGGATCCTTTTTGATCAAATCAATAGAAAGAACCTGAAGAAGAGGTTAATATTTCATCACCTCTTTCAAGTTCTTTTCTTCTTCCATTTCCTCTTTCTTTATTGTTTCCATTCTAAAATAATAACTACCATATCTTCAATATATTTTGATGTTATCATAAAAATTTATGACCATATTCATTATTTTATCCATCCTATAAATGTAAAATTCACCATAAGTGTGTACATACAGCTTACCGTCTCCACGTCGCGGTGTAGTTTGTTATTCAAACACTTCATTATTTGTATGAGTATAATAATGAGTATAAAAAATGTAAATAATAAATATAACATGTTAATTATTCTTTATATATGATATAATGTCCACTTACATATGATTTCACCATCAATATAATGATATTTTCCCTTTTGCATACAGACGGATTACCGTCTCCATGACGTGATGAGTTTCGTTTTCACATGCACCATTCAACGATGATTATAAAAATTTATATTATTAATAACTATACAATATATGAAATAAATAATGATACCGAAAACATATATATATATATATATATATATGTATTTAAATATATCTTATTCACTTAGTTCCGTTCAATACGATAAGAAAACGGAAATAGTGTTTATGCGTACGTACGACCTACCGTATCCATAAACGGTGATTTCCATTTCAAATATCAATATATTATAAATAATTATATTCTAATTATATATGATATATATATCATGTTTTATATTCTCGAATTATGTAAATCATTATCTAAATGATATGATCATGAATAAAAAGTTAAAACACGTACGATAAAGAAATCGATTACTACCAGAAATGTTAATTTAACATTTAAATCCTTATTAAATGGGTTTTATAATGTCATAAATGAATCATGTATGATATAATAAATATGAATATTTTTCTGTAATAATTTAATTACATACTGTGGTCTTTATACAGAAGGTTAAATGTACCCTTGACCAAAGGAAAGTGTAAGGTAAGGGTTAATTTCACAATCTATTTATTATCTGAGGTCGATTTTACGTAAGTATCTACTGTTACCACTTTATCATCCAAATTCATGTTTTATTAAAAAATTAATTTCAAAACATTTTTACTATTAACAAGAAAAAGGGTTAAATTAATTTATACCCATATTTGACCTCATATTTTTTGAGAGGAATCTTTCTGTCATTTTCCAAACAAGGTACTTTGTGACCCATTCGACAAAATTAAGGTAAGAATGTTTTTCTAACTTATATGGTGAGTGAGGATATTTTTTCACCGTTATAACATCGTTGAATCTTCCCTTATTAAATTATAATATTTTTTTCAAAATAAATGTTTTCTTTTATAATTATATAGCATTTAAAATGATTTCAAAATGGAAAGAGATATTTCTTAAAAAACGTTTTGATTTCATTTATGTCAACATCCATTGATGGATTCTAAACTTTTTTGAATTAGATTTTTTATGATTCAAATCTACTATATTGTATTGGAGGTTTTGTGATATGTTTGATTGTGGGTGTGTTATTCTTACACAGTTCATTGTTTATGGATAAATTATTTACATTTAGTTTTCTAGTTTTAATAAGAATGTTTATGTTATGTTTAAATCGTTTCGTATGAGGATTGAATTGGATTTAGTAAGTGACGCGTGGAGCCCGTAATAGGTTCTTGATGAATCAGTAGGCCTCATGAGACAAACTAGAGTCTTGGAACAATTCCTTGACAAAATCATATTTGTAGTCTTGACATAAGGACTTGGGTATGTGGTTATGAAGTTTGGAATTATGCATTCCATCATTAAAAAAGTGGCTATTGATATTGCATGTGATTATTTGACTAGTAGAATATTCATGTGAATAAGTAAATGGATTTATTTGATTTTTATCTTTTCCATATTATGCAAATATTTAAGTTTTTAAGGCTTTTGTTTTTGTCTAATAAATTTCTTTAAATGTTTGTGCTTATTTATGAATGTTTCAACTATATTGTTATCCTTATTGAGCATCTGATCTCACCCCTTTTGTATGTTTTATTTTCCCAGGATTCCAAGAAGTGTATTATGATTGATAAGAACGGTTAATCAAGGGGATTAATGGTGTTCTCAAAGGGTCATGTATTTTTTGTTTTATTTTCTAATGTGTTATGTAATGTTCATGTATGTAATCTATTTTCCAAGAATCGTAAACAGATCCTTATTTGGGACTTGATTCCTTGAAATCATGCCAATATGTTAAAAGAATGCACCGACTCTCGGATTCTGGGATCGGGTCATTACATGGTTCTTGATGTGTTTGAGAACACCACTTACTCGACACCCTCCACTGGTAATTTCAATACTGGAGCACTTGTCAAAATCTACATCATCTATTGAAAGCTCTCTTGGCACTTCTCTATACACAGTAATGGTTTCCCCTTTTGTGTTAATGTTGTCATGGATTATTCTACTATGGAAAATATTGGTATGAAACTCCAATACTACCCAACCAACCCAATGAAACTTTTCACCTCAATAATGTTCTTGGGTGGCTCCCAAGAATGCACTACCTCTATTACTACAAGATTTACTGCAACTCCAACCTCCAAAATGATGTGTCCCAAAAAGTGGACCTCTCATGTCTTGAAGTAACACATTGAGAGCCTCTCATAAATCTCATTCTCTCAGAGTAACACTAGGGACATCCTCAAGTGTATTGTGTGCTCTTCCTCAGACGCAGAGTACAAAATGATGTCATCCATAAAGACCCCTACCAACCAGTCTAGGTAGGGACAGAGGATCCGGTTCATGGGTCCCATGAAAACTGTTGGTGTGTTTATTATTCCAAAAAACACCACCAATTATTCGTAGTTGCAATAGTTACATCTAAAATCCATATTTAGGATTTCCTCATCCTGCACATGAACTTATGATATCTTGATCTAAGGTCTATCATTGAAATTCATCTCACTCCCATCAACTGATCGAAAAGGACATAAATCCTCAGTGGTGGATACTTATTCAACACAGTCACCCAGTTCAGGCACAAGTAGTCTAACTAGAACCTCATGCTCTCACCTTATTTATTTGAAAACAAAATTGGTGTTTCCCAAGGTGAACCATTGGGTCTCATATAGCCCATCCAATGCAAGTCCTCCAGCTATACCCTCCATTAATGAAGCTCTGTGGGAGCCAACTGATATGTCGGTGTGTATATCAGTGCCATTTGGGGGAGCATTTCAATACTTAATTCTACCTTTCTACGAGGAGGTAGTCTTGGAACATCATCCATAAAGATGTCATTGTACCCGTTCACCACTGTAGGAAACTGAGGACTCATCTCATACACTGCACTGAGGGTCATTCTAGCCAACTTATGTGTGATCAGTTTTACCCTCTTGTGTGCTAGTCTATCCTATGATGCTCCAATTTCCTTCTCTCTGATAAATAAAAACCTAGTCCCACCATGTGATACCAACTGAAACTCTCTCTCCCAAGTGTAAGGTCACTCTATAGGTAGAAACGTGGGATCATCAAATCTTATCCCATAAGAATCTGTATGCATAGGGATCGAGTCAATGGTTCTACTGGAATCATTGTGTCTCAAACAAAAGTCATCGAGAGAAAAGAGTGATTAAAACATATGTATATAAAAACTACAGATATGGTGTAAGGGACATACATCCTACATCTAATCATCCAGGAGTCTCGAGATCGTAAGCCTCCATCACCTGGAGGTGGCATCTCACATGTCCCAGTATCCCCCTCAGCTATGGGTTTACCACCTAGGGGAGGTATTGGTAGTTCCATGAACCTCTATTAACCTCATTACACTCGTCTATCTCTTCTGTCATGTACTCCCCATGGTGTACATATATTTTACTGCCTCTTTCATGCTCTCAGCGGTCCATCGATCATCTCTTGGTCAGCCATACGGTCGGTCGAACAATCTCTATCTAGATTCCCCCGACTGCCGCACGAGTAGCACAGTCTGACCGTCGGCTTACTCTCTCTTTATTGGGATCCATGCTCCACTAATCTGATGTTCTAGGGATTTCCCCTATAATTTCTTGTCCTCTTGGACCCCTGCATCAGATGTTGGCTACATACTACTGAAGACTCTACTACCTATTGCCCGGTGGTAGATCCCATCGCCAGTGCCTGATCCACAAGAAATCACTCTACAAATATATCTCTCTCAGTACCCCAGCTTTATTTGGGATTCTAAAGTATATAATTGATGCTATGATCTCCCAGCATAGTCCCTACTCAAAGATATGAGCCCTGAAGAATGGGTCCCACACAATGTCAATGGGGTAGAGATAAATATCCATGAATATCGCTGAGTACTCTGCTACTGACAAACTTTTCTTCTGCAGGTGCAGTAGCTCCTGTATACACACAGAGCATAACATTAATGTAAAGAACACCTCCCTAAAAAGTTTCTCTAACTCTTACCATGATAGAATTACCTCCTCCTGTGTCTGAGTCATCAGGCTCCACCATCCCCCTTCCAAGCCCTGATGAAGGCTCAAAATTAGGGCTACCTTTCGATTGGGAGGTGTCCTCACAAAGAGGAAGAATCACGTTATATCCTCCAAGCAGTCCTCAACTACAAGGGTATACAATTCACCCCTGTACATGGTAGTTCTCAACCTATAAAACTCATGAAATGCACTTAGTCTATGTGAATCCTCTACCGGTAGCGCTGGGAGGAACTGTTTTTCGTCCGGTGGGGGTATCGCCGGTACACAACCCATAGGTTCTATCTCTGGAAAGGGACCCTACACTGATCCCTCATCATTCGACAGACCATTATCATTGTGTCACAATGGAATAATGTTTGACACTCTATGTTGAGGAATCCTGAAATAAAATAAGATGTACCATGGTCAATAGAGTATACTTGGTGACCTAATGCTGACTTAAGAAGGACATGAGAACAAACTAAATTCCAATATGATGCATGAACCAATTATTCCTCCTATGACTAGTGTTTTCATGTACCACATCGGAAATCAAGATTCATGGTTATGGTGTATGGATATGTCATACTTCACACAAACACTGGGATTCCTGGCCTGAAAGAAAAACAGGAAAAACATAACATGGATTCCCTAAAACAAGAATAAAACATAACTCACATTGATACTACTCTGTCATGATCCATCCCATAGGACTCATGGTGCGAGTTCCCCATGCCCGTCTCCCATAGGCTAGGGGCTGGAAACTAGCGCTGAGTAGGCATATACCACAAGTGGGAGGAATTTTCCCCAATACATGTACACCCACAACCATCCCCAAGAAAAAGATTAAACTGAAAACATTAAGTAATTATGGATGAAAACCACTGAGGAAACCAACATATAGTTTGGTGAAAAACTAAATGAAAAGGGTCCATAATACAAGGAAAACTGAAAAGGAAATGTACAAAATCATTGATCTCATATGTAAAAAACCCTACATGATGTGTAGGTACAGTAAGCTGTCTGAGTTTCACTGAACCGTACCATGTCCGTCGGGTCACCCAGAAGCACCCCTATCTCTAGACCACCAAGGATAGTGTCATAGATTCCAATTGTATGCACAATACATGACGCGTGCGGGTGAAACCCATGTAGGGGTGGGTAAAACAATACTCAGTTGGGACCCCAAACTACAATGGTATCACTATGAAATACATCAAAAAGGAATCACAAGAATAATAACACAATGGAATCACATGAAGTATGCCACTGATGAATCACTAATAAATACACTCAGGGAGACTACCAAATAGGTACACAAAGTGTAGCCTCTATGAATTAAATTATAAAGATTCGATAGAGTCATCTTACACCATTTATAGGTATATGGTACATAAATATCATTGTCACAAAAATCCATAGTACCCTAAAATAGTAACATATGGAGTATTAGTAATACATGGAGTTTCAGTATCACACAGATTGTAGATAACAAATTGAGTATTGGTAATACATGGAGTGTCGATAATACACTGATTATCATTAAAGACTAGAGGACATGTTCCCTGGTGAGATGGGGGAGTACCGAATCAGGTTAGGTAAGACACCCAGTCTAATTAAGACACATAGTCCAAGTAAGGCCCACATTATATGTATGATACAAAATCTAGGTAAGACACGCACTATAGGAAAAACACAAAGTCTAGGTAAGCCACATAGTCTAGGTAATAATTAGTCGTAGGATTTCTGCTCGTAGTGCGCTTGTTCCGGGAGAACCTAATCCTCAGTCCAATGGTTGTAAGTAAATTTTTACAAAACACCATTATAGTATTTAAAAAGGAACACCTATTAATGAGGGTCTCAACTCCAAAAACGGTCGTAAAAAAGACACATGATTTGAAATATATGATCATTTTAGTAAAAAGGGGCTAGTAGGGTCATGGTCCGGTTCGACCCGGTTGGACCGACCCAACCTGACCTGCTCGGCCATGGGTCCAGCCCGTAGGGATATCCAGGTTCTTCATCTTGTCCTTCTAGAGTAGGCTAGTTTGCTCCACCCAATATACGGTAGCTTTTGGACCCCCTCTGCATCACACAACTGACCGACGAGCCAGATGCAGCTCCAGAATGTGGTCCACGAGATCGTGTTCCACCTAGTCTGATGTGGAAGGATGGCGCATCACCAATCTACTTTGTCGTATCCCACCCTAGCCACAACCCCCATCTCCACCGGTGGTCGTGCTGCCATGGTCTCATCCATCTTCAGTTGGACGCACTACTACACACCACTATCGATGTGGTAGTCAGTTTTTCAAACTGAAAGGTGCATCATGATCCTTAGGTTAGAAACTCATCTGATATAGGAATTAAACCATATTTTCTTCACTCTATGGGTGCATCAATGATTGATACATCCCATCTATTTTATGGCACAACCACAATAGTCAGATAATGGAGAATGCATGTTTAGGGGAAAGAAGAATCAAAATAATACCTATTTGAACAACCCAGGCCTTTGTTCGTCTCATCCATATTTTTTTCTTGTTAGTAGGATAATGAAGAATAAGGAAATATTTATGCCTATATAATTCCATTATAATCGTATAGAATGAAAAGAGAATCACCAAGATCTAATCCCCGTTTTTAATCCATGCCAAAAAGATCGACCAGTGGATCAACTTGTTAGTGGGTTGATCAATGTTCATCATTTAAAAATGAAAAATGGGGAAAGGAAATCATGATGAAAAGAACCTGAACATTTTGGATGTAAGTGATTTTTTATGAAGCGTAATTCTTGCATTCATTTTTCTCCAACCTGAATGCGCCTTTTCTAATTCCAATCATCGATCTTCCACTGTCGTTGTTTATCGATGAGAAGATTTTCCAATGCATTTTGCAACTTTTTTTTTCAAAGCCTCTAGGGGTTAGGAATCTAATCAGGTTTCCCTAGAAATATATTAATTGAAGAAACACATTTCAGTGTCACCATTTTTCTACATTATATCATCTCCGTGATGTTTTTTTTTGTGAGACGAAAATGTTTCCTTGTCTCTCCATCGTTAATAAATTTTTAATGAAAAATAAAAAAACTAATTAAGTTTCTTTTTATTCTTCCTTAAAACATCCAAAAAAAATTTCTGTTTTCAACCCATGTTATTCGAGCTTAGGTCATGCCTAAGACAAAAATACTTCTCTGAAAACAACAGTCCCCTTAGATTTAAAATCCATGAGCTCGTTTAAATTATATAAAAACCGAGCACATGCATTATTCTTAATAAAAATAAAAAAAAGATAAAACATTTATTATGGGAACTCTAGATCTCGGAATCATGTGTTGTCTTAACTCTTAATCTCAAAGTTATTCAATATAATTTTCAAAAAAATTTACTTGGAAAATTGCAAACATTACAACATGTTTGTGCTCCTTGGATGAATAGATAATTATGAATTCTATGTCTCATATTAGAGCTCCCAGTTTAGTTATTGTTTTTATGGGACACATATCCATGTTTTACAGCATATAAATCTATATTTAGGAAATTAAAACTTATGAATTTTCAATACCTTTCCCTATAGCTCTACATCGTTGTTCTGAGACACCATGATCTCCTCAATAATTAATGTTTGAGCTGATATTTAGGAAATATCGAAAAATGTTCATTTTATTTTTAGCATGTCCATTATTTGCATGTTTATTAAGATTATATCCCTCTCAAACCACTTCATGGATAGTGTGATTTGATTCATTACACTCAAAATATCTTCCAATTTTTTTCTTTCTCATGTTAGTAATGGATCTAAAAGTAAAAATTATTGATCATCTATAAAAACATTTCAGTGTATATTGAGTTCCTTTTGTATAAATATATATTTGAGTCTCTTATGATCACTATATATCACACTAATCCATGAAGATATAATTTCCCCAAATCGTTGATGTGGAGATTATTAAAATAGTCACTATATCAAGTTCTGGGTAGTTTAACTTATGTATATTTAGTTGATGGGAGGTATATGATATCACTTTATCATTTTGTGAGTTTGCAGAACCCAGTAATTTATTAGATGCATCACTATAAATCACACATCATTCCCCACATGTGGATAGTGTGAGTATAGGTAAAGTGATTATCCTCTTATTTTACTCTATGAATCTATCCTCACATTCATAACACTAGAAAATATTTAATCTCTTAATAGTTAGCATGTTTAAAAGGTTTCACAATCATGAGAAGTTACACAAAAATTGATGATAATACCTAGATAATCCAAAAATCTATGAATATCCATTATAGATTTTTGTTTGGGACATTCCATAATAACATTTTTCTAAAGGATCCATGGATATACCGACACTTTGGATTACATGACAAAATAAATATACTTTTTGTACAGAAAGTTCATACTTAAATAACAAAAAATATAAATTCTTTTTTTGACAATTTATTTAGCACCATAATCAAATTAACCTCATGTTACTCTTTGAGTTTAGATTATATTAGAATGTCATCTATAAATACTACCAAAACATTTTAGAGTTTATCTCTATAGAATCTATTAATATATTCTATAATTATTACTAGATCATTTGTGAGTCCAAGGGGAATTTCTATGAAATCATAGTGTATGTATATTATACAAAAATAATAATTATTAGGAATATCCCCCTCCATCACGTTTACATGATAATATGCCGAATTATGGTCCACTATAGATAAGAATAGGTCTCCACAAAGATAATTGAATAACTCAGCAATCTATGGTTGGGGATATTATTCATCATCATTATATTATTTAGTTGATTATATTTGATGAACAGTCACATTGACCCATACTTCTTCTTGATGAATATGACTAGTGCACCTCATGGTGAAGCACATGGGCATATAAACACTTCTATCAGATTCTACTATAGATTCTTCTTAATATCATCAAGTTAGTTTCCTATTATTCTATATCGATTCATCGATATTACCAACAGTCTAGGTATAATTTTGATTAAGAACCCAACCTATGGTATAAAAGAAATACCAAAAAATTCATCACGGAAAACATAAACATATCCTCTTATAATGAGTTTAAAACACTGAAATTTTAATACACACTAAGTTTGATATCATATACAACACATAACCCATATATTAAACAAAAACTGTTAAAAAAGATATTTCATGTTGGGTTTTTTTTGTCCCAACATCAGTTAAATTACAACATTATTGAAAGTGTCATTTTAAAAAGGTATTTTATGTTAATTAAACAAAATGACAAGAACAAGTGTTTTTAACATTGGTCTTTCAAATAATAACTTCTATACTAGAATAAAACCAGGGATACATATTTATTTATCACATCAGTTATATAAAAACAAACATGATGAATAGTTTATCACACTGATTACATTAAATAATTGAGTTGATAAACACATTATCAAGTCGGTTTTTATATAACCAACATGATAAGGAAATACAATAAATTTTTCTTTTGGGTAATAAAATAGAAAATATGAAAATGATTTTTTTCTTAATTTTTTGAAAATACATATTCTTTGAAATAAAAAAGAATCACTAGAGACAAAAAAATTAGCAACAAAGTAGTTTTAAAATAGCCAAAGTCGTAAGCAGAATGAAAAAAATAGAACAACGTATTCTTATCATTTTAACATTAAATTTTAAAACTCATTCTTTATGATATATATTTAAAAACAAATAAAATCCAACTAATCCTAGGATATATTCTTCCCATTCTCTTGAAAATTGATTTAACTCTTTTTCAGTGTAAGGGACAGGGTCACTAAAAGTATAAAAAATAAAACAAACATTTATTTTTATTATAATTATAATATATAATAATATAATGGTTAAAAAAATAAAACCATTCAGAATTTTGTATATATACCTGTTGAAATAATTTTCGTCCCAAATCATAAAACATAATATCCATATTCCATTATTCACATTTTATGATGAAATTTATTTTTCAAAACAATTTTTCATTACAAATTAATATTTTATGTACTTTCATCCAAAATTCCAAGATTATAAATAAGAATTAACCCTTTCTTTTACATATTTTATCTTTTTACAACTCCCTTATTATATATGTCTTAAGTAATCTTATACATAGGGAAAAAATGATATGTATGAACTACAATTAAGAGACAATATATTATATAAGTAGTCAAATAATCAAACTTACATTTTCAAAAGTTAACTAATATTTTTTTACACTAATCCATGTATAAAAAATAACCAGTAAGTTTTCTTCTAACTTGTAAAAACACCCAACATCCAATGACCACTAACATACAAAATATATATTCTTAGGGTTTTTTACATAATGATAAATAACACTTTAATACATATAAACTGAACGAAATTCAACATAATGAAGGATCCAAAACATAATGGTGTTATTTCTAAATATTTTAGATATATATTATTGGACTCCTCTAGTATTAAGGAACAAAAATCATGTTTTACTAATTTTTATCAAGATTAATTATGTTTTTCAATGTTTAATTATGTTTAAATATAATCATAATCTATTATGATAGTGGTTTACTTTATAATAAAGGTTAAAAAAATTCCTATGTATAAGTCATTGTTGAGTATAATTTATCGTTGAGGATAACACATCGTTGAGGTTAAGTCTGGATGAGTCACTATTAGGGTGGGCTCACTATTCGGTGGACCGATGATATGTATCTCTATTAGGAAGAATAAAAAATATTTCAAAGGAAAAGACACTAATTTGAGTCACTGATGTTTGACCTACCGATAGCTATGTCAATATCGCATTGTGTTACACACAGCTTTTCATAATTTTTGCTAAGGACGAGTCGCAATTCAAGACGAGTTACCGATGAGATGAGTCATTGTCATATCAAAATACCGAGAGAATGACTCACCAATGTTTTGAATTTTTATAACTATGAGATACTGATAGTTGACCTTCCATCAAGTAGACCTACCATCAAAATGACATATCGATGGTTGAGTTACCATCATGTCAACCTACCGATAGAGAAACCTACTGATCCTGACTCACAATTCCTAATCGACCCATCCTAAGACACCTCCAATACTTCATTTTTCATTTAAATTTATGTTTATTTCTAATGGTCATTTTTATGAAACTTTGTTCCTCTATTTATTTTAATGTATTTTTATGTCTTTTGTAGACAACATTTAATCGATGTCAGATGACATTATGAGGTACAAGGTACCAGATATCATTCTCATTTTTAGATACCCTGTATAAATAAAACATTTGATAAAAAATTTAAAGTGTGATGAGGTTATAAAGAGACAACTCATGCACCTAAGTAAAACATAATAACATAAAACTCTAAATACATGAAGAAAATATACGGAGAACTTAAATCAAAGAACTTTTTCACGCAACATTATAAGTGATTAGAGCTCATCTTCTACATCATTACCACACTTGAAGTATATGAGAGAATATACCATGAAACACTATTTTTCAGGTTGTTTTCAAAAAATAATATAAAGATACATTTCAACTGATCTTTGAGGAGTCACGAGATGCATAAAAATCCCACATAGCCTTCTAAACACTTTTATATATATATATTACACTATTTTTGTAATATTTTACCTTTTTAGAAGTGTGTGTATATATTTTTAATAAGAACACACTTACTCATATTACAAACTAGAATATACATTGTTATCTTCACAAACCTTTGTTTTATACCTTACACTCCCACAGATAATAGTGGATGACGTCTCCGCATGGCATATTTGTTGTTAGCGCTCCCACAAAAATTGTGGAGGAGGTCTAGTTGACCAAGACAATGTTTATATTATTCCTTATCCTGATAAAAGGTGTGTATAAAATTATATTTATATAAATTTAATTGTGGAAATTGAACATCATGTGGTGATGACTAAGTGTCAACTTGATACTAAACCTCTTGTTTTAATTCTGGTGTGCCTTTTAATGCTCTGTTTTCACTATTTAACTGATTCATTGAAATAATTTCGTTACCATTATAGTTAATATTAAATAGTTTTTATATTAAAATTTTATTTAGTAGATTTATTTGATAACATAAATTGGTAATCCATATTATTTAAACTAATAACTAATCATTCTTTTAGAATTATTTCAAAAGATAAAAACATTTATAAATCAGCTAGTTTAGGTTAATGGGATTTATTATATTTCATATTGGGGAAATTTTAAATAATTATTTTTGGAAGAATTTTTTTATGAACACAATATACCCAACCCACACACCCCCACTTCAGTTACTTACTCCAAAAAACATTTGGTATCAGATGATTTCTTCATTTCAATGTTTTCAATGTTTTTAAATCTTTTTAAATTGTGATTTTAGTATTGATTTTATAGATCTATAAATTTCTGTCAGTGGAAAGTTTTTATTTCATTAAAAAAAATTTAAATAGACAATATACAAGAAGGTGTTGCTACCAAAAAACCTCCATAAATTAATGGTGGAAAATATGATCAGTGGAAACTCAAAATTAAAATGAAATTTGAAATCATGGGTTTTGAAATCTGGTCTTCTATAGTTGGTGAATATAAGATTCATGCTACTGCTTGAAACACATGGGATAATGCCGCTAATTCAGCCTATATTAATAATTGAAAATATATGAATTATTTATTTTATAATCAAGGTGATTAGGAATTTAATAGGATTTATACATGTAAAATACAATTTCAAATTTGGGATACTTTAGTTGGTTTACATGAAGGAGACTCTAATATTAAAGATAAAAGGGTTAACACATATATAATTAAATATGATAATTTTAAAATGACTCTTGTGGAACATATTTTGGACATGTATCTCATTTTTAATGAGATTGTTAATACAATGATCTCTATAAGAAAGAGAATAACTACAAAGGAACAAATCAAGGGGATCTTGAGATGTCTTCCACAAAGAAGGAGAGGGAGATCAATATCAAATAGAGAGTCTTGTGACATCAATTCACTACCTATAAATAAGTTTATAGGTATGTTTGTGATCTATGAAGTATAAATGAATGTTAATATATAAGAATATGATTAATCAAAAAAATTTAGTGTATTTCAAAATAACTTCTTATAAAAATAGAGAAAACAAGAAAATGGAAGTTCATGTTGAAAGTTCAAATGATGGTGAATCATCAGGTGACAATGATAAGGAAATTGATCAGCTATCCAAGATACTCAATAAGTTTTATAGAATGAAGAACCTCTTTATAAATCCTAGGTATAGTGGGTAGTATGACCATTAATGTAAATTGAAAAAAAGATTGGAATAGAGGTGCTACAACAACAATGAAATAGTTTATTATAAATGAAAGAGAATAGGACAAGTGAAAGATGACTTTCCAGAGTTGAATTATAAGACGATGTTTGAGGATAAGGATAAGATGAAATATAAGTAAATGAAGGCCAACTTGAGTGATTCCAAGGATAGATCCAGTCACTCAGAATCATCTCTTGATGAAAATTTTGACAAGTCTAGCAGGTGTTTTATGACAAAGACGTTTGATGTAACCCTTGAATCTACTATATAAAATTATTATTATTTTGGAGACAAACTTGATACTTATAATTCTGAAAGTATGACTAATTAAGAGATGTTTGAATACTGTAAAATGCCTAAGGATACATGTAAATAACTAAAAGGTAAATATAAACCTCTCAATAAAAAACATGATCTTTCTACTACTATGAAATTTGAAGTAACTATATAAAAATAAACTATTGTCCAACTTCTTCAATGAAAATACAAAACATAAGGTTTAAAATGAGAAAATAAAGAAGGATTCAGAGATTTTTACAAATGGTAAATATGCTTTCGTTAAAATTATTGGAAAATAGTTTGATCCTAAATATACTATTGGTATTGGTTATCAACTTGGGAAAAAAATTTAAAACCAATTTTGTATAAAACTATATAAAGTTTGGTTTTATGCCAGGAATTGAAAAATATGATGCAATTTTTAGAACAAGAAATGATTTTACAACTTCTAGTTTTTATAGACCTAATAAATTTTATTAGTCTAAAATAATACAAACTACATATAGGTAACCCATGAAGAAAATGTGAGTTCCTAAATAATTAATTACTAAAATTGATAGACCTAATAAAATCTGGGTAACAAAATCCATTCTTATTTAAACTATTTTGTAGGAAAGCTACATGAAATGTTATTGTGACATCTTATGGTACATGGATACAAGGTGTTCAACACACATGATATGGGACAACTCTTTCTTTAAGAATCTTAAAAATATTTATGGTGTACATCTCACATGTGGTGACAATCCAAAAGGGTAAATAATTTTCCTTGGAAAAATCTGTAACAGTAACTCTTTTTCAATTATAAAGTTCTTTATGTTGATGATTTTAAGTATAGTATGAATATAATTTCACAATTTTGTGATGATGGATTTCATGTTAAATTTTAAAATGATGCTTATAATATTTCACAAATCATAATTTCCCAAATCATTTTTTTAAATTAACAAAATATTTTAATGGTTTAAGATATCCTCCAAGAGCATGGTATGATAGGCTCATAACTATTTGTATTTCTAATGGTTTTAAAAAACGTATAAATTACCCTTAAATATTCATAAAAAAAATTTCTAAAGATGTTTTATTTGTTCAAATATATGTTGATGATATTATTTTCTGGATCTTCAAAAGAGTATTTTTGTGTGGATTTTTTAAGAATGATGAAAAATGTGTTTGAAATGAGATTAATGGGTGCATTAAAATTCATTCTTGGATTTAAAATTTTTAAAAATAAGGAAGGTATTATTTTAAGTCAAAGTAAATATACTAAATAACTTCTAAAAAATTTAACATGTATAACACTAAAAGTAGTGATGCTCCTATGAGTACCGCATGTAAATTGGGTCTTGACGAGGATGGAAAATTAGTATATTAAACCAATTATAAAGGTATGATTGAAATTCTTCTCTATATTACTACTTGACGACCTTATATTATGTTTAGTGTGTGTATGTGTGCTCATTTTCAAGAAAATATTAAAGAGTCAAATATACTTGTTCTTAAAACAATTTTTAATTTCCACAAATATACTACCAAATTAAGACTATTCTATCATATAGGACAATCATTAGACATAGTTAGTTATTTTGATGTTGTTTTTGGTGAATACAGGTTAGATAAGAAAATAACCTATGGAACGTGTTACTTTTGTGGTAATGTATCTAGTTTCATGGAGTAGTATGAAATAAAATTATATTACATTTTCAACTGTTGAAGTTGAATACCTAGAAGGTTATAGTCTATGTGCTCAGATTGCGTGGATAAAACACACAATACTAGACAATTGTTATCAGTTTATACACATCCCTATAAATATGTGACAATAGAAGTGATATTGGAATTTTACAAAAATAAGTTTCTTATTTAGGGATAAAACATATTGATGTAAGACATCACTTTTTGAGAGGTAATTATTAAAAATCACGTTTATCATCATTGATGACTCCTTGTTGATGAATCATTGTTGATGTATAACCCCTGATGACTCACCATTGATGTCTCACCATTGATGTATCACTATTCTATCACACCATTATTTTCATTGTTATTTTTTTATTTGGAAGTAAAAAATGTTTGTTTTTTCTTTATATTATTTTATTTTAATTATCATTTCTCAGTTTAATATTTCTATATCCCTAAATGATAAATCTCAAATCGATCCAACTCACATGCTCACTCCCACACTCATGCTCTTTTATTCTTCTATCCAAAACTATTTCCCTTATCCTTTAAATTGAAACCTTCAAATATCACTAAGGGATCGAGTTAATCTTGTCTCTGAGAAGATTGTGGATTAGTCACATAGCTATAAGAAGCTGAAATGTGAATACATTAAACCTAAACCTAAACCTATCCATCTCGAACATGCGATATAAATTGTCACTCACAAAAATGGAGTTTATTCTAAATTGTTACTATCAATTAAGTCTCCCATGTTGAATATGTTACCAGAAAAATGGTGGTTGGAGTGGTTCTCTAACAACAAAAGTCCTTTTTATCCTAAGCTTGTGCTGTTTTTTTTCATGTGGAAATTATTCTTCAGGGAAGTGATGATTTTTGGATTAACTCTTAGAAAAATAGTGAAATAGTTTTATTTTCTGCAAAATAGTAGGTGGAATGCCTAAAATTACCTCATAGAGGTATTTTTAGTGATATTCAATGATGTCGTCCTTCTACCAGTGATATTTTCAGTTTTGAGGAATTCATGGTCAAGTATATAGTAAATAGACCTCTAAGAATTCTAATAGCAACAGAGTGAGATGGTGAATGTAGGATATTGTTGAAATTTATCTTGTTCTATTTATTTCCAAAGAAAGCGGATTTTTCCTATCTAAAATACCAGGATTTATATTTGTTATATCTAATGGAAAAGGTACACAATATTAAATAATTCAGGTATATAATGGTTCATATAAATGAAATTATGAAACCTAAATCCAATTTAAATTATGTGTTTTAACCAAAGTTTATTTCTGAAATATTGAAATTCAAATGTCTGGTGAGTGATAATGAAGAACCATAAATTGTTTGTGATGGGTTATCATCACAATGATGATTTTTAATAGAATGAAGATCTATTGGAATCTACAGAACAAACAATGGATTTAAGATAATGATAACATTCATGAGGATTTAAATCATGTTGAGCATCCATCAATGCTAAGAGATATGGTTGATCCTACTCTAGGACATGATAAGGCTGTAGAGTACTAGGAAGATAAATAATATAAATAAAATCAAGGAGAAAAATACTATTGATAATTGAGGGGGCCTATATATTAATTGATGTTTAGAAAGGATGACATATAAACCTACTAGTCTTGTAAAGTATCTTCCTACAAAAGAACCTCTCTGGTTAGATAATGATGATGATGAGAATGTAGAATTAAAAGATGTTGAATATATCAGTAAAAGTGGAAGAAAAATAGATGATAAGTCTAATGGTAAAAAGTATTAAGGTATAATGAGTAAGAAGAAGAAGAATAGGAGGATGGTGAAGAATGGGATGAATATAAAGATGAAGAAGAAGAATTTGTTAAATAAAATAAAGATGATGAAAATGAAAAGGAAAAATTAAGTAGTGGGGAATCTAATAGTGGATCAGACTATCCTAATGATGATAAAGAACTTTTTATAGAACCTATTGATCTTACTCTAGATCCTGATGAGATTTAAAATATTGATGATGCTACTTTAGATGAACAATAATCAGTTATTGAATCCCATGATGCTCTTAAGTCAGTTGTGGTCGAGGAAAAAATCTAGATGACTGTATTCAATAGGAATTTCATGCTAAATATGAAGTTTCATTTTCTCTAATGCGAGAACTCATTTATATCTTAAGGAGAAAACCTATTTGGAGAGAAATACATATTTAATAGGAAGTATCTTGAGGGGGAGAAATAGACAAAAAGTGTAAGAGATGATACTCTCATTCCATATGATGGAACAATATATGAATGGGGAATGTATCCACGCTATGTTACTTTGGGTTTAGATAATCATGATTCAGATTATAAGTTATTATATCATAAGGGATAATTGATTAAAGAGGTGGGTCATTTCCATAAAAAATTAGTTGGAATATCACGGTAAATTATACCTATTACTACAGTAGCTCCTTCACATTCTTCAATTTATACTCATGTTTCATTTGTACATACAAATTTTGTAACCTGATATGATTTCAAGGTATTTAAATAAGAGTTGAAGTCAATGGTTAAATGTATCTTCCAACCCCAACCTACACAAATGGTAGGTCTTAGTGAATTAGATTGTGTTACACTTTCAGATATACTTATTTACCATATTCAAGATCAGTTAATTTTAGAACATCATGAAGTAATTTTGGAGAACAAAATTTTATGTGACGAGTTTCCAACACTCATTCCAATTGTGAATTTTATGTCAGCTGAGTGTGCAAAATCTATGTAAAAAGATAAAAATACTCTTTCAGATACATATTTTTAGGAAGATACAACAACTCCTTCTCCTTCTCTTGATTTGGATATTTCCAAATCCTTATTCAAATATGCAGTGAGTGAAGCCTCAACATATGTTTCTCCTTCAATTCAGAGTCCTGGTGTTGAAATGATAATACCAGTGATAAGAGAATATATTCAGACTATGATGGGCGGTTCAAATAATAAAATACTTATTAAATTTAAGCAGAATAGAGATTATATATATGACATGTTAAGGATTGTCACAAAAATAGATACTAATGCTCAAAAAAATATTACAGAGAAAGTAAATGTCTACATTAATGGGATTTACACTAAAAATCAGTTGAAAGTCACTTTAAATATTTTCTTGAAAATATATGGATCACTCTTTTTACTCAAGCCTTCAAGGAACAAGTAAAATATCTCAATGATCTAACCCCGTCCTTGTATAATTTTTTGGATAATAAGGATGAATTTACTAACGATAGAAATAATGGATGGTAGTTAATCATGGATTTTATCAATTTTTTGAATCCCTACATGTATCATTAGAGTACTACAATTATAGCACCAAAGTATTTTCCCATTAGACTAGTGACTGAGATCCTGCCTTCATGTTCAATCTATTACTCTTTAGATCCCCAATTCCTATACATTGTTGTCGGAAACCATTTTTATCCTCTTCCTACAAACCATATGTCATTTTCTATGTTTACAGAATAGGTTATTAGTCACTTAAGAACTATAATCTCTAAGAAACTTACCTATCCAACATCTTCATCTCAGATTCTTCCACCTACTATACCCTCTATATTTCCAATTCATCAGCACTATTATCATTATCCATCTATACCTCTTGTTCTTCCTACTGCTTCTTCTAAGAAGGTAATGGAATATATGGATCCTTCTTTGGATAAGAATTTATTTGATTTAAATTTTATAAGGGGGTAATTTTTTTCAATTTTATGGCTTTTTTACTTTCCCTTGATCATGAAATAAATATTTTCTTTTCATCCATGTTTTTTTCATTACCATTTATTATTTTAACACTTTTTGATAATCCCAAAGGGGGAGAAATATGAGATGGGATATAAATTACCTATAGAATCATTACATATTTTAGAGAATGAGATGGATTTAATTGTTTTTTAATTTTTATTACACATAATCTCAATGTTATGTTAAGAAGAATTTTTTCTTTCATCATTATGAATGGATTGTTAATGCCATGATTTGTGATCATCAAAAAGGGGGATATTTTTTGTCTCATTTGGTTTCAATGATCAAAAATCATCTTTTATTAAGTTTGATCATGTTTATTTATGTTTATCTATGTTTAATTCTGTTTATATATAAGATTAATATTTTCTATTAGTGTTTTACTCCATATGATAGGTTAAAAAGTTTTGGCTAAGTATAAGTCATAGTTTAGTATAAGTCACCATTGTGGATAAATCACAACTGAGGATATGTCGCAATTGAAAATGAGTCAACATCATGGTGGACTCTCTGTTGTACCAACTGATGATATGTCTCACCTTCAGCACGGATACTGAAATATGTAAAAGGAAAAGACATCGATATGAGTCACTAATGCCTAATATACTGATAGCTAATTAATTTTCACAATTATCTACCATTAGTTTTTTAGAATATTTGTTAAGAATGAGTCACCATTCAAGATGAGTAATCGATGGCATGATTCACTGTCTGATCGATCTATTGACCAAATGACTCACACATGTTTAGATTATTTCTAAGTATGAGTTATTGATAGTTGACCAATCATCTATTAGTCATACCATCAGAATGACCTAGTGATTGATGAGATACCATCAAGTCAACCTTATGAAAAAGCGACCTACCGATTCTGACTCACCATTCCTGAGCTTCCAATCCTTAGACACCAACATTCATTTCATATTTATATTTATATTTATTTCTAATGGTTATATTTTTGAAACATAGAAACATTATTTATTTAAATGAATTTTTCTATCTTTGGTATAAAATGTATAATAGATGTGATATGACAATATGAGGAATGAGGTACCAAAGACCATGATCATTGTCATTTTTCTTGTTTAAAGAAAATATATGATCAAAAAGCTAATGTTTGTGGAAGTTATGAAACTACAACTTCTGTAAATAAGAAAAACTCAAGAAATTAATATTGTAGATTCAAGAGGAAAAGTTGATGAGAACATAAAACAATGAACATTTTGTATCAACATTATAAGAGAAGAAAGTAGCTTGCCTTCCACACCATTACATAACTAGAAATAGAGGACATAATCTCCTATGATTCTATATTTTTCTAGTTTTTTTTCAAAAATTGACTCAGGCTACATTTCAACACAACTTTGTGGAGTTACAAGATACATAAAAAATCACACAGATCCTTTGAAGCTCTCTTATATATATTTTTATCTTTTTGTGTACTGTTTCAAATTTCAAGACATATGTGTCTCTCTATCTTTTAAACACACACTGAATCATATTAAAAACTATTAGATAAATTGATATCTTCACAAACCAGTATTTTACACCTTACACTCCCATAGATAACTTTGGAAGAGGACCTTTCTTTGCATTTTTATTATTATCACTCCCATGAAAATTGTGGAAGAGGTCTAGCTGACCTTGATAGTGTGTATACTATTTTTTTCCCTAATCTATGATGTGGATCAAAATTTATATATTTAAATTTCATAGTTTTAGGTGATCACCAAGTAGAGAGGGCTAAGTCTCGTCTTGATACTGAACCTCTTGATTTAATTCTGTTGTTCCTTATAAAATTCTATTTTCACTTTTTTATTTATTCACTAAAAAACTTACATTGCTAATTAATCTCACATAGTTTTTATATTAGAATTTTATTTACTATATGGATTTAAAAAGTTAATATGATAATCCATATTGTTTTAAATAATAACAAATTAATCATTAATAAGTCTTTCAAAAGATAAATTTTTTTATAAATCTCTAACTTTGGTTAACTTGGCTTTTTTATATTTCAAATTGGGGATCTTTTAAATAAGTATTTTTGAAAAGAAGAATATAGGAACTCAATTCACATTCCTCTTAAGTGTCATACAATGACGAACATATATATTTTTCTTTCATCGTCAATCATTGTAGTTGTAATTGGGGAAATCCATTCACAATTGGAAATTGAAGTATTTGCAATGGGGTCGCATCACAAATGGCATGTTGTAGAAAACTGTGTTGCAAATAGTCTATCCTAGATTCTTAAAAACCTTTTGTGATGGGTGGATATGCACCTTGAAAAAACATATTTTCAATGGAATTATTTACCCTTTGAAGAAAAAAATACAAAAAATATTACTTAAATTTCATAAAATAATACTAAGAACAATAATATTTAAAAAATAATTAATTTTTTTTGTAAAACTATAATAAGAATATAAATATTGTAAAATAATAAATTATCAAAAATATACAAAAATTAATAAAAATATATTAATAATAATAAATTTTCAGAAATATAATAATAATTTACCACTGATTATTACTAATTTCCAATAATTATTACTATGGTTTGACAGTTTGAAACATTTGATTACAAATTATTACAAATTACCACCATTTATTAATAATTTCCACTAATTATTATTAATTACAACTAGTTATTATTAATTACCTTTCATCTTTACTTAATTATAGTGATTTACCATTAATTTTTCCAAATTAACAGTACATTATGATAATTTTTTACTAATTATAGTGATTTACCACTAATGTTTACTGATCTACTCCTACTGGTAATTAGTTATAATTTTATACTAATTTTTACTAATAATAACTAATTAAAAATAATTCATACAATTTATTACTAATTATTACAAATTAGTGTTAATTTTTACTAACTTTTACTAACTTTTACTAATTTTTACTAATTTATACTAATTATTACTAATTATAAGAACTTGATACTAATTATTACTAATTACTACTAATTACCACTATTAATTACCAATTACGACTAATTAGAATTAATTTTTATAATTTATACTAATTATTACTAATAACCACTAATTGTTACTAATTACCACTAATTACCACAAATTATCACTAATTACCAATAATTAGTACAAATTGCCTCTAATTTTTACTAATTATTACAAATTATCAATAATTATTATTAATTATCACAAATTACAACTAATGTTCACTAATTATTACGAATTACCAAAAATATTTACTAATTATTACTAATGATTACTTATTTTTACTAATTATTTGTAATTATTTCTAATTATTTCTAAATTTTAATAATTATTTCTAATTACTACTAATTATTGCCAATATTTACAAATATTTACTATTGTTTACTAATTTTTATTAATTTTTACTTTTTATTACTAATTACCATAATTGCCCCTAATTGTTACTAATTACCAATAATATATTCAAATAATTTCTAATTAACAATAATATTTACTAATAATTGCTAATTAACACTATTTATTACTAATTTTTTACTAATTACCGCGAATTAAAACTAATATTTTCTAATTACCTCAATTTTTTACTGATTACCACTAATTTTTATTCTTTATTACTAGTTTCCACAAATATTTTCTAACAAATAATTTTTACTACTTTCAACTAATTATTACAAATTTCATCTAAATATTAAAAATTGTAACTAATTTTTTTTATTCAGTCAAATTATTACTAATTATTAATAATTATTACTGTTTACAAATAATTATTACAAATCACATCTAATTATTACAAATTATTGATAAATATTATTAATTACCACCAATTACCACTAATTATTACTAATATTTGAAAAATATTACTAATTATCACTAATTATAACTAATTATAACTAATGATAACAATTATTACTAATTACCAAGATTTATTAATATTTTTCACTAATTATTACTAATAATTACAAATTACCTCTAATTGCCACTAATTTTTACTAATAATTGCTAATTTTTCTAATGTTTACTAATTACTACTATTTATTTCTAATTACCACAAATTTATACTAATTATTACAAATTTCCACTACTTATTACAAATTATTACTAATTATCACTAATTAATTTTAATTATTAATTATTTTTACTAATTTTTACTAATTGATTCTAATTTTTTATAATTATTACTAATTTTTACTAATTATTTATAGTTAGTACTAATTGTTTCTACTTACTTATAATTGCTACTAATTACTATTAATTATTACTAATTACCACCAATTTGAATTAATTTATACAAAATTTTACTAATTACTTATAATTAAAAGAAGTAACAACTAATTATTTTTAATTAACACTAATTACCACTAATTATTACTAACTACCAGTACTTGTTACCACTAATTCCCACTAATTATTAATAATTTATACTAATAAAAACTATTTTTTACTATTTTTTACTAAAAACACCTAATTTTTATAATTATAACTAATTGCTGCTGATTATTACTAATTATTACTAATTGTAACTAATTGTTATTAATTTCCACAAATTACAACTAATTATTACTAATTACTACCAAGTTTTACTACTTTTTACTAATCTTTTCTAATTATTAAAAATTACCACTAATTACCACTAGTTTTTACTACTTATTTCTAATTATTAATAATTTTTACTATTTTTTAATATTTTTTACAAACTTTGACTAATATTTACTAATTTTTACTAATTTTTACTAATTTTTACTAATTATTACTACTTTCTACATATTATTACTAATTAATAATAATTTTTACTATGTTTTATTAGTTTTTAACATTTTCTTACAAAGTTTTACAATTTATTACAAATTATTACTCGTTTTTACTAATTATGGCTAATTAACACCAATTATCCAAAATTATTATTGATATTTTCCAATTAATAGTATTTTTTATGAATTTCTACAATTTTTTACTAATTATAACAAGTTTTTAATAATTATTACTAATTAATAAAAAATTTACTAAATTAATTTTTCAAAATTTATAATTTTTTAACTCATAGTAATTCATATTATATTATTACAATTTATTCGTAATTTTTACAAAGTTATTGCTAATTATCGCTAATTAGTACCAATTACCACTTATTATTACAAATTACAAATAATTATAAAAAATTATAGCTAATTATTACTCATTATTAATAATTAAACCAAATTATTAAAAATTAAAACTATTTAATTTTAATTAGAATCATTACTACAAATAAAAAAAATTCTAAAACCAATTAATGGAAAATAAAACTAATTAAATCTAATTAAATCTAATTACTCATAATTAATAAAAATTATTAATAATATCAAATAAAATAAATTAAATAAAAACAAATAAATACTTCGAAACATAATATCTCTGGGGATGAAAAGCTTGAAAGTTGATCTGTTGTAATCTTTAAAACTCAGAAAAGTTTGAACATAAAAATATTAGAGTAGAAAATTTGCGAGAAGTATTGAGAAGATAGGAATGAAACAATCATGGGGGAGGTGGTATATTTTGGTTAGATCAGTTATGACCGGATTATTTGTGACTGTTGTCGTCACAAATATTTCTACGATTGTTAAATATGGCGGTAGTAAAAAATAGTATTTATGATGGATCGTCACAAATAAACAAAAAATGGGATATGTATTTGCAACGGGGGTTTATCTTCATTGTAAATACTCATCCCACGCTTTCGCATGCATGGTTTGTCAAAGGTATTTCCAATGGGAATAAAATACCAACCAAAATAAATTTTTTATGAAGTATTTGCAACATGATATGACTCATGTCCCATGTAGACTATTTCGATGTTCTATTTATGAGGGTCCCTCTACCGATCGTAAATAGGCCGTTGCAAAACATCCATAATTCCCATGGTGATTGTGGGTCCCCAAATACCTACACTGATGTCACATCAAATGAAATAAAAACTTTATGAATTTTCCTTGTAAAAATAAAAAATAACTATAAATTTTAAATAAATTAAAACATAAAAAAAGATGTTTGATGATTTACTTACTTAGAAAAGTATTGAATCCCCTTGAGGCTCAAAAAATCTACAGTCACAAGCTCAATGATTTCACACTTTACAATCATCGCATTCAACCCATGCCCACTTGTTTTGACCTCTATTGGAAACTCATAAACATCCAAAAAATATATAATGACTTAGATAATCTATCTAGTCAAAAAGAGGTGGTATATGATATCATAGAATCATGTACTCGATTTATATACAATATGTATTCACCTTTAATGTAATCCTATAAAAATATAAAAATATATTTGTTTTAAAATGTTAAAAAAACACACGACAATATGAAATAAATGATATAAATTATACATACCTTAATGGTTATTTGTTTTAAAATTCTAGATGATGATACTAAAAAATGGTTTATTCATTGTCTAACTATAGTGATCTCATCTGTAGGGAATGGTACCTTTTCCAATCATCAATATTATCTTGTATAGTGACCCTAAAATTCACTAAATCTATTTTTTGATGATAGACGATATCCCTTTTATGAAATATAATCCATTACACGACAATATGATATTGGTGATCCTCAACATATAATTCATAATATATGGGAAGATTTAGAGGTGGTGGTGTATGAGTGGGATAAGTTGAAGGAGGTGGAGGGGTGGGATCATCAGGTGGAGATGGAGGAGTGGGATCGATATGAGTAAGTGGAGGTGTGAGATCTATGGCCTAAAACTATTTTTTCATGTCTGAGAACATCAATAGTATCAAATATCTGATCTAATTCTAGATATCCACACTCATGGTCATGTTCAAGAATGACCAAACACTATTTTTATCAATACACATGTCGTGTATGCTTGCATGTGGCCCAAGTGTTTAGGATTTCCCAACACTGCAGCTAAAATTTCATTCCAACACTCAGGTATGATGGTCATTTGTGCTCTCTTCTGTTAAAGGGATTCGTAGTTATAATATTTAAAAATTCCTCAATAAATCACAATATATAATGATTTTAATTTTCTTGAACATTATAAATAAGTTAAATGACTTCTTACAATCCTTTCAAATAAATCCCTTGACTCTACTATAAGATATTGTCTCTTTCTACTGATTCTTCCCCATTATATTTTTTCTGACTAACGAGAGAGGAAGGAGGTTAAAACCTTACATGTCATGAATATTCTCCTTTCATTTTGTTATGCTTTTATTCACCATTGGTTTTATGAATAGTGTATACCCTCCATGAGATAAAGAAAGAGGGAATACTTTTTCTGGATTGGATCACCTAATCAGATCTCCTCATTTACTAAAAATTAAGAATAAAAAAATTTAATATAGTTTAATAAAACATTTAAATTATAGATTTTTACATAAAAAAATTCATATTATCTACACTCAACAAAGTACTTACATGTATCTTCATTCATAAAAGGATATATATAAAATGTTTCTTTATTTTTAATTTCACAAAAAAAGAAATCTAATTTGGGTGTTGATTTAAAATACCTTAATCTTATTATATCCAAATCTAAACATCTCTTCCTGACTCCTCTAATGTTAGGTATATAATGTGTCGTTTGATAAGAACGAGAAAATCTATATTAGTAAAAAAATCATCATAAGTAAAATAATTACAAATGAATTCTGAAAAATTTTATTTCATATTTTACATAATTTTACTTTTTTGAAACTTCTCCAATCAAAAATAAAAATACTAATTTTGGGTTGAACATTCAATATAACAAAACTCATAATTTTTTTTAAATTTGTACCCTAAGAATAAAATTATCCTGAAAATCAACAAGTATCCTCCAGTCCCAGCTAATGGAAAAAACATAATTTGTTATATTTGGGCTACCATATTTACCAACTCTCTTAGTATTCTCTAGGCCTATTGAAGTTGATTGCTACTATATAGAAGGATGTTGAGGATTCTCAACAAATTTATGTATATATACCTCCTCCAAAGATAAATGTGACTTTGATGTTAGATCAGTAATTATCATAAAATAAATTTAACAAATAATTTTTAAATATATAAACAAATACATCTTTTACATATAAACATAAATAAAAATAAAAAATGATCCAACCTGGTGTTAACTAAACTAAATATATTTTTAATTATATTTGGTCAAATATTTAATTAAAATTCAAACAATATTAATGATAGATACAATGACATAAAAAAGAAAAGTAAATCAAACTATTACATAAAATTTGAATAAATTTTTTAAAATTATATAAACAAAAAAATACTAAACAAAACACTCTTTATAATATCTGTTAGAGTGGTTAACAAGAGTTTTAAAAAAAATAATAAAAATATTATTTATCTTATCTCATAGTAGTTAAGAATGATAAAATAATTTGGGTAGAATTTATGAAATATAAAATGATAAATTAAAATGAAAACAATGCTTTAGTAAAAATTAATAAAAATCAAACATTTATATAGAATGATTATTAATTGAAAAATATTAAAAACAAAAATAAACTAATCTAAATAAAAAATTAGCATATTAGTTATAATATGTGTTTTAAGTCAAAAAAAAATTAGATTTATTTAATATTTTATAAAATTATATAAATATATATATATATATATATATTCCTATAATATTAGTAAATTAATAAAGAATTGTTTTCCTATATTAATTCCTTGTGATAATTGTATTTGAATAAAAAAAATTCTATAATGGGGTCTTCAATATTATATATTAATTTTTTTTGTTTGAATTAGGGTTCATACATGCATTTATATCATCTTCCACATTATCATCCTAAAAAAACTATCATTTTTCCTTGAAAATGATAAACCACTACATATTTGATAGATCCCAAACATAGAAAATTTGTTTTTTATTTGATTACATGATATAAAAATCAGCTGTGTATCCCAAACTATTGATATTAAATAGGGACATTTTGAATTTTTTCCTCTTTGTTATTATTTTCACTGATAACCCATCAATAGTTAAAAATGTAACTTGAAATATAATATATTCAAACAAACATATTTCCTCGATGACTTTGGTATATTCACATGATATGGAGATTGAGTTTTTTGTCATTGGAACTCAAAAAATGCATCGATTCTACAAACCAAAATACACTACTATTGTGAATTACAACACTATTTTTGTGATCTTCCTTATGAAATGTATATCCAATAATGTCAAATACAGACCATATTATCAAATTTAAATATTTACTTCCTACTAACCATCTCAAAGTTGCTAATTCATCTGATCTTCCTTACATTCTATCTTTAAACTGAGGAAGAAAAGTATCGTTATTCTCATTCAAAATTTTTATATCATTCTTCTTTAGATATAATTACTTCAACACAGTAATATATTATTTTATCTATATTTGACCATTATCTATGTTATTTAAGGTGAATAAATGTAATATATTTATCTTTTCACTCATATATTTTAATTTAATGTCATGAATCTTATTCCCCCATAGTTGAATCATTTTTTTAAATATGTTTGTGAGAAAATTTTCTCCTCTGTAGGTAAATATCTTGTACAAAACTTTTCATCCTCCGAAGAAATATACTTAAAAGAAATGAATGCTTTAGGTCACTATGGATTGATACTATATCACTTAAATATCGTTATATAACATTCAAAATGATACATCCAATATTGATATATAGGTCTACAAGGATTTATTTCCCACACCAATTGAATCATTAAATTTACCATGATAATAAAAAACGATGGGGGAAAAATAAATTTATACAAGAAAAAGTATAGAAACAACATTGATCATGAGATTGTTTAATTAATTTGGATAAATAAATTTTTTGGAAATTGAATTTAAAAAATAAAACACATTCATGGGAGTAATTCTTACACAAACGGTTAATATTCCATTCAATGAAACTGGAATGAGTTATTGCATCATGACATTCCAATTTTGATAGGTCATGCCTATTAACTTCAAATATTCCAGTGATACAAAAAATTACATTTAAAGTGTAACTTTGTGGAACATCAATACCAAGAGACACTAAAAAAGTTAATTTAATCCCTCTTAGATAATATATGAAAAGTTGTGTAATTTTATATTCATATTCAATTAAGATTGGGTGATAATCTCAAACCTATTTCCATTGAGATTAATTTCAATCTTGCATTTAATCCATCTTTAGTATTTCCATTAAAATATCATTATGTTGCAATCAACTGATCATAAATATTCTTCTCCACATATGTCATATCACGTTTGTGTTTGAACACATGATATCTACAATATGGTTTCTCTTAAAAATATTCGGTATTTATTCTAAATATTTATATCATAACCATATTCTTTTTTCTTTTTTATGTTCACATCAATGTGTTTCACTCTCTCAAAATACAGATCGATAAACAATGATTATAAAGAAATATAAAATTGTTGTGATTCATTTAATGCAATTTTTTATAATTAATAGGGTTGATCAATAGAAAAAAATCTATGATGATCCATGGATAATATTTTTCACTCAGGTCACACTTAATAATATGAAATATATTGTTCATAAATTGGATAATATTTACATCCCATAACTCTATATCCATAAAAATTTACATGTAATCGGTACTCATTTAAATTGAATTTGATCATGACATATAGTTAAAACATTTTATTTTATAAAAATCATACTCTCTTTTACCTAACTCGCATAAAAGTTCCAAATCATCAATTAATGGTGACAAAGAATTATCAATATCATTTCTGGGAAGTTTTGGTCTAAAAATAATAATTCGCAACATGATATATCTTTTCTTCATACAAAATCTTAGAGGTATGTTGTAAATTACAAATAAAACTATCCATGAACTATGTTTTCTTTTAATATATTGATATATTTTCATTCCATATTTTCATAGTCCTAGAATTATATTTCTAATTTCACTTCCAAATGTTGGAAACTTTTGGTCATTTTTATTCCACTATGGACAATCAGATTGATAACATAATTTTTCATCACATATTTTCTCATCTATATTCCATATAAATATTTTACCATTATTTGAATATACATATAAACATTTCAAATATTTAATTATAGGAATACACGAAATTTTCTTAGTTAGAGTCTCTGTAACTGCTAATTTAGCTTGTTATCTTTTCTTATAACTTATAGCGAGATGGCCAAATTTTTTGAAACTCTGATAGTTATTTTTATTCCTTCGTATATACTACACAGTAATATTTGGTACACATGTATCTTCTTGTATCACAATTAAATCAGGCATGACATTTTTATTATATTATAATCTAAATCTAGAAGATTGTTGTTTTTGGAATTATGTCATTCAAAATATGTAGCAACATAGAATAACTCTTGTTACTCTATTAATTTTTCACCTTCATGTTAATAAATCTTAACACGAATGATAAAACCATAAATTCTTTACAACCAGGATATAATATTTTTGGAGCATCCCCATATAGATGCTCAATTTTTTTCTTTCACTATTCCCTGTAATTCAATGTCATAAATCATTTCATTAATTTGAAGAGACTTATCGTCATAAAAATCATCAAAATTAATAGATCTTTAATTACTCCCAATTTCACAATGCCAAATCCAAGGGTGGAAAAATTGATTAAAACCACAAATATTTAATGATCTTTGATTTACCCACTTTAAATCTTTTTCATATTTAAAAAATTGTTGCATAGATAAAAAAATAGTTCATTGTCTGGAACTTTTAAATTTAAAAATTCCAAAAAAGAATCAATACCTCCCTCATATTCATTACTTGTTCATAGTTAAATAATCCATCTTAAACAGATTATTATCGTTAAAAAATATCTAGAAATAAAAATAATATGTTATGTATTGAAATTTAATTTTGAATTTACTTTTATAAATATAAAAAAACCATCAAATATTTCAAAAATATAATATAGGCAACATATTTGACCAAATGGTTAAACCTTTTAACATTTTTAATTATCATTATTTCATAAAAAATAACAAACTATCCTGAATTCAATAAGAAAATCTATATATAAATTATCAGTAGTCCGTATTCAAACTCACTAATACACTATACCTTCAAAACAATCATTCACAATAATAAAAAAAAACATACCGTATAAACACATTAAAAACTAAAATAACATTTTTATGACACCAATTCATAAAATAATCATTTAATAAAACCATAATAAAAAAATCATTCATAAAATAAAAAATACAATTTCTTTATGAATAAAAGAAACTAAAAATAAAAATAGTGAAGTGAAGGTAGAATATATAAAAAATTCGAACTACAAATAGGAATCAAATACATTTTATGCGTGAAAAATAAAACAAATAAAAGAAAACCATTAATTAAAATTGGACTAAAGACAATTGAGAAGGACACACCAGTAGGAAGAACATACATAGACAACAAAAACACGATTAATGATGGATTATGGTGGACGATAGTATTGGATGCCAACTGAAAGGGATTCGATGACACCGGATTCAATAATAAAAAGATTTGATAAAATAGGATCAAATATGTAATTTTTAGGCTATCCTATGAGATACAAAACCTTTGTGATAAATAATGAAATTAATATGACTAGTCTTGATGGTTGATTTGAATTTTAATGGTTTTTCACATTGTTCTTTTAAAAACTAATCTGAAAAAACAATTTCCCACATAAGTTATTAAATAACCTAAATAAAAAATGTACACAATTTATTTTCCATGATGCTTATTGAATAATCAATGAGAAAATGATTTATCAGGTTGTTTATAAATAACTGATGTGAAAAATGAATCTATTTAAATTAATTTTGTTTTAATAGAAACATGAAATATTATTATTTTTGTTTTATTATTATCACATAATCATTTAATTTTCATGTATAAATAGAATTATTAACCTCATGAAAATATTTCTGTTAGTTTTATATAATTTATTAATAAATAAGTACTTAATTTTTATTAACATGGTTTTATACATAAAAAATAATCATTATTTTTAAAAAATTATTTTTCATTTTTGTGTGTGGGAATTTTATTTAATTTCTACCAGTTTTATAAAAAAAATTATATAAAATGAAAATAAGTTTTGAAATCATAATATCAAAATTAACATAAGATGAAATTATTTTATTTTTCTAAAAATATTAATTTTCATGTGAATATTGAAAAATAATAATTTTCATTAAAAGCTGTATTTTTTCAATATTTTACAAAGTTAAATTTATTTGACAACATTTAAATGTAAATTATGTTTAATTATATCTTAAATAATAAAATACGGTTCATCTAAATAAATTTTATGGTTTCACTTCCTATAAAATCATTTTTATACTAAAAATGATTTTTTAGGAACTGGTTTTCATTGAGTATTACATTTTAATAATAAATAAACTTCTTTCCACTTATATAAATATAATCAAATAAATTGATTCCATATTTGAAATTTTGTTTTCAAAATTTATTAAATATACCCATTTTTCATTATGAATAGTTATCATAGTAAATAATTGTGACTATGGTAAGGATAAATTAGGTGATTAAGGTTTCAAATAATTTGATTAGGACTAAAATGTGAGGCATTCCATCTTTGAGTTTTTTGAGATCCCTATGCCTCAAACGTGACATTTTTATTCTATTTGAGATTTCTTTTTGTTTTTCTAATTAATTCCATTACCCCACTGCCTCTCAACATTTTTTGGGCTACTGTTTTGAGATGATTCATTTATTATGGAAATCCCTCAATAATTTGTTACATGAGTAGATTTGTTTTTACCATAGTTCCTTCATTGCATATATTTTAATGTTTATCAAAGATGTTATTATTTTTCAAATGGGTAACTACTTCAATACACTAAATGACCTCTCATTCTTTTGGAGGCTTGGTGTCAAAGGTAATTTCATCCCTCCGCATATTATGTTAGAAGTTATTTAGTATCCCCCCATTGTATATTAGACAAAAGATAACATGTATCTCTCTTAAAAAACTAATCACGGTACATCTAGTTATGATTATATTTTCATGAATTGTCATGGGGATTCTTTTGGATGTCTTTATTGTTTTTGTGGCTTCTCTTCTACAATTTAATTTTAAATAATGGGCGTCATTGTAGCTATTGAGCACTTTTTAATTCTTTTTTGGAATGAGCTTTGGTTGGAGTGTGATTATTCCATTATGGTTCATTATATCAGAGTTCATTTAGAGGATCATTTATGGCTATTGAATTATAATTGGATTACTTCCTTGTAATTTCTCTTTTCTATTGATTTTATTATCACTCATTTTTATAGGGAGGGAAATTTACTGGTAGATGGCCTTACCAACAGAGGTGCAGATAGTGGTGATATGTCATGTTCTACTCAGTTTCCTGATGATTTTTTCCATTTCTTCAAAGGGACGTGTGTAAATCTCTTATTTTTAGACTTTTGTAATTTTATTTTCCCTTTTTGTATCATAAGAGACTTTCTTTTCTCAAAAAGGTATCAGCATCAAAAAATATGACAAGGACTATAAAATGAACCTTAAATTTTCTATTATCCAATAGGATTAGTGGAGGTCTGAAATTTATATCATTATTTTATGTAAATTTCCACTAGGTTCCATATTTATTTAATGGGGGACTTTATATTAATTTCAGAAAAGGATAAACAAACAGATTCACTCTCTTGAATTTAGTAACTATAAATTTTTATTACAATGATAAAAATAGGTAAATTAAAATTATAAATATTTATTTGAAATATTAACTATATTTTATCATAGTAGTTTATTTATAATTTTTACTGTTGAAATAATTACCATGAATTCTTATGTAATATCGATTTAGTGTTTATTCAATTAATATAATATTATAGTATATTATATGAAAAACAATAAATGTAATATTCATTCAGTGAGTTGTAGAGCCCATGAATTTTGTAGATTTATATAACATATTTGATATTTTTTAATAGTATATATTCTAATTTCCAATTTTTATCAATGTTCTTTAATTTAAATTAATTGAATATTTTAAATATGGCATAATTGATATTTTATAAAAACTAGTATTTCATTAAATTATTTAACATAATTAAAATAATGATAGAATTCATGGGGAAAATATGTTGTCAAAATTTTAATCCCATTTCCATTTCTATGAAAATTATTACATAATATGTAAAATTATAATCCATTTAGAGTGAAAAAATGAAATATCACATCAAGGTAAAAATAGGTTTTCTCAGGGGTTAAAACAAAGGGATATTTTTAAAATACCACTTAAAAATAAATATTTTATTGGTTTATGGGATTCCAAAAATATCATATCCTGTCAACAATATTATTTCTACATTTTTCCACTAAATCAAAAAAATTAATATATTATATTTAAATATTTTTATTAATTCTATAAGTGTCTTTTTTCTCACTATAAACAAGAACCATAGATCCTCTTTTCTATACACTACATAGAGACTCTTATTATAAATAAACAGTTCTTAAAATCCTTATTCATGTTTTTAATGTTTTTTTATTACTATAAGACAAAGAATAGGTTATTTAATATATGATCTAAACTAACACTTATGAAGAAGAGGTAATCCCCTTTACTAATAATTTCAAATTTATTCCTCATAAATCAGACTATTAATGTGTGATACCCATCATAAAATAATAAATGCAGTGTTATAAATATAATGATATTTTATTATGATTATGGAACAACCATTTTCTAATTTTTGCATAATATGAAGAGGGAAAGCATCGTGTGTGTCTGTGTGTGTGGATTTCTTTCTCTACGTATAAGTGTTGTTTTTATAAATAATTTACTGTGATGGGTAAAAAGATTGAAATAATGAATATATATGATATTTAGGACATATATATTCTTCTATAACCATAATTTTAAATATACCTTATTACCTTCAAATCCATTGGAAAACTAAAACATCGCTCGGGCATACATATGGACTTCCACCTCGACAAAGTGATGTAATCCATTTTTTAGTTACCATTCACATGGATAGTTATAAAGAAAGAACTAATGAATATATATCATATTTATAAAGTAACTATGTTTCTTTAGTTATAATATAATATATAACTTCTCATCTTCCACTCCATTGGAAAACCATAATGTCACTCTTGCGTACGTGTGGACTACCACCTCCATGAAGCAATGTGATTGGTTTTTCATCTAAGTTTTACATGTATGGTAATAAAGATATATTAAATGAGAATATATGATACTTACATTGTAATTAAAATTTTGCATATTATTTAACCATTATAAAATAACAATAACCAAAACCACCGATCCAAAACATACATGAAAAAATAAGTATTTATCACCTAGAATAATGATTTTAATAACTAATTATTAATTAATAGATGATAAAGGATTATAACTAAATCATAAATTGAATCCTATAAGAGATTATAGTTCTATGATACGTTTCTTATTAATCTATACTTACTATAAAGGATGTTCTAAAACATACGGAAGAAGTGTGACCAGAGGTAAGGGTTCTTCATCTCAATATTAATTCATTGAGACATGTTTGATATTGTACATATAATTTAATTTATGAGGTTTATATATTTCCCCATTAGTTTTTTATATCATTGAGCATTCCAAATTCTTGGTATGTTATTTAAGAATTAAAATCAATTCATATTGGTGGTTTGGATTTGAATGTTATTAATGTTGTAATGGTTTATTTCACAATCTTATCATTATTTAGGATTATATAAATTACAGTCTCCATTTGGGGAATTATATGATATTTCTATATTAAACCCAATTTATTTTTCCCCTCTATTTTTTTTAAAATTAATAGTTTTCCTTCAATTTTAAACTCTTTAAGTATTCAAGATACTGGAATCATGTTATTATGGTAAGAAACATTTTTTCATCATCTCGATCAAGAATATGTTTCATCTATATCAAAATTTTCCTTTAAACATATTAATGACGTTTTATAACACTCTCCAATGATTTGTTGATGTCATTTTAAAACATGTTTCATTTTTCTAAAGACTTTTAATGTAATCTTCCTATCATTTTGTGAACAATTTAAATTTTTATATTTCTCTTAAATATTCATCATTGATACACATATTTATTAAACCATATATCATTTCTATATATGGGGTTTTATTATGAAAATTAATTGATTGATTGGTGAAAGCTTGATAAATATTCATTCTTTTATAAATAAATATATTTATCAAAAAGGATTGTTTTTTATGAATTAATGTTATCATTCAATATATCAAGAAAGCATTTAATATGCAGTAGTGTGTGGGCCCATAATTACATAGCACCTTGAATAATAGGTAGGTCTCATGGAAATACCAGTTATCTGACCACATTAATTTTTTTGATGTGCGGATTTTCATAGTTTAAACAGAGTAGGTATACTTCATTGATGGTATGTTTCATATATAGGAAATTATCATTTCCATCCTTGTGAAATCATTTATTAATGTCCAGTGATTAATTTGAATAATATACATGGATACGTATCAACCTCATGTGATAATTTACATGGAATCACTTGATTTTAAATTACTCCATCCATATTATAATTAATTCTAATTGTATTGCTTAAATGGCATGTGTTTTCAATTATTTACCATTCTATATTGATTATTCCTTCTTTATTCATGAAATATTATGTTGTATGTAACCCTTACTGGTAATATGACATCACTCTTATTTTTTTTCCTTCCCTAGGATTTGAAAAATAGAATATTCTAATGAGTTCATGTATACATAATAGTTTCTTTCTTATTCTATGTATTTAATATTGTCGTTGTAATATGGAAATCATGTATGTATCTTGTTCTTCAATACTACTAAACTAGATGATCACGTGTGGAGTGATCCCATGTATATTCAATCAATTTAATAAGGAAAACACTGAATTTGTTTTACTAGAGATGAGATTTTATAGTTGGTATAAGAGGAAGTCTAGAAGTTACCTAGAAAATGATATTTAGGAAAACATATATTTTTTATGACCCTTTTCGTGATTATAAGAATATGTATAAGTATGAGATAACATATATTCATTAAGATATACATTATTTGGTTTTATTGGCCATACATCCCTATTGGGATACTACAAGTGGATGTGGTTATTTATATATATTCATCTATTGTTAATTACCTCGAAAATAATTTTTTGAGTATTTTTCGTCCATCATTCTAGTGAACGATGATTGTAACTTTACTTGGAACCTATTTTGAAACTATCAGGTGATATTCATTGTTAAATTACCTTTTTTTATATAAATTATTAAGAAGTATTTGACTAGATGGTATCATTGAATGATCAAGGATAAAACTAACATATTTTAGATTGAAAATAATTTGTCATGATTTGTATATCATATAAATTATTTTCATGATTATGTAGTTTCCCACTATGATTATTATTTCTTATAATATAATTTTTGGTTTCATTCAATGGTTAGAACCAGATATGACCATGTTATAATTTTATATGAAGTGAAATATTGTGATTTAATTAAACCAAACATGATGATGACTCGATTAAAATATTTTGTGATTGTTCTTGATTAGTGATCATGATATATGATTAAGAACATTCACCATAACTAACTCTTAGACTCACCAATGAATAGAATGACAGAATATTTTGAGAGCTCGGGTAGTGGAGACCATGGAGGAAAAGAATAGTTTCTTTCATGTCAACAATGTGGAAAGAGCCCCCCCCCCCTATGGAATGTCTCGATTGAATGGGGAATTGTTTTCTTATTATAAATGAATGTCAAAGGAAAACGGATTAATCAATAGTTTAATGTATTCTATGTGGGGAACCTAGGAATTATACAAGTCAATGCCCTAATCTAAGGGTTAACTCTTAGAAAAAGGACATATTCCATGTACATCAGTAAAGTGGAATGATTGAAGAGTTTATTTATTTTGATTTAGGTGTTATTTAGTATAATTTTAATATTAAAGATCATTTTAATAAGAATCGTGAAACATCGAAGGATTATTCGACATTATATTTTTATTTTTTGATTTCAAAGCTTATGTTGAATGGTAATGATAAAGAACAAATGTGATTTTTGAAAAAGAAATTAATAACAAAAATATGACCTTTAAGGTGTTCTAAATGTTGAGGTAATATTATTTAGTTTTGATATAGAGATTATTGACATTGATTAAGAAAATTATATAGTTTTGATGACCTATAAAATGATTGGTGATTTTAAAAAAAAGTTATTTATGATGAATTTTACTACTTTTTCATCAATATATAATATATTTGAAAATCACTTATATTATTTATGTAATAAGGGTAAAGTTAATTTTTTAATATATTCATCTTTTCATTGAGGTTTTTTGTGATCAAGGTAATCAAATAATTGGTATATGACATTAAGAGTTACTTTATATCTTTTGGGGGATTAATGTTAAGTTGAATTTTTGGAAATAAGGTGACCATATTATATTTAATTGGATAAATTTTTCAAACCATTTGGGTTTTGTAATATATTTAGAGACATATATATATAACTGTTATTATTTTAGGGTTCTTTTAATTAGTTAAAAGGTAATATTAGTGCATCCAGAGTAAAAATATCCAGATTGCATATTCATTTCTTGGTGTAAGAGATGAAGTGAAATTTGATTTAAGAACAACCAAAATGAAATATCATGCGTATAAAATAGAAATATATAATGTAATTATATTTTTAGTGTTCAATATTACTATAGTAAAATAATCCCTCAACTTTAAGAAAATGGTTTTGAATCAATGATATTTTCATTCATCACTGATTTATGGTTTTTGTGGTTATTAAATGTTTTATGACCTTGTTCTATATCACAAAATATATTAGTTATTGGGAATTAGTTTTCTCCATGAAACCAATATTTTTAATTCTTCTTAATGATATCCTATTGGAAAGCCTAGTTTTCTATTATTCTCAATGAATTTTTAATTTCCCCTCCCATCTTTTTAAGAGGATGTTTTATTACAGTAGTTTACATTGTGGATTTTCAAAAACAAAGATATTTTCAAATCATAAAACTGTGATTACTAAGAAAAAGTTAAAAGTTTGAGGATGTAATTTATTTAATGTGGAAAACATAACACCCTATGATTTTAATATAACACTATGTTTGATGGTGTATGGATCATGCAAAATCAATCTTAAACAAACTAAATAACATTATTATTTAAATATGACCATTACAATCTAGCTGTCGAATTAAGGGTATAAATATAGTTAACCACATTATGATAAAATGTATATATGTTTTATATAATTTATTTATAAATAATTAATCTATTTTTAGTAACATCATTTTATAATTCAAAAATAAACTTTCATCAAAAATGGTTTTTTTCATTTTTGAGTGGGAATTAAATTTATTTTCCACCACTTTTATAAATTTAATGTTATAAAATTCAAATAATTTCGGAAATAAGAATATCAAAATTAACATATAGTAAAATTTACTGATTTTTTTGAGAAGATTGATTTTTCGGTGAATACTTAAAAATAATAATTTTCATTGAAAGCTGTATTATTTTTTCAAATATTTACAATATTAATTTTTTTCAAATAGATTCATAGTAATATTAGTTATATTATATCAAATTTTTTCAATTAAATTAATTAGAATTAATTTTTTGTATTAATTTATAATGAAAAAATTTTATACTTAAAAATGAATTTTTTGGGGAAAACTTTTTTATATTGTGTTTTGTGTTTTAAAATTAAATTAAATTATTTAACTTATATAAATTGAATAAATAAAAAATGGATTCTTTAACTTTAATCAGGAGGTCTAAAGTTATTAAATATGTCACTTTTATTATTAGTCATTATGAATATTAATCTTAGTAAATACTTTTTACCATAGTAAGGGTAAATTAGATAATCATGGTTAAACATAATATAATAATGACTAAAAATGAATGTAAAACATTCCCTTATCCTATTTTATGAGTTTAGTTTATCGTTTTAAATACACATCTCTAAAAAATTTCCAATTGGAATTATATTTATTTTTTTATTACCTTTATATTAATTTAGGAAAAGGATAAATAAGAAATTTCACTCTCTTAACTTTAATAACACTAAATTTTTATTACAAGGATAATAAAAGGACTTTTAAAATTGAAAATATTTATTTTAAACTTATAATAATTTATTTATCATTGTAAATTATTTCTAATTTTATTGATTAAATAATATCCTTAAATTCTCACACAACATTGATTTACTATTTATTAAATTCGTAGAATAATAAAATAAATTATTCTAAAAAACTATAAAATGAATATATTTTGTGAATGTTATAGTTACCCCTGAATTTTATTGATATTTTATGAAACATAATAACTTATTAAATTATTTAAAATCATAAAAAATATTAAAATAAAAAATGGGGATAATATTTGGTAAACTTGTTCATCACTTGACCATTTATCGTCCAATTCTTACCAACTATATTACATTATAACCTTTTATGATTTCAAAATTCATAACAACAGTTAAGGATAAAATTGGATAACTATGGGGCTAAACAAAAAGATAAGGTTTGAAATACCACTTAAAAATATCAAAATATTAATTATTTGTTTGTTTTAAACCATATAATATCTTATTTTATAAATTATGGCAACATTGTTTCACTTTCAAATGAAAATTAATTTATTATATTTAATTTATTTATGATTTCAATGGTTTTCCTTTTTCTCACTATAAAAATACACCACATTTACTTCATTATATACACCACATGGAGCCTATTATCTCAACCAAACCATAAAAAACTCCTCTAAGAATACTTATAGAACATCTAGATATGATTGTATTCTCAAAATACCAACCCTGAGTCCAATAATAAATGATCTAAAAGAGCACATTCAAAGATGAGGTAATCATATTTATCATTTATTTCATATTTATTCCTTTATTAACTTCCTTAAAATGTTTTCCATTCAAACTAAAAAAATCACATATCATAGATATAATAATTTATTGTTATTATTATGGTATAACCCTATTTCATCTATTTTATATCTAATGAACAGAGAAACAACCACAAGTGTGTACATATGGCTAACTATCTCCATATAACAGTTTAATTAATTTTTCATCACAACATTACATTGATGGTCATCAATTTGTAACTAATTAAAATATATTATGCTTATTAAATATATATTCTATGAAGAAATAACATATCATATATATCATCTTAAATTTTAATCCATTGGAAAGTTATATCATCATTCATGCGTATGTGTGGACAACAACCTTTCTGAATTGATGTGATCTGTTTCTCATTTATGCATTACTGGTATGGATATAAATATTTAACTAAAAATTATATATGATATCTATGACATAAATATGATTCTTGAATTATAATATCATATAAAAATTCATACCTTCGAATCAGTTGGAATCTAATAACACCACTCATGCGTATGTGTGGACTACTACCTTCACTCATGGATGTGATTCCCTAAACAATACATGGTTGGTAATGAAGATATACTAGTTAATATATTTTATATTTTTATCATGATTAAAATTATGGATATTTTTTAAACAAGATCAAATTATACGGTCCAAAACTACTTAATGAAAACATACATGAATAACGAAGCAGTTATCAATTGAAGAGTTACTTTAAAAAAGAATTCATAATAAAAGTTCCATAAATGATTATAACTAATCATGTATGGTATAACATATATGATTATGGTTATTTAATACCTGTATGAATAATCAATATATATAATATTATAGTATTGGACACATATGAAGGAAGTCTAACATTAGTTAAGGGTTCTTCATCTCAAAATTGTTCCATTGATACATGTTTGATGTTATACACTGATTTTTTTATGAGGTATATATACCGAAAAATATAAATGTTATATCATGTAACATTCATAATTAATTTTATTATAATGTCAAATTAAAATTATTTAATCTAAGTGGTTTTGATTAGAATGTTACCAAAGTGGTATGTGATGATTTCAAAATTTCATCATTATTAGGGATAGTTTATGTTAAATTATATACTGGGGGAATTATTTTATCTTTTAATATTAAATAAAAAATATTTTATTCTCATATAGTTATTTCTCGAAATTATTATTTTTCATTTCATTTTCCGCTCTTTAATTACCTAATATACCAAAGACTTGTCGTTAAGTATAACTTATCATTTCCACTCGGTTAAGTGTCTATTTATTCAAAAACTATATTTTCCTAAATATTTTTTTTAATATTATGAAATTATTTATTAAATTGGTTTTTAAATATGATTTAAATAAAAAACTGTTTAAAAGGGAACAATAAATCATTTTTTTAAAGGTATTTTTTAACTTCTCTCTTAAATATTCATTATGTATATTATTATTGACAAACCATATATGGTTTTTACATGAGGTTTTATTATATGAAATTTATTTTATTAACTAGGTAGATCCTTGATAATTCTATATTATTTACTAAATATTGATATATATTGATAAGGAAAATTTTTAATGAATTTAGTTGATCATTCCATATATGAGGATTTCATTGGACATGTAGTGATGGGTGGGGCCTAGAATTACATAGATTCTCAATGCATCGGTGGGTATCCTGATAAATTCCATTTTAGTAGCCCTATTGAATGGGTTTTTTGTGTAATACTACACATAGTTTAAATTTTATTAACATAAGTTCTATAATATATGTTTCATATGTCTGACATTATGGATTTCATCATTATAAAATCAGTTATTAATTTCCATGGGATTATTTTGAATAATATCTATGTATAAGTTTCATGCTCAGATTATTATTTATATAGAATCATTTGACATTCAATAATTATTTTAATATTAATCATTATGATCAAGTTATTGATTAAATGATTTTAATTTTCAGTTATTTACCTTTCCATATTGATTCTGCCTAATTTACTCAAACAAATTCCACTACTTGTAACCCTCACTGATTATCTGAGAATATCCCTTATTTTGTTTCTATCTATAGGATATGAAGGAATACATAAATGAGTTCAATGATTCCAGATATTTACTTTTTTTCTATGTACTTTATATTTACAATTTAATATTGTAATCTTCATTTTACTAAGTTCTTCAACACTGCTTCACCAATCTATCTTGCATATTGAAATCCCTTATTTCATTTAACAATGTACTAAAGTGATCATTGGAACTAAGTTACTGGAGTCATCATGTAACAATGATTGTGTCATCATATCTGATTTATTTCTTAGAATTTTAGAGGCAGAAAAATATCATCTCAATAGAGTTATTCCAATTTTCAATTATTTAGGGTTTTGAATATCCACTCAATTTCAAAGTCCATTCCCTCATATATGTTATAATATTAACATTATATTTCTTAAGGGGAATTGGGATCTCCACTTGATTGAAGCTATTATTAAAAACATCAGTGGGTTGAACAAGCACTTCCATATAGTTATCAACTGCCAATATAAATAGGTAAGGTGTTTTATTTGGTAGATTATCACATTTCCAATCACATTGGTTATTGAAAAGGTTCTTTTATCTTCCATCCATTGACTATAATAAAATAGTATTAGGGATAATAATTTTCAAACTGTTAGGCATATAAATAAGAAACTATGAACATAAAATTGATAACTAATAAATGAAATATTCACCATATATTATGAATTTGTAGGCTTTCGGCGATGTTATTCATGGTCTATTTATTATCATTAAATTTCATTACCATTTTCCTGTTTCACTTCAGAATGGTTAATAAAACACATTTTTAACCAAATAATATTCTTTGTGAGTGTCTTCTAGTTGTGAAGTCTTAAGACTATTTTTCATGAACTAAGTAAAGGTTGACTTAATAAATAATGAGCCCTTTTATAGTTACCACCCCTAAGTAAATGTATTCTATTTCTATGTCCGCTTTCCACTCTCAGTAAAAGGATGTATTTCAATAATAAAATGACACAACATATACTCTACCGAAATATAGGGATTATATATATATATACAAATCCTCATAGTTCTTACTATTATGTTCTAGTCCTAATCCTTAAAAAAACTAAACCCTCCACTCATAAAAACTTTTAAAAACCATATTGATAATATATTTTATTAAATTATTTTTTATTATAAAGATCATTATATTAATATCCAAAAAAAATTGGAGGCCTCGTATCTTTGGAAAATTATATACATAAACCATTGACTTAAAAAATTGCAACATAATTATTTAAATCTATATAACGATCTTCATTTTTCCTTTGAACACTTAATATGGCATGAGATAACCTGGGGACATATATAAGGAATGGGTGATCCATAAATCCTTGTAAGGAAATAATGAAAGTATAAATAATAAATGTGATCCAAGAGAAATATTTTGCTAATATAAATATGTATGAATCGTACATACTTACATGGAAGCATAACATGAGGAAGAGACAACATAAATTCATGGTATCATAAGACTAGGAATATATTATAAATGTGACATCATAAGCAAAACAAAAAAATAACCATCAATACATCACAATGTAATATTGTTATACTACTATCTTGTTTAACCTAAATGGTATTTAATGAGATAAAACATACCTTAATGAAAATAACACTATCAGGGAATTCCCTTCACATGTCAAACATTACTTGTGTCACATCCATCATATAATGTAATAAATAATTTAATTATTACAATACCATGATTAATGAATGAGATATTCATACATGGAATTACATAAACAATAAAGGATGGATATATCAAAGATAATATAATTGAATGAAAATTGGTTTGGGTATTTATAATAGAAAGGTATATCATTGGAAATCATGGAATAATTTCAGAAACATAATTTCTGTACATAAAGGTTTATATAAGGAAACAATTAGAGTGAAAGATTGTATATCATTATTTGGGAAATATTTTGACTGTAATTAATGTTCATAAATTCAAGATGGTATAATCAATTGACATTAAAAATTTATGATTACAAAGTTAGTGTTGTTTTGGAAAATATGAGGGAGATAATGACTTAGATTGATAGGTTGCTTTGTAAATCATGTAATTAGAACCTTAGAATCTTATAAAATCCATGTGAGGGCTATTTGAAGGTAAATGAGAGGAAATTGGTGCTTCAGATATTTATAGTGAATAGTTATTAGATAATGTGTGGATATTAAATATAATATAGGTGATTCTTTATTAATTTTTAAACATAGACCTTAGACCCCTAGTTAATGGAAAATACCAAACCATTAGTCTGGCATTGTTTTTTTCCCATGCTATTTTATAATGAGGGTTGGTTTTTAATTTAACATTTTCTATGAACCAAACACAATAAAATAATATAATAGATGATTTGGAAGTGAGTTATGTTCACAAATATATATTCTTAAAATATTTAAATATATTAAATGCTTATAAAGATTCATTATTGTATTGTAAAATTATAATTATTTGATTAAAAATGTATTTTTTAAATGTAAAACTGAATTTTTATTTGGGAATTCCTATATGGTATTTATATCATAACTTTTTGTGTTATTATGATCTTTTAATACCTACTGTATATTTATAATATCTTTAATTGCTACCCAAAAATTCATCTCACACAAAATTATGAAAATTTTACCATTAGATAATTTGGATCTTATGATTTGAAAAAGGAAATTTATTTTAGAAAAAACGTTTTTGGAAAAATAAAATTTAATCTTTTAAATAAAATTTCTTATTTATTAAAAAATAATAGTTTTTACACCACTAATGACTTTCTAACACTTATAAAAATTACAAGGGACTTAATTAAATTATATTATCATTCATATATACATATGGTTTTATAATACTATTTTTTGAAATTACTTTATATATTAGAAACTATAATTTCTAAAAAAATATTTCATTTATTGAATTTGTATATATTTTTCGAAATTAAAATTTTGTTGTATTTATATAAATAAATATTTTTTACCGAATTCATTCTATAATTAAGATAATATATAAAAATAATGAAAAAAGTGATCAATATATAAGTTATCTTACTTATAAGAATAAATTTAGAAATTATTACTACTCTAGTCAAGATAAATAAATCCTTGTTTCTCCTGCATACACTCTAGGTGTAGGGTGTGGGATGATGGTCCATTGTTTGGGTGGTTTGTTGAATATAGTTAATGAGATTAAATTTATAGTCTTCAAATTCTTCTATACATGGTTTCTCTTGAGTTTGTATTTTGAATCTCAAATTGGGCTCAGTGAAGTTAAAATCCATGTGTCTTCATTTCCCTCAGAAGCTCTAGTAATTGATTCCCATAAGTTAAGATCATAATAGTTTAGGTAATTTCATCTTCCTTATATATTAATTATATATTATTTTAACCCTTAATGTATAATAATAATAATGATCAATGTTTAATAGATATATCAAAAATAGTCATGACACTTATTAGTGGAAAGAGGCATCCAAGAAATTTCTAAAAAGGTAAAAATAAATTCTTCATGTATTTATAGGTGGGGAATCATGATAAATAATGTAAAAGCATGAGGAATAATACAACTAATGTGATAGAATCAAATAAGGTTCCAGTAAATCCTTGGACCACAGTCCAATGTTTAAATTGCAAGAAACATGGAATATATGCAAACCAATTCCCAAAGATAAGGGTTTTCTGAGAAAAGTGATGACAACATCCTCCAAGGACTAACATTAAAGTGAAATCATATGTAATAAAAACTATTTATGTTGGACTTAAAAATGAAGTGGTGATAAGTTTTCTAGTTATTCATTCAATAATATTTAACATTCTTTTTGTTTCTAGTTTTATGATTTTTTTATCACACATGTTTTGTGGGAAAAAATTATACACCACATGAAAACATGCAAGATGATTTATTAATGATAATAAATAGGGGAAATTATTATATCTCAATAATATAACTCATCTCTGGTCTTTATTTTTGGGCTGAATTTCACTCTTTGCATCCCAAATCAACTTATAGTCCTATTAAACTGTAAGGAGGTGGTGAGTATCATTTGAAAGAAACATCTAAATCATGGATATTATTTCCCACTAAAAAATGTATGTAGATCAAATGAATGAGTCTATGTAAAATATCATCTTTGATGACATTTCCATTATGAGAGAGTATGCTAATGTTTTCCCCAAATAGTTTCCTAGCCTCCCTCCAAACCGAATGGTTGAGGTATCAGTTGAACTCAAATCCAAATCTATAATGATATCTAAGACTCCATATAGAATAGTCATTATCAACCTGAATATATAAATAATACATTACAAGATAATCATGATAATGGATTTATACACCCATGTAATTCACCATGGGGTGTTCTGGTTATCTTATTTATGAAAAATTATGGGTTTATTCATCTCTACATTTTCAATCATGAACTCAACCTGATCATAATAAATAACAATTTTCCCCCATCTTTAATTGATGAATTGTTCAATCATATATATAGAGTTAACTACTTCTCTAAGGTGGATTTTTGGTAGGTATATTTCCAAGTAATAGAGATGAAATAGGATATTTTCAATACTACTTTTTTAAAGCATATGAAAACTCTGAGTACATAGTAATTCCATTAGGACTCTAAAATTCTCTAAAAAATTTATATATATTAATGAATAATATATTTATTTATTAACTCAACACATTTATGGTAGTATTTATCGATGATATTCTTATGTAACCAAAAACCAAGTATAAATATGAGGGGAATTTCAATATTATACTGATGACTTCGAGAATTCAGAGGATTTATGAGATGTATAGTAAATGTAAAATCTGGAAGGGTAAATTAACATTATTAGGGAATTTTATCACTATTAAAGTGATATATGTGGGTTCTTCAAAGAGAACATCGATTAAGGAGTGTCCCAAAGAAACATATGTACTATAGATATGTTGTTTCCTCATATTATCTAGGTACTATCATGGATTTTTAAGAAAGTTATCTGGATTGTCAATCCCATTAACCAAGCTAACTCAAATGGGAGTAAAGTTTTTCTATATTTCTGAATATGAGTCGAGATTTAAATTAACTACTAATAAGTTAATCACACACTAAATATAATATGGGTTGTATTTTTCATTTATAATGATACATACAGGAAAGAATTGGGATTTTTATATAAGAAAAATGATAAATTTAGAGCCTAAACCTCTCAGTAATTAAAGATTCCTGATAGTTACTACCTAACGTAGGATTTGGAGTTTCCTGTAGAAATCATTACAATATATATTTTCTGAAATTATACTTTTATATAAATTTCTGACATATATATGTATTAAGTGAGCCTCAAGTACATATTTATACAAAAGGATATCAATATCCCCCAAACAATGTGCTTAATGATAATAAAGTATTGTGATTATTTGATCCATTACCATCCTGGAAATTGTATAATGTGATTGATTCTTTGAGTAAAAAAGGTACCCCCAACCTTATCCATGAAAAATAGTGATAGGGATCCAATATTATTTGAAATAAAAATCATGCACATGGGACCCATAAAATAAAATGAATTATACCTTAACAAGATGAAAACACAACCATCCATTTTGGAGAAGATCAATGTGTTTTAATAAGATTATATAGATCTAAAGATAACGGTAATGAATATTCTAGAAAATAAATTTATCAAATATTGATTTATAAGGCTTATAAGATTAATATGTATACCACTAAAATAACGAATGAAGGTTGAAATATTAGACGATTCACATAGATCATCCTTTCTTATTCATAGGGGACACTTTGATTTATAATGATCTAAAGAAAAAAATTGGTGTGGCAATTTGAAGAGGTACATTATGGAATTTGTATCTACACGCTTGATATGCCTGTAAGTCAAGGCTGATGGAAAATATTCTAAGGGTATGATGGAATAATTTCTAACACTATTAATAAAATAGAAAATTATAACCATGGATTTTTTTTCAAAGAACTCCCTTGGATATCTAAATCCAAAAACTCCATTTGGTTCATAGTTAATCACCTTACGAAGTCATCAAATTTAACTTTTATTAAATATTATTTCTCACTAAACCAACTCACCAATATATTTGTAAGATAAGTGGTAAGACTATATGGAGTACAACTCTATAATTTATCTAATAAATATCATTGGTTTTCCTCAAGGTTTTGTATAATCATTTAGTAAACATTAAATAGAGAGTTGAGTTTTAGTACTACATATTTCCCTTAAACAGATGGTCCACCTAAGAGAAAAATTAGAACTCCCAATAATATACTAAGATCATGTTCAATAGATTTCCATGGATATATGGATAAACACCTTCCACTGGTAGAGTTTTTATAAAATTTATTTCATTCTAGTATTCAAATGGATCCTTATGAGGATCTATATAAGAAGAGGCGATGGACTCCAACATGTTGGGATAATGTTTAAAATGGAATGCTAGTGGACCCTAATTTTTTCTAATAGAATAATGAAAATTTTCTACCCATATTATTTAATATGAAATCTATGAAAATTATATTTGAAATCTACCTAAAAAATAACCAATTAGACCTATTATTTGAGTTCAATGATAATGTGTTACATTTTATATAATAATGGAATAAATTCATGATGTTTGGGATTAAGGGATAGGCTGGTCGTTGATACACTATACCCATTGACATTATTTTTATCATCTATGTTGTGGCTTATTAACTTGTGATTCCACTTAACCCATCTTTAGAACAAGATATGATCCATAAGTCCTTTTTATGTAAGTACATACCAAACCCTACACATGTATTAAATATAGATTTGGTTCAATTAGAGAATTGTATTCATTATGAGGAGAATAAATTATAGATCTTATATAATAGAGATAATGTTCTATAAGACAAGACAAATCATCTGGAATATGTACAACGGATGAGAGAAAAGATTTAGAATGGATCATTAGAACTAAAAAGGGTGATGGTGTAGATGTACTCTAATCTCTATAAGGGTATGAAATGAAATTTCAAAGTTGAAATTTTTAATGAGGGGTAATGTTATGACAAGAATTTTATAAATGAAATTTTCTTGTGAATAAATATTTTCCTTATAAATTATTTTATTTATAAATTAATCATGTACTATATTTCATTATTATTTTGAGAGGTTATAAAATAATTATATGATATTACTATTGGGTATAGAGATTATAAAGGGCCATGAACATTGGTAATATATTTATTATATAGTTATTTTTATGATTAGTATATGTTTAGGGTTATAATAAAATTAAATTGATACATAAAGAATAAGTTATTTACTCCACAAAAGGATTATAAATTAAAAGGATTATTAATCAATGTTTTTAGGGATATGTAAGCACTTGTATTTTTCCATGACCCATCCCAAGATGAGATTTAAAACCTAAAACTCAAGTGGAACTGTATACAATAAAATGTCAATATTATTATGATAATATATAAAGATACCTCCATTAAACCACCCTATGAAGTTACTACCATAACATACCATACCCTTAGGGAATATGCTAGATTAATAGATGGTATATATCTTGATCATAGTAGTATGAATATTTAAATTTCATTTTTATGAATAAGATAAATGTTATATTGATCCATTTTAAATTGTTGTTTTATATACACTTGATTGTAGAATGAGTTTAATAAAAAAATATTTTGATATTGAAAAACAAAATATTTATTTTCCAAAAATATATATAATTATAATTAAGACGATCTTTTTAGATAAATTCCAAATTTTGAAATACATTTTTTCATTAAGTAATATTAAAAAAATAATTTTTCTTAATAGGAATAATAATAAAATTTGATGATGTCTTATATAAATTTTATAAGGGTTAGAATGTAATTGGTGATCTAAAAAAGTAGTATATTTCTATAAATAAGGTTTTTTATTTAAAATTGTAAATTATTGTTTTTATAGAAAAAATTTAACAGAATAAATTTTACTTTTGAAATCAAAACAAAAAAAATTATCTAATGGTAATTTTTTATAATATTCTATAATAGTCTAAATTTAGGTAAAAATTAAATATGGTATATATATATTTGCAATTATGACATCATAATACCTCAAAAAGGGATATAATAAATACCATAAAGTCATTATCAACTATAATTGGGTTTTACATTAAAATTATTTGTGTTCAAAGTAAAAAAGATAGATTTTACAAACCTATAATTAAACTTCCAAAATGTATAATAAATTTTTAGACTTTAAAAAATATATTTTATGAACAAGATCATACTTACAAATCATTAATGATATTTTAATCGGGTCCAGTTCATAGATTACTAAAATAATAAAACCCACCCCGGCATAGAAAATACCATATAATAAGCATTGTAAGGATAATGATTTTTATTTTTTGATAAATAGGTGTACAAGGCCAATGTTTAGAAATTAATAAACCATAACATCCCTTTTTCTATAAATACACACCCATTATTAAATTACTCTTCACTGTAAACACTTTAATAAAATATTTACTTTCAATTTCTTTCCATATATCCCACCTAGTTAGTTTTTATGATCCAACAGTGCTCCTACTAGACAATAAGACACAACCCCTCATGGTAAGGTATTCTCTCCCTCTTATTTTCAATTCATGCACTTCCTTTCTTATAATAATTTATATTATATAATGATTGTGTTTCCATATGTTCATATACATCCCTCAATACCCAAATTGTATCTTATTTATCAAATAAAAACCTTTTCTCTCATTTATCACTGCCATGAACATCGATATATACATAGTATGCTTCCAAAATTATTTCATTATTTTCGATGAAAACCCTTTTATTTAATAACCAAAACTATTTTAATTCAAAGGTATTCACCAATACATAATAATCAACCATTAATTGGGTAATTACATGTTCATAATGAAAAATATTTAATCATGGGATTGATAATATGAAATGTTTTTTATGTTATTTGTTTGATGTTGCACAAGAAAAGTTAGACATATGAAGGGCGCATCGTGGTAGCATACCAATTCATTGTGTAATGTTTAAAAATAATGAGATACTTTGTGTGGGATAATGAAACATAGCCTAAGATCACTAAGATTTTATGCCTTGGTTGTTAACCTAAATATAGGTTTATGATGTCACATATAATATTATTTCCACATCCATATCATTCCATAATAATATGATAAAATCCTTTCATGGCATGGCCTGATATTAATAATTTTATCCTTTTTATTTTATAATGTTATGAATCTTAGAGTGCATTTTTTACTTTTCATCTGGTTTTGATTTATTATTCTCTTATTAAAAGTTATCGATCACCTATTTATTATATATATTCTTAGGTTATAGAGTATAGTATAATGATTTTAAAGTAAACTTGGAGAATATTTTAGATTACTGAATAATGATTTTGTGTTAAATTTGATGTTATTTTTTTATGTATCTAATTTTTCAAAAATCACCATGCCTCCTTATTTTCCAGGATTGTACTGTACCGATCATTTTGTTAAAAGTTATCACATAAAATATATTGGAAATATGGGTCACTATAGTTAGTGTCTGAGAAATTTATTACTATCTTTTTTAGATTATTATTGATAAAAATTTACTAAAACATTTATGGATATATCTATGTACAGTAAAAATCCCAAAATATTTGTAAACTATATGATTCTTTCTTTTTCACGAAAATAGATCCATATATCAATACAAAAAAGGGAGTTCCTCTATACAGTAGATGTACCTAGGGGAAATGACCTCAAAATGGCCTCATTTGGTATGAATTCGAGATATACCTGGTGTTTAACAAAGATACCTAGGACTTTACATCTAGATACAATCTTTTTGGGGATATTCATTGATTAATCACTTGGTTTTTATTAACCCTTACAATAGGGAAAAAGATAAAATTGTTATGATATTTAATGATATGAAATAGTAAATTGATAACCTATATTAATTAATATAAATTTACAAGATATAGTTAATATTTCATTTTTCAATTATTCATTTTATGTTCCCAGTTTCCCATTTATATTCCCTGTAGTTTGAAATTCTTATCCACAATTTCTCAATAATTTTTCCAATTAAATGAAATTAGAGGAACCATGTCGAAAACCAATGAGATGATTGCACTAATGAGACATCTAACCTAATCGAGATGGGATTAAAAAACATCATGGTAGTTATTTCTCATCAGAGTTATCATTTAAACATTATCTTGAATCAGGAAGAATTCCGTCTTCCCCTTAAGAAATAGAAAGTTTTTATTGAGTCTTTTATGTGACAAAGACCTGTAAATTTTAGTGGATCTTCCAACCCCTTATTCATGAAATAATGGATTAACTATATTCACAAGATAATATATATTTATATTATTCTGGAAAATAGAAATTCATACTGGATATTTATCACATAGATAGAGAATCATATCATTATGGAACATTAATCCAAAATGAAAATCCTATAGAAGATTTTGAGTCCATGGATTGGGATTAATTCATGAAAATATTTTTCAATAAACATATTCCTTACACTCATCACAAAAAAATTGAGATGAAATTAATTGGGAATAGTATAAATTAGGATGAATCCAATGTGGTGTAAATGGAAGCATTACTAGGAATGGATGATATTCCTCTATCTTTTTCACCGACACTAAAAATAAAGTAAACTAATTCTTTAGTGTGTTAAAGATATGTCTAATAAGAGTACAAGTAATTAAATAAATTAAAAGTTCTGATAAAATTTTCCTATGTTCCCTTATTTTTAAAATGTATATTGATGAATAAAAAGGGTTTTATAATATTAGAGATATGAATGAAGGAATAGAGTTTAATTCCTAGTGATAAATAGTGAAATCTCATGGAGGTAAAAAATTATACCAACCCAAATATAAAGTGGGTTGGAAGAAATATCAAATAAATTTAATGAAGGAGTTAGGAAACAATTCATGTTTATAAATTATTGGAATTATACTAATTAATACCAAAGGGATATGAAGAATTACACCTAATAGATGGAAGAAAATAATTTGCCAATCAATATTAATCATATTTTCCAATGATTTAATAATAATGAACATGGATGCAATGAAAACCAATTCCCTAAGATAATGATTAATAAAAGTAACTAAAGAAAAAAATAGTAAGTTCCAAATTGAATATATACACATATGTTATCAAAACCACAAAGGGGGTCTCAAAAACGATGTATAATAGGTACACTAGTTATTAATTCCAGAATAGATAATGTTTTATTTGATACCACTACTAAAATAACATCATATATCATAAAAAACATAATTTAATGATTTATAAGAATGCATTCAAATTATTAAATTTAAATTATATATTATGTTCATATTATTAATTTTTTTAGAAAAAATTACATAAAATATTAGAAATTTCAAATATTATACAGTTTTTCTATGAAAATATTTCTTTATATTTACAACCGTGTTTCATTCCAGATAATTAGTTTTCTTTTAAAATGATACCAAATAGAAAATTTCTACCTTTATACAGTTCTTAAAACATCTTTAAATCATGTAAAATCCCATTAAGAACATGAGGCAAGGAAAAAATATATGGTATATAAAATTAAATACTCTCACTATTCCAATGTAATCCGGAAAACCCATGAAAATTTTTTCCTTTTAAAAAAATCATTTAAAAGCTAAATAAATAATATAAAAAAGAAAAAAAATTCACGAATAAATAATTATAAAATCATTATAATAATATAAACTTATGAAGAAAATAAGATATATATGGGAACTCATGAGATAATTCTTCTGAAAACCAACCTATCACATTTAACGTTTTATAAACTTTTCTTTCCACATGAAATCAAAAGATTTACATAAACACAGTTATGATGAAGGAAATATGTGTCCTATAGAATCATATTCATAACCCATTTTCACATTTTTTTAACATGTGTCACAAATAAAAAAGGGCTAGTCCATAGGAGTAACCTACCAAGTTATCTACCTCATCTTCCACCTTTGAGTACTATTCATTACTTAATGCATTGGAGATTTACATATAGATCACCCATCATTCATACTTATATAATTTCTCCCAACCTATAACATGTACAATGGTCAAGTTTCATGTCATTAAAAAAATTATATTACACTTTTTCTATTAGAACCCTTTAAAAATAATTTTAACCCATAAACAAAACACTTTTCATTTTTTTCATTAACTATAGGAAGGAATTTCCTTTTTCAAAATAATCATATATGATGGGAAAATTTGTTAAACAGTGAGAATACGACCCCCTATAAAAAACCATGTCAACTTGTAAAATTAATATTTATAATGAATAGTGTATATGATGGAGGGAAATTGCGGTCAAGTCATATACGTTAAAATTATCTTTCTCACTTCTATGAAAAGTCGAAAATACCCCATAAATTCAATATTGAAAAACTAAATTTTAAAATATTATAATGAAAGTAAGATATAGTAAACATTTAACTTTTTTGCTATTTAATAATAAATATATATTTTTATCATAAATTTTATAAGAATCATTACATAGAAGTAAAATAGTATGGAGAGAAATATTAAAACACAATTTTTAAAAGAAAGTACATTACCTTAACTCTCATCTAGATTTTTCTATCCTATAACTCACAAATAATAAAATTATATTATTAATTTAATTTCATGATAAACTTTATATTGTTCATTGAATTTTGACTATTTTATTTATTTCATTTAATACTATGTTTTATTTAGTCACTAAAATTGTTATGTTTTTATTGGTCATTTTGGGCTCATTCAGTTTATAACCTCAAAAAAACATCATTGTGTTAACAATGTTCAAAGGGTTTATAGATACATTAAATACATAATTATAAAAATATATCATTATCATATTTAAATATTAAATTATTTTTTTAAATCATCTTTGTAATTTGGTCATGAAAAATGAATAATTTTTTTTCATTGGGATGGTAGTCCATAGGTTTGTAATATTGACCTCTTCATTTTTCTACTAGGTTGAAATTAAATAAATTAGATAATATTTAAATATTATAGAATCATATATATATTATAAATTTTATATTTATTTATTACTTCCATCCATATGAGAATCCATGATAGGTGGTAATAAAAAACAACTTCTCTTCATGGAGGTGGTAGAGCGCACATACCAACGAGTGATGTTATCATTTTCCAATATACGTAAAGGTAATAAGTTAAGTAATATATATCATATTTACATAATAAAAATTATGACATAAATGTTATGTAATTTATATTTATCTATCATTTTAACCATCCAAAAGATATCTCAATGACAAAAAACACATCCCTTCATGGAGGTGGTAGAACACACATATGCGCGATCAAAGACTTCATTTCTCATATGATAGAAGAGGATATGAAAAATGGTTTTAACATAAATATAATAAAATTTCATTATATGTAATTAAATTATTATATCATATAATAATGTTAAAACAATATTTTATGGAGGTAGAATAATAAATAAACCTGAAAAAACACAGTTAAGAGGTATACCTCTTCTTTGAAATCATCTTTTTTCTTAAATATTAATCCTTCTAGGTTCGACCCATTAGTGAGAATATCAACTATATGAAGTCAAGATGGATTTCAAAGAAATTATTTTGGTAGGTGTTGGTTGATATAAAAGTATCATTTTGTGTTAATAGAGTAGGATAATGGTGATGTTTTATAATTTTGGTGAGTTGAACTCTTATAATTATTCAATGTTTTAAAATAATATAGTGTCTTATTCATTGGAAAGCAGTACCTAAACAATTAAAATTCAAATATAAAGTGATAAATTTCCAAACGCTATTATCCAATAACAATTAGTGTAATATATTTTTCACCTTATTAGTTATTTTTAACCTAAATTAACTCATTTACCATTTTTATCATGGTGATAATGTTTTCACCATGGTTTTTAATCATTATGGACAAAAATAAAATTACCCACATTATTAAATTTTAAACACCTGATTCCAAATATAATTTTTTAAATATTTGAACCTATTGATTATAAAAAATGAAATCCATTTTTACAAGAATTAATTTTTAAAAATATCATAAAATATTACAAATATATATGCACAAAACAAACAGAAACAGTTTTTTGAAAAAATATGTTCTTATGCATAAAAGTGAACTTCTATCAAAATAAAATATTATATTGATTCTTATAAATTTATTTATATTTCTTCTAATCAGTGTTATCTTATGTTTACCTCAAACCATAATCCAAAATATAATGCCACTTTTAAATTACATGATTTAAGGAAAATAAAATATTGTTTTTCAAAAATTTGTATTTTTCACAATGAACTCAAAAATCATACTTATCCGAAAAATACCAAATCCTCACAATAATATAAATTTTTTGTGATGAAATAAATAAATAATTATATTTTACCAATGAAAATCTATAAAAGTTTCATGGATAATGTTTAAAATAAAACTATATAATTCATCAAAAATAATTTATTAAAAAAAGTTATTTTTTTCTTGAACATTTTCGTAAAATAATTATGATAAAAATGAATCTATAAAATATAATCAATAATATTACAATGGTAAGACAACGATTTATTATTTATATTACATGGGATATCAAATTTTTACATTCTTTGGTATCCCAAGAATTTTATATAAATTCAAACAGCACCTCAAAATATGTAATAACCAGTGTACCTTTAACCATCATACTAGAAAACATTCAAGTTTTGAGTCGGTGTTTGTATCGTTATAATAAATATTCATGATATGAAAGGATCTATATAACAATAATCAAATAGTTTGTTTTTTATTATTGAATTAATAAACAACATACATATTACTAATTCAATGTCAAGATCCACCTCAGCAGTTTCTAGAGTATTTTTGAGTCCTTAATCTATAATCCTTAAAGGGTTTTATCCTTAGTTCTATTAGAAATAATTTTATTAGAAAAATATTTTTCAATGTTTACATGTTCTTATAGTATAAGAATTAAATAATGGAAAAACATTTACTGTAACCTTTTCTTTTTTATTCCTTCAGTGGGATTTTTCCACTCCCATAGGTATTCAATAGCATATTACCCCTCATTTTCAAACATGAATTCTTTATTTTCCCTCTAAAATAAATTTCAAATATTATTCCTCAAACCCTGTTGACCTGTGGTCATTTTTTATTTCATACCACCATGGTATTTAATTATTTCACCCCCATAATTTAACTTCATTCAATGATTCTTATCTCACATACCATGAGACCGTTTAGTTTCAGCAATCATAATTTAACCATTCAATGAATATTATAAAATTTCCTCATAGCTAATCACGAAATATTTTTTTATACCCATATTTAACAAACTAAAAATAATAAAATCTACTTCAAGTTTTAATGAAAAATGGGTGTCCTATCATATAATCCTTGTAAAGTTTCCCTCAAACACCCTTGTGGATCCATATTCCATTGGATTAGGATCTTGGAATTAACTCTATATTTTTAGGATGTTATTACAATGAAAATATTTCTTGAATAATATTTTCATCAATTTATCCCTATCTGAATCTTTGACATATTCCATGTGATTTTTATTCTTGACCAGCATCAACCACTTATCACCACCTTCCTCTAAAGGATAAATTAAGTATGAACTTCTCTTACATGGAAAATTGGAAGATATAGAATACATTCTCAATGTATTTAATAATTTTTCAAGTGATTATTGGGATAAAAGATCCACAAAATTTCAAATTCCTTTGTAAAATAATGACCTCAACCCCAATAGTATCATTTTAAAGTGGAAGTGGATGTTCCACATTATTAATGTTATTATTCAAAATATCAATCATTTGAGAAAGCACTAACACAAATTTATTGACTTGTGTTCCCATTAGGTTATGTTATTCATTGATTAAGTCATCACATTTCCCATTACATTTATCATTGACACAGTTCCTCCTATATATATCAATAGACTAAAATAAAGGAGAATTTGGGATGGGAATTTTAAAACTGTTTAATATATATAATAGAAACTTCAAACTAAAAATGGATAACTTCTAAATAAAAATAAATAACCATATCTCAATAATTTTTAGGAATATTCAATATTATCTTTGGTGTATTTATTATAATTAATGTTTATAAAAATTATATATTTTTTACTTTATTATTTTTTATAAAACTCAAATGATTAACAAAAGAATGACCCCTAAGAGTTTCTATACTAGTGGGTATTCATATGTCTCTTGGTATTTAACTATGTATAGTTTTAATTAAGACCCCATGTTCCCTATTAGAGTTATTACATCTATGTTCATTTTTTCCCCAACTGAATACACTTACTAGTATGTAGATAAATAAATAATTTACAAAAAAACACACACAATATAATATATTAAAATTTATATTTTTACTATATTTAAACATTTATATATGTTTTACACTATGTTTTTATAATACTAATCCTTAAACATAACTACACCTTGCTTTGAACCAAATTATCACAAACCATCTTTATAATTCATTTTTTCATTATTTTAAGCACTAAGTACCATATAATACAATCCTAGAATATTGAGAGGATTAGTATCTTTAGAAAAATATGTGCACAAATATTTATCATAAAATAAAATATAACATATTTATTTAAAAAACAAAATGTTCTTCTTGTTTCCTTCGAACCCTTAATACTAAATATGATCAGCTGGGGAAAGACATAAGAAAAGGGTAAGTTTAATATCCTATTAAGAGAATAATAAATGAATAAATTATACATGTAATTCAAGATATATGCCCTGATAAAATATGTCGGTGAGAATGATAAATACTCATATGGAAGAATTACATGATAAAATTACATCATAAAATCACAGTACCATAGGAATGTGGTGACAACATTAAATGTGACATCATAAGAATAAGTCAAAGCTAACTACAAATACATCATAACATAGTGTAGTTACGATTACTTCATATAAATCATACATGGTATCTCATAAGATGAAAACATTTCTCAGTGCATTAAATCATTATCAGGTCATACACTTCATTTTTTCAACTTTATATTTTCTAGATTGTCACCTAAAAAAGAACATAATATATCAATCAAACCATATGATTTTGAGATATGGGTTTTAAACATAGTCGTCACAAATAAATTAAGGGTGTTTATATCTAGGTGAATAACCATGTATGAAAATAGGTTTGGGTATTCGCAACACAAATGTGTGGCATGGAAAATAATGTGATAATTTTAGTATCAAATGAGAGTTAATAAAAGACCATCGAAGTAAAAATGAATGAGTAAAGGAGTCATTAATTTTTTTGGAAACTTTTAAATGGTAATTTAATGTTCATAAAACCTTCATAACATAAGAAATTTAGATTAAAAAGTCTTATTATAGAGAAATTTAATGAAATCAAAATAAATGGGATGGAATTCCTTACCTTGAGATGTTGCATCGTAAAGCTTTTGAGGAGCTCTTAATGACCTTAGAAATTTTATATAAGGTCTCTAATGTGGGAAAATTAGATGGAATTCCTGATTCAAAAATTTAGAGTGAAGATTAATGGTATAATGGGTGGGTATTTATATAAAAAATGTGGGTATTATTTATTAATTTACAAAATTCCACCTTGGACACTTAGTTATTAAAAAATAAAAAACCATTTTTATTCCCAAGTTATTTCCCACTGGTATTTTCCAAGGTGGACAGGTTTTCAATATTTTATTAGTTTATAAACCAAACTTCTTTAAAATAATAAAATTTATTTAATAAAATTGATTCACGTTCATAAAAAATTATTTTCAATATCATAAAATATATTAAGGGTTTTGAATGATTCATTATAGATACATAAAATTATTATTATTACGTTAAAAACAATATATATTATAGGAAAAAAAACATTTTGGTCTAGAATGATTCTGGTAATTATTGGAATACTTTTTAGAGATATTATGATGGCATAATACTTATATTATATTAATATCATATTTAATTTTAAATCAAAATAATTTTTTATTAAATAGAATGATGAAAAATTTACCATGGGATAATTTGAATGTGATCATTTAAAAAATGAAATTTATTTTATCAGAGTAATTGTATAAATTTGAAAAAATATTCTTTTGAATAATAATCATTATTTATATAATAATATTAGTTTTTACTTTAGAAATAACTTCTTAACCGTTATTAAAATTACAAGGGACTTCATTATATTATATTATCATTAATATTTAAATAAATAATTTTTTATAAGACAATTTCATGATAATAAATTTTATTTAAAATTCATTAATTTATCAAAAATGTCTTTTTAATTGAAGTTATATATTTCTTCAAAAATAAAATTGTGGTTTCTTTTTAAAAAAATATACTTTTTCAAATTCATTTTATAATCAAGTGTGGATTAAAAAATAATGAAAAATATATAAATATAACAATTATATTATTTTGAAAATAAAATTTTCATATTATTACTACTCGGATCTATATACATAACAACTCATTACTCATGGAATACACCCTAAGGGTGTAGTGTGCGGTGTTAGTACATTATTCAGGTGGTTTGGAAACCATTATTTAGAAAGTGATCAAAATAAGCTCAAACTTCAACCATAAACAGTTCATCATAAGTTTTAGTTATTGAATATTGTCTTGGTTTGGGTCAAGGGTGATGTCCATGGATTTTATCTGCCTCAAAAACTATTAAATATGATCCTAATTAGCTACAATCATAATACTTGAGGCTATCACTTATTTATATTAATTAAATTAGATTTTATTAAAACCCTTAAGGCCTTCGGGCCACCTAATAAGGCATTTGGGCCTCCCCAAGGCCTTCGGCCTACAAGAAATGAAGATGTACTGGTTAGAATACAGGGTACAAGGAGTTAGTGGAGGATTCAAGGCAGACAAATTCACTGGAGTGGAGCTAAATGGAATTGGAAGAACAAAATGGTATGTCTTTCCCATCGGTACCAGGCATGTGAAGCTTTGAATAGGATAGCTAGCCAACCAGCCCTGTGAATGTGGAGTTCTGATATCATGACATATGCTAGGGATGATCAGTTCTAAGTTTTCTGCCTAGGTGATTCTTCTAATACCTACGGGTCATGTAATTGTCTTTATGCCTTCAGGCATTATAAGGGTTCAACCTCCCCCCTTGAAAGCTGTATTATCAAAATAATAAAAAAATGAAGGCCTTAGGGCCATTATGACAGACAGTATATAATATGACTTACATATGTTAATAATGAAATTTCATTTGTAAATTTTTGGGTTTTAATAACCCTTGACCTCTCATTCACTAAACCAACCCCTTAACCCAACCCCACCATAACAAACCTAATCATTATCTCAAATGGCTATATACAATGTTCACTAAAACATAAAATAAAATTTTAATCAAAATAGATACTATATGTTTTGTGGTCAACACCATGAACTCAAATAGTCTTATCTCATCTAGGATTTATCCTCTAAAAACTATTCTAAAAGGATTTTTATTGGATTTCTTCATATTTTGGAAAGATAATTTTAATCTCTAATGTTATATAAACAAAATATAATGCCTACACCTCTAAGATAAACGTTTTATCAATCTATGAAATGGTCATGATAGATATGGAATGGATATATGATAAATTTTCAAAGAGATTGATAATATTATGTCTAGTCCATCTTAAGTATTTCTAATTTTTATTCTCATATTCTGTATACCATTTTTTATAATTTTTCCCTTTATCTTAGATTAATATTTTTCCTACCTAGATATTTATATTAATGAATTATACAATACCATTCTAACATTTTTATTTCATATTTTTTCCTCCATGATTTATTTTGATAATACAAAATGGATAAAAAAAATGGTGATTTATATTTTAAATATGATAATTTACTCAATCTATGATTTTACAATATTATATAATTATATTATATTTTTTAAATTATGATGAAATATAATCATATAAGGGTAGTGTATTGGGATATTATTTGAATTCCCTCAACTGTTTGTTTGGTTTTGATAATGAAAATTCACATTTATATTTCATTAATAAGTTTACATTGAATAATTTTAAAAAATATATAATATTTCATTTGGATAGAATAATGATTGATCTACATGGAACATGATGAATAAGGGTATTATCCAAACTTATTGAATTTTTTAAAATATTATTTCAATATTGGATGGAGAAGATATATATAATACTAGAATGTATAATAAATCTAATGAATATTTTATATAGCTAACACTCAATCAGATATCTAAGAAAAGATAAATTCTACCTTCCAAATATCTAGACTATAACAATAGTAGAATTGTTAAACATCCTTCCAAAGATCAAGGAATTATCATACATTCAATATTATAGAATTAAAAAAATATGATATCTACCATCCAATTGCAAAAATTTAAATGAACTGGTTCTTTGGGTTTGGTGAAATCCTAGCGGAATATTAATTTTTAAAGTTAGATTAGTGGTGAAGCATTTTTTGTTATGTTCTGAGGGGTTTTGAGGATGTCTTAGAGGTGGTAGTCTGATATAAGAACACCTGAAGTGACTAATTGGATGTTTTTGGTTGAAAATATATATCATGGTAGAGGATTGCAACACACATGGTGTGTTTCATCTTATTTTTTACCTATAGAAGATGTTCGTAGTGCATGGAGGGAGTTTGTGTCATAGATATCTAGTAATGTTGGTCAATTAAGTGTCAATCCCTTTTCATTTTTGGGACCAGTTTTTTGTGAACCAAATACTATTCCATAGCATGGATAGGGTGTGGTCGTTTTCATCATGGACTGGGAGGGCTATGTTATTGATGGGTTATTACAATGAGTTGTCCATATGCCTCTTTTATGGGCATTGTTAAACGTTCAAGAAGTCACACAATAACAAGATCCTACATGGGTGCAGCACAGCATGGTCAGGGTGGCCACATCATTCCCATGTTTCTTTTTTTATTTACTATGTCCTTTTATAATTCTTTAGGAGTTTTATTTATAAACCCCTCAATCTACCATCATTCTACTTAATTAGAATGAGAGAGATATCTATATTTTTCATTCACATTTCTTCCCTTTTTCCCCTTTGATCCATGTTGTTTGGAAGAGTCTCATTGGGTGTATTATGTGAAATATCTTACCCATTATACACCATATTATTATCTCATATTCTATTCAAATTTTTGATTTTTTATTAGGGGTGTAGTGATCTAATTTCCCCAAGGCATGGTGGAATGTTTCCAAATGATATTGATTTGGTGTAAATCTTGTAGATGAGGTCTTTTATGGGGTTCTCAATCCTATGTCCATTTTTTATCTTTAAGTATATTGTTACATGGTTTTATTTAGTGATTTTTGTGATTTAAGGTTTTATTAGTCATTGAATTGGTGGTTCTTAATTAGGTATTTAATTTATCTTAGCTGATGGTGATTATATAGTGTTGAACATACCCCCTTTTATCATAATTCAACATTGTTACGTCATCCAATGAGTTTGAAATCTTTTATTCAATTTGGGGATATTTTTTTAGATGTTTTTTTAATTAAGTGGTGTTTTTGGTAGGGTTATGTGCTCAGGAACCCTAAGTAGGTCCCGATAATATTGGGATCTATTTTAAGTTCTTAAATTATGGTATTTTTCTGCATATATAATTCTTTAAATATAATAATCGATTATTTATCTAAATTTAAAACTACTTCTAAAATTTGTAAACACGTTTGTGACAAAATTTATTTATCCTTGAAAACATTTACTTGTTTCCCTTTCAATCATCATTTAGTATTTGAGAGTATTTATTTTGTTTTTATTCTCAAAACATGTTTTAATTTAAACTATCTATATGTGTTTTTTTCTAAAATTCTATAAAGGTTTTTCAAATGAAAATAGTTTTAAAAAGGGTGTGTTTGTTCGTAGACATAAAAAAGGTTTAATATCATCATATTTGAGAAATTTATTATATACTAATCAGGGGAACATTTTTTGAAAATTTTAATATAATTTAATGATTATTTGGAATGTTGTATTAATATTTTTTGATATTTGGATTGTTTTGTATTTGGTAGGAATTTAAAATATAAATTATTTCCTTAGAAGTATTTAATGTTTTGTTCATGGTCTTCTTTTCAATGATGTGAAATCATACAATGGTTTTACTACTAAATAATTTTTCTCCCCAAAATTGTAATTGATAAAATGATTCAAATATGGGTTGAATTTATGATTTATTTCACCTTGGTTTAAAATTATAATCATTTATTATATATATTTCTTGTTTTTGGTTTCACATGGGAGACCATGGGTGTGTTCGGTAACATGGGCATATTCTAACCTATAATAGAATGTGTATTGGTTTGGGTTTAGGACCTGGACATATTAAAATATGTAAATGGATTGATTATGGGTCCTGAATCTAACTATAGTTCTCTCAGAATAATTTGGTTTACATATGTCGTCTTCTGTTCCTTAGCTATGTCCTAGTTAAAATCTCCCCTAGGTCAGAGAACTATGTTGAGTATGTTGTATCTGGTTGATATTTTTTATTATGTATCGCTCACTTATTTATTTGAAAATTTTATATGGACTATGTAATATCTCAGCCCAGTTTCAACACATTATTTCTCCAATCTACTCAGTCACATGACCTCAATTGTGCCTCCCCATATGCAAAAGGTTTCCAACTAGTAGTGAGGATATGTTAAGTCATTCATGAGGATACTATACCCTCTTTTATCAGAGTAATACACCTGTGTAGATAAAAAAAATATAGTGAGAATATATAACCATAAATAATACCAAAATCTCAATATAATAAATATGGGGAAATATAATATCCTACTAAAGTAAAAAACATTTCATGCTAACGTACATGTCATGTTTCTAAAATAAAAACTCGAAACAAAGACACTGGTAACTCCCAAGAGGGTCTTAAGCCATGTATGGATCCCTCATCCATGTTCCTTCATCAAATTGGCTATATAACCCATTCAATATTCCCTAAACCTTTCTTATTAAAAAAATGTCTATTTGGGTACTGATCAGGAAGCACCAATAAGTCATGAGTACAACTTAGTAGGCAACCCCTAATGGTGTATAAACCAATATTCGGTCAGATAATTGTGTAAGTAGTTGTATAAAGAAATAATTTCAATTCATAGGTAACATCTATCACATAATCATTTAATATTTACTTAACCACATTAACTCTTGGGTTCCCAAGGACACATGAACGTCAATACAAGTTTAGAATCATGTTTGAGCCTGATGTGTTAATAGTTAATATCATATCTTAATAACTACTTCATCTTATGTTGAAGCCCGAAATATTCAAAGGGGATATCATATCACAATACCTTCTTCATCTCATGTCGGAGACTGAATTATTCCCATTTGAGTTTGTATCGCATAATACCTTTGTTACCATTTTTTAATAAATTCCCATGTTATCATCCATATAACACACAATAAAGTGACCATGTTCCCACTCTCTAATTCATAATTGAATGAACATTATCCCATTAATAGTCACACATTATAATGAACACATTTTCATTGTGTAATTCATACTTGAATGAAAATGTTCATGTTCATAAACACACATTATAAAGGCCATGTTTCTATCGTTTACTTCATACATTAATGACCATGTTGTTATTTGTAAACACACATTAATTTAGAAAATATTTATTCATATAAATTCCATAACTAATTAAATATTTAATTTATCAAATAATTACCCTTAATTTATTCGCCAATTAATTAAGTCATCAAACACATTAATTAAATTAACGAATAATTAATCATAACTAACAAAATTAAATAACATAATTAATCCAACAATTAATTATCTCATTCTTAATGTCAATTATTTATAATTAATTCCAAAATTAATTATCTCAAACTATAATATCAATATCCAATAATTATTCCCACAATTAATTATCTCAATTAAAAAAATTGATATCTCATAATTAATTCCCCAGTTAATTATCTAATATGAGAACCCATAAACATAACAATTAATTATTAAATTGAATAAATATTTGCATAATAAATCAATTAATCATTTTTTCACATTAATTAACCCATTTTAGGAATTAAAATTGAAAAATAACACTATAAATAATACAATTTCTATACACACTTCAATATTAGCACTATGGGAATCAAATATTATAAAACCTACCTAAATTCACTTATGGATAGTATCCTTATAAAGATCCCCAATAATTGAGTGGAATAATGAAATAGATACGGATTGAGATCTAAAAACCTAAATCATGATTAAACAAAACTGGATCTCTTAATTCTAGATCTAGATCTAAAATTATAGATATAGACTCACAAAATATATCTCTATATCTAAAAAATAAAATATTACTTCCCCCAAAAGAATGAGATAGGTAAATAGGATGAACATGATAGAAACAGGATAGTATCTTGTTATCGAGAGAGGATAAGACCTTTGATCCAGTCGTTAAACATAAAAAAAAGAAGATTGGATAGCTTTGGAATCTATTTTCAAAGATATTAAATTGTACAAAAATCATAAGTTTAAAAGTTTGGTTCTAAGTGGTTGAGCTTTAGGGAATTGTGGGAATTAAAATCTAATTCTCATGCCAAATTAAAAATCGTGAATGGTTTCCTAGGTAGGGAAACATGGTTTTCCAAAATAGTGTGCCAACCATGCGCCTATTATTTTATGGGTGAACAGTTTCACCTATTAGTTTGAACAGTTTGACGGCTATGTGCCAACTGTGCGGAACCCCATTGTAAAGGGTTGAAATGTTTTCTAGGTTATGTTGATCAGTTTCTTCTAACTTTGTTCCAATAGTTCACAGCCCTTATTCATTTATTGTTTCTCAAACATCCACCAAAACACACCCCAATTTAAATCCCAAACAAAACATACTAAAATAAGGACAAATCATTAGAAAAAAGACTGAGCGAACTCTATAAAATGTAGGTATATTACAATATCCCTACCTTATAATATATCTTCCTTGATCTGCACTTTCAATCATCGCTAAGATTCTAGGACAAAAAAATATGGCCATTGAGCCCGAATATCTTCTACACATTCCCAAATATCCCCTTAAACATGCTCTTATTTCCACAATACATGTACTATCAGCATGATCTTTCCCCACAACATGTAGTCATTGTGATCCAATGTATATATCTAATGATCTTCAAAGGATGCATCTAGGTCATGATCAATATAATCCACATCAATCACATGAGAAGGTTCAGGTTGATACTGTCACAGTTATGAGATATAGAAAACATCATATATTGCACTATTTTTCTTTAGAAGAGCCAATCAGTAATCCACTGGCTCAATTCTCTCCACTACCTCAAATGGTCCATCAAATATGGGTTCCAATGTGCAATGCTTCTGTATCATTCATTGACCCGACCTAGGGGAAACCCAAAAGAATATAGGATTACCCTTAGTACACTCTTGGGGACATCTCCATTTTTTTAATATTACTTCTTCCTAATATAATCCATATCCATACATTTCCAAATCAGTTAACCCTACTCTGATGTCTCCTGCACGAGACTTGCTCACAACAACTCTGACTCACCAACCTCTATTAAATATAGCAGTGATCTGAATATCCTACAATAAAGAGATTTTTATGGTTCCATCTATATAGTTTCCTGATAACTATTATTGTTGGAAAACTACACTATTTTTATGTTGTTTTCAAAAGACCCATTGAAGTCAAGAACATAATTCTCGCAACATATCTTCAAGTACAAGTATAGTACACTCTGACTACCCATTTGCCTATGGGTGGTAAACTATGCTTAATAATTTATGTGTACTGAGAACCTTCTAAAATATCTTCTAGAAGCATGAAGTGAAACATGAGTCCTAGTCAGAAACTATATTCTGTGGCACCCTGTGTAGACAAAATGTTTCCCTAATATACAAATATCAAATTTATTCCACTAAGAAATCCTCTTTTATAGGTGAGAAATGTGATATATATTTTTCAGTCGATCCACAATAACCCACCTAGAATCATTATTCCTTGGAATATTTTGGAGACCCACCACAAAGTCCATTTTCACATCATCCCAAATCTATTATGAAATGGAAAATGACTATAGAAAACCTCCATATCATTGATTCTATAACATCCCCTACTGAAAGGTGTTTCATCCTATCCCGAACCTGGGAATCTCTTTTTTATTCTTGCCCCACAAAACAATCATCATAGGTCCTAGTAAATTTGGGTCACACTTAGACATACCACCCACTTCAAGGCATGAAATTCCCACATCATCTCCTCTCACATGCTTATAGGAACCACAACCCAATTCCTGGTTTACATAGTCTCATCCTTACCTCTCAACAAATTTGAAGGTAACTCCCCACCTTTAAGGATTTCCATCATGTTAAAAAACTCTTGATCCTCATACTTATTTTCTCAGATCAATCTTAAAAGTGTATACTCCACTGAAAGAGATACTAGAGTCAGTTGTTCTTGGTTCTCCTAAACCACCACATGCATCTCAGCTAGTAAGTAAATCATATTTTACTCATCACTAGACTCCATAACTCTCTTAGTCTAAGTCTTCATGCTCAATGAATTAGAAACACTGTTACCTTTACCATACATATAAGCTATCTCAAAAATCAAATGACTATATATAATCGACCAATATTCATTATCTGATATTCAAATATCACAACAAGAAGATTTAGCTTTAGCTCTTGTGATCGGTGAACACCATAAACAAATTTCCCAATAGATATTGTCAATAACACATAGAATAATAGAACACAACATCTAGATCATGGTCATGTGTTGGGTAGTTCCATTCATGTGGTCTCAGCTTCTGAGACTCATAATCCATTTCTCAATCTCCTAACATTAGCACATCACAGTGCCCTATTCTAAAAGCTTCACAATACACTTTGATCTCCTGACCTAATTCAGGTAAGATCAAAATTGGTTCTGACTTCAAACGCTCCTATAACTCCTAGGAGGACGTCTCACAAGACTATAACCAATTAAATTTTATCCCCTTTTAGGTTAGACATGAATATCGTGTTGTCAACAAATAAAAATCTGGGATAAATCTTCAATAATATCCATATATCCCCCAAAATCTATAGATATTGATTATATTCTTGGGTTTCTCTCAAGAAACCACTGCCTAAACCTTCTGTGAGTCCACTAAGAAACCTTACTCCAAGTTGATGTGTCCTAGAAAGTATACCAATTTTTTCAATAATTGTCACTTAGATAGCTTGGTATATAGATGATTCTCTCTCCGTGTACTCATGATGATGTCAATATTTTTGGAATGATCATCATGATTATGTGGTTACACAAATATTTCATCCAAAAACAATACAAAAAATTAATCTAGGTACATATGGAAGTTTTTTTTATCATGTCCATAAAAAATAGAGGTGTATTCATCATCCTAAATAAAATAATGAAAAACATATAATGGTAATACCTAAATCTTAATGTTTTACATGGCATATCAGAAGACCAAAATCTTAGTTGATGATACACCAATCTAAAGTAGATATTTGAGAACATTCAATCTCTTATCAACTAGTAAAATAGATCATCAATATGTGGAATATAATACAGATTCATAATAGTTATATTTTTCAACTTTTGGTAATCGACACCCAAGTCCAAAATCCCTCCAAACTTCTTTACAAACAACATAGGTTATTTTCAAGGAGATATACTCAGAAAGATAAATACCATATCCACAAAATCCTCCAACTAAGTCATGAGTTCATGAAGCTATATCATTTCCATTATATACAGTAGAGTAGATACTATTTTAGCCCCTGGTGTAATCTTAATAGTGAATTCCACATATCTCTTGGATGGTAGACCTAATAAGTATTTAATTAAAAAAATATTGAGACTATTAAACCATGGGTGGAAAGATATAATCCTTTACAGCTCCATAATCTAGTAATAAAATAGAACCAAGCCTGTGAGATCTCCTAGTTCCTAATTAATTTTCCCTTCTCATCCTTCTAGGATATCCCACTCCTCACAGGGAATATAATGGTCACTCTAGGATATGAAAAAGTGACTCTCCTCTTATAACAATCAACGTGGGTTAGGTATTACAGTATAAATTCTATACCCACAATTATATTGATTCTTGACATATATATGACATAGATATCCCATAGAAAATGATACTTCCTAACATCAAGTGAACATCCCTTGCATATACAGATGCCTCTATATTGTACTCCATATTATGTATCTATAGTCATAACACCTCTCACAAACTCCACCACTAGGCTCAAACTATTAAAAAGTTATTCATATATAAATGAATAAGAGTAACCATTATCAAATAAGTCACTATATAATGTATAACCTCTAAGAATAGTACCTCTCACTATTGGAAGTCCATCCTCTCTATAATAAAATATATGTTGTACTATATTTATTTGTCCTACCCCTATTCCATATGATTAAATATGTCTCCCTTGAGTTACATCACTCTACTAATATGGGTTATCTTTCCAAGAAGAATAACAAATACCTCTTCTACCACCTCTTACAGTTGAACTCTAGTTACAAGTATGATGAGGTGTATAAGATCCCCTTCCCACACTCTAACTCGTTACAGCACCACCCTAACTAGTCGTCTATCACTATTTCCTATAGAACTGCTTTAGATATCCCATCATTCCATAATATCTGAACTCTATTGGTGGTCGGGGAAGTTTCTATGATATTGTTTTATCCAACCTCACTACTGTTGGATCACTATAATATGTTCCTATAAATAGACCATCCTGTCTGTCCACTCAACTATCCATTTACCTAGATAAAGTTCTCACAACAGCACTACATACTCTTAAAAGAACAACATTTTGATCATCTAGTAAAAAATATGTGTCCACCACTAGAATCCTACTTCTGGTTCCCCTCACCTATGAGAGCCTAGTCCACCACCTTATAAAACATATTTAACCAAAATAGATTAATTTTGGATTTAATGTTGAACTTAAGTCCAAAATAAAAGCATATCACCATATTTGTGTCATCTCATACCAAAACTAGATCAAAGCACTATATATTTTTAAATAATTCAACATAATCCATCACAGAAATTCTCTAGTGAGTCATATACAAGAATTTTTTTGTTATCTCCTACCTCATCATATACTAATTGATGTTCTCCAAGATCCTCTCCAATAAGTCCTTCTATAGCATATCATCAGTATGTATGGTGAATTCTTAAGCCTCCCTCTAATGATTCACTAATCCTCATAGCATATAAGCAACTAACATGACCCCCCCTCTTGGAAGGATTCTCCAAATATTCATACATCATCTTAATGGACTCAACCCAGAACTCAGCTCCCTTAGGTCCACCCTCTCCAAAAAAAACAAAACGGTGATATACCGGAAACTCTCTCATCAGGTTAGAAATTATCTTCTCAACCTCACCTAGTTATCATACAATGAATTTCATGAAGTAATTTATGTTCTCTCAAAATAACTCCACCTCTTCCTCACCTATAACTATTAGTTCCTTAGGCTCCACTACTAGTAGAGCATTACTATCCATAACATGTTATTATCATCTAAATAAGAATCATCAAGGGGAAATATCTCTAAAATTACAAACACACATCTTAGGACTCATAAAACAAAATTATAATAGAAAACTAAGAGTAATAATCATAAAAATTATTTTTCACCAAACCTCATAACGCAGTCAAAACTAAGGCGTTTTCACTACCCTTAACCATCCTACATATAGGTCTTGGTTATCTAAGTTTGTTCTCAATATCATATCAAGATTCCCATTTAAACAGCAAATTATTCTCATTAATGAATCATTTTAACACTTCAAATTTCATATAGTCACTATTTTTAATTAAATTTTATAATTGAGGATAAATTGTTTAAGTTCAAAAACTTACCCAAAACCTATTTTTTCAAGTGTTACTAAAATGATTCATGTCAGAAAATAATCAAAAGTGCTTAAAATGATGATTACAGACTCAAGTATCTTACCTTTTTAGCCTATGATCCAATTCTCAAAATAAAATTAATGAAATTAGGAGCAATAATCACATCACCCAACAAGTGTGTTTCCCAATGTGAAATAGTATTCAATTATAATAAGATACAAAATTAAGAACAAGTCCATACTAGGTACTTGGGTTTTCCCCAATGCATGGGTTTTCAAATCCCATGCATGAGCTCATTACTAATTCTTGAATCTTCTTAGTCTCCTGTCTACCTTTCCCAAATAGTAAGAAAAATGAAACAGAAAAGAATGCTCCTTTAATACCAATTTTTAGTGACTCATCCTAGGATTCATACACTGGTTCCCCAAGCCAGTTGTTTACATGACCTAAAGCACACCTCCACATATTCCATAGGCTATCAACTAGAAGTCAGGTTCTGATAATTCATTCATGGGGATACTATACCATATTTGAGGAGAGTAGTACAATAGTGTAAATAAATAAAAAATAGATGAAGCATATATAACCAAATGCAATAACAACCACTCCAGTTAATAAATATGAGAAAAATAAATACCCAATTAATGTAAAAAATATTCCATGGTAATGTATGTGTCAATATTCCAAAATGAAAACTAAAAATAATATATTAGCAACAACCAAGATGTTCCAAAACCACATCTAATTCCCTTAATGATGCTTCATCCCCAAATTAGCTATCTAACCCAGGTTCTTTTTTGTAACATGTCAAGTTAAAATAATGTATATTCGTGTATCGATCAGGATGCCTGAGTATAGTGTGAGTACAACTCACTAGGCCACCACCAACGGTGTCTAAAAAAATATCCAGTTAGATAATAATGTATAAAGTTATATGATGAAATAATTAAAATGAATAATAAAATAGTTATAACATTATCATTTATTCATTACATAACAACATTAACTCCTAGGTTCATAAAGACATCAATACCTCAATTCTATCTTCATCTTATATTGGATCCCAAACTATTCCTAGGTCATATCATATCTTAAAAACATCATCAACTCATGCTAGATCATGAAGTATTAAAATGTGATATAATGTCTCAATACCTTCTTTGGATTATGCTAGAGCATAATGTATTTCAAACTGAGGTTTTATCTCAGAGTACCATTGCAACTATTAATTAATTCATACATAAATTTCCATGTTACCATCCATTAATCACAAATTAGAATGACCATGTTCCCATTCTATAATTCACACTTGAATGGCCATGTGCCCATTCATAAATTCATATTAGAATAACCTATCACCCATTATCTAATTCATACTTCAATGACCACGTTCTTAGTCATAAACACACATTATAATGATTATGTTCACATTAATTAATTCATACTTGAATGATCGTGTTCTCATTTATGGAAAAAAATTAATTCCGCATTTAATTATTCACAAAAATTCCATTACTATGTTAAAAATTAGTTTATCACATAATTACCCGCAATTAATTCACTAATTAATTAAGTCATCAACCAGTTATTTAATTTAAAAAATAATTAATCTATATTAACAAACTCAAAACCCATAATTAATCCCATAGTTAATTATTTCATTATTAATCTCAATTCATCATAATTAATTCCACAATTAATTAACTCGATATATAATATCAATATCAAATAATTAATACCCAATTAATTATCTTAATTCAACCAATTAAATATCTAACAATTAATTCCCTAATTATTTATCTAATTAGGCAGCTTCTAAATCTCATAATTAATTCTTCAATTAATAAGTTATTTCCACAATACTTCAATTAATCAATTTCCACATTAATTAACCTAATTTAGAAATTATAATTGATAAATAATAGAATAAATTATACATTGTTCATAATTGTATCAAAATAAAGTCTATGGGAATTGATTATTAGACCACCAACCTCAATATTCTGATAGAAAACCACAAAATAGATATCCCCAATCACTGTGTGGCACAATGACATCGATCAGACTCCAGATTTAAACCACTATATCAAGATAAAATAAAACAATATCTCTTCATTATAAATCTAGATCTACATGTCTATATATAAATTTACCAAATCTATATCTAGATCATGATCAAGAGAAATAGGAGATGAATTCCCAGCAAAAGAATTTGATAAGGAATGAGAATGAACAAGAAAGTAATGGGATAGGATCCACATTCCGGGAGAGGATAAGATCTTTGATCTAAGATTTTAATCGCAAAGAAATGAGGTAATACAGCCTTGTAATCCCTCCGAAATGCTATGAAATCATCCAAACTTTTAAGGGTCCTAGTTTATGTCAAAATGGGTGAGCTTTAGGGGTTCAAGAAAATTAAAAACTGATTTTTGGGACACATTAAAAATCATGGATTTTATCCTACTAACGGTTACACAGTTTTGCCTAACCATGCATGAACTGTGAAACTATTATTTTAGGTGTTTGTGGTTTCTCCTTTTAGGGTGCATAATTTGACAACTGTGCACCTATTATACAATCCGCCATTGTCTAGGGGTAAATAGTTTAGTGCGATGGGGTTCATAGTTTTCTCCAATAGTGAACCAACTATGAATAACCCTTATTCTATGATTTGTTTCTTAAAATTCAACCCAAACACTCTCCATGTTATAATATAGACAAAAATTACTCAAATAAAAAAAGAACCTAAAACAAACTTTATTCGACTCCAAAAAAGTTTAGAATCCCGTATATTATTCCATGTTCCTATAAATTATTAATTATGGTTATTTTATTAATTTTATATTCCATAATTTGGGAGATCTTATTTCTCTTTATATTTAATTACTTCGATTATTATTATTTTTAGGGATTGTATTGACACTCATTCTTCTTTTCATATAGTGATTTACTCCTACTTATATTTATTTTCATGTTCTTTCATTGATGACTATCATGATGGTGTTCATCACTATTTGGGAATTCAATTTTTATTAAAAAGTGTGGTTTTCTATTTAAGATGAGTTCTTCATGGGACTTTAAAAAAGTAATAAAAATTGGATTTTTTTTTCATTCCTCTTTAAATAAGTGTGTACCAAATAAATGTTTTAAAATTTTACCTTTTATTATAAATTTCATCTCATAATAATGGGTTTCAATAGTTTACTATGATTAAATGGGTGATTTATTTACCTTGAATATAATGAACTAAAATGATGGTATCACGTGACTCAAATTAAATATGACAAAGATCTTATTTTCACAATAATATTTTAAAACTTGAATGTAAAATATTTTCATTTAAATGTTTTGTATGGATTATTAGGTGGTATCCTACTGGGAATATTTTTCCATGAGTATATATTATAGTCTCTATTTATTTTCTTCTTGGATATGGTTATTGGTTATTGGTTTCTAGTTTGATTGATTGTGGTTTTCTGAAAATAATAATTTTTCTTTACTTATATGGATGTGTGATTATGGCCTTTATTTTATATTTTTTTATTTTATTCATATGAGATATTATTCCAAGTGAATTATATCATTTAAACCTCTCATAGTAATGGTCTATTTTATATTAAATAGGTTTCCTATTTTATTAAGTAGATTGTTTTTGGTTGGTTCTATCTTGTTTCATGATCGGTATGTCATGTGGTATGTTCATTCTCTATCTGGTTCCATTTATTATGGAAAATCATTATTTTTTTCCTGATTATATGATATATAGAGTGTTCATGTTAGAACCCCATTGGGAGGTTCCATGATTATCTTTTATCATCCTTAAAAATCATTCCCAATCATTTAATATTAATGACAAGAACCTGGTTACTATCCTATTGTGATCAAGAATACTCTTGAAGACATGTCACATGAAAGCTTAATGATACATTTTGGATTTATCCTATGTATATGGTATCAAAACACATTTGTTATACTATTTGGGGATTCAACGTAGATATGATATATGATTTTTAGGACTCATGTGGAATTTTATGAGTACCTTCTTGATAACTCTCTCTCATATGGAACATTATGTTTCCATAAGATTATTGGAATGTATCATTATGGTATTAGGATTGATTTATATTTGTTTTTGGAATCAATTAAATATTTTAAAATTTTTATAATAGGAATTATTTTTTGGAATGGGTGGGGTGAACAGGCTATTAAATGTGAACATAGTCCATGTATATTATAAGGGTGTTTGTTATTGTTTAATTATATTGTGTATAATTTTTATGCTATGACCGTATCTATTTTCTTTTTAAAAATAAAAAAATTTGAAAATTTTAAGTCAATTTCATCATAACGAAGGGAGTAGTTTTTTGTTATTTATGGTTTTTAAAATTAATGAAATCTCATAATTTAAATGATTTCTAATGTAATAAATGTTTTATAATGATATTTTAAAGATAATATTAAAATATAAAAACAATTTTGGATTTTATTCAATGCGTTAAAAGTGTATTGAAATTTGAATTCTTTTAAAGTGTTTTAAAAAAAATTAAAAATTGAAAAAAAAAAATTAATCCATTATCATTTAATATGAATTACCTTCCATGATGGGTTTTTGAACAAGGATTTATTGCTTTATTTTAGGATAGAATATAATAAGTGAATCCTTTTTCAATTTAATAATCACAAAATAAGATTCATAACTCAAGTTAAATGACTCGTTTTAGTGATAACCAAATTAAAAGGGTGGCACAAATTCGTTTTATGAACCAATTTACTTTAAATCATGATGTTTTAATGTTTTTAACCATATTCAATTTAATTATGAACACAAAATTTTAATAGGATTCATTTTCTAGAAAATATTTTTAGGATAATATGGTGAAACCTAACCATGGAAATACAATATCTTTCTTCTAGATTCCTTTTAAATGAAATTTAATCTTTCTATATTTTTTCTAATTTTTTTTAATTCCTTTTATTGGACATATAGATTTGGTTTTAGTAAGGAAAATATTTAATACATTTATTTTGAACTGTAGTTTTTGGTGGTTATTCCATATGTTTTTTTAGATGAGTAAACTATTTTTTTCCAAATAATATTATTTTCAATATATTTATAGTAATCATTTGTATAAAAAATAATTTACATTTTTTCAATTACTTATTTTTTAAGGGATTTCAATTTTTATTGGAATTTTTTTGAGGCTTAGTTGGTTTTGTTACCATTTTGATGACATATTTTTATATTGGAGGGAACCATAAAACTGCATAAAATTTGTTTCATCAATTTTATGAGTTTTTTTGTATTGATTTTAATTATTTTAAATTTCTCACATTTTGTATGTGATTCCCTCCAAAATAATCCCATAAAAATTCAACGGATAATAAGTTTTAATGGTGGGGAGATTACAAAAAAATGGGACATAAAAGTTCTATCAAAGTATAAGGGAATTTAAATTTTTGAATTCAAGTCAAGGAGTGTGAGTTTAGATTGTGTTTTGTGTGGTTTCAGATTAATATTAGGAGTGGATTAATGTAGAATTAAACTAAAATTGATTTATCATTTATTGGCGGATAAAACAATGTAAATTGGTAAAGGATCACTTCGCATACCAATTGTTGCAGTGTGGTTCTAGGATTGAATAGAAGGCCTTAGAATAATGAGGAAATATTCATCATAGGTCTCTCTTGAGGTTTTTTTGTGATGAATTTTTCATCTTCCTTTTTGAGACTAGTTTTTATTTTTTTCTATAGACCATTATATAACACGGCCTAGCAGTAGGTGGTTGTGCTACCTCTTAGGAGGTCCACATAATGGAGGGGTTTTGATGAGGGTTGGGAAATATGCCCTTTTGAGGGACCTTACACCATGGTTCAAAATCCACACCATGGTATGTTCAGAGTGTAGTTCTCCATGGTGTGTTTATGGTTAATAAATTGTTTCCACTATGTGTTCATGTTTTTTATTGGGTCATTTCATTTAATTTTATATGGGTCTTATTCAAAACTCCCTTGAGCACCCTTCATTTTATTCAAACAGAATAAGCGAGATCCCTATTTTCACTACCCATTAATCACCTTGGTCTCACTTGTATCTAGGCTGTTTGATATAGATTCCTTATATGGATTATATGTATGGACTTCCCCATTATCCTCCCAATTCTCTCCCCTTCATTCTATCTAATATTTTCTCACCTAGACTGGGTTTTGGGTATCTCATTCCAAAAATACATGGTGGAATAATTATTCTGGAAGGAGATTTGGTGTTTTTTTAGAAAATGATGTCATTAGAAAGGGTTTCTTGTAACACTACATGATTTTAAAATAATTTTATTTCTAATATCATATACATCATGCAATGTCATGCTTAAACAAATTTAAAAAAAATTATTATTTATATATGACCATTCTACCCTTCAGATTCAATTATATGGTATGAACAGGAAGAAAAAATCCAAAAATATATATAATTTTCCTACTAAAAACAACTGTATTTATTAATTCATAGTAATTATGAATTTAATTTTAATTAAATTCATATTATACTTCAAAAAAATGTTTTCATCAAAAATAATTTTTATTTCCACCTGTGAACAAAGATAATAATAATTCATTTTCTCTTTTATAAATATTTTATTATAAATTCAACATCATTATTGATGTCATAAATTCAAAATTATAATTGGGTTAATTTTATGAATGTTTTTGGAAAATACAGATTTTCTACTGAATAATTAAATATACAGATTTTTATTGAAAATAGATTGTTCCTTAAAGAATTTAAAAATTACAAATTTTTAAATAGTTAAAAAGAAACTTTAGTTATATTATATTTTTAATAATCTAATAAAGTTCTTAAGAATAAATTTTATCATTGAATTTGGTATAAAACAATTTTATTACATAAAAAAATTTATAAAAGAATGTTTAATGTTTCATTTTGTGTTTTTATCTTAAAATAATTTCTTTCACATATATAAATTTAATATTTAAAAATTTATTCCGTATTTTTAATTAGGAGGCCAAAATTTTTCAAATAGGTCTCTTTTATTTTTTTCATTATGATTAGTAACAACTGTAAATATTTATTACAATAGTAATGGTTAAATGGGTTAATTATGGTTAAAACTAATGGGATAAGGATTAAAATATATTAAAACAGTTGAATGTATTGAATAGAATGATTTTATTTTATTCATATTCATACAGAAATCTAAAATGAGACATTTTTCTATTAAAATGTTTTTATTACATTTATAATATTTAATTTAAAATAAAGTCAAAAATCTTATTTTCTTATTTTTAATATCTATAATATTTGGTGATAATAATATACTGAACTTATATTAAGTTATAAATTTTTATTTTAAAAATTAATAAATTTTTCTTATCATGTAACTTTATTTTTATTTTATAGTAAATAAATTATTACATTAAATTATTACAAAATGTCATCACAGTACTTGTGCATGTAGAAGAAAAGTCTATCTAAATGATTTTAAAAACATTAAAATAATCCTTTCTTTTATAACATACGACTTAACACAAATTTTTCGTTCTATAATAATTTATACATAATGGTAAATATTTTATATTCAAATTATATAGCTTCTTTGATGTATCAAATATCAAATTAATGTAATAATTTCAAAATTTTTGTTAATGATATTATATGTTAAATAATAATTTATTAAATTATTTAAAAATTATTAAAAACATGAAAAATGACACGTAGGATTATAAATGGTCATAAATTTCTTCCCTTTGATATTTATAATCTATTTTATAATTATAATTCATATTATAACCCATTAATATTGAAAATATTGTTAACTTGGTTAAGTTTAAAATTGATTAATGAATGGATCAAACCAATATATAAGTTTTAAAATAACACCTAAAATTGTATAAATATCAATGTATTATGATATTATGAATATATAAAATTTTAATGAAAATTAATGACTATTTGATGCATTATACTTGAGAAAGATATGAATTATTTTTTAATATTTTGTTAATTCAAAGTGTGTCATCTCAATCCCTAATAAAAGGACACCCTTATCTATTTTCTTTACGCCCATTTCAGCAATCCAGCTCGACCAAACCTTAAACAATTCTATTCTAGAAATCCTCAGAAATCAAGTACAGTTTATTTACCTCTTAAAATACTATTTCAATGGTTTATAGAATGGATCTAAAGGAGGGATACTGAATAAGAGGTAATCACCTTTCCCCACCTCTTTAAAATTATTTCCTCTTCTACATCATCTAAATATATGGTATTCATCATAAATAAATAAATTTATAATTTTAATTATACTTCTATTTTATTATTATTAAACGAACAATATCCACCATTTATTCCATCAAATGGAAATTTAATGTATTTCTTATTCATACATTTGGACTATCACCTCCACCTAATGATAAAATTAAATTTCTATAACCATATTTAATGGATAGTTTTTATAATGGGTTTAATTTTTATACATTATATTTATTCCATTATTATGTTTCTCTAATTGTAACATTATATATAAATTCTCACCTTCCTATTTGTTGGAAAAAATATAATGTTTCTTTTGTGTATATATGGACTACCACCTCAACAAAGGGATGTGATACATTTTCCATTTATTCATTACATAGATGGTAATAAAGAAAAATTTAATGAATATATAAGATTAATATGATATAAAATTTATCCTTCATAGTATAATTAATTTATACCTTTTTCATTCCATCTGAATTAATGAGAAAGAAATATTTAAGCATATGTATGGCCTACCATCTCAATGAATTGTCTAATTATTTTTTTTATCTATAAATTTAATGGAGGAATATAAATATATATATATATATATATATATATAATGAATATATATTATATTAATATCTTGGATAAAGTTATTAATATTATGTAACCATGATTAAAATACAAGAACTAACACTACCAAAACGAATCCTAGTTATGAACTATGCTATTATCACAAGGAAAAATGATTTAAATTAGAAATTGTTAAAAAAATATTGATTATATATTATAAGTAAATCGTATATCGTTTAATAAATATTATTAATATTCATTAATATATATTAAAATAATAATTATTTACTACATATGATTTTCAAACTCTTAGGAATAAAGATGATATTTTAGTCATGGGATTTATGCCTCAATCCAATTTTAATTGGGATTATATATGCTTGAAAATCTATTGAATAAAATAGGTAATTTTTATCAAATAAATTACATTAATACTTATTCTCTTTTGGCTATCTATAGAGACTACATATTTGCCATTAATTTTACCCTATTTAAGTACACAATAAACAGAAAGAACATTTTTAAAAATACTAACATTATTTCAATCTATGTTTCAAAATAAATTTTTTTCATTGTCCATGATTTCAAAAAAAGTTTTCAGAAATGTTTTTATTATTCTATTATGATTCATTAAATAAATTTTTAAAAATGATTTACTTTTTATGAAATTGTATAAAATAAATATCTTTTTCATTTTCTGAATGACGTACATTTATCCTTTTACCTAAAATATGAAATGAATTTGTGTTTTTGTGTATATGATATGGATATAATTTCCTAAAGTCTGGGATAAGAAATGCTTCTAATATTCCATTACAATATTCCATGATTATTATCAAATAAAATAATTTCTCTTAAAATTTTATGAATATATTTACTACAAATATGAGATTTCAAAATGAAAACAATATTTTCCTCATGAAATATTTCAGTGATATTTTATTGTAATTTTTATCTATGATAAAATCATTTGATGTTAATTATGTTTTATTTATGGTATGATCTAAGGAAACCAAGCGTATTATTTATCTAGAACTGTTTTTTCATGATAATCGGATGTTTAAAAAACTCATTTTTTGCCCTGTGTTATTCTATGATAAATTTATGAAATGATTATGAAATTTGTTTTCAGTACCTGGTGTATGATATATTGATATGATGAATGTTTTATGATCTTTTCTAACACACGTATATATATTTTTAATTATGTGATGTGTGGTCCCTAAATATTATATCCTTTTAATTCATTTTGTAATGTTTTATATCTCATGAGATAATTATGGGTAAAAAGTTGATGGGATTGACCGAATATAGGAAAGGGTTAGGTATACCTAACCCACTCTAGGAAACAGGTGATGGTTCTTGATCCTTTCTGATATGGAAAACATGTTTTAATATATGATACACTATTTTTTAACAGTCTTTATATTTAACCTTGACATATGAAATGGTTTATATACCAATGATGGTTTTATAAAATTTCGAAATGATTTAATGCTTATGATTGTCACTTTTTGTTCATTATTGATTAGTAATAATTAATCTCAATTATGATTCATGTATTTAATATGCTTAATATTTTTCCCGATTCATGATTATAATCCATGATAAATTGTGTATTAATATATTATTTCATGGTCAACTTGTCATATCATTATTCAAATATTATTCTTTTATATGTTCACTGGTTGATATCTACCTTGTTTACCCTTACTGATTGTCTCTGCTCACCCATTATTTTGTTTCCCTTCCCTAGGTTATGAATAATAACTTTAAGTTGGGTATATTAAGAATAGTATAGATTGATAATAAATTTATGATAGATGATGAAAAATGTACATAAATAATATGCAAATATATATCCATTCCCAAATAAAATAAATTATTATTATTGTTATGTGGATTGTAATGTTCTATGTTGAATATTCATTAAAAATGTTGTTATATTTATATTCATAATGATTGGGTATCTATAGTTGGAATAAAATTAGGGTTTAGTCAATCATTGTAGATTATAATAAGGCAACATTAGTGGAATCCCTGGGATATGTTAAAGCATAGGATAACATCCTAATGTTTTGGTAATAACCATATAAAAACTATGATAAACCTAAGTTTCAAAAAATTGAGAAGGCATCGTGATTTATATATCCTATAAATAATATTTCACAACTATATGATTTTTCTATAGCGGAACATACTTTTGAAACATAAATATCACATGTATTTATATTAATATTCAGTACACAATGTTACGATCCCACCAAAAATCATATAGGTTTATTGTATTGGGAAACGTAGATACATGAAAAACTAGTCATAAGAGATATAAATCATCTCCAAATAAGGTCTTCATAAGTATATCCCTTCTCTAATATAGCATAAATAAATTATTTATTCTTAAAATTGGGAAAATGTAATAAAGGGTGAGATTAGATGTTTAGTAAGGGTAAACAATGGAGATATCGGTGGTCACTTAAGCCTAACAAGAACATAAGAGTATGAGAACATGAGAATAACATTTTGAATCCAGAATCATGATATAAAATATCATAATCATGAGTATTTTTATATAAGTTTTCAGTTTATAATACAAAAATAATTAAATAATTTAAGAAAATGATCTATGATAGTATAAAATTAGCATAAGGTATAATTTTGTGGCATACAAATAATCATATAAAATAATTTCGATATTCAAGGATCACTTCAAAATATATATTTTTAGTTTTATTTTACACCTCATTACATCATAATTTTTAATTCCCACTCCCAAGACTACCAAGGTGGAGAGAGTCCCTTCTTGTATTGGGTTCTCTTCTCATTCCAGTCCTTATTATCTCATGATATTTCTATACATAGCCAATTCATTAGAGAGATATTTAGTTTCATAAAAACCGATAACATAATAATAATACATTCATATATTTGAAAAATATCATAAAACATTAATCATATATCATAATCTTTTGAAATTAAATGGGTTTCATAAGCATTCTAACAATTTACCATAGCATAACCCATGGAAAAGAAATGAGTTTCATAAACATTTCATCATAGTAAAACATATTGAAAAGGATAAGGTTTTATAAACAATTTTCATTATAATCATAAACCATCCATAGAAAATAATAAGTATGGTATCATGGAATTGTATCCCCAATAAATATAAAGTAATATAAATGCATGTTATCAATGATAACAAATTCATTTAAAAATATTAATTAGAATATTCCTCGGGGAAAATACCCTTTTAAATTTGAAATCACTTATTTAAAATTTAAAACATTCCAAATTATTATTTAAAATTATTTTATTTTAAGATAAAAATTGAATTTCTTAATAGAATTTTTGAATCATTACGTGATCATGACAATCATAAATTCTATATAGGTTTTTTATGTTAAAATAAGGATTCCTTTCACTTTTTTTTTAAAAAAAAGTAATTCAATAAAAAAATACATAGTATTTATTTTATACCATTTTATAAAATTAAAAAATGGTAAAAAAATAAATTAAGAAATAATAGGATAATAGTAAAAACATTCTTGAAAACAAATTTAGAAAACATGGATATGCAAGAAAAATGATTCCTGGCCTAATAGAGGAATAGTGCCGGTTTTCCGTAAAAAAAATATTTTAGACACATGGGAACTTAAAGGGATAATAATTACTGTAAAATAACAAATCATTGAAAATAAATAGAGTATAGTAAAATTCATTTTATTTGTGAGAGATAAGTTATAAAATTCCATCATCGGATCTTCATCATAAACAATCCTGATAAACAATGATATTATAACATAAATCCATTACTACTTTGGTAATCACCATATAAAAACCTCATAAAATATAGAATCATATAATTAATTCTAAATAAACATAATTTTTATAAAATAATTATAAAATAAATTCATTGGTACTATATACTCCACGCAAAGGAAACAAGTGGTGAGTGTAGCATAAGTATCACAGAAATACAAGTGAGATGGGAAATCCTTACCTTAAGTTACACTTTTTCAAAATAATTATAAAATTGTGTATAATAAAATTAAATTTATTATTATTTTGTAATATTATTATTTATATGCATACACTATGATACATTATCCACTTATATTATTTCAACTCCCATTTATTAATAATTCTTTACTAAAATCTTCATTTAGAGGTGTTAATTGTTCTTTTTTTCCTTATAGTTTTGGTTCGGCTATTAGGATGCTTTTAATTATTTAATGGTTACATAAAAATAATAATTGTATCAATTATATAAATAAAATACGTAGTAATTATATATATATATAGCGTCATCCATGAAATATAGAGATATAAAAAAGAGTTACATAATTTATGGAGATAGTATGTTATATAAATGCCCAAATGTTGTTTTTTTTCAAGGGTCGAATGAAAGAAAGGTAAATAATAATTAACTTTAATATGATCATTTTTATGTCATATATATCTTATATATTCATCAAATATGTCCCTGTTACTAACTATTTATAGAGTAAATGGAAGTCGAATCACATTGATTCACAAATGTGGTAGTCCTCACCAACGCACGAGTGACGTTGTCATTTTCCAATTGATGGGAACAATGAGGATTACAGTAATTACATAACAATAATAATAATTAAGTATATTTAATATAAAAAATTATTTATTTTATAATATATTACATGGATTCAAAGGAGGTATAATAACAAATAAAGTGAAAGAGTTCGGGGAAGACAGTTACCACTTCTTCAATGGGCCCCCTTTAGATTCCTTGATAAGGAAACATTGAATGGTATTTTGAAAATTCCATATCCTCTAAATAGTGAATAAATAATCCGATAAGATAAGATGGAATATTTTTTTAGATAGACACCTCAAAGGTTCTGAGGATTAGATGGGGAGAGGCACCTTTTCTAAGTGAGGGGAGGGGAACTCTTGGAAATATATAAAGTATTAAATTAATATAAATAAATATTCAATGAAAAATGGATATAAATCAATATAATTAGAATATATAATTAGTTTTAGCCTATGTAATTTCATATAATAAAATTTTTACATATTTAGGTTTTTTACCCTTATCTCTTACTTTTAACCTCATGTTAACTCATTTGACAATTACAATAATATTAATGTATTTTACGTTTTAGGGGTCAAGAAAGATACTATAAATGGAAATTTGGCCAACAAATAGACTGTGGTTGATATCATAATTCATATTCTTTAATTTTTTCTAAGATAATAAATTTTATGATTGTTAAATAATTTAATAAAATATTATTCACTATAAAATATCATTAATGACATTTTTGGAAATACTTGAAATATTATTATATAATATGTGTCTTAATCATGTAAAAGGGTTCCAAATTGACAAGTATTTGAGGTTGACTAAGATATGTTTTTTAATATAATTGTAAAATAATATTTTTACTTGTTTTTATTTCAATTTAAACATTATACTTTAGTTTAACACCTTTTTTAACAAATTATAACTTTAATTGCGGTAATGTATTTTTTAAAATTAAAAGTTTATAATTTTACTAATAATGTAAAAATTGGATAATAAATGGACATGGTATTAATTTTTAGACCATTTTTCATACTAATTAACTTTTTCAATATTTATATTACTTTAAAACAATTTAATAAAATATATATAACATTAAAAATTATTTGTGTAATTTTAAAAAATGTTAAAATAATTTTACATTGAAAAAAAATTTGAAAGTAATATAAGTAAAATATAAACCATTAATATATCAATAGTATATTAATTTTATCTTTAAATTCATTCAACACTTTAAATTACTCAAAAAAAATTACTTTTACTGTTTTTAAAATCATTTACTTGATTTTTTTAAAACGTGCATAGGCATTGTGTTGATATTACATAGGCATTTAAGGTAATTATTTCATCATGAAAAAATTATAAATAAATTACTATTATTGTAATATAATTTAAATTTAAAATAAATATTTAAAACTTAAAATAAGTTGATTTTATCACTATCAAAAAATATTATATATATTAAAATAAAGGGAGTGACATTTTTAACATTATCATTTACATAAATATTATAAAGGTCCAAATCAGAGATAAGTAAAAAAGTAAATATTTTAAAATTTTAGATAAGTATAGAATAAATATACTCATCTAATTAATTAAATTCAATCATTTGAAATAATTTTAATTTTTTTCACATTATTTTTACCCCTTGTGAAACCATTTACCATTATGGTGGTTATAAAAATTTAATATGGTTACTATTAATAATGACAAAAAATAAGAGTTATTTATTTACTAAATTTTAACCTCATTGTTCACAATTTGAAAAATATTTATCAAGATTCAATTATTAGATGTCGAAAAAATTAGTTTAAGTAAAAAATGAAAAACTACTTTTCTAAAAAAATGCCTTTAATTATAAAAAATGTATTCCAAATTCAACCATCAAATTGACTTCATTGAAAATAATTTGAATTATAATAATATAATAATACTAATTTTACTATAACAAATTTAAATAAATTTGAAATTTTAAAATGAATGAAATAAAAATATAGTTTTTAATAAAAAATATGTATTTTTCACTATTAACATGAAAATTAACCAGTTCATAAAAACTAAAAAAATAACCCTGTGATAATTTTTATATTACTATCGAAAAATTGTATAATTTTAATTAAATAAAATGTAAAAATTTTCTATAATTTATGTATAATCTATTCTCATAAAAAATAAATAAAACAAATTATAACAAAACATATTTTGAATAGTATGATAAATTTACAGAAAAAAAATTGTGTCCTTATTTCCTAATAATTTATGATTAATTTTTTTATTAAAAATTTTATATATATATCATAAGTTATTTACGTCTACTCATACCAACCAATTAAATGATTATGTTACGTCAGAGATTAAAATATTTTTTAATTCATTAATGATCATTATTTTTTATTGTATATGTTGTCAAACACAATGTTCTTTTAAAATATCATGGTGTTAAATCTCCTCCATTATAAATTATTCCTCTCAATTTGAACACGTGGTTGGAAATCCGGGGTTTGATATCTTAAAATTACTTTTTTCAAAACCCACATCATAAAAAAGTAAAATAACACTTTCACATGAAAATGGTAAAGGTAAATATTAATGACATCTCGAATAAAATTCAAATAGGTCCCAAAATAATAGAACATTACTATTAAGTGAAAATATAAGCATAGATGAAAAAATGATTTCCATATAGTGATGGAAAGTGATATAGAACATTGATAATAAGAAAGTGAATAATAATGAGAATGGTAATGACACAGAAACCATAAATCAATGATTCTTGAAAAAGAATGTTGCATCATTATAAATATATGTAATAGGATAAAAATTTGTTTCTAGATAATTTTACAAGATTTGATGAATTAATTTACCATCCACATAAAAAAAATAAGAAAATATACTTACTTAACAATTATAATTTCATCTTTTAATCAATTTCCTCTATAATCCCATATTTTTCTCTAGATGGTGACTATTCAAGATGAATATTTCATGAATAAAAAAACTAAAATAAAATTATAATTGATTTAAAAATACAAAAAACAATAACAATTTCATACTCATATATTTATTAAAACTAAAATTATTAGCACAATGTAATATAAAACCCAAAATAGACAAGCCATCATATGAATAAATAATATATTTTACTTTAAAATTTCCTCAATAAAAAAAGGTTTAACTTAGATTATTTGAAATGTAAATAACCCTACATCTCAATTAATCTCAATAACCTCATCATTATATATTTTTATGATCATATATGTGATCTTATACATTTCAGTTTACATCCCAAAAATTTAGTTTTATTCTAGAGAAATAATATTTCATATTAAATAAAAAGTTTGAAATAAATTTTACATATAACTCAACCAAATGAAGAATCTCCAAAAATAAATTTAATCACCCTCATAAATAAATATATAATGATATAACATAGAAAAAATTAGAAAAACACTTTAATATGACTATAATTAACATGAAATAGTAAACAATATATTTAAAATGAATATCTATAAATATATCTCCATGTTAATAAAACACTTTTAAATAATCATGACTATATATTCCACTATCTAATACAACATAATTAACATAACCTCAAATAATATACTAACTGAAATGGTTATTTAAACCTAAATATTATATTCGTTTTCAAACCTAGTAAATGCTTCAAATGACCTCAAAATACCATCATCTAAAACCTCAAAGGGGTTATCATTTTCTTTTGAACATATGATATACCATAAAACTATAAACTCATTACATTTTTATAACTCTTAATTTAACCCCACATTAAAATATATATTCTTCCCAAAAAACATGGTCCATGTTACTCAAAAAAAATCATGGAATACTTAATATATTATATAAACCCAAAAATAGAAAATATATTATAATGGATATCTTAAATCTATATTTCATCCAATCACTAACCAATTTGAAGGTCACCAACACTATCCCATTTAATTCACTAACTTCAATCATTTATTTATCCTAATGAAATATTATTAGTGTACCACTAAATCAATTTTCATGGTTTTTAATACCTTTTATCATTTTTTTCAAATCATTAAAAAAATTACTATGAAAATTCCATATATGTTTCATGAATCATATATATATAATATCATTGATATAAATATTCTACCATATAATAATTGAAACAAAATAAATAAAAACTCCAATAATTTGACTTCAAAAATTAGCATATCATAGGTCCTTCTTTGTTCAATGAGTTACCCCTCAGATCAATGCATTGTCTCAGATAATTCCCATTTTCGTCTTACATAATACATTGAACGATAAATGGAACCTTAGGATAAAATTTATTTCCCTCCATTAAAATTTTATCTTTTCATTAAATATGATTATATCTAATCCAAAATATTCTACACATATAACATCTTCTCATTCATCTAAGACATCACCATGAGAGATTTTTCCCGTAAACAAGACAGGTAGAATGTAGAAAGTTTTTCCCTATGTGTTCTTCTAGAAACTCCATTTTTCTCTTCTAAGGTTTCTTAAGAAAGTCTCCCAGGTGGATATTTTTAATTATATGTAAATATATTTTCATTCATATACTCATAATATTTCTCCTTAAAACTCTAATTTCATTTGTTTTATAATGAGGATAATCATTCCATTGTCCATCACATACTACATTAACACAAATCCTCATATTTCCTTCATAGTGGCTCATAAGTAAAATTTGTGTTTACCCAAGAATATCCCCAAATAATTTCAAACTAGATGTGAAGTAAGTGAACACTCACCAAGCACAATAATAGGGGTTTATATATAATTTAAAAAACTATGTTTGGGATTAAAGTTCCTATATGAATCTATGCTAGAACATTTTCAATTTATTGTTTATATAAAGGAATGTATTTCTATTAAAACCACATAATCTATATCTTATTGTAAATTTAGTATTTATTTCATACACTTAGGTTTATTACTATGGTTTTAACTAATTTTCTGTAATCCTAATCTCAAATTATTTATTATAACATTCCCTAATAAATACTATATCATCCTATAGAGTTCATATATAAATATCACATCTTTTTAAGTCAATACAGAATACATAACATTTATATCCACACTATAATCATATAAGTTTGGATTTTTAATAAAAATTGAAACATAAATAACATATTAATTAGATATCTAAATCATTTATCACGATGTCTTTCCTAACTTTAACCCTTATTTGACATGTCATACATTAAAACCATTCCTCATAAACTGGGGAAACAAACATGAGATTTGGTGAGCTCAAATGCATGATAGGGGTAAAAAATGAGATATCAATGATCATTTAATTATAACATAGACATAAGAGTAAGTGAATATGATTTTACCATTTTAAAACCATACCCAATATATAATAGACTATAATCATGAGTCATTGAATATATCTTGGTGGTTAATAAGACATGAATCATAAATGAATAAGAGAACATGATCAATAAGAGCATAACAATGACATAAAAATTAACTTGTTTAGAAAATGATAAGAATATATCTTCAAGAAAAATAAAACATAAAAAATAAATAAAATTCACTTTAAAAATTCACAGTATAATAGTAAAAAAATTCTAGAATACAAATTTATAAAACATTAACATGGAAGAAAAATGATTTCTGACTGAAGAGACAAATAAGGTCAATTTTTCTTAAATATATTATTTTAGTGTCTAGAATAATTAAATTGGGTTATATGAAATGGAAAACATTTAATTTCATGAAATTACTATATAAGATAAAATTTAAATGGATTCTTGAGAGATTGTTCATCCAATTTCATCATCATAATCTTAATCATAAACAATCTTATTAGATAATGAGATTGAAATTGAAATCCAATATTGTGTTTGTAATATTCATTTAAAAAGAAAGGGAATGATATAAACTTGTATGGATTTTTAAATCATGATAATTTTCATGATGTAATAATAAAAAACATACATTGGTATTATATACACCACACAAATGAAATAAGTGGTGAATATGGCATAAGTCTCAGACAAAAAAAAAGTGAGATGAGAAACTCTTACCTTATATTTAACTTTATTCTAATGTGCTCTAAAATCATGTATAATGAATTTAAATTTATTAAAATTATTTAACAGAATAATTTAATTACTTTTAATTTAACATATTACCCATTTGTTCTAATTTTACTTTCAGTTATAAATAATTCCTTATCGAAGTCGTTGTTTCCATGTGTTGACAATTTCATTTTTCATATGATTTTTTTAGTTCAATAGTTTAATCTTCATATTTTAATCATGGTTCCACAATCTCCCAAATTCTAATAATTATATAAATATCATATATAATCACTGTATATATATTTATATTCATTCATAAAATAAAGAGATAGAAAAATTAATTACACCATTCATGGTGACGGTAGGCCATATATATTCATGAATGTTGTTTTCATTTTTCAACAGATGGAATGAAAGAAAATAAAATAATATTTATTATTTAATATATTTTTTTATATCATATATATCCTATATATTCATTATATTTATCCTTACTAACACCCATGTAAATAAAACAAATCACACCGCTTTTTGGAGGTATTAGTCCACAGGTACACACGAGAGATGTTATCATTTTCCAATGATTGGGAAGAATTTGGATCATAATAATTACATTATCATCGTAATTTATTATGTTTTAAATAATTATTTAATTATTTTATAAAGGATATTGTGGATTTATATAATATATAATAATAAATAAATTAAAAGATAAATGGTAAAATGATTGCCTCTTCTTCGGTAGTCCACCTTTATAATCATTCTTAACAACTATGTGAATTGAATTTTAAGATGACTGGAACCTTGAAATCATTACTATATAATTTAGAAAATTATTTTTTTGATATCATGCTAGAAACATTTATTAAAATTTGGAAGAATTATATGAGTATAAGTTTCCATTTAATGGTGAAGGGAGAGGCACTCTTTGAATTTGTTAAGGTATTAAATTCATATAATTATAACATATGATGAGAATGAACTGAATTTATCTCATACCATTAAATTTATATACTTTTTTTATTTTTTTACCCTTATATAATAGTTTTAATCCCTCTTAACCATTTTTAAAATTACCTTTATTTTGATTTTTTTCTATTTAAGGGTCAATTAATTTTCTATAAAATAATTGTTTTCCCATAAATGGAATCTGGCTGATATTTTAAATGATATCAAATTCACTTGGATAAGGACAATATTTTTATATTTTTTCAATCATTTAATAAAATTTTTATTTATTATAAAATATCATTAATGTCATTTTTTGGAAATACATTTAATATTATAATATAATATGTGACTAATTTATGTAAAATGGTTCCCAATGGAAATAAATTCAAATAAAATAATTATGTGGTCTTATTATAATCACCCACAGAATTTTTACATTTATATAATTCATTTAAAACCTTATCTTTTTATTTTAACCCCTTGGTTAACCAATTTTAACCTTAACTGTGGTAATAACCTTTTTAGTATTAAATGGTTGCAATTTTACATATAAGGTTAATATTGGAAAATATATTTCCAAGGGAGTATATTTTAGACCATTTAAAATCCTAATTTTCCACTTTCAATATTCTTATGAATTTTATATAATTTATTTTATCAAAAGGGAATTCCCCTCTATGGCCTTTTCGAACCATCCACACATGGAAACCCCCTCCCCCACGAAGAGGTCACTCCTTAAAGTTAGCACCCCAGCCAGGGAAAGAATCGTTGCTAGCCAGGATTATAGAACATATTGGAGGATGATAGTCTGGCAATGATGGTCCATCATGTTATCTGTTAGCGATTGGGTTGTGCCTCATTTTACATGCCTAGATGAGACGGGGTGACCTGGAATGGCGGGTGGATCCCTAGGGACATTTAAACTCACTCAAACTATGTTACATTTTGAGTTTCTCAAATTATTTACATTATTTTTTTACTACTTGCAGAAGCATTGGGTCAGTGTTTCATAATCATTTAAGGTATTTCGTTCCTCCTTGAAGAATAAAAAATAATTTACCAGGATAACAAAAATACATTAATATTTTAAAAAAATGTTCATAAATTTTTTTTCTCCCTCATAATTATTACTGATACTAAAAGAAAGAGAGTTATATAATACCTATGTGTCATTTAATTTCTCTTAAAAATTCTTGCATTTTAAATATTCCCCTTTCTCCCTTAAAATGACTGTTATCAGAATTCAATAAAAATTGATGTCCTTGATCCACTCAAGAAATATTATAAAGGTCAAAATCAAAATATAATGGAAAATGAAGGTCATATTTAATATTTTTGGATGATTAAGGTTGAAATTGAATTGTAAAATAAAATAAATTCAATTTTCTAACAAATTTTAATCCTTATTACAATATGTTTAAACATAATTAACCCATTTTACCAATATTTTGGGAATAAAAAAATACAAGGACTACAATTCATAATGACCAAAAAAAGGCCTATTTCCCAAATTTGGAAACCCTAGTTCCAAATATGGAATCAATTTTTCAGTAGTAAATTTATACAAGTGTTAAAAACATTTTTAATATTGAAACACTAATCATAAACAAAAATGGTTTTCTATAAAATTTCATTTTATGATTAAAAATAATTTATAAAAAATTCAACTTAAAAAATGGATTCCAATTAACATAATTTTATTATTCATAATATAAGAGAATTAATTTTATTTTATATCCAATTAAAGAAAGATAACTATTAAAATTCTCAAAACTTAAAAAAATTGCATCTTTCATTATTCATTGGAAAATCAATTTTTAAAAAAATCTCAAATTTTCCCCATGCATTAATTTTTATATGGTTATTATAAAAAAATTATTATTACCAAATAAAATTTCTAAGTGTTTTAGAATTTAATTTTAATACTTAGTGACAAAAATAAATAAAACCAATTTTTGATTTATACAAATTATAAAGAATAAAATGACATTACAAAAAATTACTATTCATTATAAATATATATTATTGATTTTTTATTAAGTATTATTTTTATATATATATCATTATTTTTTGATTATATTCATACCCATAAAATCAATGGTTTTGTTATAATGGTCAAAAAATTGTTTTCTAGTTCATTTATGCTCGTTGTTGTGTATTGTATACGCTATCAAACATAAGGTTCTTTTAAAATGAAAGGGTGTAACATGTTCACTCTGATAATTTTATATTGATGATTATAGTTTTATTTTTGGTTTTATTTATGGTTTTAACCATAATACATCGTGATATAAATTAATGTGATGGAATAAAAAATTTATTTTCCACCTAAAAAATCAAATAAAATAGGAACATGACTTTGAATCCTTATTATGATGTGTAGTCAACTATCCCATTATATAATCCATAACCTAAAATTGTATGAGTTTACTATAACACCGAATATATAAATATTTAATTTCAATGATACCATGCATTAAATAAGATTTACATTCCTCCATGTCGATAATTTAGGATGAATCACTCAATGGAATGTCACAAAAAAAGAGACGCTACAAGAAATTCCTCTTATACCAATGCCTCTATCCGAACAGTTTCTATAAACCATTGGAAAAGGATTCTTATAAAAACATTTTGTTGAAAATAGTTAGAATGTGAAGTTTTAGAGTGTATTTTCCCAATATTTATAGGAACAGTTGAGATATGCATGTGTAGATGATAGTTTCCCCAATAGTTTTTTTAAATGGTTGAGATAGTGTAATGTTTGATCATATTTACCAACAGTTTCTTAAACCATTGGTATAAAATACCACAAATGAAACTCCCAAATCCAATCGTGATCCGCCCACATTGCTCCCTAAAATAGATCTCTATTGTTACAGCATGAAAAACCTTATTCCCAGCAACTGATTCTTTGTTATTCAAATCAAATCGGTAATTTATAACTGATTTTTATGTTCTTCCTCCATTTATTCTATTTTTCATTCATATTTCTTTTATGAAAAATTTGTTTTAGGTTTTTTGTTTTGAATAAACCTAAATTGCAGGTCCCCTATTTTTTTGAACCCTTTTTCCCAACCTATGATCCATCCTTGATTCAAGTAAGTATTTGTTATTCCACAACAAATAGATGATAAAATTGTGTATCATATTTCCCCTAACATAAAACATGATTCCTTTAGCATAAAATCAATCAAATGATTATTCTTCCAGTCAGAAATTTGTATCTATGGAATGTTTTTCCCTTTAATAGAGTTCCATTGAGAATTATTCAACTGCATAGAGTACCTTTTAGGTGTTTTATTGAGACCATTTTGATTATAAGCATGGTTCATGTCTTGTAGTGATATTTTAGTGATGTCTTATTATATTGATCCAACATGTTAGTGAGTTCTTGAATGGTAGGGAGACCTGCTATGGGTATCCATTTCATAATTTAATTTTTGAGGCAAAGGGAGGGGGTTTTGTTGTGGGAGGGTGGGGGATGTGCGGTGGGGTATGTGGGGGGGGTTGAAGGGGTGGTTGTCATGGGTGGGGGCTTCAAGGGGTGAGGGGGTTGTCCTGGGTGGGGGTGTGGTGGAAGGAGGAGGTGGGGGAGGAGGCTGTAGGGTGGTAGGGGTTGTAGGGGGCTGTAGGGTGGGAGGGGTTATGCAATCGGAGGGGTGGTTATTCGATAGGGGGGATTCATAGTCAAAGGGTGGGGGTTGTGCAGTAGTATGGTGTATGTGGGGGGGGTTGTTTAGTGGGATGGGTTTGTAGGGGGAGGGAAGTGGGTGTGGTGTTGTAGGGGTGGATTTGGTGGGTGGGGCTGGAAGGGGTGTGGGGTGTTCAATGTGGAGGGGGCTGTAGGGGGAGGTGGGGGACTATAGGGGGGTGTAGGGGGGTGTTGGTTGTAGGGGGGTTGTGTGGTTATAGTGGTTGGCTATGGGGGGATTTAGGGGGTGTAGTGGTAGTGGGGGGTGATGTAGATGGGGGCTATGCAGGGTGGGGATGGAAGGGGTGAGGGGGCTATGGGGGTTGGGGGAGGGGACTGTAGGGGGAGGTGGTGAGGAGGGGGTTGGATATAGGGGGTTAAGTCGTGGGTGCGGTTGTGGGGGGTATGCAGGGGAGGGGTGGCTATTGGGTGTTGGGGGCTGTGCAGTGGGAGGTGGGGGATGTAGGGGGTGTGTGTAGTGGGAGCTGTGGGGCTATACGGGGGTGTGTAGTGGGATTGGGGGGTTGTACACTCCCAACCCGCAAATATTTTAAATCCATAAAAAATACATGTTCTTTTTCATATCCCAAACATATAATAGCTCATCCTTATGTTATTTTCGCTATACATAGACCAAAACACTCTTCCAACTCAATTTCTCGATCTTCATTGTCATAAAATTTGATATGACATTGATTGTAAATGTATCATTCCAACATGCCTAGAATAACTCAACTACTCAATATAAATAATCGATCCCTTCTGTGGGAACTCCCACCATAAGATTTACCTACCTCATCACTTCCCAACCCAAGGTATCAATATCCTGGTGGTTCCACAACAACCATCATCCCATAACACCCATATTAGAAGCATTATATACCATCATCCCCACATACCATCATATTCTCATTTCATAATCACAACACACTTGATGCCCATAAAATACCACATCAAACTCAATTCTAATACACATCTTCTATCACTCTTGATGCCCATATACTAACCATACTTTCTTAATTCACCTATCATAATACACCTCATGCACCAATTTCCATAAGAAAAAACTAAAAACCATAATCACATTCTAAAAAAGTAACTCTAACTATCATGGGATCTCTGAAATGTGAGTGACCTCTCACTCTTGACGCCTGTATATACCTTGATTCATATTCTAGAGGAATAATTCATGATGCTCTCTCTCTCTTGGTTTTTGAGTGAAATAAAGCCACAAAATCAATGTATAATGATTTAATAGACTGATGACACTTAGTAAATTACTATCCTACTAAAAATTAAATTTCTTTTTTACATCATGTACGATTTATTGAATTCATTATATATCAATTCCAGCTCACCTAAAACAATGGATAGTTAAATTATCTTCAGACAGCTTGCCCACACCCTGGACACCCTGTACCCCTTGGACAGCCCTGCCACCCCCATGGACAGCCCACCCACCCCTGGAAACACCCCCCCCCCACCCCACCGACGTGGAGATCCCGCCCACCCCCTTGACAACCCTACCCCCTTGGACAACCCCACCACCCATGGACACCCCCTACCCCCTGGACACCCCCCCCCACCTTTGTGGGTAGCCTGACCACACTCATGGACACCCCTACCCCTATGGACAGCCCCACCACCCACGTGGATAGCCCGCCCACCCCCACCCCCCCTGGACAGCTCCCCTCCACTATGGACAGTACTCCCACCCTCCATGGACACCCCTACCCCTGGAAAGCCCAACAACCCACATGGACAGCTCGCCCACCCAATTGTACACCCCCTACCCCCAGGACAAACCTCCCCCCCACCCACATTAGTGGATTGTGTTCCCACCCCCTTGACACCCCATAACTTTTGGATATCCCTGCCACCCCCGTGGACAGTTCGCCCACCCCTAGAAACCTCGTACCCACTGGACAGCCTCTCCACACCCATGGACAGCCCTACAACCCTCTGTGGACACCCCCAACCCCCATGGACATCCCTCCCACCCCCTGTACACCCTGTACCCTTTGGATAGCCCTACAACCCTCGTCGACAGCCCGCTGACCCCCCTAGATTTCCCCCCCCCCCCACCCTCCACCCCCGTGGACATCAATCCCACCCCATATTCCCCGCGTAACCCCCTAAATAGCCCCCACCCACCATAGACCCCCCCCCACCCCCCGACACCCCCCTTCCCCCTTGGACAGCCCCTCCACCCCTGTGGACAGATCACCCACCCCTTTTACACCTCGTACCCCCATAGATAGCCCTGCCAGACCCATAGACATCCTGCTCACCCCCAACCCATGTGGACATCTCGCCCATCTCTCAAAACACCCCCCCCCCCCACACACACACACGCGCTGTAGATAGCCATCCCACACCCTATACCCACCTGGATATCCCCCACTCCCATTGACAGCCCTCCCACCCCCCTCGACACCCCCTACCCCTGCTGGATAGCCCCGCCAACCTCATGGATATATCACCCCCTCTGGACACATCGTACCCCCCCCACCACGACCCCCCTAGAGAGCCCACCCAAACTCCTAAACACCCCCTACCCCACTGGACAGCCCCCACCCCTAGGGACACCCCTACCCCCTAGACATCCCCCCACCCCCACTCCCATGGACAGCCTGTACCCCCCCCCCCCCCAACACCCCCTACCCCCCTAGACCGCCCTACCACCCCCGTGGATTGCTCTCCCACCCCCATGTACACCTCGTACCCCCTAGACATCCACTCCACCCCTATGGACAACCCTCCCACCCACTGGACAGCACCCCACCCCCATGGACAGCCTTCCACACCCCTTGGACACCCCTACCCCACTGGACCCCCCCCCCCCCCCCTCCATGGATACCTCGACCACCCCCTGACACCCCCTGTAGCCCCTGGACAGCCCCCACCGCTGTGGACAGCCCGCCCACCCCCCGGATAGCCCACCCACCCCCTGGACACCCTCTACCCCCTGGATAGCCCTTCCACCTCTATGGAGAGCCCTCCCATCCCCCTGTACACCCCCTCCCCATATTGACCCCCCCCCCCCTGTGGATGGCCCACCCACTCTATGTACACCCCCTACACCCATGGACAGTATCCTAATCAAAATTAATTTTTTTATTACAACTTGTATGATTTATTGAATTCAATATATATCCATTCAATCTCACGTACAACTACGGATAGTTAAATTATCCAAGAATCCCCATATTCCCTCTCATATATTTTGTTTTTTGGGTTACACATTAGATATCCTTTTCTAATTAATTCCATATTTTTTTCCAAATTAGGAAACACAACCAACTAAAGAGAGGTTATGGAAAAATATGATGGACAACAATTTCCACATGGATGAGATGGTAATTCCACCACTAGTGCATGTAGTGTGTATTTTCTTTCAAATATATATATATAAATAATATATAATGTCATGTGATTAATTTTCTTTTATAATGTTTTTGCAGGATCCACCTCTTATGCGATAGTTATTTGATGAGCATCCTAGTAGTGGTCCCAGTACTAAGGGTGTTTGTACGAGGGGCATGGTATGAGAGCTAGCTGATCTGGTCGGTGTACCCAATTTGGCATTGACCCTCCCACTGACATACCATCTCTCCCACATTCTGATCTCGGTGTGTCGTTAGGGACACATGACATATTTAGGCCTCAAATGTTTTCACCACCTTTTACATTAGAGTCTCCTCAACCATCTATACAATATATGATTATGATTCCAACTCCCCATCCAGCATTCGGCAAGCCATTTTTGACATCTTCATTTACTTCTACTTCCTCTCTCTGAGCTTTTATATTTTATATTCTTCGACTTCTGCTCCACCAGAGTCTATACCTGCGGAGCATACATTGGGACCCACTCTAGCTGCATATGGTGTTCCTTCAGTTTCCATGGATCCAGTGGCACCCATTGATCAGACTATCGCATATATATTTCTATAACTATAACAAATATTTATACCATTATTTATTTTCATTATAACATGTATTCATAAAATATTTGTTTTTAGTTCATAATAGATTCATATACTAATAGGAGGAAGGGTGGGGGCGTACATACATGCGTTGGGTGTGGAAATGCAGTACAGAGTTGATGGTGGACTACAATGAAGATAGTCATATGGTAGAAAAAATAAGGCAACAATGTCGGAGTTTTTTGGAAATGCTTTCCAAATACTCTGAAATCATTTCTATCAGCCCACTTTCATATAGATAGTTTCAAAATAAAGACCAGGATAATGCTTGGGTAAATATATGGGTAAAAAATCTATTTTATTTAATGAAATATATTATTTTTGTAATCATATGAACGAATATTTTGATGTCAGCTTCGCTTTAATTTCCCTGATGGTGAGGGTTTACAGAAAGCATGTAAATAGTATTTATGTGAGTATTAGAGAGCCTACCTACATTAGTTGTATACTGGTTGGCATGATATAGTTGGCAAAGAGTTATAGGTGGTCCCTATCATTGATTATGGTTTAATAAAATAGTATTGATTGATGATTACTTATTGGACATCTACTCAGTTTAAGGTATTAATCAAATTTGAGGTATTTAAATGAAAAATTTTATATTTTTCACTAATACTATCTTTTATATTATTGTGTTTTATTTAGGAATAATCCAAAATAAAAAAAACATTGATTAAAAAAAATTAATCCACACATTGGGGCGTACTAGAATGCAAAATCATGAGAGAAAGTAGGTAAAACATTTGTTTATATTTTTTCTTTACGCCTTTCACTTTTTATTATTTTGTCAATAATTTATTTAATTTGTAATGCAGTTATATAATTTTATTTGTGAAATTAATTATTGGTAACCTATTTATAATTATTCTTTCTAACATTCAATGTCATTGAAGTGGGAAAATTCTAATATTAAAGGACAAGTTCCTCGAGAAAAACTATTTTGCTCGAGTCGAAGGAAGAATGATGGAAGTGTGGTTAATGAACCTACTCACTTGCTGATTGTATGTTTTACTATGTTGATTTTAAATTTTAATAAATATTTTGTAACTTAATAACCTATTTATATTTTTAACAGGTTGCTTTAGAGGCCCTGGATGCCCAGGAACCTGACAATTTTGGGCTAAATGATCAATTACATCAGGTGTTGGGATATGAGCACATTGGAAGAGTATGTTGTCGACCTGGGAAGAGTATAGTCCCAATAAGATATTGGCCCTCCTCATGTATGATTTTTAGTTCGACCGAGTTCTAGTAGGTTAAGGCAAAGGAAGGACAAGTTGAGAAATAGGCCACAGAGACAGCAGAACAATCTACTAGGGAAAGCACTACATTTATGAAACTAATGGATGGTTTGTACCCAAAACATCCACCAGAGGCTAGAACATCGTGTGATGAATATATGTTGTTGATGTGTTCCATATATAGTGAACTAGTTGGGATTTATAGTGGTGGTCGAGATGATGGTGAGGAGGAGGATGGGAAGTAGGATGCCGAGGTGGAGTACGAGGGAGAAGAGCAGGGTGTTGAAGAGGGAGAAAATGATGATGGGGATGACGTTGAGGAAGGGGGTGAGGCTGATGTTGAAGGTGATGATAGTTATGGTGATTAGGGATAGATTGATCCATTACATTTTTGACTGATATTACTAACATTTGATGTTTGGTGATTTTTTGTGATTGAGTATATATGTGATTAGGTAAGTCATGTTTTCATTATTTCATTATCTATAAATAATAAAACATGACTAGATAATTTTCTGTGACTCATTAACCACTCCTCTAGAATCCTCCCCCCCCCCCACCCCCTGTACACCCACCCCCTCCACCCTATGGACACACCACACCCCCTGGACACCACCCCACCCCCTGGACACCACCCCACCCCCTTGGAAAACCCCCCAACCCCTGGACACCCCCTCCCCCAAGACACCCCCTCCCCCCGGACACCACCCCACCTCCTAGACACCCCCAGTAGAATCCATATTTTAATTGGATATTATGATGTTTACAGAAAATTTAGATATTCTATTATCTATTGTAAATTTAGAAGGTAGATTTATGGAAGTTTTATTTATGTATATTGAATGATATAAGAATTTATATATTAATTTTTAATTTCCTAAAGTATCTTTATGCCCATGGATTATATTCCTAAATATGTTTTTTGATTTTTAGCAGAATGGTATGTAAAAATGTGTTATTACTTTTAATATTAACCACAATCATCACTTTCATGTTTACAGTGATGATGAAATGAAAGATGGAAACAATATAAAAGTCTATATATGAATCATGGTTATCAATATCCTGAATAATATCTTTTTATGTGTGTAAATATAGTTACTAAATTATATTTTTATAACATCTATATGGAACTTTATAGGTTTCTAAAAATGGTAATTCGCATTATTACCCCAACCCCCACTCCCTGGACACCCTATACCCCCTTGTACAGTCCCTCACCCCCAGAACATCCCCCACGGACACCCCCCCACCACCTAGAAACCCCTACCCACTTGGACAGCACCCCGTACCCCCTTGGACAGCCCCCCAACCCCCTAGATATCCCCCCCTCCCACGCCTTGGACACCATCCCACTCCCCTAGACACCCCTTACCCCTTGAAAAAAACCCCAACCCCTTGGACACCCTCACCCCTGGACACCACCCCACCCCCTGGACACCCCCTACACCTTGGACATCCCCCCCTCCATGGACAGTCCCCACAACACACCCCCTGGACACCCCAAACACTTGGACACCTCCTACCACCATGGATATCACCCCAACCCCTTATACATCCCCCGAATCCCCCCCCCCCCCAGAAACCCTCAACCACCCCCCCCCCCCCAAACCCCCTGGATAGCCCCCCACCACCACGGACACCCCTACCCCCTTGGATAGCCTCCTAAACCCCTAGACATCTCCACCCCTGCCACCTGGACACCACCCCACCCCCTAGACACCCCCTACCCCTTATACATCCCCCACCCTCACCCCCTTGACAACCCCCCCCCCCCCGGAAATTCTATACCCCCCCTCCGAAATAGAATATTACTCTCATCTGAACCAAATATTTCCCAATGTTGTAATTTTTTGCTTTTATATAAAGTATCATTTCGTTCATGTTCATTTTCCTTAAATGGAAGTTCTTTTTCAAGAAAATATGGTGAATAAACTGAAATTAGGGTGGATTGGAGTTATGGATGTAGTTCCTCGACTACCCAGTCTCAAATGTTGAATAACGGTAGTTTTATCAATTCTTATATATAACTTCCATAAATTGTTACTCACCAATTGGGCCCAAAAAGTTGTATCAATTCTTTGTTATAGTTTACTGGCTGAACGAATTTCCAAGACTCGGAATTTCATATTGGTTGTAAGACTAATGAAAAAACATTCTTCTATTAACCGATTTCAGTATTTCGTAATATGGAAGGTGAGGGTCTAGAAAGTAACTACTAGGACTAGGAGGACTGTTCAAATAGGTTTATCTTCTAGAGAATATGGAATGGAATTTACACAATGTATGTAATGTTGGAGTTTGGTGTATGTAATATTGGATTCTGTGTACAGGTGTATTGGTTTGTGTGTCCTGGTGTATTTTATTTTCTGCAGGTGTTTTGTAGTCTGGTGTATGAAATATTGGAGGCTTCTATATATTTTATTTTGTGTGTAGGTGATTTTTGGATTCTGTGTGGTTTATTATCCTAGGTCCATTAGCTTTCTGTAGGTGTACTGGGTTCTTTATACTTTCTGGGTGTTGGGTTCAGCATGATGCAGTCATATTTGGGTGAAGGATATACCAACGGTTTATAACCTTTAATATACTGCTAAAGGAAATTCTAAAAATATAACAGTGGTTATAAACAATTAGTATAGGGGTGAATGAAATTTTAATGGTATACCAACAGGTACAAAACCATTGGTATATCAATGGACTTCTTCATTTTTCCAATGGTTTTCTGCAACCGTTGGTAAAAAACTATACCAATCATTTTTTAACCATTTGTAAAACACTGAATGCTTTATAAACTAATGGTTTTAAACCATTGGTATAGATTTTCATCAACAGTTCTTGGTAATCATTGGGAATATGTGATTTTTTACACATATACCAATGGTTATTTAGAAACTATTGGTATATATCTATGCATATGCAGGACATACCTATGGTTTTTGAAACCGTTGGTATGTTGTATACCAACAGTTTTCAATTTAATACAAATGGTTTTTAACAGTTGGTATAGTTTGACTTTCCTATAGCGAGAATATGTTTTCCACATGTAAAAAAGGGTTTAGAGAAAGTAATTTTGAATGAACATTGAATAATTTTAAATAGGGAAATAAATTTCATCCTATGGTTCCATTTATTCCAATGTATTTTGATTGAGGAATATAGAAATTATATGACCCAATTCCTAAATAAAGTTTTAACTCATAGACTATGGATGGGATAATGATATCCCAAGCATTTAAGTGAATGGATTGAAGTTTTTATGTAATTTGATTCAATATTTTTGTTTTTTATTGTTTATATAAACCATATTTTTGTAATATTAATCATAAAAATTCTAATTTTTCTTCCAAAATAGTTTTTCTCTTAGGAATTAAATACAAATTTAGTTATAAGGTATAATGTTTGGAGACATATGACTGTGGCACAGAACCCTTAATACATGAGTGATGTTGATATACTAATTATTATTTGGTATAAATATTTGATAAATTAAATTTTATATTGTTTATGACCTTGGAATGTTTTGTTTATTTGTTAAAAAATTGATTTATGTGATCTTTGTTGAAGTTTACTGCATTTTTTATTTAAGGAGTATATTAAAATGTTTATAATAATTTATGTTTTCATTGAGGGTTTATCCAATCGTATTTTCAGGTGAATTAATTACATTTTGGGTTTTCTTAAGAATAATATATTGAGTTCCAAATATTCCATTGGGTTAATATATTATTTTATGTCAAGTTAATTATGGTGTATTGGATAGTAGGATATAGATAATCGTGATGCTTAAAAAGTGATTCATTGAGAATGTGATATTTTTAAGAATATTTATGGTAAACATAAGCATTACCTTTCACTTTATAATATAAAAATAATTATTTAGATTTTTTTAAGTACACAACATTATAATATTTTGTCATGGTTTATAATTATTATTATTGATATTTTATGAGATATTTGGTTGGGCTGAGGTATAAGTAACCATTATGTTTAACATGCGATTAAACATGAAAGACTCTTTGGGAAGAATGAAATTATATTTTTGGTGATGTAATATGAAAGTAATGAGATTACTTCTGAGGTTAAAACATTCTTTATTGTCAAGGTTATTGAGATTATATGGGATGTAGGGTTATTAAGAAATGATATAAGAAGTTGATTTGTTATTATTATGGAAATTTTGGAGTTAAAATAGTTAGTTTATATATTTTTTTTAGTTATCATACCTTATGAAAACCACTAATTTTTTTTAATATTTAAAGATTTTTAGAATAGATTAATATAATTTTGGGATTATTAAGTTGATTATAGTTCTGTGGGCTAGAAAAATTAATCTTAAATGCTCATCAATTGGAGAAAATGAAATTGTGGCAGAAATTTATTAAAGTACTTAATTATACATTTCAATTAAGTATACTTCTATAAATTATTTGTCTAAATAGTAGATTAATTATATAAATCTATAAAAAATGTTTTAAAAAATTATCCTATAACATTTTTTTTGATGAATCGATGGCATTTTTCACGCATCCTTGATTTTGGGTTTTACAATCATTAGTATTTTGATGATCATTCCTATTATTTTGATCAATTTACTTTAACACTATCCATAATTATTTGGACATTAATGTTCACTGCTTGTAAATATTTTCACCTTACACTGATTTTATCCTACTTGTAAATGAAATTATGTGTTATTCTAGATGACCTTCGTATTTCTCCTTCCCACTTTGATCATGTGTTTTTATTAACCATTTTTACAATGTGGGTTTTCCACAAATAAATTTTCAAATATCAAACACTGAATTAAAAAACATAAGTTAAAATTTTGCAGATGCAATTTTTTAAAGTTTTGGATAGTGTAGCACCCTAATATTTTAAGAGAACATTATGTTCCATAGCATATACAACACACAACACTGAACTTAAATGAACCATAATCATTATTATTTAAAAATGATAGTTATAACTTATCCATTGAATTGGAGTCTATTTAAAAGAATAATAAATTTATAGAAAATATATAAATTTACAAATTAATACAAATTTGTGGATTAATTTTTAGCAAATAAGAATTCAATTTTCCATAAAGTCATATTATAGTTCAATAATATGTCTCCTCCAAAAATATTTTTTTTTCATTTTTTATGAAATATTATATTTACTTTTCATTCGATTTTGGAAAATTTATTTTATAAAATGAACCTTATTTTTTTATTTAATTCTATCAAAATTTTCTTAGGGTGAATTTTTAGGATTTTCCAAAAATATTGATTTTCTAGTGAATAGTGAAAAACACTGATTTTTATTGAAAACCTTATTTTTCCACTAAATAAAAAAGTATTTTTTTTTTCTAAAATAGTTTAATATATGAACCCGGGTTTTTAGAACCGGTCAAAATCCCGACCCTGTTTGAATTTTTGAATTGTTTCTGAGGAAACTGGGAAAATTTGGAAAGTTCTAGAAATTTCCAGACTATAGGTTGTGTACTCTAGAGTACACACCATATATGGGTTAGGAAAGTACCGACTATGTGCTCACCGAGTACATTCTCTATGATGACCGTGTAATAATTCCTACTACACGGCGTGTAGTGTTGCTCGACATGCCATGTATCCTACTTTCTGCGTACCGGCTGAGTTCTAGCCATGTGTTAACCCGTGTGGCGCATCTAAGCCATGTGGATACCTCAACATAAGTATGAGAACGGAAACGGCCACAACACGGTGTGTAGTAGTCCTTCAATACATGTCGTGTACTTTTTTTATTCGCTTAAATGAAAGGGTATTGCGTCTTATTCCAAAAAATACCTTCTTCTTCCCCGTTTTCGGCCCTTCACGATCTGGAAGGCCGAAAAACTTTATTCCCCTATATTCTTCATTCATAGTCCATTATCCAAACTATCAATGGTTGCGGGATCGCAACAGCAAGGCTAAACCCACACACCCTATTTCATTCTAGTTTATTTTCCTCATGCATCGCAGTTTCCATTCGAGTGAAATTTCCAGGATTTGATAGAAATATAGATCTACGAAGATTGGCTTTGAATTGGAGCTCCATATCAGATGTTCCTATGTCTAAGAGTCTCAGGTAGGCGGTCCATACCTTCTTTTGTGTTTTTTTACCTTTGGGTGAAACGATATAAAGCGTGTATTGAGGAATTTTTAGAGAGACATTTTTTTTACTATTGTATATAAAATTTTTTATTAGACCTATGGGATGCATTTTGGTATTTCCTTTAACTTGTTTTTCTTTGTGCGGGGTCGGGCGAGGGGTCATTTGAAGAATTTCATCCAGGAATGTAAAAATTTCACAAGTATATTTATTTGGTTAAACTACTGATCTATTTATTAAGTTATGATATGATTTGTTAGTGGCTTCCAAAACCATGGTACTAGTTTAGGACAACACATAGTTAGTGTTATTCGACTGTTTAGTCTGTTTTTCCTACATAATGTTTTTCTTTTGATTGAATATATATATATATATATATATATATATATATATATATATATATTTGTGTGATGTGTGATATTGTATATTGTGGAACATTCGGGTTGTACTGGACATGGACTGGGTATTGTTGAGTGATATTGATCAAAGGTTGGGTTTGGCTTGGGTTACATTGGGTGGCTCTGACCACGGTATTAGGCATCATGGACATCATCTTGATGAAGGGTGACTGTTAGGTTGGGCATGGCCCGGTTTACATGAATGGCGAGACCGTCAGACTTCAGTGGCATGGTTACAGGGACACGAGGTGTCAGAGGTGTTGTGACTTGGGTACTATTTTGGGGATTACCGCTCACTCGGAACATTGAGTAGTGTGAACACATAGAGACTCCATGATGAGGTGGTCATGACCACTCATGGGGGTAGAGGCCCCCGTTAGTTGTGGTTTAGGTACTATTGGTTTGGGGTGATTTCCATAGGAAGCCACGTGGGTGGTGATGATCCTTCAGGGGATAGCGTTGAGGATATCGTGTTGGAGGAATAGGATAACCATTATTTTAAGGGCAGACATCGATGTCCCTCCAGTTATATTATTTTGAGGACTGACATTGCTGTCCCTCTAGTTACTTTATTTGGGGGCAGACATTGTTGTCCCTCGGGTTACTTTTTTGGGGACAGGTATCGTTGTTCCTCTGGATTACTATTTCCTGGGTGTGCCTTCAGTATGTCGGTACATGAGACACATGGCATCAGGGGGCACATGGTGCCAGGTTAAATGACAGAAATTCCGGCATTGGCTGAAGAATGTGACACTACATGGTGGATGTTAAGCACCAGTGGGATTGTCTTTATTTGTGCATCATACTTTTTACTATTTTCTATATAACTTCATGTCTTCTTAAACACTCATATTAGGTAGGCACAGTTGATTAGTATCCTACATAGATTCGTCTCACACCCTGCATGGTCCCTTCAGGATGCATGCAAACATTATGAATTTACATTCGGGAAATATATCAGCTTTCAAAGCAGAATTCTTTTAGTTGTCTTATGGAGATGGTATAGACATTGAGGTATTGCCTAGCTAGATATTATTCTATTTTTCTTCCTTTATTGTATCAACATGATTACTTGTTATGTAGATATAGTTTTTTATCCATTTCCACCCATGATATATATATATGGATTAGTATGTCCTTCTTTGGATGCATGTTTTGTTGTTCAATAATAGTTACAAGTGATCAGTATGTTGTTCTATTTACTTTCTGTTGTTGTTGTTTATTTCTATTACTTCCACTGTTTATCGATATTGAATGTGTTTCTGCTCTGTGGGTCTTGTTCATGCCTTCTGAGACATTTATTACACTCCAACTTTATTATTATAGTCAGAATAGTAGCATTATTATCCTCTAAGAGGGTATAGCCTCCCCACTATACCTATAAAGACCCACACTACTAGTCAGAAGGCTTTGGATTTTGGGGAGGTGCACCTAAGGATGTAACACTCGACCCATTTAGCACTGTTTGGGTGGATTCTCGGGTTCGGGTCGTTACAAAGTTGTATCAGAGGAGTTCTTAATAGAAATTTAGTAATAGTGTTTCATATGCTACTTATGAGATTGAGACTTCACTTTATTCTTCTATTGGTTTTTCAATTTGGGATATGGTAGACTGGAGATAGGTTGTTACTGGAAACTGGGTTTCTAGCTTGTTATTGGGTGCTTATAGCCCCAGGTTTGAGGGATGAACCATGTTTCTATGTGTGGTTATTGCAACTTGTTTTTCTTAAATTACGGCATATATGATTTCCACCTTGGTGGATCACTTGGTGTGTGATGTTATTGATTGTTTTGTGTAACCATTGATTCAGTGCGGTAAAAGAGAATAGGACCTTGGCCTGGTATGGCAAGGTTTGTTTGTTTGGATTTTTATAGGTACATTTTTAGGGTATTTCAATTTCATAACTGAACATATGCTTTGTGAAGTGATAATACCATGTGAATAATGTCAATTTACATTGGTCCATGCCCATCTTGAGGAAATGTTGGTTGTCAGGATGGGCATGGCCCAATGTACTTTTGATACTAGGCTCTATTACGGGCGAGAAAGGAGGTCATGGGGTGAGGATGATGTAGGGAATGGTTGCAATGGGAGAGTGTAAGGGTGGTTTTTGGGTGCTTTCTTTTACTGCTTTCCTTATCTATGTAGAATATATATTATTATATATATGTGGGTTGTCTAAACATTTATGGTATTAAGCGGGTTCCTATTATATGTCTCGATGGTGCGTCAGGTGGGTGATGATACAGTGCCATAGGTGTAGGCTTAGGTTCACGATCCAGTACAGGAAGAGCAGGAGCCGCATGTAAAGACTCAGGGATAGGATCAGGTTTAGGATCCAGTACAAGTAGGACAGCAGCTGGGTTTGTTAGTGTTCGTACCATGGCTCGACAAGAAGCTTCGATCTAGCTTAGTACGTGTCATGTCGGGGATCAACAGTGGTGAACAGGGTACATATCCATCTATGGAATATCTAGCGCAGGAGTTCCAGCCATAGCACCCGCCACTTTTTCAGGGTGACTATGGTCTATTGGCAGTTGGTAACTAGATAGAGAGTATGTATATGAGCTTCAAGTAGCTCAAGACACCTCTAGGGTGGAGGGCCAAGCAGGCGACATACACTCTGAGAGGACCGGTGAAGCGTTGGTGGGATGTCAATGTTCGGGCTCGCAAGAATGAGGGACTATCATAGAAGGAATTCAAGGATGGGTTCTTTGAGAACTTTTACACAGAGACATTGATGGCCAAGAGAGATTAGGATTTTTTTCAGCCTTTAGTAGGGAGACATGTCTGTCTTGGACTATTCAACTACTTTCAATGAGATGTCTCACTTTTCACCTGGTATGGTAAGTAATGACATGGAAAGGGTGAGGTGCTTTGAGGATGGCTTACCACATGCCATTTAGATCCATGTGAATATCTTTAGGTTGCGTTCTTTCTCAGAGGCAATGAATCAGGTACTTATAGCAGAGGGAAACCAGAGGGGTGGGCCCCAGGATGGCTAGGAAACAGTTTCATGTGACACTTCAGATAGTAGGAATTGAGGACAGGATGATTTCCAATAGGGCAGTTAGGCCAAGGACTCAGCTAGACCACCTCAATGAAATTCATAGGTGGTTTTCTTTTAGTGTGGATATCCAAGACATGTTTGAACTCAGTGCGATAAGCCTCCAAAAGAGTGTCATGAATGTGGATAGGTCATGCATCTAGAGAGGTTCTGTAGGTAGCCTTCTCAGGAAGAGAACAGACAGGGACCAGGACAGATGGTGGCATTTGGAGTTGGTTCACATTTGTAACTGGGAGAGGGTAGCCAAGATTCATCTGCATGAAGAGGACATGTCAGAGACAGTGGGATCTAGTTGAGGGGTCAGTGGCCGGTGTCTAGAGAAGCACCGCATGGAGGTCAAGCATCAGGCAGTCGTACTTCAGGTCAGGTGCATACTGTGGAGCTGATAGATGCTGAGCAGGCTAGTGAGGATTTGACGGTTAGAGGTACACAAAAAGTGTGATCGTGATTTCCAGGTTTTCGATTAGGAATCAAATTTAATGGAATGTCTGTTTTGAGTGCACATGATGCATAAGATCTATGTGGACTGACTAGATGTTGTTCAGTGGGATTGGCACCATATCGAATGTGTGATATATTATATATATGTATGAGACTCGTAGCATCAGAGGCATCGAGGATGTGAGTTACTTGTAGTGTCATGGGCATTAGGGCATCGAGGATGCGGGATACATGTGGTTCCTTGGGAATCGGAGAATTGAGGATTCCAGTTACTTTAGGTGTATGGCATCAGTTTTTATTTTGACTTTCCATGGTATGAAGGACCTCGTAGAGGTAGGAACCAATACGGTGTGGGATATGATGTCTTCCAGGAACTACACGGGAGCACCAATGAGTCGCAGGGGTGATGATGTGTCACGAAAGGACCATGCATCTGGAAAATAGGTTAGTGATCCTTTGCTTGTTTTGATTTTTGTTTGGTTGAGACCGAACTAGAAAATTCCAAAGGTACGGAGCCCCTTGAGAAATTTAGCTAGAAAATTTGAGACCGGGGAGTCTGGGTTACCTAAATCGGGGTGGAATTTTCGATTTCATCTCTAGGTTTCATTTGATAGCTTAAGGACAAGCTATGTTAAGGTGGAGAGATTGTTAGAACCCAGGTTTTTGGAACTGGTCACAATCCCGACCCTATTTTAATTTTTGACTTGTTTCTAAGGAAATTGGAAAAATCTGGGCGGGTTTAGAAATTTCAAGACTACACGCCTTGTACACTAGAGTACACACTGTGTATGCTTCAGGCACGTACCGGTCCTGTGCTTTCCGAGTACATGTCATGTGATTACCGTGTAAGAATTCCTACTACACGGAATGTAATGTTGGTTGACACGTCGTGTTTCCTACTTTCTATTTTCCAGTGGAGTTTGAGTCGTGTTTCAACCCATGTAATGCGTCTAACTCGTGTGGCTACCTATACTTAAGTTAGAGTACATAAAAGGAAACTATATGGTTTGTAGTCTTTAAATACATGTTCTGTAATTTTTTTATTTGCTTAAATGAATGGGTTTCAAGTCTTGTTTCAGAAAATAACATCTTCTTCCCCGTTTTCGAACCTTGATTCTTCGGAAGGCCGAATGCATTTCTTCTCCTAGATTCTTCATCTGTTGTCCATTCATTAATCCGTCAGTGGCTATGGGATAGCAATAGTGAGGCTAAACCCATGCACCCAGTTTCATTATTGTTTCTTTGTGTCATGCATCGTAGTTTCCATTCAAGTAGAATTGCTAGGATTTGATAGAAATGTAGATCTAGGAAGATCAACTTTAATTGGAGCTCGATATTAGAATTGCCTATGTTTATGAGTCTCATGTGGGTGGTGGATACATTATTTTGTTTTTTCGCAGACCTTTGGGTGGTGCAGATTAAAGCGTGTATTCAGGTATTTTGAGAGAGACCATGTTTTATCTACTATTGTATATTCAATTTCTTATTAGACCAATGAGATTCCTTTGGGTATTTCCTTTTCCCGGTTCTCCTTGAGCAGGGCTGGCCGAGGGGTCGTCGCTCATTTGGTGAATTAAGGCTGGGGGTGTCAAAATGGAACAAGTTGATTTATTTTTTTAAACTTCTAAGTTATTGATTAAGTCATGATATGATTGGTTAGAGGCTTCTAAAACCTTGGTACTGGTTTGGGACAACACATAGTTAGTGAAATTAGACTATTTGGTTTTTATTTACTGCTTAATGTTTTTCATTAGGTTGTATATATATATATCTATCTGTGTGATGTGTGATATTGAATATGGTGGAACCTTCAGGCTGTGCTAGTAATGGCCTAGGTATTATTGAGTGACTCTGATCACATGTTGGGTTTTGGTCAAGGTTACATTGCGTGGTTCTGACCATAGGATTGGGCATCATGGATTTCAGCTTGAGGCAGGGTGACTGTCATGTTGGGCATGCCTGGTTTTCATGGATGGTGAGACTGTCGGACATGAGCGGCATGGTCTCAGTGACATGACGTGTCAGAGGTGTTGTTTCTTGGGTACTATTTTGGTGATTATTGCTCACCCAGAACATTGAGTAGTATGCATACAAAGATACTTTGGGATGAGGTGTTTTTGACTACTCGTGTGGTTAGTGGCACCCGTTAGTTGCAGTTTAGGTACTATTGGTTTGGGGGTGTTAGCCATAGAAATCCACGTGGGAGGTCAGGAACCTTCAGGGGATAGCATTGAGGCTACGGGGTTGGGAGTAGAGGCTCACCATTATTATGAGGGTAGGAATAATTTTCCCTATGGTTACTTTATTTTGAGGGTAGACAACGATATCCCTTCAGTTACTTTATTTGAGGGCAGACATCATTGTCCCTCCGGTTACTTATTTGAGGACAGTTATTATTGTTCATCTAGATTATTATTTTCATGGTGTGCCTTCGGGATGTCTGTACTTGAGACACGTGGTGTCATGGGGTACATGTTGTTGGGTTACATGACAGAGATTCCGGCATTGGCCGATGCATGTGACACTCCATGGTGGTTTTTGAGCACCAGTGGGTTTGTGTTTATTTGTGCATCATATTGTTTACTATTTTCTTATAACTGTATTGTAGATACCCAAAGCACAACGTACATAGAAATTACAATACTTTTTCAGAATACATAATACATGACAAAAAAAGAATCCCAAAGACCGTATTAGTTTAGTGACTTTGGAAACTCGGAACATAATCTTCTAACCATGGTGAAAAATCTTCAACATCTCCCATTAAGATATTCCCATTTGGTTTTCTTACCTAAAACATTTCTTTATATCCTAGGGAAAAGAAAACATAAAAAGGGGTGAGTTCAAATGCTTAGTAAGGGTAAACATTGATAACATAAAACAATCCCTAAACATTTGAACGTAAGAACATGAACATAAAACATCAAAATCAAGAGTAATGACATAAATCATGGCAGTGTAGAAGGAATAGATCAAAAAAGAACATTAATCATGATAAAATAGCATGGGTAATAAAACATATAATTGTGGAAAACCATTATTCACATGATTTGATTTCCATATTAGCCAAGTCATTACTTCCAAGACCATTGTAGTGGACAATGTCCCTAACTAAATCGTGTTCACTCCTCGTTCCACTCCTATATCACTGAACAGGATTAACTTGTCGTTCTAGCCATGTCTATCTCATGAGATATAAATCTTTACCCAATGCATTAGAGGGAGATATAGGTCCCACCCATCTCATAACGAATTCTTTCTTACGTTTGACACAACATAAACACAAATCATTCATCATAACCCAAAGAATAAAATTGGTTTCATAAACATCATCCCATCATAAATTAATCCATATAAAACAAATTGATATCATTTCATCATAAGAAAATTGAAAACATGTAAATAAAAGATACATTTTACTTGATACATAAATATATTAAATAATGTTACCTTATATGGAAAATAGTCTTGACAAAATATTTGAAATAAATTCTTGCGGAAAATGTCCCTTCTTCTTCAAAATCATTCTCTTTTCTCAAAATTACATGCAATTTTTAAAGAAAATGGGTTTTTTAAAATAATAATGAAATCTTGTAGAGTAATATTCACGAAAAAAAGGCGTTATGGATCTATAAAAATTCCTTCATGTCGTATAAATTATAAAAACATTTTCCTCATACTTTTAATAGAAAAGTCAAAAAGTACCAAGTATGGTAAACAAAAGAAATATTCCTTTCATAACAAAAATTAAAAGTCAAAGAGGGATAAACATGACTTTAAACATACATGGAAGAATATTAAAAACTTTATGAAAGATTTTTATATGGACATGGATGAAAAATATAACCCCAGTAAATACTTACGTATAAGCGATCTCGTTTAAAAATGAGATTGAAAAATTAACCCTTACCTTAGGTCCAATTTCTTTCGTATGTATCTGAAACCCCTGTATAGTGGTTTCAAAAATATTATTAACTTTTAATAGAACCATAATAATATTTATTATTTCATATATGATTCACTTATGACTTTATATTACCTTTTCTTTTGTCAATTCCATGTTAAAGCAGTATTTTGGGTAAAATCGTTTCATTTATCGTACATTTTTGGACTTTTTTTTCTTGATATTATTAATTATATCCTGATTTACTTAATTCCAGATTGTAAAAAATTATATATATATATATATATATAATATTTATTCATAATATAAATATATATGGTAGATCAATAAATGTAACGAAATACACCGTTCATGGAGACGGTAGGTCGTACCTACGCATGAACGTTGTATTCGTTTCCTTGTTGAATTGAATGGAATTAAGTAAATGAAACATATATGTACATAAATAAGTATCATTATTATGTCATATCTTTCATGATTATTTATAATATATACTTTATAATCATTCTTTAATGGTTAACATGCAGAATGAATGTCATCGCGTTGTGGAGACAGTAATTCATATATACACATGAGCGATGATATCGTTCGCATAATTGTTGAATGGAATTGGAATGGAATATATAATATCTCATAATCATTATGATGTTATAATAACCATATATATTTATTATTTACACCATTAAACCAATCCATGTATGGTGGTGGTGGAAAAATAGATTAAACCACGACGTGGAGACGGTATTTCGTACGTACGTACGCGCGGTGATTTCATTTTTTTGTAGGATGGATAGAATGTAAAATAGGGTTGTTTTATATTTATAATAACATATCCTTATATGAGTGATACTTATGTTATTAATTTATAAGGAATCAAAAAAAATAAGAGGAAGTAGAAGAATAAAGAAACTTGAAATAATCGGTAGAATAGATTTCCTCTTCCTCGACGTGCCTCTTTTAATCTTCCTCTTAGGGCACTAGAGTTGGTATTTTGAGAAGACCAGAACCACTATGATATAACTAGAGATGTTGAGAATACAAATGGGTAGGGTTTGACCGAAATTGAAAGATCAAAAATTGTGTGTGGAGGAGAGGGAGGGGGTGTCATTTTGTAAAGGAGGAGAGGGGCACCTTTGGAAACATAAGAAATATTAATTTATATTAAATTCCAAACCCACATAAAAACCACCAAAAATGACTCAATTTGAATATGAGATGATATAGGGTTATAATCTCTTCAACCAATAAAAATTATACATCTTGGGAATTTATTTTAAACCTTATCAAATTAATTTATACTTCTTTAATCTATTTAAATTCTTTGTGGTAATAATATTCTAGAATTTAATTTGTTATATATAATGATTTCTGTGTTGTCAATTGTCCATAATTGGATACATTATGACATTTTAGACCATATAAATTTAAATTTATAATTTTTAAATTTTTTTTGATTTTTAAACAATTTTATAATATGTTATTTTTATAAAATAACAATAGTGTCAATTTTGACACTATTCATTTATTTGAATATAAATAAAATCTACACAGAGAATATATTCGAACAAAAATATTTAATAGATTCATAATATGTAGTATTCATCTATAAAATTCTAGGATCACATTAAATAGTTCATATAATATTTAGTTTAATATTGTTAAAACCATTTATTTTATATTTCAATCAATAAAATAATTTCCACATCACTATTGTTCTATCATTAATGATGTGTATTTAATCCTTAAAAGTTATATATAAATTAACATGATGTAGATAATTTAATTATCCTTTTTGGATACAATTCATTTTCGATTTTTTATAAATTTTATCACTAAACTAAAATTATTACACTTATAAGATATAATAGAGTGACATGTTGTCACTTTCTTTGGTTTTAATTATAATTATATCATTTCCATGGTCAATAGTCCATGAAACGAATCTATTCTGACTCTTAGGGGATATGGGTATACTTTTATTCATCCAATATAATTTGGTCAGGTGTTAGGGTAATTTTATAATCTTATTTTTAACCTTAATTACCCAATTTACCTTTAGTTGTAGTAAATATAAATTATCGTAGTTACTATTCATAATGTCAAAAAAAATAAAAGTAACCTTTTAACATAATTTTGACCAACTTAATACAAATATCAAATCCATTTTTCAATATAAAAAGAACTTAAGTTTCAGTAATTAATTTAAAATTATTCTTGTTGTTAAGAAAAAGGGTTTTAAAAGTTGAAACATTGTCAAAGATTGAAATGTTTTTACCTATGAATTCAATATAAAATTAATAGTAATGACATGCATTATATTAATTGGTAAAAATATATTCTATTTATACTTTAAAACAATTAAATATTATAATTTATCCAAATAAATTATCTCGATGAAAAAAGTTGTTATTAATTAAAAGTTAGCGTATTTTTACTATTCATCAAAATAAGAAACTTATCAGAAAAATATCAAAAATTTATCCAAAGTATATTTTTATATCATAATTCAAAATAATAATTTTATATTTTCGAATTAAACTTATGAACATGTAAAAAACTAGATTTAATGTGGGTGCTCCATCAAAAGGCGGCAAAACTGCATTTTTTGAAAAATACTCATTTTACCCAAAAAAATTATTTTGTTCTCATAAAATGTTCTATAAAATGTTTAAGATGAATTATAATGTCATAAAATTAAAAATGTAGTTACTAATATTCATAACGTCTAGTTAATAATATTATTATCACAATATATCATTGTTTACTGAAACCCAGTATTGCGTACTACACATGCTATCGAGGAAGGTTGTGATTGCGTATAATGCAAGCCAAGTCAGGGCTGCGTGTAGTGCAAGCTCCCTTTGGTGTTGCATATAACATAATCAAAACTTATTTCCTTTATATATTAAACAAAATATATACCTAATGTTTTCTATAATAATTTCCTCAAAACGAACTTGAAATTGTGTGTAACATGAGCCAAGAATAGTGTTGCATATACTGCATGCTAATACGGTGTTGCGTATAGTACAAGATAATCTTCATGTAGTGTACAATAGAATACATCAATGAAATTAAAAATAATATATCTCATAAAATCTCGGGGTGTTACATTATTCCCCCCTTAAAATAAATCTCTCCCTTGAAATTCATCGGGGTTATAAATCGTTTACTACTTGAATGTTCCATTCATAGAAACCTACATTTTAAAAAATGAATACTAAAACTTAATTTTAATCAGTAAAGTATGAAACATAATCGTTAACCAATTTAACTCATCACTAAGTTTCCACATAGGAGAACATAGGTGAAAATATGGATATGGAAGAGAAATATAACCATCAACTTCTGATGAAGAGTGGTTTAGGACATGGATATGAAAAATCCAACAATCACAATGCCATATATTTATGATGATCTAAGGTACCATCTGATTCAGCAAATATGAGGGTATTAGGACAATTTTTTTTGTTTTTAGGATCATTTCCCTAATGTTGAAGAATTAAAAGAAATACTTACTTGATTTTGGTACAATCACACTGTTGTTTGTGCCTTAAACAATTTCCACTTCTTCTCTTAAAGAAATAAAGTTGAATCTGTCTTTCGTGAAGTGTTAGCAGATCATGCGATATAATGATAGGTCATTCCATCTATCTCAAACATAAGGTTAGAAAAAGTTATATACATAAGTCCATCTTATGGTGATATTAACCGTATATGATTCCAAAAATGGGCTTATAATTAAACAATAATACTTCTTAATAAAATAAAACTAATTTCTACTAACCATGGACTACCTATAGGCCAGTGGTAGGTGATAAAGGCTCGTCGCACATCGGTTGTGGGTTCTATTCCTGCATCTTTGTCGGACACGATGGGTTTTCACCCATCTTATGGGTTGTCATTTCTCTAAAACTATACTATTACAACATTCCAGAATTAATATCAAAAATTTCTAGACTTAAACAATGATATCTGATGTCCAACTTAATTCCTTCCAACCTTTAGGCTAATCGAAAATACTTCTATCCAATATCGTAGTATATAGAAAATGACTACTAGAAAGGTCATCTACCAATCATGTTAATACCATCATTTATCCCCTATATATCATAAGATATATCTTGTTGGTCACATTCCAAACATTTGAATTCCTTAATCATGTATTCCCTTGAAAAATGAATACCCATTGAACCTTAGTATAAACATGAATGTTGTCAAATGTTATCTCTTTGCACATACCAAAATCCCAAAATTTCTATATACTCAAACCATGATATCACTTTGTCCTTATATCAGTCATGAGGTCTTAATAATATCAAAAATATTATTTTCTCCTTATCCATTCATTATGCGCATATCATCTTCTTTCAAAAAATATCTGAATAACTTTTCATGGTTACCGGTACAATTCAACATATACTGTCAAATACTTTAGTAAAAACAATAGTGTAACAATCCTTTGATGTTTCTTTATTCCATATAACCATTAACATAACTCTTGGTAAACATACAATCATTCCACTACATTCTTAAACCATTGATTGAGCTTCATCATTTTGTTCCTCAACACTTCTTTCATCTCATATATCATTTGTAGTTTCTTCATCATCATCAACATAAATACTACTCATACGGCCATGTTGATTCCCATAAAGAGATTTTCCCTTAGGGAATTGGTTTGCATAATTCCCATACATTCCACATTTAAAACATTTAGTCATTGTTGATATCATAACAATACCATTATCCTTTTCCATGGTGTTAACTAATCCCTTTCCTTTGCAGTTACTAGATTTCTGTCCTTCTTTTCCACACCCAAATCATCTTCCAGTTCCATTGAAACATTCTCTATGATGCCTCTTACCATATAATTTACATGAGGAAAATTGAACTTTCTTTCCGCTACGATCATCATGAAACTCTATCTTTCTCTTATTAGCTGAATTAGGAAACTTACCAATGTTGGTATTATTGATCATATTATGAGATTGCTGATTAGGCATAATAATGATGTTTCACCTTCCAATCCATTTTCATTTGGATTATCAGGAAGAATGTCATTCCATTGTTCATCATATTCTCCATTAACATGAATATTCCCCATTACAGCCATTTTCTAAAACCTAAAAAGAATACTGTGAGAGGCAAAATTCATGCTAGGAAAACAACATAATAAAGGGGAGTACTTTCAATCTCTATCATCTTAGGTTTAATCCTACATTATTCATGATTTTTATCTTAATTCTATGACTGAAACCTATACTTATACATACCCTTAGGGACAACCATAGACATACCTTGGAAATATCTCTAGGGATCTCACTTAAAGTTTTCACATCCAAGTTTCCAAACGTTTACTAAACCTTTGTCCTGATACCAACTATAGAGACCCGTATCTTGACGTTCGTAGACATTACAATAATTTTTCTGAATACTTAATACATGAAAAAAAATATACCCAAAGACCGTATTGGTTTAATGACTTTGTAAACTTGGAACATAATATTTTAATCATGGTGAAAGATCTTTAACATCTCCCAAAAAGATCTTCCTCTTTGGTTTTCTTACCTAAAACATTTCTTTATATCCTGGGGAAAAGAAATAATAAATATGACTGAGCTCAAATGCTCATTAAGGGTAAACATGGATAACATAAAACAATCCCAAAACATTTGAACGTAAGAACATGAACATAAAACATCAAAATCATGAGTAATGACATAAAACTTGGCAGTGAATAAGGCATAGATCAAAAAAGAACATTAATCATGATAAAATAGAATAGGGAATAAAACATATAATTGTGGAAAACCATTAATCAAATGATATTATTTCCATAGTATCCAAGTCATTGCTGCCAAGACCATCATAGTGGACAAATTCTTTTACTGAATCAAGTTCACTCCTCGTTCCAGTTCTGTATCACTGAACCAGATTAACTTTTCATTTCATCCATGCTAATATAATGAGATATAAATCTTTACTCAATGAATTGGAGGGTGATATATGTCCCACCCATCTCACAATTAAATCATTCTTATGTGTGCCACAACATAAACACAAATCATTCATCATATCCCAAAAAATAAAATGGGTTTCATAAACATCATACCATCATAACATAATCCATATAATACAAATGGATATAATTTCATCATAAGAAAAGTGAAACCATGTAAATCATAGAGAAAATATACATGAAACATAAACATATTAAATAATTTCACCTTAGATGGAAAATAGTTTTGACAAAACATTTGAAATGAATTCTTGAGGAAAATATCCCTTCTGCTTCAAATTCATTCTTTTCCTCAAAAATACATGCAACTTTAAAAGAAAAGGATTTTTTTGAAAATAATCATTAAATCTTATAGATTAAGATTCATGAAGAAAATGCGTTATGAAACTGTAAAAACTCATTCATGCCGTATAAATTAAAAAAACATTCTCCCAGTACTTTTAATAGAAAAGTCAAAAAGTACCACGTATGGTAAAAAAAGAAATATTCCTTTCATAACACAAAGTAAAAGTCAAAGAGGGGTAAAAATGACATTAAACATACATAGAAGAATATTAAACACTATATGAAAGACCTTTTTATGGACATTGATTAAAAATATAACCCCAATAAATACTTTCGTACAAGCAATCTCAAATAAAAATAAGATTGAAAAATTATCCCTTACCTTAGGTCCAATTTCTCTTACACGTGTCTGAAACTCCTGTATAGTGGTTTTAAAAATATTATTAACTTGTAACAGAACCATAATAAAATTTATGATATCTTATATGATTGACTTATGACTTTATATTACCTGTTCTCTTGTCAATTCCATGTTAAAACAGCTTTTTGGGTAAAATCGTTTCATTTATCGTACGTGTTTGGACTTGTTGTTCTTGATATTATTACATGTATCTGGATTTAATTAATTACAGAATTTAAAACATGATTTATATATAACATATATATTAAGAATATAAATATATATGGTAGATCAATAAATGGAATTAAATACACCGTTCATCGAGATGGTAGGCCGTACATACGCATGAATGTTGTATTCGTTTCCTTATTGAATTGAATGGAATTAAGTAAATGAAACATATATGTACATAAATACAGTGTAATTATTATTTCATATCATTCATGATTATTTATTATATATTGTTTTTAATCATTCTTGAATGGTTGACATAGATAATGAATCTCATCACGTCGTGGAGACGGTAATCCGTACATACGCACGAGCGATGATATTGTTCCCAGAATTTTTGAATGGAATTGGAGGGGATGATATAATTATTTCAGAATAAGTATGATGTTATAATAACCATATATAGTTATTATTTACACCAGTATACCCTTCCAAGTAAGGTGTTGGTGGAAAAACAGATTACACCACGGCGTGGAGATGGTATTCCGTACATACGCACGAGCGGTGATTTCATTTTCTGTAGAATGGATAGAAAGTGAAATAGGTTTGTTTAATATTTATAATAATGTATCTTTATATTAGTGCTACTTATTTTGTTATGTTATAATGAAACAAATAAATAATAGTAAGTATATGAAGAAATAAACTTGGAAGAATCGGTAGAATAGAACACCTCTTCCTTGACGTACCTCTTTTAAACATCCTCTTAGGGCAATAGAGTTTGTCTTTTGAGAAGACCAGAACCTCTATAATATAACTAGAGATGTTGAGAAGAGAAATGGGGAGGGGTTTTCTGAGCTTGAAGGGTCAATATTGTGTGTGGAGGAGAGGGAGGAGGTTCTCTTTTATAAGGGAGGACAGGGGCACCATTGGAAACATAAGAAATATTAATTTATAATAAATTTTAACCCCACATAAAAACCCCAAAAAATGATGAAATTCAAAGATGAGATGAGATAGTGTTGTAATCTCCACATCCAATAAAATTTATAAAGGTTTTGAATTTATTTTAAAACTTATCAAATTGATTTTTTTGTTTAATCTAATTAATTTTATTTGTGGTAATAATATTCTAAATTTGAAATTGTTATAAATAATGACTTATGTGTTGTGAATTGTCCATAATTTGATACTTTATGACATTTTAGACCATATAAATTTAAATTTATAATTATGAAAAAAAATTAAATAATTTTATAATATGTTATTTTTATAAAATAACAATAGTGTCAATTTTGACACAGTTCATTTCTTTGAATTTAAATAAAATCTACACATAAGATATATTCAAACCAAAATATTTAATAGATTCATAATATGTCATTTTAATCCATTGAATTCGTGGGTCACATTAAATAGTTCATATAATATATTTTTTAATATTTTTAAAACCATTTATTTGATATTTCAATCAATAAAATAATTTCATCATCACTATTGTGTCATCATTAATGATAATTATTTAATCCTTAAAAGTTATAAATAAATTCACATGATGTAGATAATTTTATTTTCTTTCTGGATACTATTCATGGTCTATGTTTTATGAATTTTATCACAAAATTAAAATTATTACACTTATATGATATAAGAGATTGACATGTTGTCACTTTCATTGGTTTTAATTATAATTATATCATTTTCATGGTCAATATTTCATGAAGTGAATCTATTATGACCCTTCTATGATATGGGTCGACTTTTATTCATCCAATACAATTTTTTTAGTTGTAATGGTGTTTTTATAATCTTATTTTTACCCTTAATTTCCCGATTTACATTTAACTGTAGTAAATAAAAATTACCATAGTTACTATTCATAATGTCAAAAAAAATAAATGTAACCTATTAACATAATTTGGACCCAATGAATCCAAATATGGAATCCATTTTTCAATATTCAAAAAACAGAATTTTCAGTAATTAATTTAAAATTAATCCCATTAACAAAATGAGTTTTAAAAGTTACAACATTGTCATAGATTGAAATGTCATTACCTATTAATCCAATATAAAATTAATGGTAATTTAATGAATTATATTATATGGTAAAAATATATTCTATTTATACTTTAAAACCATTAAATATTGTAATTTTACCATATAAATTATCTCGATGAAAAAAGTTGTTTTTAATTAAACTTTAGCATATTTTTACTATCCATCAAAATAAGAAACTTATCGGAAAAATATCAGAAATTTATCCAAACTATATTTTTATATCCTGATTCCAAATAATAATTTTATATTGTCAAATTTAACTTATAAACATGTAAAAAACTATATTTAAAGTGGGTACTTCATTAAACGGTGGCAAAACTGCATTTTTTGAAAAATACTCATTTTACCCGAAGAAAATATTTTGTTCTCATACAATGTTCTATAAAATGTCTAAGATGAATTATAATTTCATAAAATTAAAAATTTAGTTACAACTATTCATAAAGTCTAGTTCATAATAATATTATAACAATATATCATCGTTTAGTGAAACCCGGTATTGTGTACTACACATGCTATCGAGGAAGGTCATGATTGCGTGTGATGCAAGCCAAGTTAGGGATGCATGTAATAAAATCTCCCTTTGGGTTTGCATAAAATATAATCAAAACTTATTTTATTTATAAATTATACAAAAATATATACTTAAGGTTGCGTAGAATAATTTCCACAAAACGAACATGAAACTGTGTGTAACACAAACCAAGAATAGTGTTGTGTATACTGCAAGCTAATACGGTGTTGCATATAGTAAAAGCTAATCTTGGTGTAGTGTAAAATAGAAGGCATCAAATAAATTAAAAATAATATATCTCATAAAATCTCGGGGTGTTACATGCATTCCTGCTTAAACACTCATTTTAGGTACGCACTGTTGGGCGGTATCCTATAGAGATTCATCTCACACCCTGCTTGGGCCCTTCAAGAAGTGTATAGAATTTATGAATTTAAATGTAAGAAAGATATCAGATCCGGGAGATGCACTGTTTTAGATATCGCATAGTGATGGTATGGACCTTGAGGTATTTCCTTGCTAGAGATTATTCTATTTTTTTTCTTTCATGTATCAACATGTTTACTTATTATATTGTTATAATTGGTTATCTGTGGGTGGAATTTATATATATATGGATTTGTATGACCTACATTGGATGCATGTTTTATTATTCATTATTAGTTACAAGTGATCACCATGTCATTCTATTTACTTTTCACTGTTGTTGATTATATTTAATACTTTTATTGTTTATTGATATTGAATGTGTTTCCGCTCTACGGGTCTGGTTCGAGTATGCTGAGTCATTTATTCTGTTGCATCATTATTATTATACTCGAACTAGTACCATTATTATCCTTCGAGAGGGTATAGCTTATCCACTATACCTATAAAGACCCTCGTTTCTAGTCAGTTACCTTTGGCGTTCGTGGAGGTACGCATAAGGAAGTAACACCAGACCTGTTTAGCATTTTTCAGGTGGTTGTTCAGGTATGGGTCATTACATTTAAAATTGAAATTATTTATAATATTTTATTAATAATAAAATTAATTTCATTGAAATCAGTTTTATGGATGAATTTGTTTTAAAATCATTTTTATACACAAAAGAATGCATTTTTTGTCTAAATAAGGTTTTATATTGTCTTTTGTGTTCTTACAATAAATTAATTTCATTCACTTATATAAATTTAATCTTGAAAAATGGATTTCATATTATCGTGGTTTCAAAAGTTATTAAATAATTCAATTTTATTTTTTTCATAATTAATAGTAATAATATTATATTAATATTACAAAGGTAATGGTAAACTAGGTTAATTATGATTAAAACTAATGTGATCCTAGTACTCATTAATTAAAAAAATTTCCCTTATTTCATTGGATGGTAATATATCATAAATATTCATAAAATTATAAAATATGACATTTTTTTATTTAAATTTTACTTTTACATTTATAATATTTTTGTTAAACAAAATTTCAAAAATTTCACTTTCTTAATTTTGGTATCATTAATATTTTGTGATTGGGATAAAAACAAATTTTTTTAATTTATAAATTTTTATTTGTAATATGAATTAATTTATTTTATATTGGTAATTTATTTAAAAAAAATTAGTTATTAAATAATTACTTTAAATGCATACACAACGCCGATAGAGTGTGTGTACATGCAGAAGAATTATCAGAGTAAATTATTTTTAAAACATTAAAAGAAATAATTTTTTCAATAATGATGTTATAAAAAGTCTTTCATGGTAAAAAAATTGTTTATTTAATGGTAATATAAGAAATATACTAATTATATACCTTTCTTCAAGTATTTAAATTCATATTAAATGTATAGTGTCAAAAATGAAATTAATGAGATTTCATAATAAATAATTTATATTAAATTATTTAAAAAAATAAATAACAATAAAGAAGCCTATTAGGATGAAAATGGTGTAACATTTCTTCCATTTTCCATTTATAAGATAATTTTTTATTATAACTTAAATTATATCTCTCTAATATTTAAAAAATTGTTACAATAATATTTATACGTTATTATATATTTATATGAAGTCATGGTTGTTTGGAATCATTATACTTAATAAATATATTAATTATAGTTTATTATATTGGGTAATTTTTTATGTGTTCTTTAGTTCCCTTATAAAAGGACACTTGTTATCTCTTTTATGTACAACATTTTGAGAAATATAGCTCTACCAAAATACAAAAAAATATTCTATAAAAATACTTATACAAGAATTATTGGTTTTTTTATTCTTAAAATATAATTCCAAGTTTCCTTAATAAGGGATCTAAATGAGGCCTATCGAAGAAGAGTTAATTGTCTCACCCGACCACTATCAACTTATTTCTTCTTCAACCTCCTCTAAATTACTGGTATTAATAATAAAATATTAAATTAATTATCCTAAATATAATTAATTTTAATTAGGATTCTTTAACAACCAATATCCACCCTCTATTCCATAAACTGGGTAGTAAAAGTATCGCTCGTGCATATGTGTTGACAACCACCTCCATGTAGCGATCCAATTCATTTAACATCATCATATTTATGGAATTGTTATTATAATGGGTTTAATGTTTTTACATAATATTTATGATATAATTATTCTTCTTATTAGATTTTAATTAAATATGTAAATTCTTATATTCCTATCCATTGAAAAATTATAATGTCACCCCTGCGAATGTGTGGACTACTACCCTACAAAGGGTTGTGATAATTTTTCACTTACACATTAAAATAATGATAACAAGGATAAATTTAATGACTATATAAGATATATATGATATAATAATAATCCGATATAGTTGAATTATTATTTAGTATTTCTTATTTCCATCTTTTAAATAGTTAAAACACTGTTCAGGTGTTTTTTGCGGTCCAAAGTCTCCATAAATGGTGTAATTTATTTTTTAATCCCTACATTGTGTGGATGAATCTTAATATATAGGTATATAATGAAAATATATTATATTTTTATCATTATTAATACTATGAATATGACATAACCATGATCAAAGTACAAAAACAATACTTTTCGAACCAAAACATGCATGAGAAAGAAACAGTTATCATTTAGAATTATTATTTTAATAAAACAAAAATTAATAATTGCATGATAAGATAATATATGTAAATAGTATATTTTATTATATATATTATTAATCCTCTGGAATAAATTTATAAGAAATATATTTTTATTATTCAAAAGTTTGTAATTTGTATTACGATAGATGATATTTGAGGTATGGGATTTTTGTCTCTTTCCTATTTTAATATATATTGTTTAATATTGAATTTCCAATGAGGAAATTATATGATAATTTTCAAATGAGTTAATTTAATTTTTATTCTTATTTATTTATGTATATATATATATTACATTTTTTCTATTCAATTTCCTATATTTAAGTAATTAATAGACCGAAATAACATTTTTATGAAAAACCAACATTATTTTTCTCTTCATTCAAAATGAATTTTCTTACATGAACATGTTTTCAAATAAAATATTTAAGAATTTTTTTAATATTATTCTTTTATTTTTTTAATATAATTTTTATCTATGTTTTAATTTTTTAAAAAACCGTTTAAAATAAATCTTATTGTCGTTTTCAGAATGGAGTAATTTTTATATTTTACCAAAAAATGTGCAAGTAATATTTATTTTTCCATACATGATATGATAGGGGATTTCCCATTATCATGAAAACTAAATTATTTAAATATTCCATTACAATAATCCATGTTTATTTTCAATGAAAATGTTATTCCTTATTATTTTAATAATATTTTTATTTCAAATAAGTTATTTAAAAATTAAAGGTTTAGTTTCCTAAATAAACATTCCATTGATATTTTAAACTAATTTTTATCTATGATAACATATTTGGATGTAATATTATGATTTACTGGGTATATGATCCAATGATACAATCCTTATTATATATCTAGATGGTTTATAATTATGGTAATGATATTTTTATGAAACTTGAATATTTCCCATGGGTTTTTCTTTAATGAATTTATTAAATTTGTGTGAAACATGTTCTCTTTGCACAGGTTATGATATGATGGTTTGATAAATACATTATGATCTTGTAGAAGACATATTTACGGTCTTCATTATGTGTTGAGTGGGACCATTATTATATTTACACTAATGAATTGGTTAATTTATTATATTACATGATATAATTATAAAATTATGTTGATGTGCTTGGTTCACTGTAGGAAATAGGTTGAATTTCATGATCCACTCTAGGAAACTAGTGATGATGATGTGTCTGTTATGATATTGAAAATATGTTTTAGTGCATAATACATAATGATTTTATGGTCTTATAATTTAACATTCACAGACAAAATAGTTTACATACAGATGATGGTGCCAAAAATTTATGATATATTTTTTTAATTATGATATCAACTCATGGTTAATGAATGATCAGTGAATATTTTTTACTCTTATGATTCTCGTCTTATAAATTGTAAATATTTATCATGATTCATGACTATTTCGATTGATAAATTTGATATGAATGTTTTAATTTATTATCATAATATCATACCCTTATGATTATCTCATTCTTTCATATGTTTATTGATTTAAATCTTCATTCTTTACCCTCACCGAGCATCTGAGCTCACCCTTTCTTATTTTTCCCTTAATAGAGCTTTAAAGAATGTTTTTAAGTAGGGTATGTAAATTAGGGAACAATTATAGAATAAATTGATGATATATGACTATGAATTTCCCTGAATAATATTTTTATGAATCTAGTTTTCAAGGAAACAAAACATTTATTGTCTTGGAATGGATTATAAAGTTATATATTATATATTTATCCAAAATTATGTAAAAAATATTTATAAATTTTTTGGAGTAATATAGTTCAAGTCTAAATTCATTTTTTATCATGATTTCTGTTATTACATGGTTTTATATATGGTTTTTATGTGATTTATATTTCAATTAGCTGTTTTTTTATGGTATCAATTCGGGAATTCATGTGGATTTGGTGCTGGTGCATGTAAGAAGTGTACACCATCCACTTTGATCATCGTTTAGAGTTTTCATGTCATTTTTTTAGTTTGTTATTGATTATTCTTTTATTTTATCTTGTTTTTATATTTTTGGATTGTTAATTTACTTGATTTCCAGTTTAAGTTAGTTTCATAGGGGCCCAGGAGATGACACTATAATGGTTGGATTAATGTGTGGGTACTTGGTTAAGGTTGGTTTCTCTAAGAATACTTTCTTAACTCAAGAGACTTGAATTGTTTTTTCATTATAAATTTAATATTTAAATTTTTTAACAGTTTTTCAATATGCATTTATTTATTATTTCCAAAATTTCATTGATTCTCTCATGTTCTTAAATTGGGGTGAAAGTTTATTTGTGTATGTATGTGCAAACCTTATTTTTATATAAATAACGCATATTTCGTGTTTTTTAAAATGGATTAAAGTATATTTTCAACATAATTAAATTATAAAATTGGTGTTTTATATATTAGATATTAAATAATTATTTGAAATCATGTTTTTGGAGAGAGGTTTTAAAGATAAGGGTATTATTGGTTTTATAAATCATTCTTATGCTTCATAGATTATTTGGAATGATTAATTAATGTTTGGTAATATTTTGATTTGAATATTGTTAGGTAAATTTATAAAATAAATTGTTTTATCATAGTATTATAAATCATCTTTTAATGTTTTTGTTTTCAAATAAGTGAAAGAATAATATTTTATTATTTATAAAACTCTTTTATTAAAAAAAGGGTGTTTATAAGATGAAAAAATAATATATGAATTTTTATTCAATGATTCCTTGGTAATAAATTATGGAACCTATTTATGTTTATGAAAGGTTTTTGGTTACGTGTGGGAGACCTTGGGAGTGTTTGGTAACATGGTATGGGGCTACCATATATATTTTATTTCATCTAGGGGTTGTGTCCCTGATAGACTGTGATACTAAAGAAGATTGATTATGGGACCATGTTGGACCTAAGGATCTCCCAGAACTTGTAGGATCATATATATCGACCTGTGATCCTTGATATATTCCTAATTACCATAGAACCGTAGTTTATAGCTCCATGTTTCATATGTTTTATTTTCTTGAGATGCTCCATTTCTTATTACCAACTTCTTTTTTGAGAAATTTCAATATGGATTGTTCCATGCTTCCATTATTTATGCCTTATTACTACATTATTAATTTTATATTCCTTTATTTGAGATATTTTATTATAATCTGCACTTATTAAATTCAATTATGGTGTTTAAGGGGTTTTATTTCTACCTAAACCGAATTTCGTGTTGTGATTTACTCCTAAATATGTATATTAGAATGATATTTTATTTATTTTTATTATGTTCTAGTTTATAATAATTTTTCATTTCAATTTTTATTTAAATTTTTGTTTTAATCTTTCTAATTTTTTATTTATGTTCTTTAAAAAACGGACTTAAAAGTAGATTGTTTTTCATTATGTTAAAATGAGCGTGTTATAAATATTATTTTTGAAGTTATTCATTTTATTATTAATATCAAAATTTCTCAATGAGTTTAGAAGATTGAATATGTTCAAATGGGTAGTTTATTTACGTTTGATAAAATGAATGTAAATATTGATCTCATGTGATTCATTATATATAAAATTAATAACATATATTTATATTTTTATTCCAAAACTATCTGGAATAGGATTTACCATTAAGAACTATCTGTGGGGCATGGAGAGGTCACATACATGGAAATTTTCTGATGCCTCTATATTAAATTTCTTGTTCAGGCTATTCTACAATTTGGATGTTTGGGATTAGTTTTCAGTTTGAGTGATGGTGGTGCTAAAAAAATGATCATTTTTATTGACATTTGAAGATGGGTGATCATTGTCATTATTTATTTTAGTACTTTCAACACCTTATATATAATTCTAATTTAATTGTATCATTATATTCTCACATGGACATATTTTATTCTATATTAAAATAGTTGCCAATAATATTGAGGTGCTAAATCAATGTTGGTTGTGTCTTGTTTTATTCTTGAAGGTCATATTTTATATGCATTCTACGCTTGGTTAAATTTTTAATTAATACTATTTGTTCTATCTATATCATCATCTGATGTAAATATTAGTCATGCTACAATCTAAGTAATATATTCCATGTAACTCCTATTTCATATGGTGAATTGATCAAATTGTATATATTTGATTCATATGGACTAGTTTTCAAACAATAGGAATCAATAACATTGTGTGGTTCATGTTATAGGCTGACTTGAGTAACCAATTTGATGGAATACCTAGTTGGTTGTAGAAGTGGTTTATTTTCAAAAAAAAGATAAAATTTGTGACGTTCATAACATAGATTTTACATATTAGATATATATAACAATAACTCTTGGAAAAATCCTTACTAAATTTTGATATATTTATTGATACTTTTATGAATTTGATGAATTATAAAGTTAAAACTTTTAATACAATAATGAATACATTAAGTAATGGGGATCATTAGAAATCAACATAAATAGAAAAGTAGATCATTTCAGAATAGAATTTCCTTAATTATCAAGTAACAATCTCTTTATACATCACAATGAATTTGTTCTCTGAATTTGTTTTTTTTCATATAGAATTCATTCTTTCTTGAAGATATTATAGCTTTAAATTATCAAAATCATAATATTTTTTTTATTTTAGCTTCATTTTTTGACATCATTCCATATTTCTAATTAATTTTTTATTGTTCCAAATTTTATGAATTCCTTAACATGTAATTCGTCCACCACTCTCTTTGCATTCTTCCAATCAAAAGACTCATTGTTGAATTCTCATTGTAAAAGTGTGTGTTCATTTTACTCCGTGAATATCTACTAGATATATATATAATATACTATTATTTTTTTGTATTAAAAACAAGGAAGTAATATTATAATTACTTTTTTACCCTTTTACTATTAAATATAGGATAGTGGGAATTAATTTTCTTAAAAATTCATTATCACTTATTGTATTCCATTCTTCCCACATTCAATTTCTCACCATCATTTATATCAAATATTCATTAATCAAATTTTTTATCTTACAAAACTAATTACATTTCATATACTTACCTATAAAAATAAGACTATGATTTATTTGTGCAAAATATATATTTTATTTAAAATTGGGTTTTTTAATGTTTTTCAGTCCATACCCTCTTGAATGATTCCTACCATTAATAACATGATTCATTAGATTTCATTGAAAAATAATAAAACTTATTTATAAAAATATTCATCATGTATTCACTTACTTTTGAATACAATTAATTTATATTAGATAATATTTCTCAAATATAAATTTATATTTTACATACTATAACATTTTTTTAATTATATTAGAAAAGAGTACCTTATATTTTGTTAATATATTTACTACCATCGTTCATTTATAGAATTATTTTATTTCAAGGAATTGAAATATTAATACCAAATATAGATACACCATATAACATAGATATATAAAAATTGATACCATATATTTAAAATGAAGGATCATATATTTTTTCAACAATTGAAAATTCAGGCCATAAAAATTTAAAATTCCATAATAATTTATTGATGTATCCGATATTAAATTTAATAATAGAAACCACAAAAATATCATTATTTATGGAAAATAAATTCCAACAATATTGTAATCAAGATATATTGTGATAAACTAACATTCATAATGCCACATTTCACATCCAATTATCAGAAGATTTTTCCAAATTAGGGTATAAGTTAGGTGTAATAAAATAATAATTAACTCCAATTTAAAACTACCATAAATATTATTCATAATAAAAATTATATATTAATCCAATATTTTACTTAAAAATGGTTAATTGTATTTTTTTATTTCAGAAATATAGAAGGAAATCATCATTATGAATTGATGAATTTACATAGTTCACATACAATGTTCAAACATATCCAATTCATGTAGAAAATAGCTAATTGCCTGTAAATGTCACTAATATGATTTTAAAAATCACTAATGGCGCCCTAGTGAGGATATTTTGTAATGTTCCCTTGTCACCTCATATTATTTCCCTTTACAATTATGTGTCTCATTACTAGTTCTCAATTTTGGCTCACAAACAAAATTATTAGGATAACAACATTGACATGGTCAAAGAAAAATAAATATTAAATAACGAAAGTGAAAAACTAAATTATCACCATATTTAATATTGATATATTTATCATTTATTAAAGAAACTCTAACTTTTTGGTTACACTCCCTTTGTGTACATATAGCTGTTTACTTTAAACTGTAATCTCAATCTCATATAAATTAAAAATTAAGCATTATAGAATTAATAAAAAATTAAAAGGTATTTCAATATTCAACAACTAATTAACCCATTAATACATCCAAAAAAATTACAGATTCCAAATCATATGTATACATACTCTCAATAACAATATTATAATTACTATGATCTGAGATATTTAGTTTAATGATCAATAATCATTCCAAAAAAATAACTTATCTCTATTTTTTTGATAATGACATTTTTTACATATCAATGGTTGTATCATAACACATAATTAATTCATATGATCATTATATATATACTATATATATACTATATATATACTATATATATATCTCATAATATAATATTTCTATGGAAACATCATAGAAAAAATAATCTCACATTATATTTATGAAATATTGGGAAGTTATGATGAGTAAGAATCATTTTTCACAAAAGGAAATGATTTCATAAAATTTAGGTATATTTTTAATTTTTTATAATATGTAATTATTAGTTTGGTTGAACTCATATTTCCTCTCAAATCATATTATCATCATGTGATGTATTGCTTCTCAATTTTTTCACCTTGTATTTATGTGTACTATGAAAAAATCAATATATTATTTTATACGAAGATTAATTTATCCTTATATTAAACATATGATTATTTATTTTTTAGAATCCTTTTTATACAATGTAAAATTATTTGTTCAATATAACTTCTTTTCTTTTTCTAAACTACACAAAAACATTTTGATCTTCACAATCCATCTAGTAGATTGATGTATATCACCATATAGAATTATAATTTATATAATAAATATAATATATAAAATAATTTTTTTCCAATTTCATTTCAAAAATACTAAGAAATTGAAAAAAAAATTAATCAATAAAAATTTTCCAAAAAAACTTTTAACAACCTTATTACAAAAAAAATTAAATTAAAACTCAGGTTGAACAGCATCCCAAAATCATTTTTCACATTAATCTAAAATAATCATCATATTTTATTGAGTTGAATTTCACTAATATTTAAGATCAATAAGATTTTATGTTTTTTTCATTGTCACAAGTACATGAATTAATATATTTATTCATATTAATTTTTTTTCTCTTCTAGACTATTTAGATTCCAATCATGTCACGGTCCATTGTTCTTCCTCTTATCACATAAAAGAGTTCAACTTTGATTGAATTTATTTTTTTATTTTCATTATTATTATATTGATTTAATTATCTTATTACTCTATTCACATTACTTTTCAAAATAACTTTATTCCTCAAGATATTAATGATAAGTATATCATTAAAATTCATTAGACATTGATGTAAATTTTTTTGATGTTTAACAAAACTTATTTCATAATCTAGTGAGGTCGACTAAACAAATAAGATATTCATATTAATGATGTGATTCATCAACAATATGGCATGTACTATACTAAGGGTATGTAACATTATTTTAAAAAATAATAATAATTTTACATATAATATATTCATAGTATCACATATTTCATTTGCAATTTTTTATCAATGATTGTTCATTGGGTCTTGAATTATAGAGTTATGTTAAAGAAAATAATAACATTTCCATTCATGTATATTAAACCCCATTGGTCAATGGTTTTATTTTTTATCAATGATATTTTCATTAATATTTATATATAATTTTATTGAGATCAATATATAAATCTAAGTGATTAAATTTAAAGAAAAATCTAATTTAGAACTATTGTCTCAATCCATGGGAATATGGTTAGTGTAAAAATGTATTTAATTTCTTTTAAAGTGATATATAAAAAGTAAGAGTATATTTTTTCTTTCATTATAGTAAAGTATATTTCATATGCTATTAAAGGGGAATAGATATGTTATAACATTGTGTCATAATAAATGTTTTTTGTATATAACTTTATATATGGATAATATATTCTAGGAATATTTGTAATGTCCCGATATTCCATGTATTTTTTTTATTATATGTGATTATTTTGAGACCATGCATTTAGGCAGAACTTGATTCTGAGGATTAGTGATCCCAAAACAAGTGTGGACTTTTTTATGTCTATAAAAAATGGCCCATGTGAGTGGTTTTGGAAACATCTTAATGGGTTCCCGTATTAAAAATATGAGGGTTCTATTGCGTCTGGAATGATGTCTTTACCTGAAGAAGGACCAAAACATGACTGGCATAGGTTGAGGGAAAAAGAAAAAATTTAGAATTTTTTTGAAATGTTAATAATAAAATTATTAAAAAAATAAATGTAAACTTTTGATTTATTTTATTTCGAATATCAAATTTTTTTGAAGCGTAATGACGCTGAAACCTGATCATAAAAAATTGGTGTTTCATAAATGAAACAGTGTAATGGCACTGCAACGCAGCATAACAGAAATGCTAAAATGTTTTTACCTCATTTTATAGGTTAATCGAATAGGGCGTCATTGGTACAGTAGAGCATTTATCTGAACTTAGGAATTTTGAAATGGGAAGCAACAATTGACAGATCGCTGGCATGATGAATTATTTTATTCTTTCCTTCGCATGTTCTTCAATCCTTCAAGGTATCTCCAACATCAATGGTGGGATGCGGATAAAGGAATGACGAATGGCAGTGTTGAGATCTTTATTGATGAAAAATCCAACCTCGATGTAGGGGTTTTATTCTAATAGAATTTATTTTCCCTATTCATGGAATTGTGCGACGAACACGGGTCAACCCACAAATAGGTGACTTGTGAATTGGTCGCTAATGCGGGTTTGTTTTGATCTAAGTGTGTTGAATTAGAGATATACATGTTATACTCTTAAATCTTCATCCAACTCGTGTTTAAATTCTAATATGGGGGGGTGGGGGGGTCGACACAAACAAGGCATGAATCCCTCTATTGAAAGCATTCTTGTGTTCTTTGTTATTGAACCCCTGGATTCATGGAAAGATAAAATTGATCTGATAGTAGTGAAGGAAATTATTTTAGGATCCTAAATACACTTGTGGATCTAAAAACAGACCACAAGAGTAGATTAGGTGGCTCGGGAAAGAGACTGCTAGTGAGAAGGCACTTGCTGGTAGTGGCACGCATCGGTGGTCGCATGCGGGAGGTCACGCATGGTATAGTGGAGGATGGGGCCCACAACTACTGTCACAGGTGGAGGATCAGTGCCACTGTAAATAGTCAGTATGGTTGTGAGCATACGTGGTGAGCCGCACCACATAATGTGGATTCAGGTCTCTAGTCCAGCTGGACTGTAATGGCAACCCGTGGCAATAATCACTAGTGGGATATGGGGGTCGTCACGTCCTGGGATAACTAGACCAGCCCACCCAGTGGACCAGGTCAGATCCAGGTTAGGTAATACCTTGGTGGGGTACGAACCAGGTCAGGTTGATGGACTATGGGTTTGTTTGGTGGACCCTGTTCCAGGTTGGGTTGGCCCGATCGGGTTGGACCAAACATGGACCCTATGGGCCCATTTTTACAAAAATTACTGTTTCTACCAAACCGTTCATTGAATTGATAATTCATTTTCATAGTTGTGAAACTTTCCAGGAAAAAATACTTTAGACATAATCTAGGTGAGGTTCTGTGGAGGTTGATTTATGAACGATGGCTTGAGGAGTATATTCTCCCAAAATCAAGCGCGCTATGAGCAGAAATATTGTGTCTAGTTATTACAAGAAGGAAGCGATGAGCGGACCATAGTGGAATAGTAGTCGAGTGGATATCACTGGCCTAGTATACGAGAGGATCATAGTTTCCTGAATTATAAGAAGATATCAGGGGCCCGGTAGCCGAGCGGATCTCAGTTGCCCGATAGACGAGCAGGCCTCGGTGGCCCGATAGCCGAGCGGACCTTAGTGGCCTAGAAAATGAGGAAACCTTAGGGGCCTGACAGACCTCATTGACTCATCAGGGATGATTCCCTCAATAGTATAAGATGTTCAGCTTTACATCTGGTAATCTTGCATTCTATAATTTAGGTTAAACGTGTGTGAGATGAAAATTCATAGTTTCTACTTTTCCTTTGAGGTCATTCTTTATGGTTTGGGGTCCCTAAGGAGTATTATGTTACTCACCCCTAGATGGTATTTTCCAAAATGTGTTGTGTTTTGTGAATATGACTAATGCTTTGACAAAGACCTTGGCAGTACAAGACCAGGATTTTCCCAGTGAGATTAGATAGCTGAGGTGTACTTCTACCACTTTGGGCAGCTACTCTACACGTACCCTTCAGGTCGGGTTTTCTGCGAATAGATTATGATAGAAATTTTAATCCCTTGTTTACATCTTGTCTTTTATTGGGTTTTTATTCTTCCCATTTTACGTACAACATGTACATATAAGATTCATGGTTATTTTAGTGGCATGAACATTTTCCTTTTTAGTTTTTTAGGATGGGGTTGTGAGTGTTAATTTGTATAGGTACTCTGAAAATGTCTCCCACTTGTTGGATAAAGCCTTTGGCAATAGTCACTAGCCCCTAGCCATTGGGAGGTGGGCTTGGGGTAGTCGTTGCATGGGCCTTGGGGTATAGTTCATGACATATTGGTATTAGAGGAGATCAGTTATACCTTAAGGACCTAGAGTATGTGGCTTTGTTTTGGGGAAATAGTATTAAATGTTTTGAGTTTGACTTTCAGGATCGTGGGCTCCAATGATGGTGCAGCAACCGATATACCCATACACCAAGACCCTGATTTCTTCTTTTTTTACTCAATACATAAAAACACTGGTTTCATGCATTGTATATGAATTGAGTGTTTCCTTATATTCTTCTTGAGTCTGAGTCAGCTCACCAGTTATATTCTTTTGATTGTGGTTCATCTTGATCTATTTTAGGATGCCACCATGTAGAAATACAATGAGGATTCATGTGTGTGACCATGAGGATGGTACACCCTATGATGAAGCATCAATACAGAGACTGGTACTATATATCTCCCCACTAGGAGTTGCACTAGCATTACCACCACCTGCTGTTGAGAAGTTACAACCAGTGTTACCAATAGAGGATGCATAAAGGCTCAGTGCCTTACATGAGTTCAAGAGGCACAAACCTCCCAGTATCATGGGTGAGGCTAACCCCCAGGTGTCCATGGATTGGATCAAGTTTTTTATATGAGTCTTTCGTCCAGTGAGAATGCCACTCAACAAGATGGAGATATTATATGTGATCCTTCTTCAGGGCTCGGTGGGGAGATGGTGGAGCATGATGATCCAGACACACGATGGGTGACCCTCACCATGACAGACTTTGAGAACCTCTTCATAGATGAGTTATTTCCGGCTATGTTGTTATCAGTTAGCATACAGGAGAAACTACACATACAGTAGGGTGTCACGATAGTAGAGGAGTGCTCAGTGAGATTCACTGATATTTCTCACTACTTCTCTGATATGGTGTGAGGCATGTTCTTTTGGGATTGAGCTTTTGAGCAGTATAATACCTTCGGTTCTAGTCACCAGCCCTTAGACATTGGGAGGTGGGCATGGGGTAGTCGTGGCATAGGCCTAAAGGACGGTTCGTGACAAGATGATAATTATTTTTTATGATTAAAAGAACATATGTATTGAGTTGATTAAAATGTTTTATGGTTAAAAAAATGTGAAGAAAAAAGATAAATGTCATGTGTTTTTCGGAAGATACGATTTTTTGGAACTATATTTTTGTAAATGATATATTTTCTTTGAATATACATTTTATGAAAATATAGTATATATTATTTTATAGTGATTACAATAATATATTTCGTGGATTTTTGTTTTAGAGTTGTATCTTTTCTACTAATTTGTTTTGTGATATGGAAATAGTTTACAAAAATATTCCCAATTGAGGGGTAGAATTAATACTCTATACTGTAAATTTTATATCCAATATTTCTTATTTCAATATATTATGAGATAATATATTTCATGATAAATGTCAACAGATATTTTCTACACAAGGAAGTTGTGGTGGGTGATGTGTATTTTTGTATCCATTTATGTTCTGCTATAACAAACCTATGATGAAACCAATTAGTTGAAGGGAGTTTTTCATGTGTATGGATGTTATTTAATACAGTGAGATTTAAATATGACCACCATAAAAATATGTTGCTAATTATTATTTGTATATGTTAAAGTAAATTTGTAAAATCATGGTGTGAATAATTTCAGGGGATATTGCAGTATCACTCTGTGTGATAAGGGTTTCCTACAATGACATCATTCTATCAGAGGTAGTGTTTTAAGTTATTTTATTCAATATATATATATAATAAGATATATATATTTAAGAAATTTTTAATTTCATATGTATTGATTCATCTTATATAAAATGACAGAGAAATATTGGTGAGTGTGTGTGGAAAAGAGATATATTCTCAATGTTCAATGAAATAAGGTATATTATAGTAGATTCAATGGTATTTTGATGATGAAAATAAACATAAAAGAATTTATAGTTATTCTCATATAAAAAAATAAAGAGCATACATTATATCACAAGTGGTAGTACAAAATTATCACATATTGGTATATGGATTAATTAAATATTATAGGAAGTGTTATGGGATTTGGCAGAATATTTCAACAAACTAGTGGAAGGAACATCATCCAATCATAAATTATAACAAAATTATGTTTAAAGCCATGATAATATCACAAACATTAGTTATTATATCACTTGACTTGATTATTAGAAGTAGAGAAAATATAGAATACTCTAAATTAATACTCAACATAAAGACAAAAACCTTAAAGTGTTTCTCCTGGATTCTCTCCCACCTCTTTGGGTGCCTCTGCCAATGAATATTACCACCAAGAATAGGAATCAAATCCATTACTTCTATTTTTTCTATTGAATCAAGTGTCTTTTTGATTTAAATAAATTTTCTAAAAATAATTTCTTTGAGATTAATATTATTTTTTACTCAGAAATAATCCTCCATTTGAGTTAAAGAAATAAAAATAAAAGAAAAAAATTAAGAAATAAATCCAAGAAAAAATGATAGGGGGGTTCTAGTTGATACGACAAATGGAGAAATTAATGACTATATTCCCTTCCATGATGTTAATTGTAACAACCTAGTTAATGTTCTAATAAATCAATTTAATTTTAATTTATATTAATTTATTATCCATTATAGAGATATATTTTAAATAAGTAATTTTTATTCTAAAGGAAAAAACCCATATTTCTAACCAAATTGGTTTTTCATGCACTATAATGTTTTATTAAAAATATAGATTGAAAAATTATATATTTTTATTTTAAATAATGAAATTAATTTTTGAATTCATCATGATAAAACTATATTAGGATATGTTTTAAGAATTTTATGATTAGTTTTATTTTTCAATTAATAGTGAAAATTACTGATTTTAATTGGAATGTTTATTTTCTTTTCAAGTACTTGAAATCTAGAATTAAATTTTGGAATAGTTTTGAATTAAATTATTTACTTTTTATTAAAAAAAATTAATTATTGTTTTTTGAAAAAAAATTATACTTGAATTTGGTATAAAAATAATTAATATTTAATGGCATTTTTCTACAAACCTATTTTTCAAAGATTTTTTCAATTTAATTTTAAAATAACTTCTATAAATTATGGATTTTGAATCTTGAAAAATGGTTTATATAAATGGAATATAGATTTTAATTTTTTTTAAATAGTTACCTTTATTATTTTAGAATTATGAATTAAATCTATAGTGAATTATCTTTACTACAATAAAGCTAAGATGAGTTAATTGGGTTTAAAAAAAATGTGTTGAGACCTAAAATTCATTTAAAATATTAAAATAATTTTTTTTGGATGAGAATATTTAATCCATAATCATCCAAACCTTTTAAATATGACATTTTTTCCAATTAAATTTCGTTTTAAATTTTATAATATTTATGAAAAACATAATGTAAAAAAATCATTCTTTTTTTTAATATATAGAATGTTTTGTGAAAATGATAAATACAACTTCTTTTTTATTATAAATGGTTATTTAAAATATTAATTAATTTATTTATCATTAAATTTTATTTTTATTTTTAATTATTAATTAATTACCGTAAATTCATACACAACATAGAGAGAGTTCATGTGCAAGAAGTTGAAAAATCAAGTGAATGATATTAAAAAACTAAAAGTAATATTTTTGGGTGACTTATAGAGAACCACTAATTTTCTAGATAAATTTAAAATATTAATGATACATTAATGGAATATATTTTAATTCCTTTGCTATAATTTTTTTATAAAGTAAAATTAAATAAATAGTTCCAAAAAATATATTATTGATATTTAATAATAAATAATAATTTATTAAATGATTTATAATTCATTAAAATATTATCTTTATACAGGTGAATGGGATATGCATTAAAATATAAAATATAATCCATTTTGTGTCATTTTTCATTTTATTATAACATTCTTGACCCCTAAAGTGTAAAAAATATTTCTATAGTTGTAATTATCAAAAGGGTTAATGAGTAACTTAATCAAATAAATAAGGGTAAAAATATAATCAAAACTTGTACAATTTAATTTTATGAGATTTTTTCAACCCATTATCATTATATTTTCGAATTATATAAATTTTTATCCACTTGAAATTGGAAAATAATTTAACACTTTCATGAATACAAAAAAAACAACCCACACTTAAAAAATGGAACAACCTCTCCTCACTTTCTCACACTATTTTATCAATCTATATAGTATATGAACTTCACAAATTATAACACCCTCATATTTTATAAGAATAATATTCTATTTGATTCTTTAAAGTAAAAGAGACAAGGAATTTTAGTTGCATTACATGAAACAATATGCTTATCATGCATTTCATACAACACTCAATTTAACTTGCATTACATGCAAACATAATATTTTATATTCGATAGTGTATTCAAAACACAACATCGAACTTAAATGACTCATGATATATATTGTTGTTATAACCCATTAATTAAATTGGAAGATATTAATAATATTAACTACATTATGAAATATATATATATATATATATAATATTCAATATAAATTATAGATAAATTTTTAGTAAATAATTAACAATTTTTTTGTCAACTCATTTCATTATTTAAAAATATGTTTTCTTCAAAAATGTTTTTATGTTTCCTTTAATGAAAAAATATTATATTAAACTTTTTGGAACATTTATAAAATATATTTGATAAAATTAAATTTATTTTTAGAATTATTATATCAAAATTTAATTTTAGATAAATTTTTGAACATTTTGGAAAATATTGATTTTTCCGTGAAAAGTGAAAATATCGGTTTTAAAAAAAATACGCATTTATTTTTAATAAATTAAGAATTTAAGAAGTATAAATACGTTATAAATTAACCTAGTAATTATTAAAAAATATTTAATCCACTTAATTAGTTATTAATTGTCATTTTTTTGTTTTTATTATAAATTGGTTTTTTCTTTAAAACGGGTTTTTCTAAAAACAATTTTAAAATGAATAATGTTTCACTTTATTAATTAATTAGAATAATATATAATGGGAAATTTATTAAATTAAAAATATTGATTATATATCATTAAATATTAATTTATTTTCATACAATGATTATTTTTAGTCATAAATTTAATATATAGTCAACATTTCTGAAAATAAGACTCTTCTTAAAAACATATTGTCTCATCATGTCTGTGGGATTAATATTAAATTAAAATTTTACAATTTTTTGAATTGGATTTTAAAAATAAATTCCATATTGGGAATAATAATAATTATAAATTTATGATAAGGCCAAATAAAATTACCCAAATAATTAATGATAATAGTTAAAATTAATTATAGTAATTAAGGTAAAAACACGTTTATATAGTTGTTAAACATGGAATATAAGTTGTAAAAAGGACTCAACAGTTGTCCAAAACACCTTTTATGATTATATTTTTCCCTTATACATTAAATTGTTGATAATGGACCATTATTGTTGTATGGGGACATGAAAAAACATGGGTGGTAATCACTCTTGTGTCACCCACCTCAATTATAATAGGTCACCCACTCTCTCCTATATTCAAACGTTAAAAACCTATTGGTTAATAAAATCCCTAAAAATCACATATCCACTTCCATAAACTCACCATGTAAGACATAGTTTGTTAATATAGAAATCCTTGGAAGACTTTAGGGAAATCCTAGGAAGAATATCAGACACTGTGCAGCTTTGGAGGGTTCCCTTTTCTCCCAGCTCTCCCCCTCCCAGGTATTTGACCAGGATTTCTTCCTGACACCCTATTATTCAGGTTTATAAATGACCCTTAGTGTTTTTTATTCAATATTTCATACCTTTTTACCAATCTTCCCACCTCCTTCAACCTCTTCCTTCATGGTGGTACGGTTTTCGGGGTGTTTATATCAAAGGGTGGATTTGTTGCTCTCGAAGAAGCTACTTTGATTGGACCTTGAATTACACCATCCCTATATAGATTAACTATATAGTGATAGTTATTCTATGGTTTCGGGTTATGTGTTTTAGTGGATAGGTTTTTTTTAGGTGCTCCTACATAGGATCATTCTTGTATTTTGCTTCCTGTTTGAGTCTCGTTGTCCTGATGTTCGGAGCCTTAGGTTGCTCAAATCACTACTATGACCTCAATACCCTCTACTAATACCTAAGTAGAATATTTATTGGTGGTCCCGAATAGGATTTTTTAGGTTTTATTTTGAATTTTATGGTGCTCTCAGCGCAGTCTGATTCATTTTGTCTCATTTCTCTTCCTCTTTTTAAGCTGTCAATGTAATTGTTCAATGGTTTGTTTCAGATTTTCAAAAGTATCACCCTTTTTTAAATGTTTTTACATTTCATTATGTCATTTATATTCATGATGGTGTTTTTTGGATGTATTTGGGTTCATAATATCATGGTGATGGGGTTTTACGATGGTTACGACGGGTTTCAATTGTCTCTGGCAACTAGTGTTGGCTTGGATGGTGACGACGACGACGATGATGATGGTGATGTGGATGGTGGTTCTAAAGACGATGTTCAATATAAATGGGACATCATTAAAATTTTTGATGATAATGTAAATTTAAATATTAATAGTAGCTTAATGGATGGTGTGATTCAGACGGGTAGTTGTTGGCGGCTTACAACTCCAAGCCAGTGGCGGTTTCTCAAATTTTGAATTTCATGGTTTTGGGTGTTTTATTTTGAATTTTGAAATTGGATGCGGTGGATTTTTATAATTTTGGATTAGGTATTTTGTGTTTTTTTTGGTATGTGTATTTTCCACCCAGCCTTAATTTTTATTTTCATGAAATACAAAAATTTTGATTGATGGATAGTACGATGCATACCCGAGGAAGAGGTAATGTTCTTCAACAAGTATTTTATTTTACTTATTTCTCCACCTAGTTCAATTATTATTTTACAATTGTGATATAATAACCTATATATATTCAATATAACAATATGTTTATATTTTAATAATACAACCTAAAACCATACATACTTCCACCAAATGGGTTATGAAATCATCATTCGGGTGTACTGAGGGCTACCACCTCACGAACTAATGTCATCCATTTTCCCATTACGACCTCTCATTATAGAGTATGATGATGGATATATAGTTTATATATGAAATTAATAACATAATTATACCTCTAGAGTCATTATATAATATATACCTTTTTACATTCCATTCAATATGGGATATAATTACATCGTTCGTGTGAATGGAGGACTATCGTCTTGTGAAGCGAAGTGATTCATTTTCACTAATGCATTATATAAAAGGTACTAATGATATATATAATTAATATATGTGAAATATATTAAATAATTATGATATTAATGACTTATTTACAATTAATTAAATATAATATATCATTTTATCTACTACCTTTTTACTCACTGAAAAAGTGAGAATGTTATTTTTATGCATGTGGACTACCGGCTTCATGAAGCGATGTGATTAATTTTCTCATCACCACATCACAATAATGATATATATAAGTTTATATAATTAATATTGTGGTATTTTTGATATAAATATTATTTTGTAAAGATAAAATATTACTTAAATCATTTCTATAATGATTATTTAAAAACGAAAATGTAACTCATATATACGTATGACCTACCATCTTCATGATCGTTACATACAACAATTTTCATAACCATACTTCCATATTTGTTCTAAAATTATAATTTATGTATATATATGATATTTATTTAATGATTATATTATTGATATTTTTAAATGATTATCAATTTCACCATAGTCAACCTACCCAAGTCATTTTTAGCATACAAGTCGAATATAGTCGAAACATCTGATGTAAACTTAATCAATTGAGTAATTATATATAACAAGTTATTAAGTGAAATAATGTAATAAAAAACTAGAAAAAATATTAAAAAAATTAAATAATTAACTTATGTTTATTGTTCTAGATTATAAATACACACGTGACAAGTCAGACTCAATGTAAGGGTTTTTCTCATCTCACTTTTATTTCAGTGAGAAATATACCATATTCAACACTTTTGTGTGGTTTTGTGTATATACTAACAATAAATTTATTTTATGATTATTATCCTTAAATTTATGTAGATTTAAATATATATTTTAGTATTTCTCTTTCATGTGGATTATTATTTTAATGTTACCAATGTAGTAAGTGATTTTTGTCTTAATTTTCCTTCTTTGAGACATAAGTTATGTTATATACATAACTTATTTTTTATGGTGTATATTATTCCTCGTGACATGTTATATCATGAATATTATTATTTTCATGATATTCTCTCTTTAATTCAATGATATTATTTAATTTTTATTATGATTCAATGTTAAAAATGTGGTAATATTTATTTTCAACAATCTCATCATTTATCAGGATTATTTGTGATAAATTCTCCAATATTGATTTTCTATGATCTACCTCTAATAAAATCTTACGATTTTTATTCTCTATTATTTATATAATGATAATAAATTTTTTCATCCAGTTTCCTCTCTTTATGTACTAAAAAGTTCAAAATAATATTTTTTATGAAAAATCATATTTTTAGTCAAACAATATTTTCCACCAAAAACCATGTACTCAAAAATTGTTTTCATAAATTTTTGATAAAATCAATTAATAAAGGATTTTTTTTCCGCAATAAGTGTTTTAAATTATTTTTATAAATATTCCTCTGTAATTTTCCAATGATATTTTCAATGAAAAGGATTTTAAAAAGGTTTTATTTTTTAAAAATCACATTTTCAAAATAAAGAGGTACTCCCCTAAAAATATTTTTAATTATATATTAATGGTATTTTAATTCATAAAAGTTAAAAACCCCTCATTTATATTTATGCTCTAATGGGAATATTTTTATGGTATCATCCTTATTATTTCTCATGATGGATTAATATTGTTTGAATGATTTTATAATGGAAACAGATTCTTTTCCATGGATTTTCCATGTTTTAAAGAAGTAGTTATATAAATAAATTATTTTCCATTGGTTAATAATGTTTCCAAGAGATTAACATGAAAAAAATTTATTTTCTAAAGGTTATTCAGGTTATAAAATAATAATTCTTTTTTATGAGTTTTATTATAAAATCCATTATCTTTGTACTTTATTCATGTTTTCATTCGTAGACATTAGTTATATAATGGGATGGCCTAGATGGCCATATGTGAATCCCATATAGATTATTTTTTGGGGAGGCCTAGATAGAATCGGGTAATCCCATTACAAATTATACAATGGGGTAGTTCAGATAGCTACATGTGTGCTTGTTACATCTTATATGATGGAGTGGATCAGATAGCACTGGGTGAGCCCATAATAGCTTAAATGATGGGTGCGTAAAAATATATCTCTAATACATTAGGTAATATACCTTATCATGAGAGGAAATAACAAGGTAGTAACCAATGGGTTAATCCTTTTGATTTAACAAGTCTCTAGTTATATATAACATGGGTTTTTCATGATTTATTAAGAAAAATGTTCCAAGGTACCAACACATTTTTCTTATGTTTTAAAAGGGTCTATAGTGTTTCTTATTATCAATATTCATATCACATAGATCATGATTATTGATTCTGAAGACTCTTTTCATTTAAATGTATTTATATTTAATTATCCAGGTATTGATGCGTATATGTTCTTTTATGATTCAGTCATTTACTTTTATTATGTCTTCATACCCTTATATACAACTTATTCTAATTGAAGACATTCAATTTTTAATTAATAGGTTTACCATTACAGAGAATTTGAGATCACCCTTCTTAGGTTTCCTTTTCCCTAGGTTATAAATAATGACGTTAAAAAAATTATTTTTAGAATGTATTTTATATGGATTACAATGATGGAATAATGTGAAATAAGAAAAGCTAGGTCAAGTGGAATAAATTTTAATTTGATGACATGGTTGTTATTCATATTGGATTTCCCCCTAATATTATAAACGTATACACCTAAAAGGTATTATATAATATAATTTTTCCCATTTTTAATTTTGATGTTGTGAAGATTGGATGGAAAAAACGGATTGCAATTATCATCATCAAATTCGAAAATGTAAATATTATGATTTCAGTACCGGTTCCAGGAGTGCGGGTTCTGGGATAATATAGTGGGTATGAGAGGTTGATTTAGATAACATTGGGTATTAGAATGTTTTCATTTATGGTTATATTAAGAGTTAGGAATACAATCATATATCTATAATATTATGGTTGATCATATGTTCAAAGTCTTAGATACGTCATTTGAGGGTTTTATGTTTTTAAAAAATTTGAGGTATTCATTGACTTTTTTGCAAAATTTTAATTGGTTCGAGGTATTAGTAAATACTTGGATCAATATGAAGTGTTTTTTATACATTAGTTATTTTTCATGATTAAGGAAAAAATGGTCAAATTTTAAGCTGGGTAAAAACACATCACATCAGGAAATGTGGTGGGGAGTTAACCCACGACTGAAGGATGATTAGGGTTTCGCACCAACTAATGACCAACCTCATTTCACCGTTAGTATGAAATTTTTATAGGTAAATATTATGTATTTTTAAGAAACATATAGGATTTTATATGAGGAATGAAAATTGATTTATCTTGGTAGAATATATAATCAATTTCTTCCAATCCTTGGGATTCAAACATAGTGAAGAAATGTTTAAGGAATTTAGAGGATATTTATTTATAGAATGATTTGGTTTGAACTTTAGTTAATATAGTAGAAATATTAAGATTAATGTATGGAGTATAATTTTTCTTATCTTACTATGTGCTAATTTCTTTGGTTTTGGTTAATGTTGAAGGACATAATAAATGTATTTTTATAATTTGGCGAATAATCTCGACCTTTGAATGTTTATTTTACTTCATCATGCATGAAAGAAATCATCCAAAATACATATCATTTGGGGAAAAGATGATATTATGGTGGAAATCTTTTATAGGATTAATGTATACTCATCAACTAATTATGTTTCCATATTCCCTATGTCTAGAAAGTAATTGAATTACTCAACTCTAACAAAAGGATCTTGAAAAAAAACAATATCCAAGTACCTTAAATTATGTTGAACCGGTAGTCTGTTCAATCATCACAAATTTTTTATTTCGATACCCATAGAATTCCATTTATTATTCACTTGCTTGTGATCAATGACCTCAATCACTCTCTATTATTTACTCTTTTCTTACTTTCCTTCTTATGTTCTCTTATTTGTAAACCTAGTGATTTGTTATTTTATATAGCCTTTATACTTCCCTTTCTCTATTATTAAGAAGATTTTTTATTAAACCTTTTTATGATGTGGTTTTAGTACAAAATTATTCTTAAATTTCTGACCTTTGATTACCTAGAGAAAATTAAAATTGAAAAGATGTAATTTATTAAAGGGGGAGGATGTTACACACTATGGTTTTTAAAGAATATAGTTATATTTGATAGTGTAAAGGAAATAAAAAAATGGTTTATATTAGATTACATGAAACACTATTTTCATCCTGAATTACATGCAACACTTCGTTTATCTTTTTTTATATGCAACCCCGAGATTTTATGTTTGATAGCATATTCAACATGTAACACTAAGCATTAACGACACATTGTATATGTTAAAATTATAACATAAGGGTCAAATTGGATGGTATGAATATTATTTACTAAATTATTAAGTATATATATACATATTAATAAATATAAATTATTGATAAATTTTTAATAAATAATCATTAAAATTTTAGTAATGTTGTTCCATTCTTCAAAAATATGATTTCTTCAAAAAAAGTATTTCTTTCAATGAAAAAAAATTATATTAAAATTTTAAAACTTTTATAAATTCTATATTATAAAATTATGTTAATTTTTTGAATTGGAGTTTCAAAATTTACATTCGGTGAAATTTTTGGACATTTCAAAATAAACAGATTCTTCACTAGATAGTGAAAAATATCAATTATTTTAAATGTCATTTAAAATTAATAAATTAAGTAATTTAAAAGAGTCAATATGTTTTGAATATATTTTAAAGTAAAAAATTATTATTTATTATATTTAATCTGCTTAATTAATTTTAAATCAATGTTATTTTTGGATTTTAGTATAAGGTTGTTTTTTCGTTGAAAATTGGTATTTCAAAAAACTATTTTAAAATGCATAATGTTTCAACTTTTGTATTTAAATTAAAATAATTTATAATGGGTACTTTTTTAAATTAAATTAATAGATTATATTTACACTATAAAAAATGTCAAATTATAGGATGTTATTTTTATGGAGTTATGTACAACCCCCTCTAAATGTATTTTTTGTATAATTAGAGGGGGTTTTCAAAAACCCCTCTAATCATTGAATTTAGTTAGGTATTGAACCCTCTCTAAATTAATTTTATTTATAAATCAAATATAATGATGTGAAACTCTTGATAATCATTGAACTTTTAGGGGGTTATGAAAAACCTCTAATACCTTAAATTAGACGTGGTTGAAATCCCCCTCTAATACTTTAAATTAGAGGGGATTCAAAACCCCCTCTAATGTCTTAAAATAACAATGGGTTCAAAACCCACAATTATTTTTGAGATTATAGGGGTTTGTGAAGGTCCACTATTTACAAAAACATTATATATAGAATTAAAACTATATTTCATGTAATATTAATTATATTTAATATCAAATCATAAAAATATTTAGAAAACATAATAAAAAATTTATTTAATTAAAAAATCATCATATAAAAACTAAAGATTAATTTTTTTATAATTTATATAAATATATTTCTAAATAATATGTTTATACTTTTATATTTCCTGTAATTAATATTATATGTAATTAATATTATACGTAATAAAATATATACAAATAAAAACATCTTAATGTACATAGAATTATATAATTATATTTATTAAAATATATATATTCTAATGTACATAATAGACCCCCCCCCCCCCGTGCTTGGATGGGATGGTAAGGGTGGGAAGGGATTTGGGACGTGGTTGGAGGGCCAATTCCCCAATTCAGTGGGTTCACTTGTATTTTATTCTTAGCAAGTGTGTCACTTTTGAAGTTATACCCAAAATTTTAATGTACAAATTAATAGATATATGTATTGAAATATGTCACATAAATATATTTATAAATTTTATTTTATATAATATTAATTAAATATTTTTATAAATTTAATTTCATATAACATTATTAATATATTTTTATAAATTATATTTCATATAAAATATGTCTCTAAGTAGTATTTCATATAATATTAACTACATATAATATAATTATTAGAATAAATTGTATTTTTCATTTTTTAAATTCCTATAATATCAATTATACGTTAATTCTATATAATATTATACAATGTATTCAAATATATATATATATACATAATAATAATTATATATATTGAAATAAATAATATAATGTATTTTTAGAAATATTATATAAATATATTAAATAAATATTTATATATATTATTATTAATAAACATTTATATAATATATAAATTTATATTTAGGTATATAAAAAATGTACATAAATATATTTATAAATATATTAATATATGTGTTTATACATAAATTAAATATAATTATAAAATATATTTACTAAAATGTATGTAAATAAACATATAAAATATACACATTATATAAATGTATAAACTAAATATAATTTAAATTTATAATAATGTATATACATAAATACATAATATAATCAAGTATATATTAAATTATTTAAATATATATATGATATAAATTTATATTTATTTAAATATTTTTCAAATAATATTTATTTGAATAATAATCGTGACATATATGAATATTATAATGTGTAATTATAATATCAAAAATGGATTTTCTATAGTTGTGTAGTGGTGGAGAAGGTATTTGTGGATTTTGGTTTCAAAACCCCCCAGAGCCAATTTGTAACAGGGCGTAGGATTATAATAGCACATAGTGGAGGCCTCCGTGGATATATGGGGTCCAGCACGGCTAGCACTGTAAATGGGAGGGGTCTATGACCGAAAAGTGTGGTAATTTTATATTCAATGGGGACAGTTGTGTGGAACTATAAGGAAACGGGGTGTGGGGGGAATGTGGTGAACTATGAGAACTAGGCGGACATTGGGGAACAGGATGGGGGCTAAGGACAATGGGGAATGGGATTACAAGAGAAATTTTATTAAAAAAATGTTATTGGTGGATTAAAACCACCTCTAATCTATTAATCAATTATATGGGATTTAAAACCCCCTAATTAGGTCTCAAAATAGTGGCGTTTTGAAAAAGTACCCCTAGTATTCGACTTATAACTCAATTAGGGTTGATTTTCAACCACCCCTAATTTGGTAAATAAGTTATAGGGGTTAAAAGAAATTATAAATTGGCATTTTTTGATGAAATAAAAGGGGGGGTTTACCTCCATCTAATTTAAATACCTCTAATTACAAGTGACCATACCAGTAGTTTTCAAAAAACACTACTAACAACATTTTTGATCCACATTAGTAGTGATTACAGGTAACCGCTACTAATGTATTGAGAGAGGGTTTCAGCCCCCTCTAGTCACAAAAATAACCCCTTCTAACTTGATAATTTATTTTTTATTTAGATGTATATATTATTTTAGAATCATATAATGATTAATATTAGTCATATAGTTAATATAGAATCATATTTTTCTTAAAAAATACTATTCATAAAAACTCGATATCTCTCTGTGTCTGCGGGATTAATATTAAATTAAATATTTTCACTTCTATGAATTGATTTTTAAAAAATGGATTTCATATTTGAAATATTAATAATTTATAATATTTAATAATTCCAACTTAATATTTTACCATAATTATTAGTGAAAACACCTAAAATTAATTATGATGATTAAGGAGAAGACAAGTTTACTTAGTGGTTAAACGTAGAATATATGGTGTAAAATGACCCGGAACTTGTTCAAAACCCAATGGATGGCCATATGGTTACCCTATTCCTTCTAATATGAATAATGGATCATTATTGACCCATATTTACATGAATAAAAGTTGTTTGGAATTCAATCTTTATAAATTACAAGTGTTCCACTCACCTCACTTATAAAATAGAAACCCTTACCCTTCTCTCTTCACACATTAAACCCCATTTTTGGAAAATATCTACCTAAATCATATCTCCACCCCCCCCCCTCATTTTATATGTCTTATTTTTTCCTTAAATCCATCTTAGAAAACCATTATCTAAAACCTAATAAGGATTTTTGAAAAAGAGGTAATGATTTTCAATGAGAAACATTATTTTTTTATTTGTCCAACTCATTAAATAAATCCTTGTAATATGATGACATAATAACATAAGTATATTACATAAAATTATATGTTGTTATTTTTATTTTACAACCAACAACAAAACAAAATTCCATCAAAAGTGTTATCAAATCATCATTCATGTGTATGGGGGACAATTGCCTCATGAATAGATTTTATTTATTTTTCCATTACCATATATCAGGGTTGGGTAAGATGATTGATATAAAGTTTATATATTTTATTAATAAAATAATTATTTCTATAGAGTAATTATATCATATATACCTTTTTACATTCGATTCCTTATAGGATATGAATATGATAAAATCGTTCGTGTGTACAACAGACTACCACCACACGAAGTGATGTGATTTATTTTCACCAATGTTATATAGAATGTAATAAGGTTTAATATATTGAATATAAGTGATATACATGACCTAAAAATGATATTCATGACATATTCGTCATTATATAAATATAATATATCATTGTTTTCACTTAACTTTTCACTCATTCGAAGAGTGATAATGTTGTTCTTGTACGTATGGTCTACCGCCTTCAAGAAGAAATGTGATTCATTTTTTCATCAATGTATCACAATAATGTTATATAAAAGAATACATGATAAAATATTGCTTTATTTATAATTTAATTATAATTATTTAAAAATAAAATTTTACTTAACTCTCTTCCATAATGATCATTGAAAAGTAGAAATGTTACTCATCTATATGTACTGCTTACCATCTTCATTATCGTTACGTGCTTTATTTTTTAATCATGATTGGTTTTAACAGTACAATATATTTATAAATACAATAATTATTTCATGATTATTATTCTATATATTCTTAAATAATGATCTTTTTTTAACGTAGTAAACCAACCAAATTAATTTTTGATACATAAATTGAATATGTTTAAAAAATAAGAAAAAAATTTAATCGATTGAGTAATTATATATAACATATTGATAAGTAAAATAAAATTAATAATAAACATGGAAATATTTCTCAAGAAATTACGTAGTAATCATAATTTAATATTTAGGAATATGAAGACAGATGTGATAAGTCGGACTCAAGTTAATGGTTTTTCTCATCTCACTTTTATTTCTGTGATATATTTTCCATATTCATCACTTATTTGTTTGTGGTGTATATAATTTTCAATAATCTATTTTATTATTATTATCCTTAAATTTATAATGTTTTACACTTCCATTTTAGTATCACTCTTTCATAGGGTTTACAGTTCCTAAGATAATAAAACTATAAGGGATTTTATCTCAAGTTTTCCTCTTGGTGAAGTATGTTATGTTATACACCTATATTATTTTATGAGGTTTGTATTATAACAATTTACATGTTTTATAATGAACCTTTTTATTTTAATGATATTATAATTTTAATTAAATAATATTATTACATGGGGAATATGATTCAATGTTACCAAAGTGGTAAGAGTTTTATGTTACAATCTCATTGGTTATCAAGATTGTTTTTGATTAACTGTCAACTATTTAAATCCCATGATCCAACTCTGAAGAATTATCATAAATTTTCTTATCCTATTATTATTTCATGATAATACATTTTTTCCTTTAGTTTTACACTCTCTATATACTAAATTTATTTAAATAACGTTATTATGAAAAATCATCTTTTAGGGTGAAACTCATTTTCCACCAAAAAATGTATTCTAAAATTGTTTTCAAACATGATTTAATTTATTTTCACAGATAATGTAATATTTTCCTCAAAAAAGTTTTTAAAATGTTTTTTAAAAGATTATATTATATTTATCCAAAATTATTTTAAAATAAAATTATTTTGAAAATGTTTTACATTTTAAAAAATATTTTGTCAAAATAAAAAATATATATTTTCCTCAAAATGATTTTAATGTTATTATAGTGGTAATTCTATTCATCAACATCAGTGACCCTTTTTGTAAATTTTTCCCCAATTTTAATATTTTTAATGATATCATCCCTACTCATTCTCTGTATGGATTAAGATTATTTCAATTAGATTATTAGGGAACCTGATAATCTTCCACAGGTTAACCATGTTTCAATGATATTATTAGGGAACCCATTTGTTTTCCATAATTTAATAATTTTTCAAATATAGTAACATAAAACCCATTTCTTTTACATGGTTTAATTGTTTTATGAAATAATAATTATTTATTACAAGTTTTATAATTAAATGCATGCTCTTTTTTAATTTAGTCTTGTTATCATTCTTCGAAATTACATATATGATGTGGAGGCATAGATTGAATTAGGTGATACCATTATATATTATATAATTTGATTTCCTAGATAGTGTTGGGTGATCTCATTAAATCTTATATGATGGGGTGGATTGGATAACATTGGGTGAGCCCGTTATAGATTGTACAATGGGGATACTGAGATAGTGTCGAGTCATCCCATTATAACATAAATTATTGGTGTTCCCAAATAGAACATAAATTCATTGAGTAATATACATAGTATATAGAAGAAAAAATGAGGTAGTTACCTTATGGTTCCAATTATTGATTTTTATGGGCTCTATTTATTTCTAATATGGTTTTAACATGAGTTATTATGAAAACATTTCCAATGTACTAGAATTTTTTTATTTCTATGGGGTTATAATGTTTCATAAGATCAAAATTGATATCAAATGTCACATGATTATTGATTCTAATAACTCTTTCTGTCATAATGTTTTCTTATTTTATGATCTTGGTATTAATGGGTATGAGTTCTTTTATGATTCTATCATGCACTCTAATTAGGTCTCCACTCCCTTATGCATTTATTATTCTCATTGAAAACATTAAATTCATAATGATTATGTTCACCATTACTGATCATTTTAGATCACCCTTATTATGTTTTATTTTCCCCATCTTATAATGAATAAGTTTTAATGAGTTATTTCTAGAAGGGATTTCATATGAATAGTGATGACGAATTAATATGGAATAAAAAAACATGGTTAAGTGGGAGAAATGCATATTTGATGATATGGGTATTGTTTATGTATGATTTCTTCTTAATTATATAAAACTAAAAACCTAAAATTTTTCCAATAATGTAGGTTATCCAATTTATCCTTTTTATGTTTTATGGTTTTGATGGAAAAATTGGTCACAATTATCAATATTAAAGATGGAAATGTGAATTTTATGATTAAATCACCAGATATAGAATTCAAGTTCATGGGATGTTATACAAATACATTAATAAAATATATCCCCATGTTACAGAGGTCATATTTTAGAATTTATACCTACATTAGAGGGATTATTGTGAAAAGAAAATGATTTTGACTGAAGAAGAGGTATAGATTTTCAACAACGGTTGTATCTTTAAGTATTTCTCTATATCAATAAAATCATATTCAATATTTCTGAAATAATATTTATATATTATATTACATATAATTATATGTTTTTATGATAATTTTAAAACCTATATCCATCTCATATTCCATCAAATGGAAATGAAACTGTCATTTGTTTGTTGAACTAGTGTAATTCATTTTCCATAACCACCTCTCACAAATGGTTATATTCATGGATTTAATGTATATTTATTATTTTAATGAAATATTTTTCATTCTATAAATATAATATATCATCTGATTTTTTACATTTCCATCCATTTAAAATGATAATTTCATTCATGGGTACGAGTGGATTACAAACACCATTAAGCATTACGATTTATTTTTCAAGACCACATTACTTGGATGTTATATATAAGTCTAAATAAATAAATAATATGTTATTTATAATATAATAATAATTATAAAAAGATAAAATAGTGTTTATCTTTATTTAATCTTGTTCATTGAAAAAATTAAGTGTTTCTCATGCTTATGTATGACATATTGTCTCTCTTATTATAACATTGGTCATTTTTTATCCATTTTCATTATTGGTTTTAAATGTATAGTTTGTTTATAAAAATGAAAATTATTTAATGATTACTTTTCTATATATGATAAAATAATTTCCTCTCTACCCATATTCAATCTATAAAACTCATTTTAGATATATGAGTTGAATATTGAGAATACATGTGATGTGAACTTAATGGATTAAGTAATTAAATATAAAATGATAAAATATTAAATAAATGTAATAATAAAGTTGAAAAGGTTTATTCATAAAGTTATTAATTAAAATAATTTTTTTATCCATGAATATAAAAAAAAATTGAAGTTTCGAACATGAGGTAAGAGAGGTTTTACTTTTAAACCCCTATTTTAAATGTTTTAATGATTTATTTTTTAAATAATTTTCATACATGTCCGTGTTATTAAAATTATTTTATTGATTTGTTTATATGGACATGAATCAATTATAAAGGGAAATTTTGAATTTTATTCTAAAAGGTATCTTTTTACGGAACATTTTTTACTTTTTTACAAAAGCCAAATGTTTTGATTTAACATATATGAGATTAACTGATTTTAAAACCACTATTACTATTATTTTATTCTAATTGTTCTTTTATATGATTCTTGGGTTTATTAAATAAAAATTCATAATTTCCTTTTTAAAGGAATTCTAGTTTTCAAATTTGGGTTTTAAAGGAAAATTATATGTCAATATCATAAAATGTATTAATTTTGGGTTTAAAAGGATGATTTAATGAGTATGATAAAGGAATGTGTCTTATGATCCTTATAAATGTTTTATGATTATAGGTGATCCTAAGATTGCTTGCGATTATGAGTGAGCCTGATATAGCTCCCTAGTGGATTGTGTAATGATTACAGTATCTAAAGAATTGTTTTGGAAGTTGACTTTAATGGATATTCCAATTTTAATTAAGGGTTCTACAAGGATGATTTATCAAGGAAACTATATTAATTTTATATTATTTATATTTATTATTTATGGAAATATTTTTATTGAAAAATCTATGTTAATATTATTTATTTAAAATAAATAGTATTATCTTTTGGGTAAAAAGGATTGTTTTTAAGAAGACAATTTATGGGTTATCATATTTTCTAAAAAAATCCTCTAGATTATGATTTTGCATTTATATTTTCTGATAATGTTTTTTAGGAAAACTTTTTTGAAATTAAGTCATGTTTATGTATAAGAAAGTGATTATTTGAGACCAAAATATATTATGTTAAAGGAAATATATTTTTTATGATATTTTGTTCTATTAATATACTAATGAGATTGTTTTTTCTTAATTTTTATGTCCCTTTAAAATATTTTTCTATTAATCCATCATTTTAAATAGTTTTAAGCATTTTTAGGAATAATAAAGAATTCAAGTTCAAAATCATAAAAAAATTTCATGAAATGAAATTTTTTCTTTCGTTATAAGTATTATATTGGGGGAAAATTGTTACTAAGAGGAATTGTCTGATTTATAATGTATTAGATTGTTAATTTAGATATATGAACTAATTCTATAAAACTAAAGACATGAAAATATCTTTAGAAATGTGAGAAAATGCATTCTTATTTTAAAAAGTAAATTAAGGATTTAATAAGGGTAAAGTCCTTATAGTTTTTATCAGAGCAAAGGTCTAGATTATTTAATAGGATATGATAACGTACTTAAATACCCTTAAGAGATTCTAGTTTATGTTTGTCATAGTACACATTTTAAAAACTAATAATGTAGCTTCATCTAAACTATGTCTATTCAGAAAAAAATACATAGAGGAAAAAAGGGAGGCTAACTTAAGAAGGCACAAAGAGGAAATCATACTTCTAACTATGAAACCTCAAATGGATAAAATTAGAACAAAACATTTTTCTGTGATATATCAATTTACAAAGGATATATATGGTTGTGGTATCATTGCGATATAGAAACCACCTTAGATATAGAGGAATGTTTCTAAAGTGTATAATTTTTTAAACAGAATATTTCAAAATTCTTTGGATCATCTAACCATGTAGTACTTGAGGTATGGATTAAAGCCATTGAAAATATATTCCAATTCAAGGTTTGTTTGGAGAACTAAAATTTAATTCTTATTATTTATCATTTTAAAGGTTAGGCACACTTGTGGGAGTTAATATTTGTGAATATTGAAGAAATAGAGGATATTGATACCCTAGAATGGTAAGAATTTGAAAATATCTTCCTTGGTAAATATTTTTTGAAAGGTTATTTGACTTAGGATGAAAAAGAATTTCTCAGGATTATGAAATATAGAGGACGATTCATTAGATACATTTAAATAAAACATCTCCTAATTGGAAAGGTACACAAAAAATTTTATTAAATATCTTTATAGTAAAATTAATCAATTTTACTAAGGATTTAGGACAACATATCCAAAGTCATTGGATTCTCATGACTTCAAAAGTTATTTGAAACATGTATGAAGTTCTCAGAAGGTTGAAATGGATTTTTTCTATTTTCATGTGTTCCATGATAAAAAGGATAACAAAATATTTAAATAAAATAAAATAAAGAATAATCTATCAAATAAATCTAAAATCATGAATTTTTTCCCCATTTTGTGATAAGTTTGGTTAAAACACCTAGGATAATGTCTTAAAAAATCTAGAAAGTGTTTCTTATGTTTATGGTTCGGTAAAATAGATCATGAATATGAATAAAGTAATCAGATAAATAATGAAAACATAATGAAAATATTAATTAACTATAAAAATAAGGAAAATTATGTTAGTACATTTCTAAATATTTGAATGAAGGAAGTAAATAATCATAATTAAAAGAAAAAGGGGTGGGAAATAATTTTCTACTTTTATGGTTATTATTGGGAAGTGAAATGAAGATGTGGAAGGTATGTTACTTATTTATTTAAAATACGTTAATGCCCTGTTTGACTTTGGATATTTGCATTCCTTCATTTTTGATGATTTTTCATGTGAAATTGGAATATAACCTCATAAAAAAGGATGGAAAATTTTGGGAAAACTTAAATTGTAAATATTAAATCAAACAAGATTTATAGGAATCTTCTTATTTTTATCATCGTTATGGTCTATCAATCAAATATTTCTGAACTTCCTATAGTATAGTTTGATGTTATATTAGGTTTGGAATGGATTTAAGTTTATCATGATAATATATATTGTAGATCTAATAATTTTATATTTAATGATTTCATAGATTCAATAACATATCATGAATATGATAAATTTGTTAGAGATGGAGGGGAATGTTACCTAGCTCATATTATTAATAACGAAAAAACTGTTTAAATTTTAATTATAAAAGTAGTTAATGAATATATTGATGTATTTCCAAATGATTTTGTTTGTATTATTTCATATTGACAAATTATGTTTATTATTTTCATAGTCATTGATTTTAATCCTATTTCAAAACCCACTTACCGAATAGATCATGTATAAATGTTTTAGAAATAAAAAAATATTTATAAGGTTTTCATAATAAAAGACTCATTCATCCTAAAATTTCACCATGGGGTTATCATATTTTATATTTTAAAAATAAAGATGTTCCAATAACACTTTTTATTAATTATATATCCATGAATAATATAAATTTTATGAATGATTATCCTTTTTCTCATATCGAATATTTTCTTTATAATCTCCATGATGTGTAGTATTTTCTGAAGATTGATCTTATGTTATTATTCAATCGGTTGAAGGTAGAGGAGGATGATATTTAGAAAATATCATTTCTAAAAAGGTATGTACATTATGAACTTGTATTTATTCTCTTTGGGATTTCTAATAAACCAGCTATATTCATGGATATTATTCACAAAATTTTCCATGAATATTTAGATAATTTTTTTTTATCGATGATGCATTATTAAATTCTAAAATACATGGGGAAAATTAAATATTCCTAAGGATTGTTTTGATATCCTTAAAGTAAAATTTTTCATATGGAAAATTTAGTATGTGAATATTTTTGTTGCAACAGATTTATTTCCATGGACATATTGTTTCACAATATGGAATATTTTTTGAATCTTCTAGAACTATAGTTATTGATGAATAACCAAGAACAAAAAATTCCATAGAGATTCATAGTTTTGTTTAATTAATGTGTTACTACCATGGGTATGTTGAAAACATTACTTAGTTATTTATCCCACTGATTAAGTATAACATCTAGATATTTTAAAAGATGAAAATTGCGATAGAAAACATATATGATCGAAAAAAATAAAAATGGGAGATAATGTAAAACTCCTATACATCATGATATATTTATTTTTAAATTAATTCAATATCCTTCATGGCATGTGATGAACACAAAAAAAGTGTTTTAACGAAACACAATAGTCTATTAAAACATTATTATTTAAAATGTGACTATTATAACATAAACATTAAGTAGGTGGGTGTTAATAGTTATAAATAATTTAATAAAATAAAAGTTTTAATCAATTTTTTTGGTTACCTATTGAATATAAATAAAAATATAAAACATTTTAATGCAAAATAATTCTTTTCTTAAAAAATATATTTTTCTAAAACACAATTTAGTTTCACTTTGAACACCTAATTTAAAATTATTTTTTAAAAATTTTATTAGTCTATTTTACAAAATTAACTATGTTTTTAAAATAATCATATAAAAATTATCATAGGGTGAATTTTTAAGATTTTTCTGAAAAGTTTCATTTTTCAATAAATAGTGAAATAAATTGATTTTATTAAAAAGTACCTTTTCATTTAAATAATTTACAAGGTAAATTTATATTGTAAAATGGTATTAATGTAAAATTATTTCAATAATATTATAATTTAAATAATTTAGTTCGTTTAAATCAATTATAATTGATTTTTTATATTGAAACATTATATAATTATGGTACTTTTATCTTTGGGAACTCGCTTTCTTATCACGTCTGTGGGTATAATTTTAAATTGAATTATACCACTTATATGAATTAAATTTGAAAAAATGGATTCTATATTTTTAATAATATTATTTTATATTATATAATATTATAAAATTAATGTTTGAAAATTATGTATAATAAAAATAATAAAAATTAATTACTACGATTAAGGAAAAACCTAATTGTCCATGTGGTTAACCTAAAATATAAGGGTTTAAATGCACTAAAATATTTACAGAAACTAATTTTCTGAACATAATAATTCTTTACTACCCATATGGTTCAGTAATTACCAAAATTAAAGTCATTTTTCATGATAAAAAATAGGGTATAATTGATTCTTTTCAAAAAAAATCCATGTGTGTCCTCTCCCCGACATATAAAAGGCCACCAACTCTAATTACATATTGGCACTTACAAAGTCATTTGGTTTATAAAATCCCGTAAAAAATGTTATAATACCCTCTAATCATTTTATATTTTTTTCCGAAATATAACCTATGAAGGATTTTCATGCAAATTTAAAGAAATTCTCTCAATAAGAGGTAAAATTCTTAAACGATAATTTTTAGTATGTTTCTTCTTCCAACTCTTATAATTTTAATAGAAATTAATCATATAAAAAAACATTATATACCATATTCTGATATGTTTTTATGTTGTTTTCAAGACCTATAACCATCTCCTATTCTATAAAATGGGAAATTAAATCATCAATCATGTGCACTACAGACTACCGCCTCGGGAACCGATGTAATTATTTTTCCATAACCACCATCCAAGGATTTATATAATGAGGTATTTAACTAATATATATTATATTTATGATATTATTATTATTATGTAATTTTAAAATCAAATATACCTTTTAACATTCCAATGCCTTTCAAATACGACAGCATCACTCGCGTGTATGGCGAACTACCACTTGGCAAAGAAATGTGATTAATTTCTCAATTATAATTTACATGGAATGAAATAAGGATTATTTTAATGAATATATTTGATATATATATATAATTATATTTATTCTTTACGATCAATATGTAACCTAATTATTTATCTCTTACCTCCTTAATGGAATGATATCATCACTAGTGCATAGATACAACCTACTATCTCTAAGAAGAAATGAAATTCATTTTTCACATCCAACTTTCAAGAACAAGAACAAGAACAATCTTGTCAAAACATGCACAATTAATGTAACACCCCAAGAATTTTTGCGAAATTTTATTTTTAATTTCTTTTATGTATTTATTTATATGTTATACCAAGATTATCTTTCACTATACACAACATTATTTTTGGATTGTATTGCACGCAAGAGTGACCTTCCTTAATAACTTGTGTTGTACGCAATACCGAGTTTCACTAAACAACGATGTATTGTTATAATATTATTAAGAACTAGAAATTATAAATATTATTAACCAAATTTTAAATTTTATAACATTATAATTCATCGTACATGTTTTCTAGAACATGGTTTGAGAACAAAATCAATTTTTCGTATAAAGGAGTATATTTCAAAAAAATGCAGTTTTGCAGACTTTTTATGGTGCACCCACATTAAATATTGTTTTTGACATGTTTATAAGTCCAATATTAAAAATTAAACTTCTTCCTTGGAATCAGGATATAAATATTTATTTTGAATAAATTCTTGATATTTTTCTGACAAGTTTCTTATTTTGATGAATAGTAAAAATACGCTAAATTTTAATTGAAGACAACTTTCTTTCATCAAAATAATTTATATGGTTAAAATATATTATTGAATGGTTTTAAAGTTTAAATATAATATATTTTTACCATTTAATATAATTTATGTCATTAGAATTAATTTTACATTGAATTCATAGGGAAAAAAATTTCAATCTTTTGCAATGTTTTAAATTTTAAAACCTGTTTTCTCAACAGCAGGATTAATTTTAAATTAAATACAGCCACTTCTATGTTTTGAATTTAGAAAAAGGATTCCATATTTGGTATAAGTAGGTCCAAATTATGTTAATTTGAAAATTTTTATTTTAAGGTATTATTAATAGTAACTACGGTAAATTTTATTTACCATAGTTAAAGGTAAGTTATGTAATTAAGGGTAAAAATAGTATTATAAAATTACCCTAACACTTGTCTTAATATAATTAGATGATTATATTTCATCCTAAAATATACTTGCGTCTAAATGGTATCAATTGGAACCCCCGTGTATGTGATTAAGACATTTATTTTATTTTATGTAAAGAAAAGTTAAATATGTCTTACTCAAACATTAATATTTAAATTATTTTTAATATAAGGATATACTGAATATAAATTCTATAATAAAAACTCATTTGAAATCTAATATTTTTTTCTTTGTCATGGTAATTTATTTGTAATTTTTAAGAAATATATAATTACCTTAATAGATTACACATTAATGATGTAGAAATTATTTTTTTAGTAAATAATCAATAATATATTTCTTATTAAAATAATAATACCCATCCAAAGGCTCAAATTGTAACACCCCAAGCTTTCACGATACGCTTCTCTTTCAATAATGCAATAGCTTGCATTATACCCAAGTTCGAGATTCAAACACTCCACGACCAATCAAAGTAGCTGTTATGAATATTAATACTCACTTTTTGAAATTATATAAATTTTATATTTCAAAATGGACTTCATTTTTGTATTCGGAATATCGATATTTTCCTAAGTTGAATCTTTTGTAATTTTCTGAGAACTTCCAATTTTCTATGAATAGTGAAAAATACTTCAAAACAACTTTTTTAATCAAAATAATTTATAGTGATAAATTATAATATTGAGTGGTTTTAAAGTATAATTAGAATTTATTTTTACCATTTTATCCAATGGTGTTTATTATAATTAATTTCACTTTGAAATTGGACATAAACAATTGTCAATCTTTTGATATATATTGTTTCTTAAAAACACGCTATTTGTTGTGACAGCAAGAATTAATTATAAAATAAATTAATTCAACTTATATGTTTGGAATTTCATCAAATAGAAATCATTTTTGAATTCGGAATATCAATTATAGCTTAGGGTGAAATTTTGGCATTGTTCTGAAAAACATCAATTTTTTATGAATAGTGAAACCACTAAGTGGTATTTAAAAAACTGATTTTTCGATTAAATGAAACATTACCACTTTTGTGATTTGATTTTAAAAAATCCTACATACATGGTTGTCATTAGTAAGTAAAATGTGGTCCAATGGGATTAAAATAATTTTTAGGTGAATAGTAACTTTTAAGTTTAATTAATCGCGATTAAAGGTAATTAGTGAAATATAAGGTAAAATGATATTATAAAAATATGAAAAAACCACTGAACTTGTACTACCCTTATTGGATGAGTCATGTCCGACCAAGAAAATCCATGGTTCAACTTGGGGACCCCATGGAGCCACTTTGGTAGGATAATGACATTAAAAACTTTTTATTTAATGTTAAAATAAAAATGTCACAAACATGAGTTATTTTACTAAAAAAATTTAAATGGGGCTATATAGGTCATATTTTTTAATATAAATATTCATTAGAAATCTAAAAATATTTCTACATCATGATAGTTTTTTTATAATTTTTAGACATTAAATAAATTAAATTATTTATGACACCATGATGATGCAGCGATTACCTCATTATTTAATGATTTAAATAAAATGAAATGATAATGTAAAATCTAATACCTACACAAGTTAAAAACCTATTGGATGGGTGGATTTCAAACTCTTATCACCTTATCCCTGAAATATATAAATTTGGGACCTTTTAAATCTGAAAAGCATTCTATAATAAAGTAACCTTTTATAACATTCCAAGAGTGCCCCTCCTCTCCTCTTATAAAAGGCCCCCACCTCTACCACCTTACCCAAACCTCTCAATACTTTTGCTCAGCCAACCCCTGCCCATTTTGTCACTCCACATCCCACTATTACTCCTAAAAGCCACACTTTGGGCATAAGTCTTCCCAAGGAAGCCTTTGAGCTCAAATCAAAAAAAGTTACTCGTTTTAAAGGTAGTGTTTTCTCTTATGTTCTTATGTTTTATTTTGCTTCTCCAACCCCCTAAAATCTTTTCATTAATTTATTTTGTAACAAAACCAGTATCCTAAATATACTAGGATGTTTTTATAAGATGTATTCGAGCTACACTTACACACACCTACATCTAATGGTTAAAGAACATACTGTTTCTGTGGATGGATAATTTCTACCTCATGAAACGATGATTGTTCAACACTCATATAAAACCTTCAAAGGTGTCCATTAAGATGCCACTATATTTATATATGATATATAATATGTTTATGTTTTACTTAATCTTTTGTATTTATCATTTATGGCATACCATTATGGTTTCCATTATGGGTAAACGTGATATTTTCATTTTAGGAAGTGCAGACTACCGCCCCCTCAAAGTGATTTGAATCGTTAATTCCATACGTGGGATGTATAAAGGATGGAGTAAATGGTATTATACATTATATTATACTGGAATTATAGTATGCCTTTATATAATTATAATTTCATTCCATTAAATACGAAATAGAAATGAAAGTAGCGTTCATGCGTACGTACGACTTACCGTCTCCATTAACGGTGCATTTCATTTCGTACCTATAAATGTTATGTAATATTATAAATGCATTTATATACTGGATATATATGATATATATGATATCTACATCATTAATATAATTCTGGATATAATGGATATTTCACCACATGAACAACTTGTAATTATAAGAAGTTTATTTTTGACACAAGTACCATAGATCGACAAAATGACCGTTTTTAACCTAAATAATTACATAATGTTCTTAACATGGTAATAAGTGATATACAAGGAATAATGAAAATGGAAAAGGTTCTTAAGAAAATAAAAAATAACTCTAGTTTATTATTCAGCAGGTTAAAGAACGATCGAGTCAATTCGGACAAGAGATAACGGAACTTCTTAACCCAATTTTCGTTCTTTGGGTTAATCTACTACTTTAAAATTATGCCATGATATTATTATGTCCTATTTGGTATTTGTACTTTATTTATGTGTACTTATAGTGAATACACATAATAGATCTATTTTATTTAAAAATGATCTTTGTAAGGAAACTTCTTAATCCAATTTTTGTTCTTTGGGTCAGTCTCCTACTTTCAAATTGTTTCATGATATTATTAAGTCCTATCTTGTATTTGTACTTTTTTTATGTGTACATATAGTGAATAAACATAATATATATATTTTATTTAAAAAATGATCTTTGTAAGGGAACTTTTTAACCCAATTTTCGTTCTTTTGGTTAATCTTCTACTTTCAAATTATGTCATGATATTATTATGTCCTATCTTGTATTTGTACTTTCTTTATGTGTACTTATAGTGAATACACATAATAGATCTATGTTATTTAAAAATGATATTTGTAAGGTAATTCATCTCAATATCCATTCATTGAGGCATATTTTGTTTTATACCCAAATTTCTTTTATACGGTGTATAATCTCCTTTGACTTTTACGTTTATTCAAAAGGATTCTTTTTATACGAATCATTATACTAAATGATAAAAAAGGAATGTTTTTCTTATCGTACGTATACGGCAACAATGACATCTCCACCACCGTGACTATTATTTTAATTTTGGCTTCCTCTACAAGACATAATTGTTTTTAAATGAAAAATAAATAATATGTTTTAGTTTTCATTTATTTTGGTATTGAAAATGGTTTTGATAATGTTTTTATTATATCAATGCATTGTATTGATATCTTGTGATTGAAATATGGAAATGTTATGTTTCCATTATGCATGTTTTATGTGATACGATTATGTTTTGGTTTATGATATGTTTAAACCTGTTCATATGAGGAATGTATTGGACTTAATAAGTGACGGGTGGAGCCCGCTATAGCTCCTCAATGCATCGGCATGTCTCATGAGACAAACTAGTGTCTTGGCATGAGGCCTTGAAAAAATCTTATTAGTATTCTTAGAACGAGGCCTTGGCTACTTGGTTATGATAGTCTGGAGTTATGGATTCCATCATTATGAAAGTGGTTATTTATATTTCATGTGATTATTCGACTAGTAGAATATCCATGTGAATAAGTAAATGGCATTATTTCATCTTATTTTTGTCGTATTATGCTGAAGTTCAAGTTTAAAAGGCTTTTGTTTTAGTTATACATTGCCTTAAATGTTTATGTTTGTTTATGAATGCTTCGGCTATATTGTTATCCTTACTGAGCATCTGAGATCATCCCTTTAAATGTTTTAATTTTTCCAGGATGTGAAGATGTATTTTAGGAATGACCTGCAGGGATAGTCTGAAGGGGATATGAGTTTGGAAATTGGAGACAATGTTATTGTAGTTTTTTACTTTATGATGTACTATAACATTTATGAATGTATCTAGTGTTTCCAAGGCTACTAAACTAATCAGTCTTTCTTGACATGATCTTTTGTGATCATGCGAATGTTACGCAATAATGCACCGACTCTGGGTAACCGGGGTTGGGGCGTTATAGTTGGTATCAGAGGCAGTTTAGTACTAACCTTGGAAGCTATATTTAGATAAACTCTGATTAGAACACATAGCCCTAAGATAGACATTGAGGATAAATATAGAATAACTTCCTATAATTTTGGTATTATAGAGATTTTGTGAGTTTTCCTAGAAATACATCCTTGTCTTGAAACAAGCAGGTAGAGACGGCTCTGGTACAGATGTACCTAGGGGTAAAACCCAAAAACACTGCTTTGAGCTAAACTCAAACAGGAACTGGTGTACAACAACGGGCCTTGCTGTACTCTTGGTTACGACACTACTAGAGGATATGCTTAGGATAATTCACATTTTCTTTACCAACCATTATGAAGGGTTTATGAGTATATATTTCTCAAAGAAAACATTTTTATTATTATGGATTGTATCCATAAACTGTCAAATTTAGGTTAAGTGTTTTACAAGTATGGAATTACGTATTTTGATTCATAAACTAATATAGTTTATGCCATTGTTTAGAAATGGTTCCTAGTGGGAGGAATGGAAACCGTATCAATGCACGTACTCCATGTAGGGATTGCCCTCCTGCTCAAGATAATTATAGTGGAGCTGGAGATACAACTGGTGTTGATCAACTTATCACCATACTAGGACAACTCACTCAGGTTATGAATGATAACTTTACTCGTATGGAGAACCCTGATCCACAACATGGAGGATCAATGTTAGACCTCTTTATGAGGAAACAACTTCCAACATTTAATGGGGGTTAAAATACATTAGTAGCTGAGCAATGGATAAACTCCATAGAGAAAATATTCAATGACTTGGTGAGTAGCGAAAGGGAGAAGGTCATCATGGTAGTTTACCTCCTCACTGGAGATGTTGATCAATGGTGGTCGCTGATTCAAAACACAAAGGAATATGAAGAAGTATCAAGTATGGAATGGAGGTATTTAAAAGAGCATTTCTTATAAAAATACTTTCCTCGTGACAATCGAGGAGATATGGAAAGACAATTTCTGAGTCTGAGGCAGAAGGAGGATGAGAATGTCGCAATGTATGAGTCTAACTTTACACAGTTAGCGAGGCATGCTGCAGATTATATACATAACCCAAGAAGTAATATCGATCGTTTCTTTTATGGGTTCAAACCATTTCTCCTTCGAGCATTAGTCTCACAAACCTTCTCATTGTATGAAGATATTGTCTCATGTTCTATCAAGATACAAAAGGAATTCTTTAAATCTTATGACAATAAAGTAAAGCAATAGAAGAAGAGAATGGTGGAACAAGAGAAAGATAAAGGGAAAAGGGGAAAGAAGGATTTTCCATTATGCGATAATTGTGGTAATAATCACCCTGGTACTTGCCTAAAAGGAATGGGAGTTTGTTATAAATGTGGAGAAAAAGGTCACTAGGCTTGTGATTGCAAGGTAAAGAAAGAGGTTATCATTGTTGACTGCTACAATTGTATAGAAATGGGGCATTATGCAAATGAATGCCCAAAGTGCCAAAGAAATGTACCTCATAAAAGGCCAAGGGATCAAAGCCAAGCTTATGCTGTTACTACAGATGAAGTTGAATAATTATTGTATTTCTGTTTTTTGACTCAAGAACTAGATTATGGTTATAAGAATAATGTGATATATATAAGGATTGTACTGCAGTACTTGTTGTTTTCATTAAGGTTTTAATATGATGAAGGTAATCATACTTTTAGTATGTGACAATAAGAGAAACTTTACTTTATTCAGGGAATTTAATGTTACAATTGATTTTGGAATTTAGAGAACTTTTAGAGAAATTCTGGACAAAGGTATTCTAGATAACTATAAAGGTTGGAATGAATTAAGTTGAACTTTGGATAGTATTTTTTTAAGGTTAAAACATTTCTGAATATTATTTTTGGAATATTATAATACTATACTTTTAGGAAAAGTAAACCTGTAGGTCGGGGGATAACCCGTCGCGTCGGACAAAGCTGTAGGAATCGAACCCACAACCATAGTGCGACAGGCCTTTATTACCTACCACTAGCCTATAGAAAGTCCTTGGTAATTACAAAATAGTTTTCCTAATCTAAATGGTATGTGGTAATATTTGGAACCTTATACGGTTAGGATAAATATAATATTTTTGAGTTCTATTATCTTTTTGAGTGAAAGATGGGTTTGTGGTAAAAATTTATTAAAGAATGAAAGTCTACATGACAAGTAAGTATATTTCCTTACGTTCTTAGTAAATATCTTAAATAAATTCCTCAAATTTATGAAAGCTAACTTAAAACAAAAACGTTGTTGGCTAACTTTTCCAACAGGGGATTCAATGACCGTTTAACCAATCACAAGTTTGTGATTTTCTTGTGGTTAACATTCTCCTAATCCTGTTTTCTACAACTCTCCATCTGACCTTGATGGTTTTTTTTTCTTCCATATCCATATTTTCATAGAATCCTAGTATGGGCTATCTCAGGTGACCTTTGTACTTATCTCTCTTTCCTTTAATGTTATATTTTTTTTAACCCTATTTCCGATGTGGGTTTTCCACAAAGGTATTTTCTATTTTCAACCTTTTATTTTCAAAGAACATATTCAAATTGAGAGGACGCAATTTATTAAAGGATAGGAGAATGTAACACCCCATGCTTTCACGATACGCTTCTCTTTCAATAATGTAATAGCTTGCATTGTATGCAAGTTCGAGATTTTAACAAACCGCGACCAATCAAAGTAGTAGTTATGAATAGTAATAACCACTTTTTGAAATTATATAAATTTCATATCTCAAAATGGACTTCATTTTTTTATTCGTAATATCGAAATTATCCTAAGTTGAATTTTTTAAACTTTCTGAGAACTTCCAATTTTCTATGAATAGTGAAAAATACTTAAAAACAACTTTTTTAATAAAAATAATTTATACTGATAAATTATACTATTGAGTGGTTTTAAAGTATAATTAGAATATATTTTTACCATTTTATCGAATAGTGGTCATTAGAATTAATTTCACATTGAAATTGGACATAAACAATTGTCCACCTTTTGATATATATTGTTTCTTAAAAGAATGCTATTTGTTGTGACAGCGGGAATTAATTATAAAATTAATTAATGCAACTTATATGTTTGGAATTTCATAAAATAGAAATCATTTTTTAATTAGGAATTTCAATTATAGATTCGGGTGAAATTTTGGCATTGTTCTGAAAAACTTCAATTTTTGATGAATAGTGAAACCACTAAGAGGTAGTTAAAAAACTGATTTTTCATTTAAATGAAACATTACCACTTCTGTGATTTGATTTTCAAAAATCTGACATACATGGTTGTCATTAGAAAGTAAAATGTGGTTCAATGGGATTAAAATAATTTTTTGGTGAATAGTAACTTTTAAGTTTAATTAATCGCGATTAAAGGTAATTAGTGAAATTTAAGGTAAAAATGATATTATAAAAATATGAAAATACAACTACACTTGTCCTACCCTTACTGTATGAGTCATTTCTGACCATGAAAATCCATGGGTCAACTTGGGGACCCCATGGAGCCACTTTGGTAGGAAAATTACATTAAAAACTTTTTATTAAATGATAAAATAAAAATGTCACAAACATTAGTTGATTTACTAAAAAAACTTAATTGGGGTTATTCAAGTCATATTTTTTACTATAAATATTCATTAGAAAGATAAAAATATTTCTACATCATGATATCTTTTTTATAATTTTTAGACATTAAATAAATTAAATTATTTATGACACCATGATGCTAGAGCGATTACCTCATTATTTAATGATTTAAATAAAATGAAACGATAATGTAAAATCTCAGACCTACACATGTTAAAAGCCTATTATATGGGTGGATTTAGAACTCTTATCACCTTATCCTCGAAATATATAATTTAGGGATCTTTTAAATCCAAAAATCATTTTATAATAAAGTAACCTTTTATAACTTTCCAAGAGTGCCCCTCCTCTCCTCTTATAAAAGGCCCCCACCTCTACCACCATACCCAGACCTCTCAAACCATTGGCTTGGCCAACCCCTTACCATTTTGTCTCTCCACATCTCACTCTTACTCCTAGAAGCCTCACTTTGGGCAGAAGTCTTCCCAATTAAGCCTTTGAGCTCAAATAAAAAAGAGTTACCTGTTTTAACGGTAGGGTTTTCTCTTGTGTTCTTATGTTTTATTTTGCTTCTCCAACCCCATAAACTCTTTTCATTCATTTATTTTGTAACAACACCAGTATCCTAAATATACTAGTATTTTGTTATAATAAGGATTCGAGCTACACTTACACACACCTATATCTAATCGTTAAAGAACATATTGTTTCTGTGGATGGTGAATTTCTGCATCACGAAATGATGATTGTTCAACACTCATATAACACCATCAAAGGTGGACATTAGGATGTCACTATATTTATATATGATATATAATATGTTTATGATTTACTTAATCTTCTCTATTTTTCATTTGTGGCATACCTTTATGGTTTCCATTATGGGTAAACGCTATATTTTCATTTTGGTAAGTGTAGACACTACCCCCTCAAAGTGATTTGAATCGTTAATTCCATATGTGGGATGTATAAAGGATGGATTAAATGGTATTATACATTATATTATACTGTAATTATGTTATACCTTTATATAATTATAATTGCATTCCATTAAATACGAAATAGAAATTAAAGTAGTGTTCATGCATACGTACGGCTTACCGTCTCCATGAACGGCGCATTTCATTTTTTACCTCTAAATGTTATCTAATATTATAAATGCATGTATATACTGAATATATATGATATATATGATATCTACATCATTAATATAATTCTGGATATAATGGATATTTCACCACATGAACAACTTGTAATTATAAGAAGTTTATTTTGGACTCAAGTACCAAAGAACGACAAAATGACCGTTATTAACTTAAATAATTACATAATGATCATAACATCGTAATAAGTGATATAGAAGGAATAATGAACATGGAAAACGTTATTAAGCAAATAGAAATTAACTCTATTTTATTATTCAAGAGGTTAAAGAACGATCGAGTCAAGCCGGACACGAGGTAAGGGAACTTCTTAACCCAATTTTCATTCTTTGGGTTAATCTCCTACCTTCAAATTATGTCATGATATTATTATGTTGTATCTTGTAATGGTACTTTAATTATGTTTACTTATAGTGAATATGAATAATAGATCTATTTTATTTAAAAATGATCTTTGTAAGGGAACTTCTTAACCCAATTTTTGTTCTTTGGGTCAATCTCCTGCTTTCAAATTATGTCATGATATTATTATGTCCTATCTTGTATCAGTACTTTTTTTATGTGTACTTATAGTGAATACGCATAATATATCTATTTTATTTAAAAAATGATCTTTGTAATGGAAATTCTTAACCCAATTTTCGTTCTTTAGGTTAATCTCCTTCTTTCAAATTATGTCATGATTTTATTATGTCCTATATTGTATTTGTAATTTCTTTATGTGTAATTATAGTGAATACACATAATAGATCTATTTTATTTAAAAATGGTCTTTGTAATAGAATTCGTCTCAATCTCCATTCGTTGAGGCATATTTTTTTCTATACCCAAATTTCTTTTATACGGTGTATAAACCCCTTTGACTTTTACGTTTATTCAAAAGGATTCCTTTTATACGAAACGTTTTACTAAACGATAAAAAGGAATTTTTTTCTTGTCAAACATATGTGGCGACAACAACTTCTCTGCCGCCATGACCATTATTTGAGTTTCGGCTTCCTCTACAAGACATAGCTTTTTTAAATGAAAAATAAATACCTTGTTTTAGTTTTCTTTTATTTTGGTATTGAAAATGGTTTTGATAATGTTTTTATTATATCAATGTGTTGTATTGATATCTTTTGATTGAAATGTGGAAATGTTATGTTTCCTTGATGCATGTTTTATGTGATACAATTATGTTATGGTTTATGATATGTTTAAACCTGTTCATTTGAGGAATGCATTGGACTTAATAAGTGACAGGTGGAGCCCTGTATAGCTCCTTGACGCATCGGCAGGTCTCATGAGACAAACTAGTGTCTTGGAACGAGGCCTAGAAAAAATCTTATTAATAGTCTTAGAACAAGGTCGTGGCTACGTGGTTATGATAGTGTGGATTTATGCATTCCATCATTGTGAAAGTGGTTATTGATATTGCATGTGATTATTAGACTAGTAGAATATCCATGTGAATAAGTAAATGGCATTATTTCATCTTATTTTTTTCCATATTATGATGAAGTTCAAGTTTAAAAGGCATTTTTTTAGTTATACATTGCCTTAAATGTTTATGTTTATTTATGAAAGCTTCCGCTATATTGTTATCCTTACTGAGCATCTGATCTCACCCCTTTCAATGTTTTATTTTTTCCATGATGTGAAGAAGTATTTTAGGAATGACCTGCAGGTATAGTTTGAAGGGGATATGAGTGTGGAAATTGGAGGCTATGTTATTTTAGTTTTTAACTTTATGATGTAATGTAACATTTATGAATGTATCTATTGTTTCCAAGGCTACTAAACTAATCAGTCTTTCGAGACTTGATCTTTTGTGATCATGTCAATGTTACGCAATAATGCACCAACTCTGGGTAACTGGGGTCGGGGCGTTATACAAACACTTGACCAAAACATATTTTTCGAGTATATATACACCAAAATAATCCAAGTGTCGACTTGTGGGACATTGGGATACTTATAGAACAGATTATGACATTTATATTATTTTCCTTTAAATGATGTCAAATTAGTCACCTTCATAATTTAATAAACATGGATTATAAAAAATGGGAGTTTTAAAAGATAAATTCGAATAAAAGTTTTCTTATGAAATATATTTGATTTATATGAATTATAGTATTTTATTTTTAATTTTTATAAAAAAAATAAGTATATTAAATTATTATACAAAAATGTTGTAGTAATTATTTTATTAAGAGAAATATCAAATAAATGATTTTAAAAGTATTAAAATAAATAATATATGAACTAATTAATGTGAAAAACGAATTTTATATAATAATATGACTTATTAAGAATATATTAAATAGTTTTTTTACAAAAATATATTTTGTGTGGATTCTATTTAAATTCATGTAAATGAATAGTTTCAAAATTGACACTATTGATATTATATAAAAATAACATATTATTAAATTGTTTAAAAATCCAAAAAATATTTATAAATTAATATTTATATAGTAGTTAATGTCATAAATCATCCAATTATGGACATTTCACAACACATAAGTAATTATTTATAACAATATAAAATTTAGAATATTATTACCACAAATAAAATTAAATAGATTAAATAAGGGTAAATCAAATTGATAAAGTTTAAAATAATTTCCCAACATGTCTAAATTTTATTGGGTGATGATATTACAACCCTGTCTCATCTCATATTCTAATTTTAGGAATTTTGGTGGTTTTTAGGTGGGGTTTTAGTTTATTATATATTATTATTTTGGAGGTTTCCAAAAGTTCCCCTCTCCTCTCTTATAAAAAGAGAAACTCCTCCCTCTACTCTTCACTCAATTTTAAGCCTTCAAGCTTGTCCAAACCCTGAAACATATTCTTATAAACCTTTATAGTTATATTATATAGGTTCTGGTCTTCTCAAAATATCAACTCTAGTGCCCTAAGAGGATGTTTAAAAGAGGCACGTCGAGGAAGAGGTAATCTCTTCTACCGATTATTTCAAGTTTCTTTTTTATTCTACATCCTCTTCTATAGTAGATTCACTATAAAGTAATAAAATCAGTGTAAATAGTATACTGATATGTTTTTATAAATATGAAACAACCCTATTTTACCATCTATCCATCCTACGAAAAATGAAATCACTGTGCATATGTACTTACGGCTTACCGTCTCCACGCCGTGGTGTAATCTATTATTCCACCACCACCACACTTGGATGGGTATAATGGTGGAAATAATTACTACATATGTTTATTATAACATCATATTTATTCTGAGATATTATATCATCCATTACAATTCCATTGAATAATTATGGGAACGATATCATCACTCGTGCATACGTACAGATTACCATCTCCACGACGTTATGTAATTCATTATCCATGTTAACCATTCAAGAATGATAATAAAGTATATATAATAAATAATCATGAAATATATGAAATAATAATGATACTGGATTTATGTATATTTTATTTACTTACTTCTATTCAATTTAATAAGGAAACTAAATCATTGTTCATGTGTACGTGCGGTCTACCGTCTCTATGAACGGTGTATTTCAGTCCATTTATCAATCTATTATATATATTTACATTCTAAATATACATTATATATGAATCATTTTTTACATTATATAATTAATTAATCATGATCTAAGTAATCATATGAATAATTAAAAGTCAAAACACGTACGATAAAGGGAACAATATTCACCAAAACACGGATTTAACATGGAATTGACTAATGAACGGGTAATATAAAGTCGTAAGTTAATCAAATATGATATCATAAATATTATTATGGATCTGTTACAAGTTAATAATATGTTTAAACACACTATTCATTAGTCTCGGACATATTTGGAAGATATTGGACATAAGTTATGGGATAATTATTCCAATCTTGTTCTTATATGAGATTGATTATTCGTAAGTATTTACTGGGTTATATTTATCATCCATGTCATGTTTTATAAAAAACGTTTTTATAAAGTTTTTTCTATTCTTCCAGGTATGTTTATTGTTTTTTCTACCTCTTTTTGACTTTTACAATGTGGTAAAGAACTAATTTTTCTTTTTTTTACCATACAAGGTACTTTTTGACTTTTTCAAAAAATGTATGAGAATAATGTTTTTTTAACATATAAAGCATGAACAGATTTTTACGGTTTTATAAAACCTTATTTCCGTGAAGATTCCTCTTCACAATTTCATGATTAATTTCAACAAAATCCTTTTCTTTTAAAATTTTATTTCATTTTGAGAAAAGAAAATGATTTTGAAGAAGAAAGGATATTTTCCTCAAAAATTCATTTCAAGTGTTTTATCAAAACTATTTTTAATATAAGATGAAATTATTTCATATGTGTATGTTTCAAGTATAATGTCTTTATTATTTACATGGTCTAATTTTTATTATGAAGAAATGATATCCATTTATTCTATATAGGTTATGTTATGATGGGATTATGTTTTTGAGATACGTTTTATTCATTAGGTTATGATGAATGATTTATGTTTATTTTGTGGCACAAGAAAGAATGATTTCATTATGACTTTGGTGGGACCTATATCTCCCTCCAATGAATTGGGAAAATATTTATATCTTACGAGATATAAATGGATGGAACGATAAGTAAATCTATCTTAGTAATACACGGCTGGAACGACATGAAATCCCGGTTCAGTAATGGACTTCGTCCACTATGATGGTCTTGGGAGAAATGTCTTGGCTACTATGGAAATCATATCACGAGTTTAATGGTTTTCCAAAATTCTATGTTTTATTCCAATGATAATATATCATGATTAATGTTCCTTTATTATCTTTTCCTTACGTACTGCCAAGATTTATTTCACAGCTTAATATTTTGATGTTTAAACTTTATGTTCATGTTTTTAAGCTCAAATGTATGTGGTTTGTTTTATTTTCTCCATGATTACCCTTACTGAGCATTTGAGCTTACCCTTTTTTATGTTTTATTTTCACCTGGATATAACAGAAGTATTTTAGGTAGAAAAAAATGGGTTTATCCTTATGGGTGATGTTAAAGATCTTTCATCATGATTAGAATATTATGTTCCGAGTTTCCAAAGACAATAAAATATTACGGTCTTTGGGTGTCGATTTTTGTTATGTATTAATTATTCCACAAAATTAATTTAATGTCCATGTACGTCAATCTTGGGTCTCTAAAGTTCGTATCATAGGGAAGGTTTGGTTAACCTTAGGAAACTAGGATGTGAAAACTTTAGTGTGATCCCTAGAGATATTTTTAAGGTATTTCTAGGTATGTTCGTAAGGTTAAGTATATTGTACAGCTTAAAATCCTTGAATTATGGTAAAAATCATGAATAACCTAGGATTAGACCTATGATTTTGGAGATTGGAAGTACTCCCCCTTGATTATGATGTTTTCCTAGTATGATTTTTCCTCTCACACTATTCGTTTTGGGTTTTAGAAAATTCCTAGAAATAGGAAGATCCATATTAATAGAGAATACGATAGACAATGGAATGATATTCTTCATGAGAAACAAAATGAAATGGGATTTGTAAGGGAAAAAATCATTATTATTCCTAATCATAAATCTCATAATATTATCAATAATACCAACTTTTCTATGTTTCCTGACACAACTAGTAAGAGAAAGATGGAGTTTCATGATGATCATAGAGGACAGAAAGTTAAATTTCCCTCATGTAAATCTTATGTGAGGAGGCATCAAGGAGAATGTTTCGAAGTAACTAGAAGATGCTTTGGGTGTGGAAAAGAAAGAAAAAAATCCAGTAATTGCAAAGGAAAAGGTTTATTTAACATAATGGATAAAGATAATGGTATTGCTAAGACATCAACAAAGGTTAAATTTTTTAAATGTGGAATGTACGAGCATTATGAAAACCAATGCCCAAGGGGAAAATATAATGATGAGAATTAGCGTGGTCTTATGGGTAGTATTTATGTTGTTGATGATGAAGAGACAAAAAATGTTATTTGAGATGAAAGAAATGTTGAGGAATAAAATGATGAAGCTCAATCAATGGTTTAAAAAGTTAGTGGAATGATTGCATGTTTATCAAGAATAATGTATGGTACTATGGGGTAAAGAAAAATATAAGGATCGTTACAATATTTTTTTTCTTGAGTATTTAAAAGTATATGATGAAAGGTACTGGTAACCATGAAAAGTGATTGCAATATTTTTTGGGAAGTAGATGACATGCGCATAATAAAGGTATAAGGAGAAAATAATATGTTTGATAGTATTAATGAGATCGTGATTGATATAAGGATAGAGTGATATCTTGGGTTGAGTATGTAGAATTTTTGGGATTTTGGTATGTAGAAAGAGTTAACTTTTGACAACATTCAGGTTTTCACTAAGGTTCTTTGGTAATTCATGTTTCAACAGAATACATGATTAAGCTATTCGCATATTTGGAATGTAACCAACAAAGTATATTTTCTGATATATGGGGGATATATGATGGTATTCACATGATTCTTATATGACCTTTCTAGTAATCATTTTCTTTATTCCGTGAGTTTGGACAGAAGTATTTTGGAAAAGCCTAAAGGTTGGAATGGATTAAGTTGGACATCAGATAGTATTGATTAAGGAAAGAACATTTTTTATATTACTTCTGAAATATTATAATGGTGTATTTTTTTTAAAAGGACAACACGTAGGATGGGCAACAACCCATTGCATCAGACAGGCCTGTGGGAATAGAACCCACAACCGAAGTGTGACAGGCCTTTATTGCCTACCACTAGCCTACAAGAAGTCCCTGGTTAGTATAAATTAGTTTTATTTTATTAAGTGGTATGAAAGATGATGTATAAGTCCATTTTTTGGAATCATATATGGTTAATCTCACTATAGATAGACTTATGTGTATTTGATAACTTTTTCTACCCTTTTGTTTGAGATAGGTGGAATGACCCATCAGTCTATCACATGATCTGCTAACACTTCAAGAAAATGAAAAAATTAACGTCATTTATTTAAATAAGAGATGATGTGTAAATTTTTCATGGAATGACCAATGATGATATTACACTGAAATCAAGTAAGTATTTCTCCTTATGCAAAAATTTATCAAATTTAGGGAAATGATCTTGAAAAAAAAGATTTCACAGTACCCTCATATCCGATGAATCAGATGGTACCTTAGATCATCACAATTTTATGGCTTTTTGATTGTTGGCTTTTTCATATCCATGTTCTCTACCACTCTCCATCAGAACATGATGGTTTTCTTTCTCTTCCATATCCATATTTTCACCTATATTCTCATATGTGGAAACCCAGTGCTAAGTTAATTTGGGTGACCATTATTATTCTAACTTTCCTTTTTAAAATTACGTTTTAGTATTACTTTTTACAATGTGGGTTTCTATGAAAGAAACTTTCAAGTAGAAAATGATTTAAAACCCTGAAGAATTTTGAGGGACAAATTTATTTTAAGGGGGTAGAATGTAACACCCCGAGATTTTATGAGAAATATTCTTTTTAATTTCTATTATGTCTTGTGTTGTATGCTACAAAAATATTAGTTTTCTCTATACACAACACTATTTTTGGCTTGTGTTGCATGCAAGAGATACCATCCTCAATAGCTTGTGTTGTAAGTAATACTGAGATTCACTAAACTAGGACATATTGTCATAATATTATTATGAACTTGACTTTATGAATATTATTGACAACATTTTTAATTTTATAACATTATAATTCATCTTAAACGTTTTCTAAAACATGGTATGATAACAAAATCAATTTTTTGTATAAAGGAAGTATTTTTCAAAAAAAGCTGTCTTTCCATCTTTTTATGGCGCACCAACATTAAATCTAGTTTTTGACAAGTTTATAAGTTCAATTTGAAAAATTAAACTTCTTTCATGGAATCACGTTATGAAAATTTACTTTGTGTAAATTTTTTATGTTTTTCTGATAAGTTTCTTATTTTGATTAATAGTAAAAATATGTTACATTTTAATAAAAAACAACTTTTTTTCATAAAAATAACTTATTTGGTTATAATATATTATTGAATGGTTTTAATGTATAAAGAGAATATATTTTTTCAATTAATAAAATTTATGTCATTATCATTAATTTTACACTGAATTTATAGGTAAAAAAATTTCAATCTTTGGTAATGTTTTAAATTTTAAAATCTGTTTTCTCAACTACGGGATTAATTTTAAATTAAATAGTGCAACTTTTGTTTTTTGAATTTGGAAAAAAGGATTCCATATTTCAAATAAATATTTCCAAATTATGTTAATATACTAATTTTTATTTTCATGCATTATGAATTGTAACTACGGTCAATTTAATTTACCATAGTTAAAGGTAAATTTTGTAATTAAGGGTAAAAATAATGTTATAAAATTACCATAACACTTGTATTAATATAATTGGATAACTAAATTTCGTCCTAAAATTTACTTGGGTCGAAATGGTATCTATTTTAAACCACTTGTATGTGATTAAGACATTTATTTTATTTTATTTAAAGAAAAGTTAAATACATCTCACTCAAACTTTCATAATTAAATAATTTTTAATATAAGGTTATACAGAATATAAATTCAATTATAAACACTCATTTGAAATCTTATATGGTTTTTTTATCATGGTAATTTTTTTTTAATTTTTACGAAATATATAATTACCTTAATAGCTTATACATTAATGATGTAGAAATTATTTATTTAGTGAAAAAACAATAATATAGTTTTAATTAAAATAATAGTACCCATCCAAAGGCCCAAAAACATGAAAAAAACATATTTTCCACGTATATCTACACCATAGTCATACAGTTGTTGACTTGTGGACCATTTTGAGCCTTATAAAACAGATTATTACTTTTATATTATTTTATTTTAAATGATGCCAAATTTGTCACCATCATAATTTAGTAAACATAACATTTTAAAAGTTGACTCTTTTAAAATATAAATTTGACTAAAAGTATTTTTATGAAATATATTTGATTCATATTTAACATAGTATTTTATTTTCAATTTTAATGAAACAAATAAGTGTATTAAATAATTATACAAAAATTTTGAAGTAATAATTTTATTAAGAGAAATATGAAATAAATAATTTTAAAGTATTAAAATAAATATTATATGAACTAATTGATGTGTTACATGAATTATATATATGAATATGACCAGTTATAAATATATTAAATAGTTATTGTTTTGAAAATATATTCTGTGTGGATTTTATTTAAATTCAAATAAATTAATTGTGTCAAAATTAACATTGTTGATATTTTATAAAAATTACATATTATTAAATTGTTTAAAAATCAAAAAAAATATTTAAAAATTATAAATTTGAATTTATATAGTCTGAAATTTCATAAATTATCTAATTATGGACAATTCACAACACATAAGTAAGTATTTATAACAATTTAAAATTTAGAATATTATTACCACAAATAAAATTAAACATATTAAATAATGATAAATCAAATTGATAAGTTTAAAATAATTTTCCAACATGTATAAATTTTATTGAATGATAATATTAAACCCGTATATCATCTCATCCTTTAATTTGAGTCATTTTGAAGGATTTTAGGTGGGGTTCGAGTTTATTATGAATTAATATTTTAGAGGTTTCCGAAGGTTCCCCTCTCCTCTCTTATAAAAGGGAACCTCTTCCCTCTTCTCTTAACTCCATTTTAAGACTTCAACCTCATCCAGTCCCTTAAAATTCCTCTTATATATTTTTCAAATTATATTATAAAGGTTATATAATTCTCAAAATACCAACTCTAGTTCCCAAAGATGAAGTTTAAAAGAGGCGCGTCAAGGAAGAGGTAATCTCTTCTATCGATTCTTTAAATTTTATTTCTTCTTATACATCACCTTTTTTAGTTTTTTAATTATAAAGTAATAACATAAATATCAATAATATACTTATATACTATTTTAAATGTTAAACAACCCTATTTAACCTTCTATCCATCCTACGAAAAACGAAATCACCGCGCGTGTGTACGTACGGCTTACCATCTCCACGCCGTGGTGTAATCTGTTTTTTCACCCCCACCACACTTGGATGGGTATAATGGTCGAAATAATAACAATATATTATTATTATAACATCATAATGATTTTGAGATATTATATCATCCACTCCAATTCCATTCATTAATTATGTGAATGATATCATCACTCGTGCGTACGTACGGATTACCATCTCCACGATGTGATGAGATTCATTCTCCATGTTAAACATTAAAGAATGCTTATAAAGTATATATAATAAATAATCATGAAATATATGAAATAATTATGATATTTTATTTATGTATATGTTATTTACTTACTTCCAGTAAATTTAATAAGGAAACGAAAACAGCGTTAAAGCGTATGTATGGCCTACCATCTCCATGAACGGTGTATTTCATTCCATTTATCCATCAATTATATATAATTATATTCTGAATATATATTATATATAGATAATGTTTTACATTCTAGAAGTAATTAATCATGATCTAAGTAATCATATGAATAATTACAACTCAAAACACGTACGATAAATGAAACGATTTTACCCAAAACACTGCTTTAACATGGATTTGACAAATGAACGGGTAATATAATTCGTAAGTGAATCAAATATGATATCATAAATAATACTATAGCTCTGTTACAAGTTAATAATATGTTAAAACCCACTATACAGGAGTCTCAGACACATACAGAAGCAATTGGACATAAGGTAATGGATAATTGTTCCAATCTCGTTCTTATCCGAGATTGTTAATTCATAAGTATTTACTGGGGTTATATTTATCATCCATGTCCATGTTTTATAAAATATGTTTTCATAAATTTTTTACTATTCTTCCATGTATTTTTAAGGTTATTTTTTCCTCTTTTTTACATTTACTATGTTGTATGGAATGAATCTTTTTTTGTTTACCATACGAGGTACTTTTTGTCTTTCCCGGAAAAAGTACTAGAAGAATGTTTTTTTAAAATTTTACGGCATGAACAGATTTTTAAGGTTTCCTAACACAATATTTCAATGATTCTTCCTCTACACAATTTCAAGATTATTTTCAACAAAATCCTCTTCTTTTAAAATTTCATGGCATTTTGAGAAAATAAAATGATTTTGAAGAAGAAAGGATATTTTCCTCAAGAATTCATTTCAATTGTTTTATCAAAACTATTTTTAATCTAAGATGAAATTATTTAATATTTTTATGTTTCAAGAATAATTTATATATTATTTACATGGTGTCATTTTTATTATGATTAATGATATCCATTTATTCTATATGGATTATGTTATGATGGTATGATGTTTATGAAAACCATTTTATTCATTGGGTTATGATGAATGATTTATGTTTATTTTGTGGCACACGAAAGAATGATTTCATTATGATATGGGTGGGACCTATATATCCCTCAAATTAATTTTGTAATTATTTATATCTCATGATATATTCATGGCTGGAATGGCAAGTAAATCCAGTTCAATAATACTGGGCTAGAATGGCAAGTAATCCCAGTTCAGTAATGGACTTTGTCCACTATGATGCTCTTGAAAGCAATGCCTTGGCTACTATGGAAATAATATCATGTGCCTAATGGTTTTTCACAATTCCATGTTTTATTCCAATTCTAATTTATCATAATTAATGATCCATTAAGATTTATGATTTACCTACTGCCAAGATTTATTTCACGGCTCAAGATTTTGATGTCTAAATATTATGTTCATGTTTTTAAGTTCAAATGTATATGGTTTATTTATTTTCTCCATGATTACCCTTACTGAGAATTTTATCTCACCCTTTTTTATGTTTTCTTTTCCCCAGGATATAAAGGAAGGTTTTTAGGTAGAAAAAATGGGATGATCTTTATGGGAGATGTTGAAGATCTTTCACCATGATTAGGAGATTATGTTCTGAGTTTCGAAAGACAATAAACTAATACGGTCCTTGGGTGTCTATTTTTTTATGTATTAAGTATTCAAAAAAAGTAATATAATGTCCATGTATGTCAAGCTTCGTTCTCTACAATAAAACAACGAAATTAACACATTAAATAGTGAAAATAATTAAATATTATTAATAAAAGAGTGATAAAATGTTATAAGGGGATAATATATTATATTATGAATATTAATAATGTTCTATTATAAATTAATAAAATGATTCAAACCATTATACAGGAGGTTAAATCACATTCAACCAAAAGAAATCATGAGGTAATAGTATTCGTCTCAATTTCCCTTTATTGAGGCATATTGTAATGTTATGCACATAATTTCATTTATATAGTTCTATACAAACCATTTAAACTGTAATATCATGATTCATTAATAATTATTCGTATTTTATGTTTATATTTGAATTATTTCATATAAGGGGATTTGAATTGAAATTTACCATGTTATAATGAATTAAATAACTCAATTTATTTTCATTCTGTTATATTACTTCTTCATTGTCTTCGATATTCAACGATTATGTGTGTAATGAATTTTAATTATATTAAATATCATTTACGATTATTTTATGTGGATTTAAATTTTATAAACATAATCTCTTCATTGGATAATTCTCACTTCAACGTTATGATTTCAATAAGGGTTTATTTCATAATCACGTTTTAATAAGGATAGTTCATGCTTGAATTTCTATTGAAGGAAATATTTTTATCATTATATAATAAACATATTATATTTTCCTCTCCAATTGTTATTAATTATGTTTTCATGTGATATTATAATTTTTCCACTCTATGGTGCATAAATTAATTGATATTGTTTTAATAAAATCTGACTTAATTTCTCTCTTCGGTCGAAAAATATTTTAACTTACAAAACCATGTGTTATAAAAATGTGTTTAAAAATTTTTATCAAATATTAAAAATGGTTTATTAAAGAAATTTTTACCCATATTTGATTTTTTAAAATGTGTTTAAAAATGAATCTTTATATCATTTTCTGAAAAAGAAGGCATATTTGGATTGTACTAAAAATATAAATGTAATCTTTGTTTTAATGTGTACAATATATATAGAATTCCCCACCACCCTAAACACTCAATGTTTTAAGGATTCCATTGTAATTTATAATGGTTATTTTCAATCGAAATTATTTTCCAAATATTTTGTGAACATTTATTAAAAAAATCTCAAATAAAAAATGATGCATTCCTTATGAATTTGTTTAATAGAATTTTTATGGTATATATGATTGTCAAAGGAAATGCCCCATTATTTTAATTATACTCTACTGGGGATATGTTTTATTCGTTCCACCCTAATTCTTTTAGTGGATGGGTTAAGATAATTTTTGAAAAGGAAAATATTGACATTTTATTTATTTTGTAGTAATTAACATGCCCATGGAATATTCACTTTCCTATGATCATTGGATATTAAATTTCTCATTGGTAATTATATTATTTTTCATTGGATATGTTTATTTGTAAAATCGTATATCATTACTGCATTTGGTGTTCTACCTTGAATGTTATTTGTTTATCTAGGTTGGTATTGATAAATATATATCCTTTATTCAGTCCAAATATTTTATCATAAGTCACATTGTTTATAAATTAAATAAATTATTAGATACATGAGAAATGACTGCGACATAATGTGACGGGAAAGTCCTAGAATAATATAGCCTATCGACGCATCAGTATTCTAATGAGGTGAATCAATAATCTGTAATTAAATGTTTATTTACCCACAGTTTTAAACTATCTTCTAAAAGTTCTTAATAACATAGCTATTATGATGCATGGGATGATGACATCCAATAATTAAGAATTTTCTTCACTAAGAATTCTGGTATTTTTACCTATGATATTTTCCCATTGATGTTATATCTAGATGCATTTCATTCAATGTAATTGATCATGTGAAATGTGTTTTCAATTATTTCCATTTCCATATCTCTTATTCCTTATCTACTCATGATTGTCAAGTTATTTAGATGGCATATTTTTTTATTTATTTACCTTTACATGTTGATTATTTATTATCTATTTATGATATTCAAGTTATTTAAATGGAATGTGTATTCATTTATTTACCTTTATGTATTGGTTATTCCTTATCTAATCATGATATACAAGTTATTGATTAAAATTCTATGTGTGTTTATATATTTAAATTTATATAGAGATTATTCCATATTTATTATTCTTAATCTACACATGAGAGATTTTTCTTTACATAACTCTTTTTAAGTATTTGCTATCACCAATATTTCGGTTTCATTTTCCAAGAATCTAGGAAGTGTTCTATGCATGATATGAAATGGTATTCCTAAAAAATAAAATTGTTTTAATTTATATATTATAATGTAATATGAGAATCATATATGTATCTAGTTTACCAAAACTACTAAACTATTCAGTCTTTCAGGATGTGATTTCTTGAATATTATGCCAATTTAATAATGTGGGAAAAATTTCTTGGTTACTGGAGTAGAGGTCATCATAGTTGATATCAGAGGAAGTTTTGTACAAACCTAATAATTTTTTTTAGTAAAACATATATTAGGTTACAAAATACTATGATATACTTTTAAGATAAGTATATAATAACATCATAATGTTTTGGTAAGGTAGATATTATGTGGTTTTCCTAGAAATACATTCTATTCAGGATACTAAAAGTGCACCTAATTCTACAACAGATGTACCAGGGGTAATAACTCAGAAAAATAGTAATTAGGATTGTCCCAAGTGTTACCTGGTACATGAAAATGGGCATTACAGTACCCCTAGTTTGACACTCTTGGGGGATATTTTCTAGATAATTCACATTTCTATTACAAAACATTATGAAGGTTTAGAATAAATTATGGAAATTAATGACCTAGGTTAAACCAAAGGTGTATTATATTGAAAATAAGTTTTCATTATTAAGACATCCAGTTAATTATTATATACTTTTCCCACTATGATCTTTTTTCACACTATACATTTTTATTTTAGTCAATGTATGGAACCCAAAGGAATAATGTTAACATTAAACATGATAGAAAATATGGTGACTATGAAGAACCAAATGGGATGACGATAAGAGTGATAAATGTTTTTATTATTCCTAATCAGCTATCCCAAAATATTATGAACAACATATACCTTAACCAACTCCTAGACTCACCAATGAATAGAATGATAGAGTTCATTAAGAGCCTTAGTGGTGGATACCATAGAAAAAAGAATGCCTTATTTCCTTCACGTCAAAAATGTAGAAGGAGACACCTAGTAAAGTGTATTAAAGGAATGGGAAAATGTTTTACATAAGAAAAACAAATGTGTAAATCAATTAATTGCTGATGTAAATGAATTGTATAATGGAAGGAAATAAATTTCATCTTAGGGACCTATTTATAGTTTGTTGTCTTTAATTTGGTGAATTAATTATCCTAAATTTTTTCAGTGGAAATTACCTTATTATATTTATTTTATATGTTATAAACCACATAAATTCACTTTTATAACATAATATAGAGTATATAAATGACGAATGAATAAAGTAAGATGTATTTCTACAGATTAAGGAACCTATACTGATGGAATAGTAACTTGACTTTTAGAATAACAACATGACCATTAGGAATAGTAATATAGCCAATAGAATAGTAACCTCATACATGAATGTACAAATTAAATTTAGGCATATCATAAATTATAATATGATATAATTAATTATTGTATAAGTAAATAAAAATTTTAAAAATTATTAATTATGTGATGAAATTTTTATAAAACATAATTTTTTTTATAATTTTCTAATTAATATAATTATTTAAATAATTATTTCAATAAAATGGTTTCATAAATTAATATTTTTTTTGTCTTATTATTATAAGATAATTTTATGAGACTTTAATTTGTTTCTTAAAGTGTGATAAAATGATTTATAAGTTTGAAATTAATATTTTCCATGTAGTTGATGATTTTAATTAAAAATTAAAATTATTATATTTAGAAAATTATTTTCATAAAATAGATTTCATTTTATAATTATAAACAAAAAATAATGGTTATGGTGAATTTTTTGGATATTAAGAAAATACTTAAATTTATATTGAATAGTAAAATATATTAATTTCCAATAAAAGCTAAATACATGAATTTTTTATTCACTGTTGATGTAAGGCTGATGTAAGCCGAAAATATTGAACTCTACTTCATTATTTTAATATATTTAGTGATAATGTTCAATATATACAAATTATTGAGGCAAAATAATAAAATAATGAATAAAATAAAGAAAAAACACCCCTCTCATCCCCTATAAATACCAGCATCACCACCTCTTCTCCTCAAACCTTAAAAGCCTTGAAGATTTTCCATGTACTAGAAAATTATCTTTCAAATACCTTAATACACATCTGGGATCCATATTTCTCATAAAAATGCCATTCCCTTTTCCCTAAGAATGTTCTCAATGAAGAGAAAATCATGTGGTCAAATCATCCTTCTTTTTCTTTTAATTTCTTTTCAATTAGATTTATTTTATTATCATAACCTCACATACACTTATCTAAGTGGCATGATAACTCTAGTGTATTTTATATAATGTAATTTTATCATGATAATGGAATAATTCATCTTAAAATATCTTTACTTTTATTCTAAAAATGAAAATATCTTTTGTGGTGTATCGATTTACCGCCACCGTGGACGTTCCATTTTCATTTATCCCCAACACCTTCAAGGATAGTCCAAAAAACATTATAATTGTCAAACAAAACTATAAAAATGGTTTTTATAACATTTTTATGCTCTGTAACTAACTTATATAGATAATATTAAATAATAAAACCAAACAACTTCGTTGTGATCGAAGAAACACCAAATTAATCCAAATGATTATCAATAACATTTTATCCAAGGATACACAATCATGCCATATAAAAAATTATGCATAAAACCAATTAAATTTCATTCAGTTCATTGATACCATATAATATTAATTTTGGAAAATTATCCCTTTTTTACACGAACTTCCATCCATGTATACAAGTGAACCGATCATGAATCCCAAGAAAATGAACACTCCTAAAAGGTGAAATTTAATACTATAACTCATCATAATGTCCATAAAAGAATTAAATAAAATTATAATGAATAAAAAACTTGAATAGAAGGTTATTTATTTATTAATTATAGAATCTATGTTAATTATCTAGGTTATTAAACTGACTAAAGTATTCAGACTTAAGGTAAGTGGATTCTTTAACCCAGCTCTCCTTTGACTTTTCCCTATTTCACTCCATTTTTAATTTGGGTGTTCTTTAATTTTTTCTAAAGTATCATTTATTTTTTTCCATATACTTTATTTTTTGGGATATACATGTTTCGCATCTTATTTTACTAAAAAATGAATTATTGTTTCAAAATAACTATTCTATCTAAAATCCCATATTTTACTTCTCTTAAGATTGTTTCATATTTACTCAATATTGATACCTATATTTTTATTCCCTTTTTATTTTGGTATCTCCAAAGTTTATTCATTAATTTATTCCTTATGATGATAAATCTATTTCATTCCGTGGGTTATTTTATGTTTAAGTTTGAGATACATTTTATGTAGCTTCCATGATTATGTAAATGTTATGGCGTGATGGGTGCACATGAAATTATATAGCACTCTAATACATTGGGTAATTTGATATATCTCATGAGAAAATTTGAAATATGTGTAAACATGATTCTATATTTTTTCAAAATGGTGATTTTGTGATGATTCACATATGTTATGTGTGAACATGAGGTTGGACTTGTTCACAACATTGTGTCGTGGTTCACTATTAAGACATGATATTTCAATTTTATTCATTTCCAAATTCCTTTCCTATATATAATTATTCCTCTAGTTATTATGATTAAAACATTTTTCTTATGTTATGATGATGATTTTTATGATCACCCATGTTTCATGTCTCTTATTAATCCTCTTACTGTGATTTTATATCAACTCATGCTTTTATTTATATCCTCAAGTGAATACTTGTAATAATTAGAACATGAGGGCCAATAACAAGATAAGAAATATGAAATTAGATCATTTCTATGCTTTATTATTTATATGTTTTGTATGGTCATAATTTTCCAAAGAAATGAAAACTTTATATCCTGGTTGTGTAATGATTTTATAATTATTATCTTTAAAATGATGTCATAATCATGTTAGGATAGTAGTGTTTATATAGTTATCATCATAGCACGGTTTAGTTAATTTGGGAAATAGGATTAATGAACCTTAGTATGAGACTAATTAATCACCAAGATTATTTTTTTTTGAAAATTATTAAACATAGGTATCCCAAAAGACATGTCTTTAATGCTAATTTCACAAAGTAATAATTTATTTTTTGTGACATGATTATTTATGTTTTGTTCAAATCCTTTTTATTTTTATAAAATAGTGGGAACTAGGAGAAACCAATCCAACAACCCATGTGATGGGAAATGAATATATTTCCTAAATAACATCCCCAGTGCCTTAGTAGGTGCTGTTTAAAATTTTAGGGCAATGATTACCCATCTATCTCAGCATGTGAACAATGGCCTCAGTAGTTTGGAATTTCCTCCTTCAACTCAGAAGGGAAATGTATCTATATTGTATTTTATGAGGAAACAAACACTAATATTTAGTGTATCTCTTGATTCACTAGTCATTGAATACAGGGTCAACTAAATAGAGAAGATATTTTATATTATTTACCATTCTGAGATGGAGAAGTTGACTATAGACATTTATCATTTATATGGAGAGGCTGGTTAATGTTGGGAATTTTTTTAGAAAACACAGACGAAGGATAAAATTTTAGATTTAGAGTGGGAGAACATTAAGAAAACATTTCTTGACAATTATTTCCATAAAACTCTTAGACAAATATTGAGATATAATTCTTAGAGCTGAAGCAAAGGGGAGGAGAATTTTCTTGACATAAGAAAAAAACATAAGCCTTGCAAGGTATGCCTCGTGATGTGTTATCAACAATAATAGAATAATATATAGCTTCATTAGTGGTTTAAAACCACCCCTTCAAAGGGATCTATAAATTAGACACTTTTGGAGTTATGAAGAATTTGTTTGACATTATCTCAAAGTGGATAAGGAGTATAGAGAATAGTCCCATCTATATAGAGATAAGAAAGAATATATATACATTCAAGAAGGGGGATCTAATGAAAAAGTTAAAAAGAAAACTCAATCACTCACATATCAAAAAATGTGGAAAGAATCATCATGGTAATTTCCTCAAAGTTATGGTAAAATTATTCCAAGTGTGGGATATAAGGCCACCAAGGTCATGAATATCGATGAGACATGAGGAATCTAGACAATGTAGTGGATTAAAGGAGTGCACCACCTATGGTTCAATGATTCTACTATAAGGAGAAAAGGCACTATATAAGATAGTTAATTAAACCTTGAGTCCTTGAGGGTAATCAGCATCAGTATCCACCAAATAAAATGGAGAAAGGGAAAACTTATTCCATTACAACTGCTGATGTGGATCATGTCAGTGATTTAGTTAAAGGTACACGAGCAATTCATTCAAGTATAGAAAAAAGACTATTTGATTCTAATTTTACGCATTCTTACATATCTTCCATGTTTATTAGAACTATTCAAACACCACCTCAATACATGGAGGTTGAGTTATCTTGGATAACATAAAATAGTGAAATTATTACATCCAAAGTATTTAACTTCTCCTCGGATAATATTTTTGAGCTGAACCTCCCAGAAAATTTTCTCTTAGTAACTTTGGTGGAGTATTATGATATATTTGGTATGGATTAAATAAATTAATAAAAATCCAATATTATATATTGAGAAATAGAGAATAATCTTCACATTATGAAGAATCCTCCAATTTTTTACAATTGTATAGATGATGAATCTACGTCAGAATCACCATATAAAGTGTGGATATTATTTCCTTTTTATAAATCATATATATCTCTAATAATTGAGACAAATGATATAATCATGATTGATGCCATTCCCATGATATGGGACTACAATGTTGTGTTCAATAAATAATTTTCTAGTTTTCCTTCTAACCGTGAGGTTGAGTTATAAATTTAAATTATTCTTATATATATACCAATAACAAATACACCTTGTAAAATGTTTAACATTGAGTTGGAGAAACTAAATAAGCACTTATAGGAGAGTTTGTACAAGGGTTTTATAGGCTCTAGGGATTCACCATGGGGTGCACTAATCAAATTATTCAAGAATAAGGATAGATCCATGCATGTCTACGTTGATTATCATGATATCGAAAAAATAATGACAAAGAACAGGTGTTCCATTCCATGAATAGATGACTTGTTTGATAAACTAAATGGAGCCAATTATTTCTCTAAGGTGGACCATCATTCAGGGTTTCACCAATTAAAGGTGAGGAAGTAGTATAATCCCAACGCTTCCTTTCTAATGAGGTATGGACACAATGTCATTCCCCTAGGACACGCCAATGCTCCAGAAATATTCCGGGACTTAATTAATAGAGTCTTTATATATTACCTCAATAAACATTGGTTGTCATTATTGATGATATTCTGATATGCACTAAGAGTAAGGGGGAATATGGAGACCATTTGAGTACTATGATAACGACTTTTTAGTGGTGTAAGCTTTATGAAAAGTAAAATAAATGTGAGTAATGGGTGGAAGAAGTATCATTCTTATGGCATATTAGCACCAGTAAAGGAATATATGTGGACCCTTCTAAGAGAATGGTAGTGAAAAAGTATCTTATGACAACATCTGTCATAGAGAACCATAGTTTCCTTGGTCTCACTGGTTATTACAGAAAATTTGTGAATACATTCTCAAGATTTTCGAATCCACTAACAAAGATGACTCATAAGGAAAAATAATTTCTCAACTAATGAATGTGAAGACTTATTCAATGTTTTAAAAATGGCTTATCATGGAACCAGTACTCGCACTTCTGAGAAGTAGGTAAATATTTGTTATATACAATGATGTTTCAAATAATGGATTAATGTGTCTATATATGAAAAATGAAAATTTGATACCCTAAACCTCAAGGAAGTTGAAAATTATTGAGAAACATTATCCCATGTAGGAACATGAGTTGGTAGATTCAATATTAGTGTTTAAAATATAGAGACATTATCTCTATGGGGAGTATTGTGAAATATATAATGATCATAAGAGCCTCAAATATATATTCACAGATAAAAATATTAATATGCACGAATAAATATTGTTATATCTCATCAAGGATTATGACTTCTCAGTCCACTAACATCCTAAAATATTGAATAAATTTTAAGATGATTTGAGTAGAAAGGATCTTGTCACATTATAAATGATGAGAATTGACAAGAATACAATATTCCTAGATTGTAGTGGATAGACATGTGAAAATTAAGGAAGAAACATCATCATTCCCTAATAAAATGATCGCTCAACCATCCCTCATAAAGAATATAAAATATTTCCAAAGAAAAGATGTGGAAATTTAGAATAAGGTGGATGTTTTCAGAAAGGGGAAATCCTTCGAGTTTAAAATTGATGTGGAAAAAATTGTAAGATTTGTGACATGACTATGTGTACCATCCAATACATAGATAAATAAGGAGTTTCTAAATGATGCACATAGATCAATATTCACTCTTCACTTAAGGGCATAAAGATGTATTGATATATCTGGTAGGACTATTGGTGGGAAAATATGATGAAAGAGATTGTTTTATATAAATAAAATAGTCTAGTATATCAACAAGTGAAGGCTGGAAAAAAATCTAAGGGCATGATTCAACCATTTACCATAAAAATATGAAGACGGGAAAACATCAACATATAATTTGTCAATATACATCTAAATAAATATAGAGGAAACAATGCTATATGGGTTTTTGTATATCGTCTCACAAAGATAGCTCACTTTAACCCAATTTGAGGGGAATTATCACTGGATCAACTTGAATAGGTATACATTAGAGAAGTTATAAGAATATATGGAGTACCACTATTAATTATATTTGATCATGATTTTAGATTCACCTCTATGTTCTGGAAAAGTCACCATAATTATCTAAACACAAAACTAAACTTCAATATGGGTTATCATCCTAAAACTGATGATTAATCTAAGTATATAATCAAGAAACATGAATACATGTTGAGAGAATATTCTATGGACATGAAAGGGGGATGAGACCAACATATTCTTCTAGAAGAAAAATCAGAAAACAATAGTTTCCACTCAAGCATCCAAATGGATCCATATGGATTCCTTTAGGTAATAATATGAGAAGCACCAACATGTTGGTATGAAGTCAGTGAATGTAAGCTTCCAGTACTTGAAATTGTTGATGAAATGAAGGAAAATGTGACAACCTTTCAGCAGCACATCAAGGGACCCAAAAGTATAAAAAAGATCTATTTAGAAAATCATTGATGGGACATTGAGTTTGATGATGGATACATGGTATTCCTCTACGTATCACTATGGATGGGGATCATGATATTTGGGAATAAATTACAGTTGGGCCTCATGTACATCGGCCCCTTTATGATTCTTGATCATGCTGGATTTTTGGCCAATGAACGGAATCTTCCACCTACCAGGTCTCAAGTATCGATGTATTCCATGTATCCATCTTGAGGAATTAAATACTAGATCCCTCACATGCACTGAATCTATAGGTATTACATTAGGAAAATGATCTCTCTTACAATGAGCATCTAGTAAAAATCTTGAATTGTAGAGATAACATTATTTGAAACAAGACTAACCACCTGGTCAAAGTACTATATTGAAACCATAAGTATAAGGAGGAGACAAGGGAACCATATGAAGAAATGAAAGAGAATTTCCCCCAATTTTTTCACCGTGGTATGTAAAATTAAATTCCAAGGGAAAAAAGTCATAATGTACGAAGAATGTAATGACCAAAAATTTTGTAAATAGAAATAACCATTATCATAATAATTTCATATCATATAGACAACATAAAATCACTTTGGGAACACAATAAAAACATTATAAATGAAGAATGAATTAAATAATAGGTATTTCTATAAATTAAGAAACCAATACCGATAGAATAGTGAATTGACCTTAAAATAATAATAGAACCATTAGGGATAGTAATTTTCCCAACATAATCATATCATGGTATAAGTAAATAAATATTTTAAAAAAATATTAATTAAGAGTTGGTGTTTTTACAAAACATAAATGTTTATTTATAATTTTATAATTAATATAATTATTTAAATAAAATTTATTTCCATAAAATAGATTCATAAAATTAACTTTTTTTCTTATGATTATAATATAGTTCTACGATACCTTAATTTATTTTTCAAAGTGTTATATAATCACTTATAAATAAAAAAGACATTTATTTTTCAAGTAAATTATGATTTTAAATAAAAATTGAATTTATCATATTTATAAAATGGATTTATATTTTTTAACTCTATAATTTTACAAATTGTTAGGGTAAATTATTGATATTTTTCTAAAACCTTAAATTTTAGGAAATTGTAAAATACAATAATTTGTGATAAAAGATCAATACAAGAATTTTTCGATCATTGTTAATTTATAATGGATGTAAGCCCAAAATATTGATATATCCTTTATTATTTTAAAATATTTATTGATAAGGTTTAAACTATTCAAATTCATGATACAAAATATCAAACTAATGAATAACATAATGAGGAAATACTCATATCCTCCCCTATAAATACCACCTCTTCTCCTAACACCTTCAAAGTCCTGATGATTGTCAAAATAATATAAAATACACTTACCAAACCTCTACCCCATGTACAATAGCCCATGGTCTCATAAATAAACCATAACCTTTTCCCTAATTAGGTTATGAGGGAGTAGAAAATTCAGAGGTAAAATCCCCTTTCTTTTTCTTTTAAATTCTTTTAAATTTCATTTCCTTTCTTATACTCTCCTCACCACCACATATCCTGGTGGCATGATAACTCCAGTACCTTTCTATACTATAAATCTATTATGTTAATAGAGTATTTAATCCTCAAGTATATTTCTTACTATTCAAAAAATGAAAATATCTTCTTTGGGGTGTCAATTTATTGCCACCAAGGATGGTTCATGTTTATTTCTAACTAACACAATTGAGGTTGGTTATAAAAATATTATTATGTTTGAAAAATATATTAAAATGTTTGTCATATCCTTTTTAATTTTTTTAAACTATCTTATATTCATAATAATAAATATTAAAACAAAATGAGTTCTGTGTGATCGAAAAATAGCAAAATTAATCCAAATGATTATTACTAATGTTTTATCGAATGATTCAACCTCATAACATATATAATAATGATATATTAGAACATTTAAACTAATGGATATTCATTAAAGACATCTAAAATAAATTTTTTAAAATTATCCCCATTTTACATGAACTTCCATCCTTATATACAAGTGAACCGATCATGAAATCCAAGAAAACGAACACTCTCAAATTATTAAATTGAACACTATAACTCATCATAATGACCATAAAAGAACTAAATAAAATTATAATGAATAAAAAATGTATAAAATGTTTTTTATTAATTAATTAATTAATATAATTTGATTATCCATGAAATTAAAGTGAATAAATCATTCATAATTAAGGTGAGGGGATTCTGGAACTGACTCTCCTCCTTTGTGATTTCCACATTTCCTTCCATTTTAAATATAGATTATACTTTAATGTTACTAAAATATAATTTATTTTTTCCTTATATTTTATTTGTTGAGGTATACATGTTTCCAGTCAGGTTTATAAAATATAAAAATATTTTTTCAAAATTACTCTCCTTTCTAAAAACACATCTTTTACTTCTCTTGAGATTTTTTATTTTTCACTCAATATTGATACCAAACATTTTATTCACTTTTTATTTTGGGGAATCTAATTTTATTCATTAATGGGTAATTTTTAATAATAAACCCATTCATTTATATGGGTTATTTTGTGTTTATGTCTCATATAGTTTCTATAGGGCGTGCATGATTATGTAAATTTTATGTTGTGATTATTGCACCCAAAATTACATAATACTCAAATGAATTTGGAAATTTTATGTATATCATGAAATAATATGCAATATTCATCAGCATGATGCTATGTTTGTTTCACAATGATGATGTTATGATGATGAAAATATGTTATTCATGAACCTGATGCTAGCTTTGTTCACAAAAATGTGTGGTAGTTCACTACTAAGACATGATATTTCATTTTTATGAATTTCCACATTCCTTTAATTTATCTAATGATTATTATCATGATTATTATGATTATACTTTGATTATGTTATAATGATTATGTTTATGCTCTCCCATGTTTCATGTCTATTATCCATCCTATTACTAGGCTTTTAGATCACCCAGTCTTTTGATTTATATCCTCAGGTAAATATTTTTACTAAGGAGAACACAAGGTCCGATAATAAGATAGATGGTAAATAATTTAAAAAAAGTTATACATTATTATGTATATGTTTTTTATGGTCCTAATTTTAAGAAGACACTAAACCTTGGGATCCTGATTATCCATCTTTTATATTTTTTATCTTTAAAATGATATAATAATCATGTATAAAAAGTATAGTTACTATTGTGAACCTGAGTATTATATATGTCAATTCCCTCTTCTGAAGGTTATCCCCTAGAATAAATAATTAACTAAATTGAAATAAAAGAGATGAAGTATTAATGTATTGTTATTTAATAATTAAATTGTAAAAGTATTTTTACTTGTGGTGTGTTGTTTATAGGTCTCATCAAACATTTAAGGATTTTGATTTATTTTATAAAAATATATATCTTCATTAACATAAGACTTTTGGATACCATTATTGGTTTATTATTTTAAGAGTGATCATAAGTTCAAAGTCATAAATATACCATTTAGGATTTTTGTGATGTGAATCTAAAAATATTAAGGATATATTGGGAGATATTTGTTGCAATAAAACACATTGGTTTAGTATATGTAATTGAGAAAAAATTATTTAAGGAATAATTACCTTACTATTTTTATAATGAGTTTAAATGTATTGGTAACATATATGGTTTATCTTATATTTCATATTGAGATAATTATGGGTTTTTAAAATTTATTAATTCTATAATAATTATATTAATATGGTTTCAGAAAAATTAAAACTCATATTCTCTAACACAACCCATTGCATTCAACAAAATTGTGGGGCTTTAACCCATAACTGAAAAGGAAATAATAGTTTAACAGCTACAACTAGCCAAGGTGATTCTCTAGTTAAAATTTCATTTTTTTACGTAAATAATTTCACGAATAAATATTAATTATTAACAAGTGGTGTTAAAATTTAGGTTTTTAGATTAATTTATTGTATTGTGTAACTTATGACAACCATATTGGTTTTAGAAAAAAGCTAGAGACATGTGGAAAAACTTCTCACTCTTTTATGGGTCTTACAACTTGTTAATGTTTAGTTTTAGTACATCCGGAATAAATAATCATTTTTATGTATTAATTTATTAGATTAAGTGATAAATTATAAACTGATCTATGGACAAAAAATGGATTAAATTCTACATATAAAATAGAATTATATCAAGTATGTATATTTCTTTATATTATTAGACAGTAATATAATTCCTAAACTTTACAAAAAAAATTGGAAAAAATGTTATCACATTACCTTATATGAAATGAAACAAATAGTATTTTAAATAATCATAGATTTATGGTTTTGGAGTCCTTATATTTTCATTTATCATTCAATTTATTATGATAAATGACCTCTATCACTCTCCAAAATTATTTAATTTTTCTTTTCATGTCTATATCGTCACTTTTCACTAATGTTATCCTACATGGAAACACGGTTATCTATTATTACAAATGGACTTCATATTTCATTTTATTTATTATTAAGGGGATTTTTTATAAACCATTTTTAGAATATGAATTTTTTAAAATTTAATTTTCAAATATGAATCCCTTGATCTTTTCTGAACATGAAGAAACTTCAAAGATGCAATTTATTGAAGGTGGGTTGAATGTAATAACCCTTGTTTTTAAATAAGAAAATTGGTTTGATTGCATGTTTGACACGAAGCACCAAGACTAGAAGATAATACTACATATAGAGACCTAATAATATATTTATATTTAAATAAATTCAATCTATTTCATATCTTGTGATGGACGCAACAATAGGTCTAAATGAAACAAAATGATCTATTAAAATATTATTATTTAGATCATGGAAGCTATAACATACTAGTTAAGACAGTAAGCATGAATATAACTAACTAATTTATTAAAAAGTATGGTGTGAATATGTTCATTGGATATCAGTTTATTATAATAAAAAATAAAAATTATTAAAATAAAAAAAAATCAGAAAAAACTATAGTTTCCAAAAATATGGTTTTGTGGTTCTTTGGGTACAATTTTAAAAATTAATTATTACACATTTTTTAAATTTTATTTTAAAAAAAGAATATAATTTTTCAAATATTAATATACATATTATATTGGGGGAATTTTTTTAGATTTTTATGAAATTTTTCAGTTTTTATAAACAGTGAAAATTACTGATTTCTAAGGAAAGTTGCCTTTTTGTCAAAATAATTTACAAGGTAAAATTATATATTAAATTAGTTTTAAAGTAAAATTAGTTTAAATATAGTAAAATTTAAGTAATTTAGTCCATTTTAATCAATTTATAGTTTAATTCTAAAATTAAAACCTTTTATACTTATGAGAATTTACTCTTTGAAAACCCTCTTTTCATCATGTTTGTGTGTAAATTTTAAAATTGGATTTTTCCAATTTTGTAAATTAAAATTGTAAAATTGGATTATATATTTGAAATCAGAATAATTTATATTTTCTAAGAAGTTAAACTTAATATTTTACCTTTATGAATTGTAAAATCATGAAAATTTAATAATTATGGTTGAGAAAAACTGAATAATTAAGGGGTTGAACTAAAAATATAAGGGTTAAAATAACCAAAAAAATTGTTCAATCCCCACATTATAGATATCATCAAACCCTATAACCAATAATATTTTACAATGTCTAATATTTGAGGATTTGTTTCAGGATACAAACAAGGAATTAATTGATTTGTTTCAAAAATTCATTGGGTATCTTCTCCCCCACTTATAAAAGGCTACCCCCTCTCCTCCCCTCTTTAAACTTATAAAAATGATCAGTAAATAACTACCCAAATCACTTAATTACAACACTAAAAACATCCTAAATCCATATATTTTATAATAAATCCATACTAGGAAGGTTCTTAGTGCAATCCAAAAGAAGTTGTCTAAAGTAGAGGTAACGTTCATAAACGAATGTTTTTATTTTGTCACTTCTTCCACAACCTTAAAATATTACTATAAACATATAATTACCTAAATAAATGTCATCTAATAATATGTTATTTATTTGAGTTAATTACTTATATATATCTCATCCTTTATCAAATGGGAAATGAAATTGTTGATCTGGTGTATGGCGGACTACCGCCTCACGAACCAATGTACTTCATCTTCCATCACCAACATTCAAGGATATATATAATGATATATTTATAATATTTATATCATATTTATGATATTATTAGGCTTATTTAATTTTTATATCATATATATCTTCTTAATTTCAATGTCATTTTAAATACAATAACACCGCGTAAGTGTACAGTAGACTACCAGCCCACAAAGTGATGTGATTCATTTTTAACTTATTCTTAGATTGAAAGTTATAAGAATATTTTAAATTAATATATATGATATATAGGAAATTATAGTTGTTATTAAATGTTAATATATAAACTAATTCTTTATCCTATTACTCTATAATGTAATGATATCATCGTGTGTTTGTACATACGCCTTACTATCTCCCCGAAGCCATGTGATTCAATTTCCAAATCCGACATTCATGAAGGATTATAAAAATTTATATAATGAGTAAATATTATATTTATAGTATTAATATAATTATGGTTATGATTTTTTGATATAATATGTTCAAGAACCAAAACATTCATGGTAAAACACGCATGAGAAAACAATGTAACTAACACCCAAAACAATGAAAATAATGCATTATTATTAACAAACACGTGGTAAAAAATTATAAGGGGTTATATTTGATATTATAAAAATTAATATAGTTTTTTTATAAAATAATTTCATTCTTAAAACCATTATATAGTATTTTCAAACGGGTTTAATAAAAAATTCTGAGGTAAATTTTTTCATCTCAATTTCCCTTTATTGAGGCATATTATAATTCTATACACATAATTTATTTTATATTGTGTATAAAATTCAAATATTACATGTAATATAAATATTCATTAATAATTAATGTCATTTTAAGTTTTAATTTTAATTATTTCATCAACTATTTTTTTAAAGTAAAATTATCGATTAGTAAAGAATTTAATAACTTAATTTCTTTTCATTAGTTTATATTACTTCTTCATTGTTTTCAATATTCTATGATTGTGTGTGTAATTAATTCTTATAGTCTTCTGTCTTATTTCCACTAGTTTTACTTGGATTTAATTTCAATACTCAAAATATATTCCTTGGTAAATTCTCACTTGATCGTTATGATATTTTTAAGAGTTTATTTCACAACATCATTTTAATCAGAATTATTTAGGATTTAAGATGCATTAAATGAAATTATTTGATGATTGTTTAATAGTACGTATAATTTTATGTTCATTTGGTCATACATTAATTTTTTATGTAATAGTACCACTGTTTCACTTATTATTACTTATAATAATTGAGAAATGTTTCTTATAAAATACGACTTCATTTCAGTCTTCGGACAAAAATCCTTTTTTTCAAAACCAGGATTTAAAAAAATTAAAAAAAAATTGTTACATTATAAAAATGATTTATAAAATAAATTTTTAACCATGTTTTAATTTTTTTTCAATGTTTTTTTAAGGAATCTTTGTGTCATTTTCCAAACAAGGCCTATTTTTTTTACCAAAAATATGAAAGGAATGTTTATTTTCACATGTACGGCATGTACGAAATTTCCTATAGTCGTGACCACTAAATGTTTTAAATATTAATTTTTACGTTTAAAATGTTATTTTAAAATAATAGTAATTTTACAATATTTTATTATTATTTATTTATTAAAATTTCAATCTATGAAATGATATTCTCCTCAAAAAAACGTAATGACATTTTTATGGTATTTCTATTTTTCAAAGTCACCAACCCATTATTTTACTCATACTCTACCAAGGATATGTAGTATTTATACCATCCTTATTCTTTATATGGATGGATTATGTTCATTTTGAACAAGTAAAGTATAAATATTCACATTCTTGATTCAATTTTGTAGTCATTGAATTTCCCTTGAAATATTAATTTCTCAAAGATCATTAGACATTACATTTTCCCTTAATATCCATATTATTTATGATGGATATTTTTATTGATAAAATTGTATATAATTTTAACATATGGTTTTCTACATTGGAGTTTATTTGATTATCTATGTAAATATTAATAAATTAATATACTTTACTCAATACATATATTTATTGACAGGGAACATTGTTTATGTATTAAATTAATTATTCGATATATGAGGAATGATTTAAACCTATAGTGATTAGTGGGAAATATAATTATTTATCCCATATATGCATCACTTTTCTCAATAGTTAAATCGGTAAACAATAATTAAATAGTTTTTTATCCATAATTTTAAATTTTTCATGAATGGTATTGATAGTAGAGGTATCATGATTCCCAATATCATGTCATACAATAATTAAGAATTTACTTCATTAAAAATTCATATATTATTCTTCATGATATTTTATAAATTATATTATCTCTGGATGCATTCAACTATAATTTATTTTTTAAAAGGATTACAAATTCAGTTATTTACCTTTCCATATTTATTATTCCTTATCTATTTATGATAGTTAATTTATCAAAATGGATTTTGTTTTCTATTATTTACATTGTTATATTGATTATTCCTTATTTATTCATGATATTCAAGTTATTTAAAAAGAATGTGTGTTTATTTATTTACCTAGGAAAATTTATTATTCTTTATCTGATCATGATAGTTAAGTTATTGGTTATGTGGAATATGTGTTTAGATATTTACTTTTAAATATTTATTATTCCATATTGATTATTCCATATTGATTATTCAATATTTATTACTCTTCATTTACTCGTGACAGATTCCAATTTACATACCTCTTACTAATTGTTTGATATCAACCTTATTTATTTCATTTCAAAATAATCTAGGAAGTTTACTATGAATGATGTGGAAGGATATTATATAGGGAATATTGAAATTCTCAAAAGAAAAACTGTAATATTTATATTCAAATGTAATGTGGGAATCATGTATGTATATCCTCCACCGAGAAAACTAAACTATTAAATCCTTAAATATAAGGACCCTAGAAATTTACATATAACAATACATGATTTTAAGCATAATTATACATCAGAGCACAATCCAGGGATCGTAAAGTCTAGTGTCTAGGAAGACTAGGTACTTGAAACTGAAAACATAGAACTCAAATACACTTCTTCATTTAATATTCATAAATAGCTCCAAACTTTATTTGATTCCTTACATATGAAAAGGGTACCTTGGGGATCACATGAACAAAGGGATGAGCTAAATATCCCAATAAGGGAATAACCAATAGTACAAAGAATTAGAACATGGTATATAAGGCATGACATGATTATATAAAAAAGAATGTGACATAAGAAATCATAACATATAAACATGGAATCATATAAACATGGAGTCATAATAATGTGGAAAAAAACCTAAAAAATGACTTTAGCATGATTTAAGGCTAACCTCAAATACTATTTCACATGGTATCACAATCCAAGGCTAACCTCCAAGACCATCGCAAATGGTAGAACAAGCCAAGGCTAACCGCAATGACCATCACACATAACATATCATGAGACTGAAATTTACACAATGCATTGTAGTGCTATCTGGTAACACTCATCTTAAATTTTCATGAATATTTTTTCCACGTAAATAATCATACATAATCAATCTTACATAAACATAAGGGTTACCCATGGAAATAATTGGGTACCACAATCATGTCATAAAGCATAAAAAATGGTGGTATCATAAAAGTGTCCATGAAAATAAGGTACTAAAATACAAATGGACATTCATAAGATAAAATATTCATGTATAATGGTAATTTATGATATATATAATAGACAACATTTAGTAAAAACAGTTATGAAATTTTAGCATTAAAACATTTTTATACGGTTTTAAAAAAATACTATAAAGCCCGTAAAATAGAAAAGTGAACATTACTTTGTTTAAAAAAATAAGTGAACCAATAAGTATATTATAATAAAAAATACTAGTTTTATAAATACAATGGTGGATTAGAAAAGAAGATAGAGTTCACTGGAAATAGGGTAAGAATTTGGGAATTTCCCGCAAATCATTTTTTTCTTATCGGGAAGTATTTAGAAGAGAATCACATAAAAACATATATATACCTGAAAGAGAATTATGAAAGAGTATAGATAAATAATTTTTTTCATGTACACAACATTTTTTATTTTCAATTAAAAAATAATATATCTTCATTTTGGTAAAAGGAAGATAAGAAAACCCCAAGGAACAAAGGAGGTTCGGGTTGAATCCCATACGAATTGTCAGCACGATATCGGGTGTACTTAAGAAGGATTAATGAGAGGGAAAGGTGTTTCTCATAACGTATCAATAATTAGGGAAGTATTTGAGAGGTTTAAAATCATACCCCAACATTATTTATTACACCAAAAATGGCATAACATACAGGACATTCTTGAATAAAAGTGAAATAGAGAAGATCCCTTACCTTAAGTCTGATGGTGTTCTCCACTTGATATTAATGGCCTGAATAATCAAATTAGGTTCATTAGTTAATAATTATAGAACTTATTATATATTTAAAATATTTATCTTTAACCTTTTTAAGTACATTTATAACAATTTTGATTGGTTATGAGGTTCAGTTTTATTGTTCAGGTCAGTTTGCTTCATTGGTTTAAATGATCAGTTTACTTATTTTCATGAACCGAGAATCATGTAAAATAGGGATAGTTGTCCAGAAATGAAGTTATATTTTTTTAATGAACCACCATATGGTTTCATGGATGTAAATTTAATTTGGTTACTTAGAGTGAATTTGATTAATTATATAAAACATTATTGATAAACACTTGGATTAATTTGGTGATTTTTCTCATAATTAACATATTTTGTATTATTATTTTACATAAAGTGAGAAAAAGGATTAAATAACATCACATAAGATAAAATAAAAATTTAATAGTCTGGTTAAATCATAAAAATGGTTTCATGACCAGAATTGAAGTTGGTAAAAGAAATTAAAATCCCATCATCTTTGAATGTAGTCAATTAACACATCTCGGGTGGTCTCTTTTCTATATGTATAAAAAGAGTAATGGATGTATGATAATAAATTATTAAATTATCAGGAAAAAAATTTAAATAAATATATTTTGATATATTTTTCATTACATTTTTATGAGTATAGGTCAGGATATAAATGAAAACAAAGGAACATTAAAAGAAAATGAAAGAGAAGAAAATAGGAATTCACCTCTTGATTTAATCATCCTTGAGAGCATCCTAAGGATAAAGGATTTGGTATTTTAAAAATACCAAGTGATGATGGACAAGTATAATTATCTTGGGGATATATTTCAGTATAATGTAGGCTAGGAACAAGGCCTGTGAAGAGTTATGAGAAGAGGTAAGGAGGGGTGGTATTTATAGTGGACGAGAGGAGGGTTTTCATAACATTTAATTCCTTAGTTTATTATATTCCCCCAAGACTAGAAATACTAATGATATAAGGAGAAAAATAGTAATAAGTTCATGTGTTTTCAATACATTAGTGCTTAAATACCTTAAGATTTTAGGAATAGTTTATTTAATTTATAATGTATTTATATGGTAAATTAATGTATTTTATTTTTCACCAAAAATTCACGTATTTAAGAAAAATCCCAAAAATTCACCCTAACCATTTTTCCATGTGTAGAATCCAAAAATGAACACCATTTTTCAAAAATAATTCCCAAAATTTTATTTATTTAATTTTTAAATAGAATCATAATTTACCAGAAAAATATAGATTTTATTATTATAACTGATTTTAAAATGTTTTCAAAAATTACATAATGTCTTATAAAATTATATTAAAAACAAAAGAAATAAAATTGATACTTTATGAACACCTATTATGAAAATATTTTTTATTTTAAATTAATTAAATAAATAAAATTATTTATTTATGACTTACAGAAATACCAATATTTTACTATGGTCATAAAATCACTTATAAGATATGTAAATTTTATTTATTCATTCGTGGATGACGTTACAATTATTTTGGATTATTTATTACTCATAAGGTTCATATTAATATTCATAAGGGTATGATATTATTCAAACAAAAAAATGTTTATTCCATTTTTATCCAAACATATTACAGATTGCAACCGTATATGTCAAATTTTCTAAATTCAATTCACAAAAGTGACAATATTATGTTTAATGGTCACACAGTAATTAGTTGTTCATTGCGTAATGATTTAATGTGATTATATGACATAAATATAAAGGGGAAATTTCCATTGATAACACATTAGTACGTTACATTATTCCCCCCTTAAGAAATTTCTTCCTCAAAATTTTATTTTATATTCTAAGACACAAACCGGTGCGGGTACTTTTCCTTCATTGTCTCCTCTAGTTTTGATTTTTCTTATTCATACTTATGGTTCTTCCACATTTCTTTGACCAGGTGAGTAGTCTTATTACATAGAAAATTATTTCTATAATTCAAGATCTTCACGAGCTGCACTTCATAAGGAAGATCATCCTCCAACTATACCACCTCTGAAGAGTGTATGTGTAAAAGATCTAGTATATACTTCCTCAAGAAGGATACATGGAAGACATCATGTACTTTGAATATGGTAGGTGGAAGTGACAATCGATAGGCTACACCCCAACATGACAAGAATATTGAAGGGGCCTATATATGTGGGACATAACATTTCTTTGTTCCCAAACCTCATGATCTTCTTCCATGGTGATCTATATAGAAATACCATTTCTCTAACTTTGAACTCAAGGTCTCATCAATGATTTTCTACATAACTATTTTTTGGACTTTGGGTTCTCGGATGTGTTGCCCAATGGTTTTCACCTTATCCACCATTTATTTGACTATTTCATGTCCTAGAAGATTATGCTCACCCACATCATCCCAATACACTGGAGTTATGCACCTTTTCCCATATAGGTATTCATATAGTTCCATTCGAATTATTAAATGGAAACTATTTTTGTATGGGAATTTGACAAGAGGATGATGTTTTTCCCATCTTCATTTGAATTCCATTGAACATTCTCTCAACATATCTTCCAGTGTCTGAATAGTTCTTTCACATTGGCCATTAGTTTGAGGATGATAGGTCGTAATGAAGTTTAGTTCAAGGCTTAAAGCATGTTGAAGAATTTTCTAGAACTTTGAGGGGAATACCATAAATCTATTGAATACAATAGATAGTGGTACTCCATGCAGCCTTTCTAGATATTTGATATATATCAGTGAAATTTGATCCAATGAGAAGTCATCTAAAATTGTGATAAAGTGATTTGTCTTGGTAAAACGATCCACAGTGACCCATATAGCATTGTTTTTTCTATATGTACTTGGAATTATAGTGAAAGAGTACATTGTGATGTTTTTACACTTCCATTTTGGTATGGGAAGTTTTTGATTCATCCCCTTAGACTTTTGTCTTTCATTTTTCTCTTTAGGACATAAAAGGAACATTGATGTATAATCAACAATATCCTTCTGCATATTCTCCCACAAAAAGTTATCTTCGATCTTTTGATACATCTTTGTACTCCCATGGTGTATAGAGAAGGTTAAGATATGTGTGTCATTCAAAACCTCCTTCTTTATCTCTGGATCGGATGGTTCACATAATTGTGACCCAAATCTTAAAACTCCTTCATCATCAATCATAAACTCATAGGATTTCCCATTTCTAATGGCTTCCACCCATTTCTAAATTTCATCCTCTTTTCTTTGAACATCCTTTATTTTCTCCTTGAGGGATGGTTGAGAAATAATTTGTTAAATGATTGATTATGTTCATCCCTTAATGATTCTCAGGTCCATCCTCTACAATTCTAAGAAGATCATATCCTTTTCAATTCTCTTCATTGATAAAGATATAGTATCGTTTCTACTCAAAGCATCTCCCACCATATTTTCCTTACTATGATCATAGTGGATAGAGCAGTCATAATCCTTGATGAGATCTATCCATATTTTATGGTGCATATTATGCTATTTTTGTGTGAATATATGTTTGAGACTCTTTTGATAATTATATATCTGAAACTTCTCCCCATAGAGATAATTCCACCATATGTTTAACACATAGTTCACAGCTACCAACTCCAGATCATGATTAGGATAGTTTTTCTCATGGATTTTCAGATTCCTGGAGTCATATGATACCACTTTATCATTTTTCATTATCACAAAGCCTAATACCTTCTTTGAAGAATCATTTTACACCAAAAATAATTGTCCACTTGTTTGGAGTGTGGGTATTGGCACAGTGATTAGCATCTTTTTCAACTCTTTAAAATAGTCTTCAAATTCTTGAGTCGAGAAAAACATCACTCCCTTCCATGTCATCTTGGTCATTAGGTTTGATAATCGTGATGAGTTAATCACAAATCATCGATAATACCCAGCAAGACCTAGAATGGTGCAGATCTTCGTTACAAATGTTGGTCTAGTCCACTCTTCAACTACCTTTGTCCTAGAATGGTCCAGATATATCCATTTTTTGGTGATAATATTCCCCTGGAATGATACTTCCCCCATCTAGAACTCACATTTACTATACTTCTCATACAACATCTTGTTTCACAAAGTCTTTAACATAGTATTCAAATAATCTTCATTATCTTCCTTTCTCTTTGAGTATATTAGAAAATCACCAATAAATATTACCATAAATTTGTTGATGTATTCTCTAAAGACATTATTCATTAAATCCAATAAATTTTCTAGAGAATTAGTGAGTCCAAAGGGCATCACTATCAACTCATAGTGTCCATACCTCATTCAAAATGCACTCTTGGGAATATCTTACTTACTGAATTTTAATTGGTGATATCTCGATCGATGGTCCACCTTAGAGAAATAACTTGCCCCATGAAGCTGGTCGAACAAGTCATCTATATGTGGAAGGGGTACATTTTCATTATCATGATTTTATTGAGCTCGTGATAAAAAATGTAGATGTGAATTGATCCATCCTTCTTGATAAAGAGGACTTGCGCACCCCATGGTGAAGCACTCAAGTGTATAAAATCCTTCTTCAAATTCTCATGTAACTGCTTCTTCCGATCCTCCAACTCTACGGTGGACATTATATTAGTTTCCTCTAAGATAAGTAGAGATCCTGGAATAAGTTCAATTGATAAATCAACCTCTTTATTATGAGGAAGACTATGAAAATATTCAGGGAATACAATAGTGTAATCCCTCACGATGTGCTTGTCTTCAAGCAGGATTCTGTCTTTTTTATCAATCATTTGATATAGAAATTATTTTTTATAAATAATTAATATTCACACTTGGAAAAATGATTCTAAAGTAGATTCATATTCCTCCTTGAAATTTTTAAGAACCCAGATCTTCTTTACAGGTATGAATCGTTCTTTCTGGTTGTTTTTGAGAAAAAGAGGATTTTCGTGAAATTTTAGGAGTACACGTTGTGTACTTTAAGTACACGCCATGTACTGGTTGTCGCGGGTTATCGTGTACTAGATTTGTAATTCCCGAGTACATAGTTGTGTGCGGTGACATGGATACAACCTAAAGCAGAGGCTGGAAAAGGCAAGTACACATGATGTAATTTTAAATAACACACCGTGTACATTCTTTTTTTCATTAAACGGACTTTGGTCATGTCTGACAGACAGAATAAACTTCTTATCGACCTATTTCATCTAGGAGAGTCTATACAACTATAGATCTTCTCTGATCCCTCGCCCCACCATCTATTCTCTGAATTAACCATCATCTATTGCATTGGAATCACATCGGTGAGTTCTCATTTCTTCTTGAACATCATCTCTTGATTTCTCCTCTCTCACAAGTTGTCCTCAATTGAACATTTTTAACATTTTTGTAGATCTAAGGCATTATTGGGTGATTCAATACCTAAGGTTCAAGTATATTTATCTCATGATGTAAAGGCAGGGTGTTTTTTCCTTTTTGTAGTTAGTCTTTGAATTTTATGAGCAAAAGTGCCCAATACACAAGGATTGGGTGTTACGTGTTTATGGTTTTAGCCTTGATTTTCCTAATATGACTTATTAGATTGGATAAAGGTTGTTTGTTTATGAATAAGGTTAATTTTCACATGATATGGAGGTTTTACCCATATTTTCTTGTTTTGATCATTTGGTCTTGCTTGCATGTTTGGCTGTTTTTCATTCCTTACCTAGTATTACTAGGATAGAGTGATTGTTATCTAACATGCTATGATATGATTTATATAGTTTAGCCAAGTAGTTATTGAGGTTTAATTTGATTTCCATGTATTTTTTGTGCATGATTGACTTACACAGGGATGTGGGAACCTTGTGTAGTAGACAATAGGGAGAAATGACATTGAGGGATTCTCCAGAGTGTTTGTTTAGTTTTACATTGTGAGACCATAGGGGGTAGACGTAAGTGCTCCATCAGAGTGTCTATAGTTTCCCCGATATAGGTCACAGGGGTAATTGGACATTGAGTGCTTCCTTAGAGTTCCTATTAGTTACCAATACGGGACCACGTGGGGAATTTATAGTGAGTTCCTCCTTAGAGTGTCTTTTCTAAAGCTGAACCAAATGGGTTAGACTGTGTGTACATCCCTAAGGGTTTCTTGGGTTTGTTTTGGTTGAACCTGAGGGATTATCCTGTGATTACTTCCCAAAGGGTTACCTGATTTTGATTAGCTGCTAACTTCTTATATCAAAATGAATGCATTTGAAATTGTAGGATTATTACTATGTGTACTTCCTTGTTTACTGCTTCATTTTGTTTATTGTCTTCCATATATATTCACTGAATATTAGGAATAGATCTTTTTGTGGCTGCGTATTGGGATTCATCACACACCATATTTGGGTCATGCTTTTGGTCCCAAATAGACTATATTATTGCAGGTCTAGATAAGGGAAAGTGCCCTTCCAGTTCAGGTACTTGATTACTACGGAGCTGGGAAGCATGGGACCAAGATGAGGCTTGCGATGTTGTGGAGATATTTACTTTATATTCTTTTGTACTTTGGTTTATTAATGTATTATATCAGTATCGTTTGTTTGGATACATTCTTTTACATATGTATCATGAATCATTATATGTGTGTGTGTGTGTGTTCTTAAATTGTTTATTTCATCAGTCTTTGGTTGTTTAATTATTTCTTGCTTTTTCTAATTCTACTATTTTATATTTGTTTTACATCTGCTATGTGACTCTGTTGATGAGGGAATAGTTTCCCCATTATCAAACCCAATGCTCTCACTACTAGTCAGAAGCCTCTGAAATTCAATGAAATGCGCTTGAGGCCATGTGACCTACTGGGCACGAGGCACCCATGGGAGGCCCCCAGAACTGGGATGTTAAAATGTGGACTCAGATAGTGGTTTTGATCCTTCAACCTGTGGGTTATGTGCCCACATGGATTGGAATTTAGTGGATCATTACCCTTTTATTCTTTATAATGACATGTATAAGATGCAATGCTTTGATTCACGTGAAGTATGGGCCCTCATAGATTGGAAATTGGCACCTTAATGTTCTTTTAAGTGTTTTCTGGGTTTTGGAGTAGTTTCTAAGGATTACTGTCTAGAAAACCCTAGAATAAATGGCATTTAATGAAGAATACACACCATGTGTCCTTCTGTTCAGAAAGAAACTATTTTTCTTAAGTATACGTCGTGTACTGTCTGTACACGTCATGTAGTATCTAACCGTTTCATTGGGTGTGTGGGAAGAACCACGGTGTTGGGAAATCATGGAGGGGCATATCATGTTTTAGATGTCAACGTCTTGTTGTGGAGACCATGTGTCCACCCATGTGACCAACGACACGGATGGATAAAACATAGGTCATACGGTCATGTCAAAATTGAACATGTCGTGTAGTGTGACCATTTTATCCAGTCGTGTAACGAACAACACTGGGCGGTGAAATATTTCTAGTACATGTCATGTCCATCTGGAACATGCCATGTAGAGTGAGTCCTGTAACCAGTCAAGTGAATAACTACACAGGTCGATGATGTTCGTCTAGTACATGTCGTGTATGGAACTTACATGTTTTGTAGTCTAGTTCTTGGAGTACCATGTGTCTTAGCCATGTAGAAGAACTTGGGAAAGGGAATTTGATTCAAGTACACTCCATGTGTTAGGATAACACACCATGTGTAATGGGTGTTACATGACCTGGTTTGGTAGAAGTACACACCCATGTAAAGGCTTAAGGGAACACGTCATCTAGGCATTATTCATGTCATGTATTGATGTTTTTAAAAACATCAATTTTCTATTTCTCTTGTTCCCTTCTTACGTTTCTAAGTTTTAGTCCCTATTAATCTTGATCTAAGGTGTGCACTTGACCTTGTAGAGTCATGCTACCGAGACGTCCTCTAATTGTTTTTCAGTTATAAGAAAGTGATTAGACACCGGATATGGCTAATCAAGGACTTCCAATAGATGCTCCAGTTGTGCTAGTCTTGGTACTAGCCTTCATTCCATATATAGGTGATGATGCACAGTTATGAGAGGGATTTATGAAGTTTATACAGACCTTCCAACGATGACTGCATCCTACCCCTTATATGGCAGATTTGACATAGATTTTTCTGCAGTAGCATCTTCCCGCCTTAATAGGGGAAGGAGGACCTCAAGTTGCAGAGTCTTGGTTAGAAGACATGCTATATATCTTCGACCATTTGGAGACACCTCCAGAGAGGAGGGTGAATCTTGCTATGTTTATGCTATGGGACTCCACCAAGAGATGGTGGGATGTGATCTCACAGGTGGGATGCCAGCAGGTTATGGTGTGGGAAGAGTTCCAACGTTCCTTCTAGGAGTTATTCCACCCGTAGACTTTGAGGGTCAATCGATCCTGAGTGTACATGAGTCTGGAGTAGGGTACTCTTTCAGTTATAGAGTATTCTTCTAGCTTCATAGAGATACATCTCCTCACACGTATTCCAGGAGGTGATGAGTTGTTTCTGGAAAGGAAGTATGACAGTGGTCTCAAGAATGACATTTGATCTCAGGTGAACATCTTCAGGTTGACTTCCATAACTTTCATAGTCAACCAAGTGCTAATCACGGAGCATAATCTATGGGATTCTGGATTTTTGAGCCAGGGTGTCTTGACATCCAGAGTTGGTATCCCTCCTCATGATAGTAGGAAGCCCCACAGAGAGTCTATGTGTGGAGATATGAGGAGATGAGAGACATCTTCTAGTATCCATGTTGTGTGCCACTAGTTTAGGAAGAGCATGCATATGAGACCACATTGCCCAAGAGACCCAGTGGAGTGCCGATCATGTGGAAGTATTGGCCATCATTCGCGTTTCTGTTAGTTTTTTTCACCAAAAGATGGTGATAGAAGTTCTTATATGAGTCCACATTTAGAAGAAGCACCATATTTTTATCATCAGTAAGGGAACTAGAGTTCTTCCGGCCATTCAGGCCAATTGGGAGGTTGCAGTCGTGGTAGTCAGTCGTCAGGCTTTCAGCAACAATAGGGTGGATCAGCTGAGAGTGGCCAGGTAGGGTCACAGGGCCGCAGTGCTGGTCAAACCTTTGTAGTGGAGCAGACCCGTCAGGAGCAGGATCTCATACGCTATATAGTTCTAGGTACGATCCTAGTTTCCTCCATTTTAGCTTTTTCACTTTTTGATAAAGGGGCTTCCCATAACTTTATATCTATTCCTGTTGTGGATAGAGTTGGGCTCTTTATATTTTCATCTAATGATATCTTGACATTAGACACTCCATTGGAGACTATAATTGCTAGTGTACATAAATGCTGGGAGTTCCCTCTTTAGGTTGGTGGGTGTCACTTCTTTTGGGACCTCTACATCTTAGAGATGACATACTATGATCTCATTCTTAGAATGAACTTGTTAGTTCTCTTCTAGGCTTTTGTCTATTCCTATCATTGTAGGGTGAGTTTCACATCGCCATAGGGTCAATGGTTTCTTCAAAAGGGTGAATGGGATGTTTAGGAAAGCAGAGCGGTACCCGAGCATCATGGGCTGGAAGGAGTTACAACCCAGTTGTATAGTATGTATCTGGATGAACATGGACTTCACAGATAGACTTTCCTCTAGTGGTGGATCATTTCAGGGATGCCTTTCCAGAGGACTTTAAAGGTTTTATTCTAGAGTGATAGGTGTACTTTTCTATTAATCTTTTTCCAGGAGCGGAACTGGTTTCCATTCATCTTTATTGTATTTCTACACTAGAGTTACAGGAACTCAAGAAGAAGTTGGACGAGTTGTAGGAAAAGGGTTTCATCTGACCCAGTACTTCTCTATGGGGTTCGACTATCCTGTTTTCATAGACGGTGGATGGTACCATCATAATTTGTGTGGATTATCTAAAGTTGAACTAGTTGATGGTCAAGAACCAATATCCCTTTCTGAGGATTGATGATCTCTTTGATCAGCTTTGAGGAGCCCGGGTGTTCTCAAAGATTGAATTGATATTCGGTTATCATCAGTTGTGAGTTAGTCCATCAGATTGACCTCTTATAGACATTCAGATTTGGAATGGTCTATATGAGTATGTGGTTATGTATTTTGGTCTCATGGATGTGCCTGCAGTTTTCATGGCACTGGAGAACCGACTGTTCTATCCATACTTGGATTCCTTTGTGGTAGTCTCTGTGGACGATATCATGGAGTACTCTCAAACTTGACATGACCATCCCTCACATCTTGAGATCGTATTGAGTACACTAATAGAGCATCAATTATATACTAAGCTCGAAAAATTGCAATTTTGGATGGACTAGATTCACTTCTTGGGTCTTGTTATCTCAGTGACAGGAGTTTCAGTAGATCCCGATAAAGTGAGAGCAGTAGTTTCCTAGGAGCAGCCGAAAAATGTCTTTGAGGACCAGAGTTTTATAGGGAAGGCTGGTTATTAAAGACGATTTATATAGGAATTTTCATGCTTAGCAGTGCCAATGATGGGCCTGACTAAGAAGGGTGCGAAGTACTAGTGGTCATATTCTTGAGAGTCAGCCTTTCAGGGCTAAAGGGGAGGTTGACTTCTACACCTATACTAGTTTTTTCAGAGCCAGGCAAGAGATATACTTTGTACTGTGATGCATCATGTATTGGGCTGTGAGTAGTGCTTATGAAGGGAGAAGGGGTTGTTGCATATGGTTTACAATAATTGAGGCCACATGAGAAAAATTACCTGACGCACGATCTTAGGATGGCTGTAGTCATTCATTCTTTATGTTATTGGAGACATTATCTTTTGGGAGAGAATTTTGTGGTTTTCACCAACCACAAAAGTCTCAAGTATATCTTCACTCAGTGTGACCTAAATTTGAGACAAAAAGGTGGGTTGAGTACCTTCAGTCTTTTGACTTTGATCTTGCCTACATTCCTGGGAAAGGCAATGCAGTGGCTGATGTGCTGAGCAGGAGGACTCAGATACAGGTAGTTCAGGAGGCCAGCAGAGAGTGGTAGATTACAGATCTATTCTCTAAGATGCATTTTGAGGTGTATGACAGCCAGGGGCTGAAATTTATTTCTTCTGTGGTTGTTACCTATAATCTACATGATCGAGTGTGAATGAGTTAGGTATAATATTTAGAAGGTATAGTCCTATGGGAGAGTGTTTTAGGATAGGTCCCTATTCCTGGATGGACAGTAGGCAAGGATGAGATATTGTGTTTTCATGGACGTGTGTGGGTGCCAGAAGACATACACGAGGAGATAATGTGAGGCTTTCATTCCTCAATTTGGGAAGTTCATCTTGGTATCACCAAGAAGTATCGAGAACTACACCTTCAGTATTGGTGGCTAGGTATGAAGAAAGTTGTTGCAGGTTTTGTCATGAGGTGTTCCATCTATCAACATGTGAAGGTGGAGCATGAGTGACTAGTAGGGATTTTGCAGTAGTTACCCATTCCCGAGTGGAAATGGAATAATTTTTCCATGGATTTTTTGACAGGATTTCTAAGGGTGCCACAAGGGAATGATGTAGTATGAGTTTCCATTGACATAATCATTAAGGTTTCCCACTTCTTGTCGATTTAGGATACCGTAAATGTTGATGAGTTGGGTAGGTTGTACATCCAATATATTGTACATTTACATGAAGTTATTCACTCCATTGTTTTAGATAGGGACACCCATTTTACTTATTGGGTCTGGAAGGGACTTCATAGGGATTTGCGTACATAGGTACATCTGAGTATAGCTTACAATCCCCATACAGATGGCCAGCCCGAGTGTACGATTCGGGTGCATGAGGACATACTTAAGGCATGCATCCTAGATTTTGGAGTCTTGTGGGAGAAGTATATACCCCTTGTGGAGTTTTCCTATAATAATAGTATTCAAGAAACTATTCATATGTCCCCTTATGAGGCTTTCTACATTAGGCCATGCTGATCACCCGTGTGTTGGATGGAGGTAGGAGAGGTAGCTATATTGGGACCACGACTTTTCCAGGAGACTAAAGAGCTGATAGAGTTGATTCAGAAGATGATGGATACTACACAGTCATGATATAAGTCTTAAGTTGATCGACAAAGATGACCTCTAAAGTTAGAGGTTAGAGATCAGGCTTTCCTACGTTTCACACTGAGGTAGGGACATAAGAGGATTTTAAAATAGGGTAAACTTACACCGAGGTATGTTGGGCCATTGGATGTGTTAGAGAGAGTTGGGCTGGTTGCCTATCAGTTGAAGTTACCTCAGAGGTACCTGGATATGCATGATTTCTTCCACGTTTCTCAGCTTCTATATTACTTCTCAGACCCGTCTCATATTTTCTTACCCGCGAAGGTTGAGCTCGAGGTGGATGCATCTTTCGAAAATCATCATATCTAGATTTTTGATCATAGTGAGAATGTTCTATGTGGACGGTCTGTTCCCCTATTATGAGTACAATGTTAGCATGGACGATTACAAGATGAGACCTAGGAGAGGGATGCCGATGTGTGATCGTATTGGCTGGATATGTCCATGGATTATTCTTCTTTGCCGCCTTACTATAAAAATTTGGGGATGAATTTATTTAAGGGGAGAATATTATAAGAAACCAGATCTTCTTTTTAGGTATGAATCTCTCTTTCTGGTTTTTTTTAGAAAAAGAGGAGTTTTGGAAATTTTAGGAGTACACGTTGTGTATTTTTTTAATTACACACTGTGTAACCGGTTTCCACGGGTGACTGTGCACTTTCCGTGTAATGGATGAGTGAATGGACATGTGTGGTGACCTGGAGACCTACTAAAGGGGAGGCCAGAAAAGGAAAGTACACGCAATGTACTTTTAAAGAACACGTCGTGTACTTGCTTTTTTTCATTAAACAGACTTGGGTCGCGTCTGATGGAAAAATTGATTTTGAGGTCTTCTCCAGAGTGTCTGTTTACTTTAACATTGTGAGACCATAGGGGGATGGACGTAAGTGATCCCTCATAGTGTCTGTAGTTTCCTTTATATGGGCCATGGTGGGAATTGTACATAGAGTATTTCCTCAGAGTTCCTGTTAGTTACCGAAATGAGACTATAGGGGAATTTATGGTGAGTTCTTCCTTTGAGTGTCTTTGCTAAAACTAAACCAGAGGGGTTAGACTGTGCATACTTCCTAGAGGTTTTCATGTGTTCGTATTGGTCGAAACAGAGGGGTAAGGTTGTGATACATTCCGGGAGGGTTTCCTACTTTTGATTAGATTCTTACTTAATATATCAAAATTAATGCATTTGAAATTGAATGAATGTTACTATGTGTACTTCCTTGTTTACTACTTCATTTTGTTTATTGCCTTCCATATATATGGACTGACTGTTAGGGGAAAATCTTTGGTGGGTTTCCTACTGAGATTCATGTCACGCCTTGTTTGGGCCATGCTTTTGGCCCCAAACAAATTATATTGTTGCTGGTCTAGATAAGGTAAAGTGCCAATCTACTTCAGTTACCTGATTGTTGTAGAGCTGGGAAGCATGGGACTAAGGTGAGGCTTGCGAATTTGTGGAGCTGTTTACATGATTTTCTTTTGTACTTTGTTTTAGTACAATATTCCATCATTGTGATTTTTTTGGATACATTCCTTGACATATATATCATATATCATTATATATATACATGCTCATGTTTTTTATTTCTTAAATCTTCCATTTTTTTAACTATTTCATTCTTTTACTACTTCTGATATAGTATATCTATTTTACTTTCACTCTGTTACTCTGCCAATGAGGGAATAGTTTCCCCACTATCACACCCAAGTCCCTCACTAATAGTCAACAGCCTCTGGAGTTCGTGGAATTGAGCTTGAGTCCATTGACCAACTGGGTACGGGGCACCCCTTAACGGCTCTCAGAACCGAAATGTTACACAATTTTAATGAATTGGTAGATGCTTCAACATGTGGAGAGTGATCTTCTTTTCCTGAAAGTTGATGTTAGATTTGTATAAATATAGTCAATCCATGCTGAAGATAGCATCAAAATCCACTAAAGGATGTGTGATGGTATTTTCAAGGAGGTTTAGTCCAAAAACATTAACTAGAGATGAGTTATAAACCATAGATGCAATAATTTCATGATTCTCTATTCTCATAGATAACATATCCTCCAAAGTTTGAGTGGGTGTTTGAATAGTTCTTCTAAAATTGCAAGATATGAAATATTGTATAGAACCAGAATAAAATAGTACGTTTTATATTCTTGAATGAATAAATAGACTACCTATCACCACATTATTTTTAGGCATAACTTTAGCAATAGTGATAGTATAAGACATTCCATGTTTCCTTGGAGGTTGTTGTTTATTGCTTCCAAAAACCCTTGGATCAATGAAATTGTTCAAATAATTCTCATGCTCCTTGCAGCTGTAACACTGCACTATAGGTTGAGTGTTGATCTGAATGTTCCTTCATTCTTATATATTAGCAGGATTATTCATATCTTGTCGACAGTTTTTAGCTAGATTCCCCAAATATTTATATTTGAAGCAATTTCTAGTTCTCTTTAGATAATTCCCAGGATGCTTCCTCCCATGATTTTTACATGTGGGGTGATTGAGCTTCTTTCCATCATGTAATTTATTTTTGAGACCACCCACATTAGATTTTGTTTTAATCTTTTTATCACCAGGACAATGATACCACTGAGAGTCTCTGATCTCCATTTCAACCTTCAGGGCACAACAGAAAATGTCTTTATAAATGTCAAAGTCTCGAATCACCAATTATATTCATAGACTCAGCTTTAGTACACTAAAGAAGCGATACACCTTGATTTTGGTGTTCATGGAAAAGCTATAGGCGTACCATGAAATCCTTGTAAAGTTTTCTTCATACGCCTGGATTGACTCATCTTCATTCTACTTTGGTCTGAGGAACTCTCTTTCCATCTTGAGACATAGGGTTCGGGGAAAATATTTATTTAAAAACATTCTCTTGAATTCCTCCCAATACATGAAATCAATTTCCTCTTAGGGATTCATATTCATGATCAGTTTCCACCACTGATCAGCTTCCCCATAAAAAAGATAGACCACAAACACAACTTTCTCTTCTTCTGAGCACAAGAGGATAGAGAATATCTTTTCAAGGGAGTTAATCCACTATTTTGTGGAAAGGGGATCAGAAGATCCACTAAACATGGGAAGCCTTTTAATCACGAAGGATTCAACATAAATTTTCTCCTTCCATGGAGGAGGATGGTGTTTCACATGATTCAAGTTATTATTCATAACCTTACTCAGCTGAGCAAGTACTATCATGAAGTTTTGAGCACCTGCTCCCATCATATCAAGCATATCATTAGGGAAATATTCACATACCCTATCACATTGATTGTTGGAACGTTTTCTTTTATTTACCTCCATTAACTAAAAAAATAATATATAATTAAAGGTCATGAATACTTTTCTTTTGAGCATAAAAAATGAAACATTGAATATAAGAGGATAAACTTGTAAAGTAGAAGTATATCCTAAATTGTGATTCCCTATGTTTCAATCTAGGTTATCCATGATATATTTCATAAAATATATTCTTGTGGGATATTTTTTATTCCCACAATAAATTTTTTTACCAAGCTCATGAATTTACCAAATCATATCCCTCAGGAGTGTCCACCCAAGAGTGCAACAAGGCATGTTGTCGTGAACTACTTCCCATTCGAGTCTAGTTCAAAATGGTGTTTTTGAGTTTTAACCCCATATACATTTGTGTTAGAGTGACCTCTATATGTTTTTATCCAGATAGAGATGTATTTTCTTGATAACCCACTTACTCTATAATTCCCAAAATTGAGGGGTGTTTTCTTATACTTAGACTCATCCTTAAGGTTCTTACAAAATTGATCCACTCCTAATCTCCAAAAATAACTATATCGTCCTATAATACCTACTATAGATACCCAAGCCTTTTACATAGAATAATACATGCTTTTAAGAATAATTATACATCAGATTACAATCCATGGATCGTAAATCCTTGTGTATTGGAAGACTAGGTACATGAAACTTAAAACATGGAACTGAAAAAACACTTCATTATTTAACATTCATAATGTGATAAAAACTTTTTTTGAGACATTACATCTGCAAAGGGTACCTCGGGGACCACATGAACAAGGGGATGAGCTAAATAGACCAGTATGGGAATAACCATAAGAAAAAATCATTAGCACATGGGATAGAAGGCCTGACATGATGATATAGAAATCATGTAACATAATAAATCATAACATATAAACATAGGATCGTATAAACATATAGTCATAATAATGTGGATGAAATATAAAACATTAATTTATCACAATTCAATGCAAACCACCAAGACCATTGCACGTGGTAACACAAGACAAGGATAACTGCCAAGATAGTCACACATGGTAGCACAAGCTAAGGATAACCGCCCAGACCATCGCGCATAACATCTAATGAGACTCAACTTTACTCGATGAATTATATCACTATATGAGTGTACTGAAATTATATTTTCCTGAATATTTTTTCCATATAAATAATCATACCTAACCAATATTACATTAACATAAGTGTTACCCATGTAAAGAATTGGGTACCACAATCATGTCATAAATCATAAAAAATGGTCGTATCATAAAAGTGTCCATGAAAGAAAGAAACTAAAATATATGTGGACATTAATAAGATAAAATAGGCATGTATCATGGTAATTGATTTCAATTATAAATGAAAACATGTAAGAAAAGTGTTTATGAAATTTTAGCATTAAAACATTTTTGTGTGGTTTTAAGGAAAATATTGTAGTTCCTTTAAAATAGAAAAGGGAACAATACTTTATATAAAACCAGAAGACAACCAAAAATGTTTTCATAATAAAAAAGGATGATTTTTTAAAGACAATGGTGGAATAAAACAAAAATATAGTGCACTTGGAATTGGGTACGAATTCAGGAAGTTCCCCCAAAACATGTTTTCTTATCTGGAAGTATTCAAGCGGGAATCACTAAAAACATGTGTATCCCAATAATGTAATGTTGAAAGGGTCTTGATAAATGAATTTAATACATTTAAACATAATTTATAATACGCACATAAAATATAATATATCTTCATTTTTGTAAAATTAATATAATAAAACATGATGGAAGAAAGGATGTTTGGGTAAAATCCCTTAATGATTATTGACATGGTATTAGGTGTACTTAATAGGGAATAATGAGAGAGAATGGTGTCTCTAATCACCTATATATCATTATGTTAGTATGTGTTAGGTGTTAAATCATAACCCATCAATAGGTATTACACATAAAAGGTCATAACATAGAGTACAAACCTGAATAAAAGCGAAATAGAGAGGATCCCTTACCTTAAGTCTGATGGTGTCCTCCACTTGATATTAATGACATGAATAATCAGATTTGGCTCATTAATTAATAATTCCATAACCTATTATATATGTAAAATATTTATTTTAACCTTTTTAAGTTCATTTATAACCATTTTTATTGGTTATGAGGTTCAATTTTATTGTTCAGGTCTCTTTAATTCCTTGGTTTTAATGATCGGTTTACTTATTTCCATAAATGGGGAATCATGTAAAATAAGGATGGTTGTCCATAAATTGAGTTATTTTTTATTATTTAACATCCCAAAGGATACATGGTTTTATTGTTAATTTGGTTTCCTAGTGTGACCTTGATTTATTGTATAAAACATTAATGATAAAAGTTTTGATTAAGTTGGTGATATTTCTCATAATTAACTTGTTTTGTATTATTATATTACATAACGTGAGAAAAAGGATTCCAAAACATCACATAAGATAAAATAAAAATTTAATAGTATGTTTTAACCATAAAAATTATTTCATGACCAGAATTGATTATGGGAAAATAAATTGAAAACCCACCGTCCTTGAATGTGGTAAATTAACCCATCTCAGAAGGTGTCTTTACTACTAGTATAAAAGAAGAGTAAATGAGAGATGATAATAACATATAACATTGTCATAAAAAATTGTAATACATGAAATGTAATGGATTTTTCATAAAATTTGGTTTAGTAGAGGTAAGGATGTAAAATAAAACAAAGGAACATGAAAAGATAATGAAGGACAAGAAAAGAGGAATTTACCTCTTGATTTAATCTTCCTTGAGAGCCTCCAAAGGGGAGAGGAATTGGAATTTTGAGATTACCAATGGTTGATGGATGTAAATACATATATTGGGTATATATTTTGGAAGAATTTGGGTAAGTAACAAGGCTTGATAGGAGTCAATATAAGAGGTTAATATGGTGGAATTTATAGTGGAGGAGAGGAGGGGTTTTATAATATTTAATTCATTAGTTTATTAATTTCCTTAAAGACCATAAATAGTGATGATTCCATGGACAAAAATGGTAATAAGTGCATGTGAGGTTTTAATTTGGGTTCTTACATCACTTATGATGTCATGAACATTGGACGTAAATTATAATGTATTTATACGGTAAATTAATGTATTTTAGTATTCACAAAAAATTCAAGCATTTCCAAAAAATCTAAAAAATTCACCCTAACCATTTTTTGAAGCGTAGAATAAAAAAATGAAATCCATTTTTTAAAAATAAAATTCTCAATTTGATTTATTTAATTTTTAAATAAATTTATAATTTACTTTAAAAATATAGATTTTAATACTATAACTGATTTTATAATGTTTTCAAAAATAACATAATGTCTTATAAAATTATCTTAAAACCAGAAGACATAAAATTGATAATTTATAAACACCTTTTATGAAAATATATTTTATTTTAAATTAATTAATTTAATTTAATTATTTATTTATGACATACAAAAATACATATACTTTTAATGTGGTCATATTATCACTTATAAGATGCCTACATTTTATTTATAAATTCACGGATGAGGTTACTACTCAATTGGATGAAATTATATTCATAAGGGTCATATTACTATTCATAAGGGTATGTTACTATTCAGTAAAAATTAAGTTTGTTCCATTAGACTCCAATCATCTTACTTATTCTAACTGTTTATGTCAGAATTTCAAAATTCAAATCACATAAGTGACACTATTATGTTTAAAGGTCACATAGTAATTAGTAGTTAATCATGTTTTGATTTTAGGTGATTATATGACATAACTTTAAGAAAGTAATTTCTATTGATAAAACATTGTTTCATTACATTCGAGATGTAATTCTTTGTGTCATATGGTAATGTAATAATGAAAACACCACCTCTAAGTCACTAGAGACCAGGTCATTACAATAAGTTAGCCTGAAACGAAGTTACATTCTTCTAGCTGAAAAAGTGTGATAATTTTTAATAGGAACTAGAAAGAATATTGGTTAATACTTGAGTTTTAGACTTTCCATATATAAATGGTTAGTCTTTAATCTATAGTAATTCATCAATGAATTGATTTGGTTGTGTTATGATATAGAATGATCAGTTAATTTCATGTGTTTCATGACAAAAAAACCACATGAGTTAAATTTACCTACACATGATCTGGAATTAGTTTTTTAGTTGTTTCTTTAAAATTTTCAGTACAACATTTAAATAGAGTAAAGTGTGAAAAATATATTATTGATAAATGTTTAAAATATATATTTATTTAGAAATATTTAAACATGATAGAGAGGAGATAGTTACAATTGATAACGGGTTATAACTGCATATTTCATTACCAACCAGTAAAGAAAATATAGTGGTATATGATTTAATTCAGAAAGATAATTAAACATATACCATGTTATGTTTAGAACATGAACCATTGGTTAATGATTTGATGAATTTTATCTATTATATTTTGAATGTAAGAACTTTCTCTATTTTCTTTCATATATCTATAGAATCATCATTGTTAGAAATAATTAAGTAATCTTAAAAGTAGGATCTTGTTTTACAGGAGAAAGTATAATATATTAAAAATAGTCTGTCTCTAGAGTTTAATGTTGATGGAGAAGGTGTTACCAAATTTGTAAATATATTATGGGTGCCCTTTGAATCCTAGTTGAACTGAAAATTGTTGTATAAATCTCATAGTTCCATGGTTTCCATTCACCCTAGTAGCACTAAGATGTACAGATATTTTAAAGAGAATTATTTGTGGGGTGAAATAAAAATACATACTTATAACATAATTATGAAATATTTGATTAGTAAATAGAATAAATCATAACAATAATTTTTTAATCGAATTATTTATCCTTTTAAAGTGTTGAAGTGGAAATGGGAAGATATATCTATGGTTTCATTGGTGGTATTTCCAAACACATCATGAGGTAATAATGTGATTTGGGTAATTGTTGATTGATTAAATAAGTCTATACATTTTCTTCAAATTGTAAGTTCTATGTCTTTATATAATATTTATACACATTATATTTAGAAAATAATTTGGTTACACAGAGTTACTCCCTATATTATAATTGAACATGATACTAGTTTTACATCTAATTTTTGGAAAAGTCTTAAAAAGTCATTGGGTATTGAAATAAATTTCAGTACAACTTTGCATCCTCAGTCTGATGGATAGTTAGAGAGAACAATTTTGAATTTAGAATGAATAATTTTATATTTTTTAATGGATTTCCAAGAAATTTTGGAACATTATATTTTATTATTTGAATTTTAATATAATAATAATTTTCATTACAACAAATAGATAGAATATTTTCAGTATTTATAAAGAAAAATATTTCATACTACTTCTTGTTGGGATTAACTAAGTGAGAGAAAGTTGTTGGGACTATAAATAGTTGATGAATTTTTTAGAAGGTAAAGATGATTTATCAATATATGAGGACAGATCGGAGAAGGATGAAAAGTTATGATGGTAGCTATAGGAAATACATTTCTTTTGAGGTTGTTGGTCATGTTTTTGTTAAATTTTATTCATAGAAAAGTGATATGAATTTTGGTAAAAAGGGAAAGTTATGTCCATATTTTATTATATGATATAAAATCCTATATGAAGAATGATCAAATTCTTACTGAGTTTCCTTAACTCCAATTTTATCTTAGGTACATGACATATTTTCTGTCTCATTGTTAAACAAATATGTTCCAAATGCATCTCATGTTTTGAGCCCTAAATTAGTCTATTTAGAGCATAATATTTCTAATGAGGAGTGACCCGTACATATTATTGACCGTGGAGAGAAATTTTGGGAAATAATTCAATTCATCAAGTAATGGTTTTGTGGAAAACTCATATGGTTGAAGAAAAAATATGGGAATCTAAAAATGTTATAAAGGGAAAATATTCCCACTTTTTTTATTAATGATTAAAATTACGAGGATGAAATTTCAAAAAGAGGGAATAATTTAACAAACCAGTTTATGTTAAAATTAAATCTTGTTAATGTTTATTATTATTTATTTATTATACTTTATAGATTTATATTCATGTTAGGTAATATTTTTAGTCAAAAGAAAAAAATCCTTATTTCTAATCAAATTGGGCATTCTTGCATTATAATGATTTATTTAAAATATATATTTATAAATTATATAATTTTAATTAGAAATGATTAAATTTATTTTTGAATTCATCACATTACGAATATTTTAGAATGAATTTATAGGAATTTCCAAAAAAAAAGTTTGATTTTGCAATGAATAATGATAAATACAGATTTTTTTTGAAATTGTATTCTACTAACAAGTATTTACATAGTAATATTAAATTTTTAATTATTTTTAAAAAAAATTAGTTATTTTTAAAAAGAATTCATATTTTTTTGAATGAATTTTAAACTTGAATTTGGTGTAAAAATATGTATATACCTAAACAAAAACATTCTGAATAGAGTTTTTCCCCATGTTTTATTATTTAATTTTAAATTGAATTCTACAATAATTTAAAAACTGAATATTAAAAAATACCCTCAATATTTTGAAAAATTATTTCCAACTTTTTTAAATAATTACCTTTTATTTTTTGTCATTGTGAATAGAAACAATAGTAAATTTGTGTTATTCCATGAAATGGTAAAATGACCTAATTAGGGTTAAAACTAATGTGATAAGGTTCAAAATTCAATAAAATAATTTCTTTTATTTACTTGGATGATTATATTTCATCTAAAATCATAAATATTTTGAAAATAATACCATTTTGTTTTATTTAACTTTGATTCTGACAATTATAATATTTAATTAAAAGATTAAGTCATAATGTCACTTTTATACTTTTAATATCTATAATATATTGAAATATGGATGAAAACAACATATTTTTAGTTCTCAAATATTATTTAAAATATTATAAAAAAATATAAAGGTAATTGTTTTTATTTTTAGTGATGAAATAATTACATTAAATTCTTACACAACACCCCCACAATGCTTGTGAGAGTAATAGAAAATCATGAAATAATATTAAAAACACTAAAAGTACTATTTTTTGGGTGATTTATAGTGTCTTAGGAATTTTATAGATAAATATAACATATTAGGGATATTATAATGTTTTATATTTGAATTCTGTTTATTTTTAACAAAAATAAAATTAAATGAATGGTTCAAAAAATGAATTTTATGATATTTTATAACAACTTTTTTTTAAAAAAGATATAAAATTAATAAAAATCACTGCTTTATCTAATTTATTGGTAAATGGTTGAAAATATAAATTTTGGTCTATTTATGGTTTTTTTCCCTTTTATAGTAACTTTCATTTCCCCTAAAAGATAAAAACCATTGATATCGTCATAATTGCCAAAATGGTAAATAGGGGTTAAAACAAAGAGATAAGGGTAAAAAACATAAACTTATCACTATTTTTATTAGATTAGATAATTTAAACCCATAATAATATTATATTTTAAATATATCAATTTGGATCCCTTTTAACATGGAATTTAATTTAATACTTTAAGACGTTATATGGGATCATCTCCCTCCACTTATAAAAAGGAGCCTCCAATCCTCGATTAATCACACCATTTGAACACTATATCCATTAGAATACTTGTAAAACTCCCTTAATAACATCTATATACATGTTATATGGGTATTATTTTGGTCATAGTATGATCATTAGGGTTCTAATTGGGTAAAAAAAAGTAGTTTCTCAAAAGAAGAGTTATAGCTTTTAACCGAATGTTTTTGATTTATTTATTACTATAACTCCTTAAAATATTATTATAAAATATTTGAATAATAACATGAGTATCTTAAATATAATTTTATGTTGTTATTTTAATGTAACAACCTATATACATCTACCTATCCATCAAATAGGAAATGAAATTTTCATTTGTGTGTGTAGAAGGCAACCATCTCGCGTAAAAATATAATTCATTTTCTATCAACGCCTCTTATGAAAGGTTATAATGAGGAATTTAATGTATATATATTATATTTATTGAATATTTATAATTCTAAAAGATATGATATCTTGTAATTTCTAACATTTCTATCCATTTAAAAAAATATCATCGTTTGTGTATACATGTGGATTATCGCATCCCCAAAGTGACGTGATTCTTTTTTAATGACCATGTCACTGGGATCCTAAATATAAGTGTATTAAAATAAATTATATGGAATTTATAATATAATCATAATTATTTAAGGATAAAATAATTATGACCTTCTTTCCAAAATGTTCATTGAAAATAGAAATAATGTTCATGCATACGTAAGGCCTACTATCTCAATGATTATATCATTGTTTAATTTTTGTAATAATATTTCATTGTAGGTTTTAAAAGTAAAATTTATAGATAAAATGATAATTAAATAATGATAATTATTCTATATATGATTTAATAATGAACTATTTGACCATATTCAAACTATCAATGTCATTTTGGATATATGAGATAGAAATTATCAAAATGTTTGTCATGAACATAATTGATTAAGTAATTAAATTTGAAATAGTAAGAAAAAATAAAATTTATAATGAAAATTAAGAATTTATTTAATAGAGTTATCAAATTGACCTACATTTATATATTCATGAATATATATAATATATTTGATGATTCAGACTTGAGGTAAGGGATACTTTACTTTAAAAATCATATTTTAAATATTTTAATGATTTATGTTCAAAACAATTATTATCTTTCCATATTATTAAAATTATTTTATTGATGTATTTAGATAAAAAAAATAATTATAAAAAAAATTAATTTCTTATAAATTATTTCAAATGTAATATTTTTATGAAATGTTTTTACTTTTTTCAAAGGGAAAAAGTAATGTTCTATTTTAACATATATAGTGTCAATTTAATTCCCCAATATCATAACCATTATTTTATATTATAGATTCCATTATATGATTCCATGATTTATTTAAAGAAAAATAACCATCCCTTTTTTCTTGCAATTTTATTTTTTAATATTGGTTAATGAATGAAATGGATATATCAATATCTAGAATTTCGTAATTTTGAGAATAAAAGGATATTTTTATTAATTTGGTGATGGAAATGAAACAGTTTAAGTAATTCATTCATGTTATAGACAATGTAATTTTATTATGTCGATGGGTGAGCCCTATAAAGATCATGATGATGGGTGGGCCCAATATATGTCTCCAATTCAGTGGTTGATGATTATGTTCTCTATAGAATTATGTTGGAAGTCAGTTGTAATAGTTATTCCCATAATAACACATTATGAATGGTTTCTGGTAAGGATTATATGAAGATGATCCCACAAATCACTTACTTGACTTTTCTATTCATTATAATGAGTTTTTATATAAATCATTTGATTTTAATGGTTAATATAATGATATTTTGTTTTAAAGGAAATATTATAGCCTTTTAGGGGGGAAAAGGTTTGTTTAAAGAAAAAAAATTTGTAGGTTCTCATGTTTTTTATGAAACTCCCATGATTAGGATTTTACCATTATGTTTTATTATAATGTGTTTTATGAATTTCTTTGGGTAGTAAAGATGATTTTATAAGTAAGTAAATGATTATTTGATCTTATATTATATCATGTTAAAGGAAAAAAATCATTTTTATGATCTCTTGGTTTTATAAACGGATAATCGGTTTATATTTTTTTATTCCCATTACTATGATTTTTGTTCGCATCCCACATTTTCAAACGTTTATCAAATGTTGTAAGGATTAATTAGAACAAAGAAGAAGTAAACTAGGAAATATTAAATATTTTTCATGAAAATAAAGTTTTTTTACTTTAATAGTATTTTATTGTGTAAAAATGGATACTAAGAGGAAGTTAAAAAATTTTAATGTATGGGTTCTTTATATAAGTGTTATGACCTAATTATATAACACTCTAAACCTAAAATATCTTCTATAATATAAGAATAATTATTATTATTTTAAAAATGATAATTTTAATCGAATTAAGTTCTATTTCTCATATTAATGGCTTATGTTATGACTGAAAATGTGATACCTATAAAGAAATTGTATCCACTATGGAAAATATGTGAAAAAATACCATGGAATGAATTTACATATTGTTTATAAGGAAATAAAAGAGATATAATTAATTAATAAATCATATGGGATCTATTTTTATGTCTTAAATATTGAGGTTGAGAATTTAATGTTAAATAATAAAATATTAGTTCAGATTTATATAATAGTGAAAGAAATAAAAGAAGACCAGGTACATAAAATAAAAGAAATTTTATGGCTATAGAAAACATAACTCAATTTAGATGAAGTATCAAGGATTATGTATGTATATAGATTTTTTTTATATGAATACATATATATTAAAATTTATTTTTAACAGATATTATATGTAGCATCCCGGTACCGGAAGCCACCTAGAGGTGCCTCATACCCTGTTGGTCACATGTCCCCAAGCGCATTTCCCTGAATGCCAGAGGCTGCCGACTAATAGTGAGGGAATGGGGTGTGATAGTGTGGAAACTATTCCCTCATTGGCAGAGTACACAATGGAAGTAAACAAACATGAAAAGCGGAAGCAGTAAATATCCAACAATAGTAAACAACGGAAGACTGAGATAATAAACAACTGGAGCAATGCATAATAAATGATACATGATACAGATGTCTAGGAAAACAACCATACAACTCACAATACTGAATATAAACATTACTGAATGGAGTACAAAAGAAAAAGATAATAGCTCTTCAACATCGCAAGACTAGGCTTGGTCTCATTCCCTCCAGCTCCATAGCAAGTCAAGTACCTAAAGTGGAAGGAAACTTTCCCTTTTCTATACCTGAAACAATTTAATCTGTTTGGGCCCAAAATCATGGCCCAAAAAGGATGTGAAACTATATCCCATAGGCAACCACCCAAAGACATGTTCCTAACAGTCAGTGAATATATGGCAGGTAAAAGTATAGAAATCAGTAAACAAGAACATGCTGAACAGTAATAATCCACAGTTAAAATATCAAGAAATAGCTAAAAAGCAGCTAATCACAAATAGGTAACACTCTGGGAAGTACTCTCAGCCATCCCCTCTGGTCCTACCTAATAATTACCGACAATCCTCTTGGTAGTACACTCAGTGTAACCTCTCTGGTTTGGTTATACGAAAATTATAAGACTCTCTGAGGAAGCTCACTCGGTCGATTCCCCTTATAGTCTAAGGTAGTCAGGGACTCCTTGAGGAAGCTCACTCAGTCAATTCACCTTATAGCCCAAAGGTCAATGAATATCTTAGGAAGCTCACATAGTCAATTCACTTTATATCTGAGGTCATTCAAAGACTCTCTGAGGTAGCTCACACATTCAATTACTATTATAGTCTATGTTAAGCATGGTAATTCAAATAAAAACAAAGACTCTCTGAGGAAGCTCACACGGTCTATCCCCTTATATTTTAAATAAGTCTAGGGAAGCTCACACAGTCAATCCCCTTATAGCCCAATGTAATCCTAGGATCTCTAAGGAAGCTGAAATAGTCTATCCCCTTATAGCCTAATACTCAAAGACTCTCTGAGGAAGCTCACTCGTTCAATTCCCCTTATAGTCTACTACACCCAGTTCTCATGGCCCTATGTAGGATAACAGCATAGCAATTCAATACGACCAAAGTAAACCAACATAACTACATGGCTAACAATCTACAACATATCAAGCATGTTAGAATTCAAACTCTCCAGCCTACAACAACAGGTATGGAAAATAGGAAAAGTAGCCAAACTAGCTAACATGATCAAATGGTCGTAAATAAAACATACATGGGAAAACATCCAAGGAATAGAAAAAAAACCTATTATTATCCCTTCAACCTCTACACAGGTATACAAGAATGTCAGGAAGACAAAAGGGGTAAAACAGTAAACACGCAATACCCTGCTCCGGGGTATTGGTGGAAATTTCACATAATAATCAAAGGCATTGAATGGAAAGGCACAAACAACCTACCTTGGAGTTATTTGATTGATATACTTGAACATCAATGCTTCAATGGAATCCCACAATAATTTGGAAAAGAGGAGGAATTTGAAAACGATGCTCTATAAGAAGGAAGAACTCACCGATGCAATTCCAATGCAATCACCAGTGTTCAAATCAGTTGACAGATGGAGGCTTGGGGGCTTGTCAAATATCTATGGTCGTACAAGTTCTCTTGGACGAAGACGACCTAGAAGAAGTGAGTTCTGTCCGTCAAATGTGACCCCGGTGCGTTTAATGAAAAAAATACACGGCGTGTACTTTTGGAGTGCATGGTGTGTACTTGGAGTTTATATACTCCCCATTAGGTGTCCTCCAAGTCACTCCCACATGGACATGTGTGTGGACATAACACGGACAGCACACGGCCTCCAGAAACATCGCAGTACATGTCGTGTACTCATAAATTTCACAGTGTGTACTTTGAAAATTTCCATATTTTCTTTTTTTTCTTAAAAATAACCAGAAAAGAAAAAACATACCTGAAAAGAAGATCTGAATTATTAAAAACTTACCCAATTAAATAAATTCATCCCCGAATTTCCCTAGCATGGCATAAAAGAAGAAACCCCGAACAACTTGGGCCACTATGATCGTACATCAACCTCCCTCTCCCAAGTCTCGTCCTGCACCCGCCCATGCTTCTATAGCACTCATACCAAGGGAATAGACCGGCCACGGAGAACCTTTGTACTCCAGTTCACAATCTGTATAGAATTCTCTACCAATGACACATCCACTTCAAGATCAACCTCCTCGTGTTGAAATACATGAGACGGGTCTGAAAAGTAAGGTCTGAGCTGAGAAACGTGAACAAAATCGTGCATAGCCCGGTACCTCTGAAGTAACTACAACTGATAGGAAACCATCCCAACTCTATATAACACCTCAAATGGCCCGAAATACCTTAGAGAAAGCTTCCCCAATCTCTGAATCCTCTTGTTTCCCAAACTCGATGTAAAATGTAGTAAAACCTGATCCCCGAACTCGAACTCCAGAGGTCGTCTCTATTGATCAGCATAAGACTTCTGATGAGATTGAGTAGTAGCTATCCTCTTCTGAATCAACTCTGTATGCTCAGTGGTCTCCTGAAAAAGATCATATCCCAAAAAAGATACATCTCCTACCTCCAACCACCATAAGGGTGATCAGCATGGCCTACCATACAAAGTCTCATAAGGTGAAATCTAAATAGTTTTCTGATAACTATTGTTGTAGGCAAACTCCACAATAGGTATATGCTTCTCCCAAGAACCTCCAAAATCTAGAATGCATGCTTGGAGCATGTCCTCAAGCACTTGAATCGTACGCTCGGACTGGCCATCTATATGAGGGTGGTAAGCTGTATTCAAAAGTACCTGTATACCAAATGCCTTCTGAAGCCCCTGACAGGCCTGAGAAGAAAAACGCACATCCCGGACTGAAACAATGGAGTGTTGAACTCCATGTAGACGTACAATCTCTCGGATGTACAGTCGTCCCATCTCATCAACACTAATGGTTTCCATGATCGACAAGCAGTGAGAAAACTTCGTAAGCCAGTCAATGACATCCCAAACAGTATCATTCACCCGAGGCGACCTTGGAAAACTAGTCAGGAAGTCCATCGCGACGTCATTCCACTTCCACTCAGGAATGTGAAACTACTGTAAAATCTATACTGGTCACTAATTCTCTATCTTCACTTGCTGATAAGTGGGACACCTCATGACGAAACAAGTAACATCCCTCTTTATACCTATCCACCAATGCTGACGGTGTAGATCAAGATACATCTTCGTGACACCAGGATGAACTGCCCAAACTGAGGAATGAAAATTCTGCATCAGCTCCTCACGTATGTCTTATAGCACCCATAAGCGCCCCTCGAAATGCAATATTTCATCCTTGCCTTAGTCCATCCAGGAATAGAGTCCTCTCTTTACACACTCTCTTGTAGGACTAGTCCCTCTGAGTCTGATAACTGCCTTATTCGCACTCGATCAAGAAGACTAGAGGTAACGGCTACAGAAGATAGAAAGGTCTACTCTTATCTGTCATGTACCTCCAAGTGCATCTTAGAAAATAGTGTCATAAGCTATCATTCACTGCTGGCCTCCAGAACTTCCGGTATCTACGTCCTTATGCTCAATGAATCATCCATTGTGTTTCCCTTCCCAGGCATATAGGAAATCTCAAAATCAAATGATTGTAGGTACTCGACTCACCTCTGCAGTCTCATATTCAGATCATGCCGAGTGAAAATGTACTTGAGAATTTTTTTATCGGTGAAAACCAAAAAATGTTCCCCCATGAGATAATTTCTCAAAAACCTTATGGCATAAACAAAAGATGCCAACACCAGATCGTGCATCGGGTAGTTCCTCTCATGTGGCCTCAACTTCCGAGACACATACGCAATGACTCCATATCCCTGCATAAGCACAGCTCCCAGCCGGATACCTGATGCATCGAAGTAAACAGTATAACTCTTTCCCAGATCAGACAAGATTAGTATCAGTGGTGACGTCAACCTCCCCTTCAACTCTTGAAAGGCCGACTCACAAGAATCTGACCATAAGAACTTCGCACCCTTTTTATTCAGGCCTTTCAGTGGTGCTGCTAAGTGTGAAAAGTTCTGTATGAAGCGTTTGTAGTACCCACCCACACTAGAAAACTCCATACCGCAAAGAATTTCATCAGTTTCTCCCAAGAAACTACTGCTCTCACTTTCTCTAGGTCTACTGATACACCTGTCTCTAAGATGACATGACCCAAGAAGTGAATTGGGTCCATCCAAAAGTGGCACTTTGAGAGCATAGCATATAACTTATGCTCCCTCAGTGTACTCAAAATGAACTCAGGATGTGTGGAATGGTCATGTTGAGTGTGAGAGTACACCAAGATATAATCCATAAAGGAAACCAGAAAGGAATAAAATTATGGATGGAACACTCGGCTCATCAGTACCATTAAAGTTGTCAGTGTGTTCATGAGACCGAACGTCGTAACCATATACTCGTATAGACCATACCTATTTTAAAAATATGTAAGAGGTATATCAAATGGAATAACACACAACTGATGATAACTGTATCTCAAGTCAATCTTCAAGAACACTCAAGCTCCTCGAAGTTGATCAAAGAGATCATCAATACTAGGCAAGGGTTATTGATTCTTGAACGTCAACTGGTTCAGCTTCTGATAGTCCACACAAAGACTAAGGGTACTCTCTGCCTTTTTCAGAAACAAGACAGGAAAACCCCAAAGAGAAGTACTGGGTCAGATGAAACCCTTTGCATGAAACTCTTCCAACTATTTCTTGATCTCCAGTAACTCTTGTGTAGCCATCCTATTAGGATGAATGGACATAGGTGTCGCTCTTAGTACAAGATAAATAGAAAAGTATACATAACTATCTAGTTGAAAACATGAAATTTCATCTAGAAATACATCCCTAAAATGGTCAACCATAGGAGGGAAGTATAACCATGAAGTCTCATGTTCATCCAAATATAGACTAGCACTCTGAGTCGTAACTCTTCCCAAGCCATATTCTGGTGGCATCCCACTAGAGAGATGACATCCCACCACCTCTTTGCGGAGTCTCAGAGCATGCAGGTTGCGAGCTTCACCTTCCTCTCTGGTGGTACCTCGAGATTCTTGAAAATCATTAGTGTGGCTTCGAGCCACGACTCTACATCCTGTGGTTCATCCACTGAGATGTTGGGAGGATTCCACTACTAGATAACCCACGTAAAATCTGCCATCGACAGGGCAAGAGGTGGTGATCAATGGATGGTCTACATCATCATCAGAAAACCCTCCCTAAACTGTGCATGAGCACCTACAACTGGTATAACTACTAGTTCTAAGGCTATCACAACAGAAGGATCTACAGGAAGTCCCTCATCAGCCATATCAGGCGTCTGATCACTACCCTGCAACTGGCATTCAACCGGAGGACGTCTAGGTGGCATGACTCTGCATGGTCAAGCACACACCTTAGATCAAGGTTATCAAGGATTGAAAACAAGGAGTGTAAGAAGGGAACATGAGAAAGAAAGCATGCATGTTTTACAAAACATGACTACACGGCGTGTACATTTCCTACACGACGTGTTCCCTTAAGTCATTTACATGGGCGTGTACTTCTAAATAAACTGGTCTTGTAACACCCCAGAAACACAGTGTATTGTCTTAATACACATCATGTTCTTGAATCCTCTTCCCCTGCCCAATTTCTTCTACACGGTTTAGCCACACGACTCTCCTAAGACAAGACTACACAGCGTGTTCATGGTAGACACGACATGTACTAGACAACATTCACCTGGATAGTGTTGTTAGTGACACGGCTTGAGACACAAATCACACTACACGGTGTTTTCCTTACATACACGGCATTTTTTTGAAGGGATAACACACCCTTGTTGTTCGTGACATGGCCGGGTACCTGGGTCAGACTAGACGGCGTGTTGAAATGGTACACGGCGTGTTCGTACAAGAAATTCTCTATCTTGTGTCTCTGCCCATGCGACCTATGACATGGTTAGATACTACACGGTGTTTAAATAATGTACACGATGTGTAATTAAGAAAATCAGTTTCATCTCGAACAGAAGAACACATGGCATGTAGTCAAAATTACATGTCGTGTGTTCTGGGTTTTTCAAGACAGTAAGCCTCGGAAACTACTCTAAAGCCCATAAAAACACTGAAAGTAATATTTTTTGGGAGATTTATAGTGTCTCATGAATTTTATAGATAAAGAAAACATATCACGGATATATTAATGTTTTATATTTGAATTCGGTTTCTTTTAAACCAAAATCAAATTAAATGAATGGTTCAAAAAATGAATTTTATGATATTTTATAATAACTTTTTTTTAAAAGATATAAAACTATTAAAAATCACAACTTTATCTAATTTAATGCTAAATAGTTTATGGGTTGTTTTTCCTTGTATAGTAACTTTCATTTCCCCTAATAGATAAAAACCATTGATATCGTCTTAATTTCCAAAATGGTCAATATGGGTTAAAACAAAGAGATAAGGGTATAAAACATAAAATTATCTATATTTTTATTAGATAGGATAATTCAGACCCATAATCGTCTTATATTTTAATTATATCAATTTGGATCCTCCTTAACATGGAATTTAATTTCATACTTTAAGAAATTACATGGGCTCCTCTCCCTTCACTTATAAAAGGGAACCTCCTACCCTCGATTCCTTACACCATTTGAGCACTATATCCATTAAAATACCTATAGAAACCCCTTACTAACATCCATATACATGTTATATGGGTATTATTGTGATCATACTAAGATCATTATGGGGATTATTTTGTAAATAAATGTAGTTTTCCAAAGAAGAGTTATAGCTTTTAACTGAATTTTTTAGTTTATTTATTATTCTAAGTCCTTAAAATATTATTATAAAATATTTGAATAATAACATGAGTATCTTAAATATACTTTTATGTTGTTATTTTAATTTAAAACCCCATATACATCTACCCATCCATCAAATATGAAATGAAATTTTCGTTCGTGTGTGCAAAAGACAACCATCTCGCGTACCAATATAATTTGTGTTCCATCAATGCCTCTTATGAATGGTAATATTGATGAATTTAATGTACATATATTATATTTATTGTATATTTATAATTATAAAAGATATGATATCTTCTACTTTATAACATTTCTGTCCATTTAAAAAACATATCATTGTTTGTGTATACATGTGGATTATCGCATCCCCGAAGTGATGTGATTCATTTTTAATGACCATGTCACTGGGATCCTAAATATAAGTTTATTGAAATAAATTATATGGAATTTATAATATAATCATAATTATTTAAGTTTAAAATAATTATTAACTTCTTATCATAATGTTCATCAAAAAATAGAAATAATGTTCATGGAAACGTAAGGCCTACTATCTCTATGATTATATCATTGTTTAATTTTTGCAACAATATTTCATGATTGGTTTTGAAAGTAATTTTGATGGATAAAATGATAATTAAATAATGATAATTATTCTATATATGATTTAATAATGACCTATTTGACCATATTCAAACTATCAATGTCATTTTGGATATATGAGATGGATATTATCAAAAAGTTTGGCATGAACATAAATGATTATGTAATTAGATTTGAAATGGTAAGAAAAAATAAAAGTAATAATAAAAATTAAGAATTTATTTAATAGAGTTACTAATTAACCGAAATTTATGTATTTATGAATATATATAATATATTTGATGAGTCGAACTGGAGGTAAGGGTCACTTTACATTAAAAATCATATTTTTACTATTTTAATGATTTACATTAAAAACAATTATTCTTTTTCCATATTACTAAAATTATTTTATTAATGTATTTGGATGAAAATAAATTAATTATAAAAAAATTAATTTCATATAAATTATTAAAAATGGAATATTTTAATGAAATTTTTTACTTTTTTACAAAAGTAAAAAAAAAATGGTTTATTTTAACTTATATTATGTCAATTGAATTCCCCACTATCATGACCATTATTTTATATTATAGATTCCATTATATGATTCCATGATTTATTTGAAGAAAAACAACTGTCCCTTTTTTCTTCGAATTTTATTTTTGAATATTAGTTAATGAATGAAATGGTTATATCAATATCTAGAACTTTTTATTTTTGAGATTAAAAGGATATTTTTATGAATTTGGGGATGGAAATGAAACACTTTGCGTAATTCATTCATGTTATAGACAATGTAAATTTATTATGACGATGGTTGAGCCCTATAAAGATCATGATGATGAGTGGGCCCAATATATATCTCCAATTCATTGGTTAATGATTATGTTCTCTATAGAATTATGTAGGAATTAGGTTTTAATGGTTATTGCAATTATAAAACTTTATGAATGGTTTCTGGTAAGGATTATATGAAGATGATCCAACAAGTGACTTACTTGACTTTTATATTCATCATAATGAGTTTTTATTTAAATCATTTTATTTTAAAGGTTAATATAATGATATTTTTTAAAGGAAATATTATAGCCTTTTAGGGGGGGAAAGGATTGTTTAAAGAAAAAAAATTATAGGTTCTCAGGTTTTTTATGAAACCCCCATGATTTTGATTTTACCTTTATGTTTTATTATAATGTGTTTAATGAATTTATTTGGGTAGTAAAGATGATTTCATGTGTAAGTAAATGATTATTTGATATTATATTATATCATATTAAAGGAAAAAATCACTTTTATGATCTCTTGATTTTATAAATGGAAAATCGGTTTTTATTTTTTTAGTCCCATTACTATAATTTTTGTTCTCATCCAATATTTTCAAATGTTTATCAAGTGTTGTAAGGATTAATAAGAACAAAGAAGAAATAAACTAGTAAATATTAAATACTTTTCATGAAAATTAATTTGTTTTTACTTTAATGGTATTTTATTGTATAAAATGGATACTAACAGAAAGTGTAAAATTTGTAATTTATGGGTTCTTTATATAAGTGTTATAACCTAATTTTATAAAACTCTAAACATAAAAGATCTTCTAGAATATAAGAATAATAATTTGTATTTTAGAAATGAAAATTTTAATTGAATTAGGTTCTATTTCTCATATTATTGGCTTATGTTACGACTGAAAATGTGATACCTATAAAGCAATTGTATCCACTATGGAAAATAGGTAAAAAAATATCATGGAATGAATTTACATATTGTTTATAAGGAAATAACGGATATATAATTAATGAATAAAGCACATGGAAGCCATTTTTATTTCTTAAATTTTGTGGTAGAGAATTTAATGTTAAATAATAAAATATTATTTGAGTTTTATATAATAGTGAAAGGAAAAAAAAGAAGGCCAAGTACATAAAATAAATGAAATTTTATGGCTATAGAAAAAATAACTCAATTTAGATAAATTATCAAGGATTATGTATGTATATATGTATATTTTTATGTATGTATATATATATTACAATTTATTTTTAACAGATATTATATATAACATCCCAGTTTCAGAAGCCACCGAGAGGCACTTCGTACCTTGTTGGTCACATGGCCTCAAGTGAATTTCCCTGAATGTCGTAGGCTGCTGACTAGCAGCAAGGTCCTGGGGTGTGATAGTGTGGAAACTATTCCCTCATTGGTAGAGTACACAGTGGAAGTAAAAAAACATGCAATAGTAGAAGCAATAAATATCCAACAGTAGTAAACAGTAGAAGACTGAGATAATAAACAACTAGAGCAATGCATAACAAATTATGCATGATACAGATGTCTAGGAAAATAGTCAAACAAGTCACAATGCTGAATACAAACAGTACTGATCCAAGTACAAAATAAAAAAGATAACATCGTCTCAGCATCGCAAGCCTAGGCTTGGTCCCATGCCCTCCAGCTCTATAGCAAGTCAAGTACCTAAAGTGGAAGGGCGCTTGTCCTTATATATACCTGCAACAATATAATCTATTTGGGACCAAAAGCATGTACCAAACAGGGTGTGAGACTAAATCCGAGTAGGCAACCACCCAAAGAACTGTGCCTAATAGTTAGTGAATATATGGTAGGTAAAAGTACAGAAAGTAGTAAACAAGAACATGATAAACAGTAATAATCCATAGTTAAAATATCAAGCAACAGCTAACAAGAAGCTAATCACAAATAGGTAACCCTATGGGATGTACTCTCATCCATCCCCTATGGTCCTACCAAACAAGTACCAACAAACCCATGGGTAGTACACTCATCCTAACATCTCTGGTTTGGTCATACGAAAATTATAAGACTCTCTGAGGAAGCTCACACGGTAAATTCCCCTTACAGTCTAAGGTAGTCAGGGACTCTCTCAGGAAGCTCACTCTGTCAATTCCCCTTATATCCCCAAGGTCAAGGACTCTCTTAAGAATCTCACTTAGACAATTCAACTTATAGGCCAGGTCATTCAAAGACTCTCTGAGGAATCTCACACAGTCAATTACTATTATAGTCTAAGTTAAGCACCGTAATTCAAATCAAAACAAAGACTATCTGAGGAAGGTCATATGGTCTACCCCCTTGTATTTTAAAGAAGTCAAGGACTCTCTAGGTAACCTCACACAATCAATACCCTTATAGCCTAATGTAATCCTAGGATCTCTGAGGAAGCTCACACAGTCTATCCCCCAATATCCTAATACTCAAAGACTCTCTGAGGAAGTTCACTCGGTCGATATCCCTTATAGTCTACTACAGCCAGTTCTCACAACCCTGTGTAGGATAACAGTATATAAATTCAATACAGCCAAATTACACCAACATAACTACATGGCTAACAATCTATAATATATCAAGCATGTCAGGATTCAAACTCTCCATCCTACAGCAATAGGTATGAAAAACAGGCAAAGTATCCAAACTAGCTAACATGATCAAATGGTCGTAAATAGAACATGCATGGGAAAACATACAAGGAATAGAAAAATAAACCTATTCTTATTCCTTGAATGTCTACACAGAAATACAACAATGGAATGAAGACAATAGGGGTATAACGGTAAACACGCAATACCCCGTTCAGGGGTATTGGTGGAAATTGCACAAAATACTCAAAGACCTTGAACGGAAAGGCACAAACCAGCTACCTTGGCTTTAGTTGATCTATATACATGAGCCTCAATGCTTTAATCTCCTTAAAACATCATAGATCTATGAAAATGTATAAAAATTCAACCCATGATAACTTGGAAAAAGTAGGAATTAGAAAATGATACTCTAGAAGAAGGAATAACTCACCGATGTGATTCCAATGCAATCACTAGTGTTCGAATCGGTGGAAGGATGGAGGCTCGGGGGCTTGTCAAAGATCTACGGCTGTATGGGTTCTATTGGACAAAGAAGACCTAGAAGAAGTGAGTTTTTCCCGTCAGACGCAACCCCGGTGCGTTTAATGAAAAAACAAAATACACGGCATGTACTTTTGGAGTACATGGTGTGTACTTGGAGTTTCTGTACTTCACATTAGGTGGCCTCCAAGTCACTTCCACACGGTCGTGTGCGTGTCCATAACACGACCAGCACATGGCCTCCAGTAACATCACAGTACATGGCGTGTACTCATAATGTTCACGGTGTGTACTCTGAAAATTTCCATATTTTCTTCTTTTTCATAAAAATGAACAGAAAAGAAAAAACATAACAGAAAAGAATATTTGGCTTCTTAAAAACTTCTCCAATTAAATAAATTCATCCCCAAATTTCTCTAGCGTGGCTTAGAAGAAGAAACCCCGAACAACTCCGGCCACTGTGATCGTACATCAACCTCCCTCTCCAAAGTCTCGTCTTGCACTCGCACGTGCTGCCATAGCACTCGTACCAAGGGAACAAACCGGCCATGGAGAACCATTGTACTATGATCCACAATCCAGATAGGATTCTCTTCAAATGACACATCCACTTCAACCTCAACCTCCTCGGGTTGAAAGGCATGAGACGGGTCTGAAATGTAATATCAGAGCTGAGAAATGTGGAAAAAATCGTGTGTAGCCCGGTACCTCTAAGGTAACTGCAACCAATAGGAAATCAGAACAACTCTCTCTAACACCTCAAATGGATTTATGTACCTCAGAGAAACTTTCCTCTATCTCTTAATCCTCTTGTGTCATAACCTCGGTGTGAAATGCAGGAAAACATGATCCCCAAACTCAAACTCTAGAGGTCGTCTCTATTGATCATCTTAAGACTTCTGATGAGACTAAGCAGTAACTATCCTCTTCTAAATCACCTCTATCTACTATGTTGTCTCCTGAACACGTTGAGGTCCCAGAAAAGATGCATCTCCTACCTCCAGCCACCATAAGGGTGATCAGAATGGCCTACCGTACAAATCCTAATAAGGTGCCATCTGAATAGTTGTTTGATAACTATTGTTGTAGTAAAAGTCCACAATAGGTATATGCTTCTCCCAAGAACCTCCAAAATCAAGAATTCATGTTTGGAGCATGTCCTCAAGCACTTGAATTGTACGCTCGGACTGGCCATCTATATGGGGTGGTAAGCTATATTCAAAAGTACTTGTATACCAAATGCCTTCTGAAGCCCCTTCCAGACCCGAGAAGTAAAACGCTCATCCCTGTATGAAACAATGGAGTTTGGAACTTCATATAGATTTATAATCACTCAGATATAAAATAAACCCAGATCATCAACACTGAAGGTTTCCTTGATCGGAAACAAGTGAGAAACCTTCATAATCCCTTCAATGACAACCCAAACAGTATCCTTCCCCTGAGGCGACCTCATAAAACCAGTCAGGAATTCCATCGCGACATCATTCCACTTCTACTCGAGAATGGGTAAATGTTGTAAGAGCCCTACTGGTCATTGATGCTTTGTCTTCACCTGCTGACAAGTGGAACACCTCATGAGGAAACGAGCAACATCCCTCTTTATACCGGGCCACCAGTATTGACAGTGTAGATCACGATACATCTTGGTGACACCAGGACGAACATCCCAAACTGAGGAATGAAAATTCCACATCACCTCCTCGCATATGTCTTCTGGAACCCATACGCGCACCTGGAAATGCAATATTTAATCCTCACCTATAGTCCATCTAGGAATAGAGTCCTCTCCTGACACACTCTCTTGTAGGACAAATCATTATGAGTCTAATACCTTTGTCATTCTCACTCGATCAAAAAGAGTAGAGTTAATAGCTATAGAAGATAGAAAGGTATTCCCCTGTCTATCGTGTACCTCCATGTACATCTCAAAAAATAGGGCCATATGCTTCCATTCACTGATGGCCTCCTAAACTTCATATATCTGATTCCTTCATCTCAATGCATCATCCATTGTGTTTCCCTTCCAAGGCATATTGGCAAGCTCTAAATCAAAGGATTGCAGGTACTTGACCCGCCTCTGCTGTCTCAAATTCAGATCACACTGAGTGAAAATGTACTTGAGACTTTTTTGGTCAGTGAAAACCACAAAATGTTCCCCCAAATTATAATTTCTACAATAGTTTAAGGCATGAACAACAACTGCCAACTCCAGATTTTGCGTCGGGTCATTCCTCTCGTGTGGCCTAAACTGCCGAGACCCATACAGAACGACTCGATCTCTCTGCATAATCACAACTCCCAGCCCAATACCTGATGCATCGAAGTAAACAATATTGTTCTTTCCCGGCTCTGAAAAAACTAGTATCAGTACTGACATCAACCTCCCCTTCAGCTCCTAAAAGGCCAACTCCAAAGAATCTAACCATAAGAACTTCACACCCTTCTTAGTCAGGACTATCAACGGTGATGCTAAGTGTGAAAAGTCTTATATGAGGCGTCTGTAGTACCCAGCCTTCCCTAGAAAACTCCATACCTCAAAGACGTTCTTCGTCTGCTCCCAGGATACTACTGCTCTCACTTTCTCTGTCTCTACTTATACACTTGTCTCTAAGATGACATGACCCAAGAATTGAATCAGGACCATCCCGAAGTGTCACTTTGAGAGCTTAGCATATAAATGATGCTACCTCAGTGTACTCAAAACGATCTCAAGATGTGTGGAATGGTCATGTCGAGTGTGATAGTACACCAAGATATCATCTATGAAGGAATCCACCAAGGAATCCAAGTATTGATGGAACACTCGGTTGATTAGTTCCATGAAATTTGCCGGCATGTTCCTGAGACCGAACAGCCTAACCATATACTCGTAAAGACCATACCTACTCCAAAAGTCTGTAAGAGGTGTATCAAATGGTCTAACGTGCAACTGATGATAACCAGATCTCAATTAAATATTCAAGAACACTCAGGGTCCTCGAAGCTGATCAAAGAGATCATCAATACTAGGCAAGGGATATCGATTCTTAACCATCAACTGGTTCAAATTCCGATAATCCACACAAAGCATTAGGTTACTCTCTTCCATCTTCAAAAACAGGGCAGGCGAACCCCAAAGAGAAGTACTATGTTGGAAGAAACCCTTTCCCTACAACTCCTCCAACTGCTTCTTGATCTCCAGTAACACTGGTGTATCCATCCAAAAAGGAGGAATGGACATAGGTGCCACTCCTAGAACAAGATCAACAGAAAATCCTACCTCACACTCTGGAAGAAAACCTGAAAATTACTCTTGAAAGACGTCTCTAAAACGATCCACCACTAGAGGGAAGTCTAACTGTGAAGTCCCATGGTCATCCAAATATAGACTAGAAGTCTGGGCCGTAACTCCTCCCAATCCATATTCTGGTGGTGTCCCACCTGAGAGATTACATCCCACCACCTCTTGGCGGAGTCTCAGAGCATGTAGTTTGCGAGCTTCACCCTCCTCTCTGGTGGTACCTCGAGATACTCGAAGATCATTAGCATAGAATCGAGCCATGACTCTACAGCCTATGGTCCTTCCCCTAAGAAGGTGGGAAGATGATGTTTCTGGAAAACCCACGTCAAATATGCCATCGATGGGGCATGAGGCGGTGATCCCTAGAAGGTCTGTATCATCCTATGAAAACCCGCCCTAAACTATGAATCGGCGCCAACAACTAGTATAACTACTAATGCCAAGTCTGTCACAACATGAGGATCTACAGGAAATCCCTGGTCAGCCATCTCAGGCATCTGATCACTGCCCTGCAACTGGAAGTCAACCAGAGGACATCTAGGTGGCATGACTCTGCATGGTCAAGCATACACCTTATATCAAGGTTATCAAGGACTGAAAACAAGTAGTGTAAGAAGGGAAAATGAGAAAGAAATCATGCATGTTTTACAAAACATGACTACACGGTGTGTACATTTCCTACACGGCGTGTTCCCTTAAGTCATTTACATGGGAGTGTACTCCTACCTAAACTAGTCGTGTAACACCCTAAACACACAGTGTGTTGTCTTAATACACCACATGTACTTGAATCCTTTTCCCCATCCCAAGTACTTATACATGGTTTAGCCACACTAATCTCCTAAGACAAGACTACAAGGAATGTTCATAGTAGACACGACATGTACAAGACAAGATTCACCTGGCTGGTGTTGTTAGTGACACGACCTGACACACAGCTCACACTACACGACATGTTCCTAACGGAAACGACATGTTTTTAAGGGATAACAACGACACTTGTTCTTCCTGACACAGCCGAGTACATGGGTCAGACTACATGGTGTGATAAACTGGTACATTGCATGTTCCTACAAGGAATTCCCTATCCTGTGTCTCTGACCATGTGACCTATGACACGGTTAGAGACTACACAGTGTGTCCATAAAGTACACGGTGTGTACGTATGAAAAACAGTTTCTTTCCGAATAGAAGAACACATGGCATGTAGTAAAAACTACACGGCGTGTGTTCTGGGTTTTTCTATACAGTAAGCCTCAGAAACTACTCTAATGCCCAGAAAAACACTGAAACGAACATCAAAGTGCCAAATTCTGATCCTTGAGGACCCATACCCCCCGCAAATCAAATCTTGTAATCTTATACATATTATAACAAGGAAAACAAGACAATGATCCTCCAAATTCCTGTCCGTGAGGGCCCAGAACACCTGAAGAACCAAATTTTGGTGTTCATTAAAACAAAACCTTACACAAACATTACCCTATCAAATAGTAGGTATTATTATCAAGGCATCTATCACAACAACATTCATATGTTACACAACATCTATCAAAACAACAAACAATCGCTAATGTATCCTAAATGTCATGGAAAGAATGCATGAAATGTGATTTATAAAAAGTGCCTACATGATGCATGAGATGGAATAACCTCATCTTATCGGGTTCTGACAGAAATAGAACCTTAATAACATCAACAATAATATAAAAAACATGTGAATCACTCAAGGTGAAATCAAAGCAACTGTAATAATTGGAAAACCAGAAAAATTACAATTAAATGAGGTAGATTGGTTTTTCCCTGTACACGGGTTAGCTACTCCCGGGCACAGCTTATTACCAATTACCAATTCTGTCATATCCCTGGCTATAGGATCCAAAGAGTATGTCTAGAAGAAAATAATTCCTCTGATTCTACTTTGTAACATCCCGGTTCCGGAAGCCACCCAGAGGCGCCCCCATACCTGTTTGGTCAAATGAACTCATGCGCATTTCCCTGAATGCTAGAGGTTTCTGACTAGTAGCGAGGGCCTGGGGTGTGATGGTGGGGAAACTATGCCTTCATTGGAAAAGCACACAACCGATGTAGACAATCTTGCAATAGTAGAAGCAGAAAATATCCAACAATAGTAAACAATGGAAGACTGAGATAATAATAAATTGGTTCAATGAATAATAAATGATGCATGATACAGATGTCTAGGAAAACATCAAAACAAGTCAAAATGCTGAATATAATCAGTACTAAACAAATTACAAAAGAAAAAGATAACACCTCCTCAGCATCGCAAGCCTAGGCTTGGTCCCATGCTCTCCATCTCTATAGCAAGTCAAGTACCTGAAGTGGAATGGTGTTTTCCCTTATCGATACCTACAACAATATAATATGTTTGGGCCCAAAATCATTGACCAAACAGGGTGTGAGAATAAATCCTAGTTGGCAACCACCTAAAGATCTGTACCTAATAGTCAGTGAATACATGGTAGGTAAAAGTGTTGGACGGAAGAAGTGATGGCAAGAGGGGGGTGAATTGCCTTTTAAAAAATAATTAACAATTTAAAAACAAAGTTAAAGGTGCAGCGGAAATAAAAAAGGCAAGACACAAAATTGATAACGGAGTTCGGCTTAAACCAAAGCCTACGTCTCCGCTCCCAACTCAACCGTTGAGATATTTACTACCGCTTGCTTTTCAATGGTTTTAGCAAGAAACTCACTAGACTTTAAGGTAGTCTAGGACCTATTACAGCTTGCTTTTAATGGTTGAGCAAGAACCCACTTGCTTTTATTGGTTGAGCAAGAACCCACTAGCCTTCTTAAAAGTGAAGGCTAGCTCACCTATGACTCAAGCCTTTTAAAGGGAAGGCTTGACTAACCTCTTCACACCTTGAAGGTGGTGTGAAAACCCAAAGAAGAGAGGATGAGAGAAATGAGGGGTTTGTAGGCACAAACCCAAAATAAAGCTCAAAATGATAAAACGATAAAAACCGTAAAGAGGAGAAGCCTTGGGCGCCAAAGGATTGATGGAGTTGATGAAGGGCACTCTCAAGCTTCTATGGTGGTGCTCTTTGGATGTGGAAATGAGTTGGAGTAATTGGGGGTTCCTTGGAGGAATGCGCCGGAGGTTTGCCAAATGATCAAAAATGTTCCAGTGGGCTTCCGTATGATTCCGGGGCTTCCTAGTCCTTTATTTATAGAGGGGGAACCCTCAAATGGCCTTTGGGGGTCTTTGGAGCCGTTGGAGAGGCCTTCGGAGCCATTGGGGGTCAAGTGGACAAGCCTGGTCAAAGCCCAACGGCTAGTTTGACTGGCTCCATCGGCTGACCGGTGCTTGGCCACCGGTTGGACGGTGCTTTGAAAAAGGGAGAGGGCTCGGGCTCAGGCACCACCGGCTGGCCGGTGAGGAGGCCACCGGTTGGCCGGTGCTGAGGCAGTAGCTGACACTATTTGTCTGCGTGCCACCGGCTGGCCGGTGGTGGGACACCGGTTGGCCGGTGGTCTGGACAGAGGGATGCCTTCTGTCCAGGCTCCATCGGCTGGCCGGTGGTCGTCCACCGGTTGGCCGGTGGACTGAAAATCAGTCCACTTTTGGCTTCTTGCTTTTTTGGCCCAATTCCTTGGCAACCTGAAATCATGCCTATCATCCAAAAACACTTAAAACAAGATTAGATAAATAAGAGAGTGATTGTGATCATGAAAATTAAACCACGAGGGGTACGAGAGGTACAACAAAAAGTACAGAAAGCAGTAAACCGGAACATGCTAAATAGTAACAATCCACAGTTCCAATATCAAGAAATAGCTAACAAGAAGCTAAGCACAAATAGGTAACCCTCTAAGAAGTTCTCGCAGCCATCCCCTCTGGTTCTACCTAACAAGTACCAACAATACTATGGGCAGTACACTTAGCCTAACCTATCTGGTTTGGTCATATGAAAATTATAAGACTCTCTGAGAAAGATCACTTGGTCAAATCCCCTTGTAGTCTAATGTAGTCAAGGACTCTCTGAGGAAGCTCACTCGGTCGTTTCCCCTTATAGCCCCAAGGTCAAGGACTCTCTGAGGAATCTCACTCGGTCAATTCCCCTTATAGCCCAGGTCATTCAAAGACTCTCTGAGGAAGGTCACACAGTCAATTTCTCTTATAGTATAAGGTAAGCATGGTAATTCAAAGCAAAACAAAGACTCTCTAAGGAAGGTCACAAGGTCTATCCCCTTATTGTATAAAGAAGTAAAGAAATCTCTGAGGAATCCCACATAGCCAATAACCATATAGCCTAATGTAATCCTAGGCTCTCTGAGGAATCTCACACAGTTTATCCCCATATATCTTAATGCTCAAAGACTCTCTGAGGAAGCTCACTCAGTCAATTCCTCTTATATTCTACTACACCTGGTTCTCACGGCCCTGTGTATGATAACAGAATTGCAATGCAATAAGGCCAAATTAAACCCGTATAACTACTTGTATAATAGTCTACATCATATCAAGCAGGTCAGGATTCAAACGCTCCATCCAACAGCAACTTGTATGGAAAACAGGAAAATTAGCCAAACTAGCTAACATGACTAAATGGTCGTAAACAGGACATGCATGGGAAAAATATCAAAGGCATAGAAAAATAAACCTATTCTTATCCCTTCATCCTCTACACAGGCATACAAGCATTGAAGGAAGACCATAGGGGTAAAATGGTAAACACGCAATACCTCATTCAGGGGTATTCGTGGAAATTGAACATAATACTCAAAGACTTTGAAAGGAAAGGCACAAACCACCTACCATGGAATTAGGTGATTGATATACTTGAACCTCAACACTTGAATTGCCTTAAAACTTCATAGATCTACAAACGTTCAACCCCTGATAACTTGGAAAAGAAGAGGAATAGGAAAACGATGCTCTGGAAGATGGAAGAACTCACCGATGCTATTCCAACACAATCACCGGTGTTCGAATTGGAGGACAGATGGAGTCTCGAGGGATCATCTAAGATCTGTGGCTGTACGGGTTCTATTGGACAAAAACGACCAAGAATAAGTGAGTTATGTCCATCAGACGCGACCCGAGTGCATTTAATGAAAAAAACAATATACACGGCATGTAATTTTGGAGTACATGATGTGTACTTTCTGTTTTCATACTCTGCATTAGGTGGCCTCAAAGTCACTCCCACATAGCTGTGTGTTTGGCCATAACACAGCCAGCACATGGCCTCCAGCGGCATAATAGTACACGGAGTGTACTCATAAAGTACATGGCGTGTACTTTGAAAATTTCTATATTTTCCTCTTTTTCTTAAAAACAACCAAAAAATGAAAAACATACCTAAAAAGAAGATCTGGGATCTTACATAATATATATCAATGATTACATTTAAAGTATTACTTTGTAATCTATATTAATTTGTGAAATAATTTTAAATTGAAATTTCAAATGAAAATTATTTAAATATATATTATATATTTATATATAAATTTATGTTCATGTGTATAAGTATATATTTATATATATTAATTCAATTTATTTGTGTAGACATATTGTAAATTCAAGAGGATCGAGAATACAAATGTTGCTCCACCACAAGTTAATCATCAAGGTGAAACAATTTGTAACCATAATCTATCTCATAAAGTGGTGGATGATTAATGATCCTTCAATCATTAAAATGATGATGGTTCTACATAAATTTAACATACCCCATTTCTCTATAAGGTGAAATCAGATATCACATTCTCATAAAATGATAGTTATTTTAATACCATGAATCTTCATTTCACATTTATTGGTATGTTTTCCAATCACCTCACATTCAGTAAATTTCTTAGAAAATATCTTGGAATCATGAACTTATCTTATTTAGACATAGGAATTGTTGACTATAGGAATGTTTTAATTTTTTTTCTTTTCAAAGGAAAATTAATACTAATGTTGGTCTTAGGGAATGAGATTTTTTAGGGAAATTTTTTAAAGATGATGAAATAGATCCCTAAAATTGAAATGAATGATGAGTTTCGTGTTGATTCAATTTTTTTAGGCTACACATATTCACCAATTAATTTTTTTAAGTGATTTTCTATATTAAAAATTATTAGACTTGTGGGTATGCTTGTCAAACTATACTTTAACACCTCTAAAAATTCATGACCATATCTTGTAATAATTGGTTCTACGGTGGATGTATCAAATATGATTCTCTTTGTGCTTTGGATTCATAATAGTGCTTTTATTTTTTGGTAGTATGTGGTGTAAGAAAATATTCTAGATTACTGTATGTCCATTTAAATTTTGGTAACCTTTATATGTATTATATGAAAAAATATTCGAAGAATCTACCTATGGATTGGAAACCTCTTAGAAAAAGGGATATTTGGATTCAAAAAGAGGGTCTCAAATCCAATGAATATACAAAAAACTCTAGTGATCATGATCCTATATGTGACAAGGAATATCAGCATACTCAATTGTAAATTAAATCTAGAGGACTGGAGGATGTTAATTGGGAGGATACAAAAGACTATGAATTAGCTCAAGTAGATGATTTTAGTGAATTTGTGGACATTTTTCATTAAGTTAAACCTATGGAGAAAGGTAAAAATACTTAATAAGATTTTGTTCAATCAAGTAATTAAAATTTTGTAACTTAATTTATTGATTTAGATGAATATATGAACCCACACTCAAGGAAAATAAGAAATAGTATGTTTTGTGACTAGGTGGTTATATATTGGTTTTGTTGACTATAATTCAATGTTAATGATAATGGATTTTTTTGAGATATCATTATTTTCTACCCATGTATTTTTGGGTCTCTAATAGGTTTTGACAATGAATTCTAGAGAATATTTTTGTAACATCTAGACCTAGGAACTAAGAAATATACCCCAGGGATAGTGGGTTACATGGAATCAAGCACGCCTCCTCATATGTTAGAGGATTCCTATTATAATCTAGGTTCTATGGTGGTACAGTGGTAAAACTATACCCTCATGATCAGAGTAGCATAGCGGTGTAACAAATGAATAAAAAATAGAAGCCTAATATCAACTAAAAATGGAATTTAAATCATCTAGATTAACTAAAAAATCGTCAATATAAATATACAGTACTATATTCAGAATGTTGTAATTTCTTGTCTCTAATCAAAAAGGAATATAAAAACATGAAATAATACACAAATACATACAGGTATATCAAAAGAACCAAAAATACTTAAAATAAAATATTTAAAAAGTTTCACCAGCCACATATTATTCCTTTTCTTCCCTACTCTCATGCTATAATCAATAAGTATCAACAACTGGTCTCTTTCCCCTATCCTTACATGCATCCACATAATCTGCATGAGTACCATTGGAAGCTCAGATAGGGTGTGATATAAACTCAGTAAAACACCACTAATAGTGTCAATAAATAACTATTCAGTGCTTATAATATGATTATTTTTTAGATATAATAATGGTGAGAAGTAATCAAAATTTTAAAAGGGTCATATCTTGTTCTAGGAGGAAAATAGGCTAACTCTACCTCCTTCGACCCATTCTGGGAAAACCTATGAACAAATTCCATGGTTATATATGTATAAGTGTGTATGAATGTGTCTATATATATTACATATATACATAGGGACATTTATAAACATATATACACATATGTATTACTAGATAGTACCTGAGGTGTAACTCAGACATCCATGTCTATCACTAGAGTCACGTGAAGTAGTAAGGGATATCATGCCCGAGTATCATAAGTTTTAAGGGTCTCTATGCCCAGGTTTCATGGTATAGGGACGACTTTCCCGAGTATCACACGTGTGAGGGATTCCATTCCTGAGTTTCATAGTTTATGGTCACCATTCCCATACATCGTTGTATAGGGATTCCATGCCCACACATCATAGTATAGGGTCACCATTCACATATATCATAGTATAGGGATTCCATACTCATACATTATAGTATTGGTTTTCTATCCCCACACATAATATTATAGGGACTCCATTCCCATACATCACATAACTGGGTCGTCATAACCACACATCATAGTATAGGGACTCCAAGCACGTACATCACAATAATAGTAAGTAGTAAAGGCTTTAAGAAGTGCCAATAGATTGTTCATAGTTCATTATAATTCCTCTTTAACAAGGGTGTGTCCAATTTTATATTTAATCATGTAATGTGGTTTCACAACTCGATTACTATTCAATTCATTATAATCATCACAATTATGAGACATGACAAACCCATATATAAGATGGTTTAGTTGCTTAAGAATTTATAAAACTAAGGGAATTCCATGGGAATATCTCAAGGGATGGAAACTGATTAAGATGATATATATAGACATGTATAAATTTCTAGTATGTTATTTCTATCAAAGATAATAAATTAAACATGGATTATGTGTATTTTTTAGTAAACGTACAGAGAATATGGCGTATACCATCATGAAACATAGTATAAATCAATAATACTTAACAGATAATTAATATACCACATTCTTTCTGAATTTATAGTAACACTCATCCAGTATCATCCTTTGGTTTATTCCTGGTCATAAGAAAAAATAAAAACAAAAAAACACCCATAGAATAGGGAATATGACATCGCACCAAAATAACTCATTCGACGTAAAGAAGAACGGTGAAAGGATCCAAATGATTAAGAAGTTTACTAGTGGTGATACAACATGATAGATGAAGTTAAAATAAATGTTTATTTGGTAGATTATGATCAAATCATACCTCTAGTCATGACGGAGATCAAAAGGGAGGAGAGGGGTGCTTTGCATCCACTAGAAAAGAAGAAAGAATGACTCTTTAAAAGGGGTGGAATGATAAATTGTAATTCTGCAAAAAAGATAATGTTAACATGATTTGGCCATATGTTTTGAAAATCCATGTGTCAACTGTGCACTCCCCACTAGCCAAGGAGCACACCTCACATGCCATGTAGCGTATGGTTAGAAAACCCATGTGTTACACTTTCATACCCTCTATAACAGCTATGTATGATTGTGTGGAATGGAGGCATGGTATAATTAAATTGTTTAGCCCACTTCTATTCCATGAAAATCCCCACAAGTTTTACTCTAACTGTGTGGATTTTACATCATGGTTTCTACTAACCATGTGGCCCTATATTTTCATCCAAATGTCAGGTATCTGGGTTTTCAGTGACCCTCAAACACCACAATTTCTACTATAACATATTCCAGAACATTTACACATAAAAATTAAAGAAAAAAACTCAAAAAATTACATAACTCATTTAAAATTCAGGTATTTATAGTCTTCCCTCTAAAAAATAATTTGTCCTCAATTTTCCCTTCTGAGGGTGGTAACGAATCGCCATAGAAAAACATTAGCCACTAAGTATGTCTATCAGCCTCCCACTCCCAACTGTCATCCTATACATAGGTTTTCTACCATATCACCCATACTAAAAATACAAACCATACTCATAGATTCGTTGTTCTCTGATCAATAATATAGATATTATTTACCTCAATGGATGCATCTACCTCCAACTAAACCACATCAGGCTGGAAGATATGATATGGATCTGAATATTACCAGACAAGCTATGAAAAATGGAATGAATCATGCATATCCTATTACCTATGGAGTAATATCATCCAATATGCTACCAGACTGACTCACTTCCTAACCTCAAAATTTCTAACAAACTATTGGGAAATATTCCCCTTCCATCTAAATCATTGATTCCCCATTCTAGTCAAAACATGTAAGAATACCTAATTCCCAACCTCCATATCTAGTAGTTAAATGTGATGATAAATATTTTATTTCTACCTGTACTGAGCTATAGATATTCCCTTTTTGATCAATTGAACCTACTATGAAGTCTCCTGGATGATGTGATTTCTATGTAAAGCTATCTCAAATACCTTTAACATGCATAGGGGTGAACAACATGGCCTTATATATAGAGACTCGTAGGGATCCATTTGTATAGTTTCCTAAAATATATTATTGTAGGGGAACTCATAAATAGGTATAAATTTCTCCAAAGAGCCTCTAAAATCAAATACATATGCATAGAGCATGTCCTCTAAGACATGTGTTATTTCTTCTAACATACCTTCATTATGAGGGTGAAAGGTTGTTCTAAGAAGAACATGTGTACTGAAATACTTCTATAACCTCTATTAGAACCTCGATGTGAAATGATCTTCCCTATCTGAAATGATATATGGTGGGACCCCATGTAGTCATAATATATCACAAACACACTCTCCCCAAAACTCATCCATTGATAAGGTTTCTCTGATAGGTAAGAAGTTTACAACCTTTGGGGGCTTTTCGACGATCACTTATACTGCATCAATAACTTGGGGGGATCTCACTAAACCAATAAACTATCACATGAGTCATTATCTCACTTCTACATAGAAATGGGAAATGAATGTAAAATCCATGTTGGTCACTAGTGTTCTTTCCTCACTTGGTGATAGGTGGAACACCTAGTGAAAAAACCCATATATCTCCATTTTCATACCATGCCACCAATATTGGGGATGTAGATCACGCAACATATTTATAAGATAGGCATTCACTACCTGTGTATAAGTATGATACTGTTGAATAAAGTTCTCCCTAATGCCAGTAGAATCCCAGATGCCTCCTTTATTGAATAATATCTCATCCCCATCCATGACCCAACTAGGATGCAGATATTCACATGATATACTTTCCCATAGGACTAATCCCTTAGGGCCCAATAACTACCTCATATTCAACTCTCTATTAAAGTGAAGAGTTCACTTATTGAGATATAAGTATATAATGACAATGGTAGTCCTAAACCTCGATGTTCAACTCAAAAAATCAAATGATAAACTTCCAATTTCTACTGGACTACTAAAATATATGTGTATGAGTCCTCCTACTCATAGAATTAGCAACTACATTGCCCTTCCTAATCATATATGATAGCTCTAATTAAACTTACTATAGGTATTCAACCCATATTATCTTCCTAAGGATAAATTCATGCTATGTGAAAATATACTTTAGGATTTTGTGGTCTGTAAACACCCCAAAAAACTCTCCAAGAAAATTATTTCACCAAAAAACATAAGGCATGAACTAAGTCTACCATCTTGAGATTGTATGTTGGGTAATTTATCTTTTTTGATTTCAATTAGAGAGTCCCATGTGCCATGAAACAATCATCCTATGTTATAACTTCTCCTATAGTGATACGTAAGTCTTGGAAATAGACTATACAGAATCTTCCTAGCTCAGGAAGAATCAAGATCAGTACTGAAGTTAATCTCAATTTTAGATCTCGAAAATATATTTTGTCATATTCTAACCATATAAAATCCACAAACTTCTTAGTCAAGATCATAATAGGTTATTATAGTTTTGAGGAGTCCTATATGAAGTGCATGTAGTAACCGAAAATCCCTAAGAGACATTGTTTTTCATAGATATTCTTGGAATGATCCCAGGAAACTATAGCTCTCACCTTCTTTAGGTCAGTGGATACTCATTCCAATAAAATAATTTTACCCATTAAGTACACCTCATAAATACAAAATTATAATTTAGTGATTTAACATACATATAATGATATATGAGTGTATTTAGAACAATGTCAATAATTTTATCATGGTCATCTTGAGTATGAGAATACACTAATATGTCTTCAATGAATATTGCCACAAAAGAATCAAAATATGGGTGGAAAACATGATCCATCAAATCCTTGAAAACTACTAGTTAAATCATCAATCTGAATGGCATAACCAAATAATCGTAAATACTATACCTTCTATGAAACATTGTATTATGTATATCTGAAGGTCTAACACGCCCTTGGTGATATCTAGAACTCAAATCAATCTTCAAGAAAACCCATGCTCCTCATATCTGGTCAAAGAGTTCATCTACATGAGGAAATGGATATCAATTATTCATAGTAATATTATTCAAATTTTACTAATCCACGCAAATCATGAGGGTTATGTATACCATTTTTAAGAAAAGGGTCAATTAACCCTAGGGAGAAGTATTGGTTTGAATAAAACCCTTAGTTTCTAAATCCTCTAGAATCCTATTGAGCTCATGTAACTCATTAGTTACCATCCTGTAAAGAGAAATAAATTATAGTGAATCTCTAGTTACAAGATCGATAGTAAATTAAACCTCATTGAAGTGGTAGTCTGGATATTTCATAAAGAAATACATCCCTAAAACTTCTTATTATAAGAGGTAAATTAGCATGACGCAGTCCCTGCTCATCAATATAAATACTATAAATACATGTTGCCCCTCCACCTATCTCACAATGCTATAGTCCGGCTCTACATTCATGTACATCCTATTTATGCTTTTTAAGACATCCCCCACCCTCTAGTGGGATAAATGATACCCTTCGATGATAGTAGTCTATATAGGCATGATAGAAGGAAAAATAGTCCATCCCAATAGTGACATCAAATCCAATCATATCAATAACAAATAGGTCCTATAAGAAACTATAGCTGCCAACCTCAATGGGAAATGCTTGCATTTATGTATACATTTCAATAAAATTCCCAATTGAGTATCATGTTTCATCACGGAATAGTGGTTCTCAATATCAAGACAAAGGATTTCCACAATAACCACAAAGATAAAATAATGTGAAGAAAACATATTGAATAAGGAATATAAGATAGAATAAGCAATTAGAATAGTACATCAAATAGTATATGGATCGAGACATATCTACTTTGGTATTGGCTTAACAAAATAAATTTGTCCTAATCCACCACCATGTATTATAACCTAAGCTGGTCTACCCTACTGGAGCTATGTATATGAATCTCTAATGCCTTTTACATGGCCTCCTCATCTTTCTAAATAAAAAATATTACTCCAAATACCTTCTTGTTGAGGTTCTAATAATATTTTTATTGTATATAGAGTTGATATAGATCCTATCCTGATAGAAAAATATGGGAAGGTCCTAAAAAATGCTAAAGATTCGACAATATTCCATAGACTCGTCACTCAATGGTGTATTTATGAAATTAGGGACTATTATTCCTTGGATTCCCATATTAGTGAAAATCATGTAACCATTGTTGGGTGTCATATGGTTTTCACTTCATCCACATGTAGTCTCAACGTGTTATTTTCGACTACTAGTCATTTAAAGACCCTGACCCTAATAGCCCAGAGTTGGTGCCTTACTATATTACATTGGTATAATAAACAATGAATTCACATACTGAAGGATCGAATAGTTTATCATATTTAGAAAATTAGATACAAACATATGTTTTACATTACAACATTAAATGAAAAACAATCAGTATAACAACTCCATTGGTAACACCAAGATACTCCTAGGTTATCCCTACAAGTAATTAATAATATACATCTTTGTATCTTGGGTAAAAACAAAGCATAAGAAAGGGATGAGAACAACTACTCAGTAAGGATAAGAAAAAAACAGAATTTATCATAAACATAAAGAATAAGGAAAGAATAATAACTAAAACAAATTCCATTAAAATCTAATCTTGAGCATAACATGATAGGAATAATATCTGAATAAATAATTCCACCTGAATAATCACATGAAACATAACCAATGATTTTATACTGGTCGAATAATCACATGGATTATTGATTACAAATATTATAATGATGGAATTCATAATTTCATACATTATAAACATATCATTATGTCTATGTCCAAGACACCATATATAAATGGGTAAAAACTCAGTCTTGTCTGTCAAATGAGACCTACTGATGCTTTGAGGGGCTATAGCAGGCCCCAAAAATTACTAACTAAGACCAATTCAATACTCATATGATGGGTGTGAAACATAGTAAACATATAAAATCATATTTAAATTATCATATTAATAGTAATTAATATCCCCGAAAAGTAAACATAAACATAAACTATCCAAAGTAATATAGAGAATTGTATCAAGAGAGTACATCCGGAGTCAAAATAATCATAGAACATTAAATAAAATATTGTAGATTGTAATATAAGATATGAATTTCAATAAATAATAATATTTAATTGAGGTTGTTTAAATATATGGAAATACTATAATATAATAATTGATGATTTCTTGATAGATATACCTTTTTACCTTTTGAAATAAGATTTCTTTTAGAAAACTAATTTGAATTTTTTATAAAATTAGATTGTAATAATTTATATTCCAGAAAATAAATGGTAAGGAAAATGAAATTTTTTTTGGAGTATAAATTATTTCCAGCTAAAGTGAAAAAATGTAAAAAGGGTTTTTACGAAACTTAAAAAATAGGCCACATCTGTGCGGTTTAAGAGAAACTATATGAGTATTTAAAGCATAAAAAGGAATTTCATAGAATCGGAAAAAGAGATATAATTTTTTTTCATGATAAAAAGATTTATTTTAGAAAATTTTATTGTCTTAAAATTCATTGTGAATCATACTTGAATATAGAGGAGAAATTGGGATGTTCCCTTTAATTAGGATTCCTTGTCTGGAGAAATTGAAAAGGGAAACCATATAAAAATGTATTTCATCGTCAAATAAAGATGAAATGATCATGATACAATATAATGGAAAATATAAATAGAATTTATAATAATTATATAAAAATAAATAATCATTAAATTGTGGTAAATAGAGATAAAATGTAAATGAAATGAAAAATGGAGGTTTGGGGAGAAGCCCTTACCACTTTGAAAATAGTCAAACTGTATGCCCCATAAAATTAATGACCATCACATTAAACATTTAGTACTATGAATATAAATATATTTATAATATTATACCTAAAATATAATAATAAATAAACCACACACAATAAATTTTTGTGAATGAAGCATATCTCATAGAAATAATGGTGAGATGGGAAACCCTTGCCTTTTGTCTGCAAGTTTTATGTACTTTTACTTAACGTACTAGATAATAAAATTAAATTAATTAAAAATATAATCCATATAATATTTGAAATTTATTTTATTTATCATAATTTTATTAATTTCATTTATGGTATTTTTTATGAGTATATTCAATTCCACCTTTCAGACATGTTCATTTCCTTGGTTTTCATGTTTGGTACACTTGTATACTTGTTTGAAAGATCATGTGAAATGAGAGTAATTATCCAAAATTGAAATTATATGTTATTAATGAAAAAAATATATTTAATGGACTCATATAACATTTTTCTTCTATATATTTGGTTAAATCTTTATATAAAACTCTAATGACGATCTTTTAGATTATTTTTGTGTTTTTTATCATTAAAAACTAGTTTGGTCTTATAAATTAATATTGTAAACCCATACTAGTTAGAAAACATTAAATAAACTATAATAAAAATATTAAAGTATTTTTTAACAATAAAAATGGTTTTATGGCCATATTTGAAGGCGTAATTGAAAATCAAAATGTCATTGTCCACGAAGGCAGCAAATCAGCACCGCACATACGATGTTTTCGTTTTTGGAATAAAAGTGGAAGATAAAACAATTTATAGTTGATATGACATTATCATAATAAAATTAAATTTTATATAAAATAATAGATTTATAATGAATGTTTTGTATATTAGGTTAGTAAAAGATAAAAAATAAATGAAATTGAAAGAAAAATATAATAAGGGAAGGGGATTTTACCTCTTGAATTCCTCTCCTTGAGAACCTCCTTAAGGAACATTCAAATGTTATTTTGGGAGAGAAAAGAAATAAAGGAATAAGGGGAAGAGGATTTTTAGAGTTACTGGGAAGAAATTTGATAGGATTCAAGGCCATGGGTGTGTGAGGGGAAGGGGTGGTGAGGGTGGTATTTACAGTGGATGAGAGGAATAGTTTTTTATTATTTTACTTATTATTTTATTATTTTGGATCAGACTATCAATTGTTTAATGATTTTCACTAAAACTATAAAAATAATTAATTATAGTTTGATATTATGGGATTACATCATACATACATCATCCATGACTCAATAATTCATGTTTTTATTAAACACTGTAAATTATCATATTTCACTATTCACCAAAATTTCAATTGTTTTATACAAATCAAAAAAATACACCCTAACCATTTTTTGATTTATCGAATTGAAAAATAGAATCCATTTTAATAAATTAATTTTCTAAATATGAGAAATTTAGTTTTTAAATAAATTTTTCATTTATTTGAAAATATATATTTTAAAATTTTAACTCATTTGTGACACTGAAAAATTAAATAAGGTCTCATAAAATTATATTATAATTATAAAACAAAAAAATATTATATTATGAGTCTATTATATGAAACTAAATATTCTGTTAAATCATTATTTTAATTATAACATGGTAAATAATCATTTATGTTTCACAAAAATATCAACACTAAATTTACCATTTTTAAAACATTTATTTACTTATTTCATGATATATATACCAAATTTTTATTTATAAGATTTAAAAAATTTATTTATTCTTTCATAGTTAACATTATTATTCTATTTGTCATATTACTATTCTTAATGGTCATATTACTGTTCTAACTCTCATATTTAATAGTATATTATGTTTTGATACAAGGTGTTGTGTGAATTATAAACTATCAAAGAGGTTAAATTTTAAAAATAGATTGACCATAAGATCTTGGGGTGTTACATTCATCCCTCCTATCAAAACATCATCCTTGAAATTTCTAGATTATCACCTCAAAAAAGATTTTGGTAGTTATTCCTCATATGTTCCTCTGGCTTCCTTGTTGCCTATACGATTTTATAATTTTATCAAATACCTTTACTAGCTAAGTCGTATGATCCCTCAAAACCGATTCTTCAATGTCCAGAATCAAGATAGGATCTTCAGAGTAATATAAATCAGGATACAATTATATTCCCCCATAAGTGAGGACATGTGTTGGGTATGGCATGTACTTCCTTAACAAAGAGATGTGGAACACATTATGTACTTTAGAAAGGCTAGGTGGAATTTCAAAATCATAAGTCAAGCCTCTAATTATCTCCAAAATTTCAAAAGGTATGACATAATTGTGAATATTTTTCCCTTTTTACCAAAACATATGACACCCTTCCATGGATATTTCTTTAGAAAAACATGATCTCCCACATGAATCATTAATTCTTTTCTTCGGTTATCTGCACATATTGTTTGTCTACATTGAGTTGATTTAATATGGGTTTGAATAGTATCGACCTTTGTTGTTGTTTCCTCTAGAAGTTTTGGGCCTACCATCTTCCTATCACCTAATTCACCCCAACAACATGGAGTATGAAATCTCAGACAATATAATGCTTAATATAGTGCCATAATAATACTTAAAGTGAAACTATTATTGTAGGAAAACACTACCAAAGGTAAATACTAATCCCCCATACCATGGAAGTCAAGTGATCATGATCTCAACAAATATTTTAATGTTTTAATTGTTATTTTAGACTTCCCTTCATTTTATGGGTGATAAGAAGTGCTCAAATAAATGTCAATGTCCAAATATTGAAGAAGAATTTTCAATAATTTTAATGTAAACCCGGGATCATGATTAGACGCAATTAAAATTGATGAACCATGAAGTCATAAAAATTCATTAATATGGAGTCCGTCAAGGTTCTCTCTGGAATTTATTCACTTATTGTGTGAAAATGTGCATATTTGGAAAGTTGATCAACAATTACCCAAATTTCATCATTCTTTCTTATAATCCTTGGTAATCTAATGATAAAATCTATTTCAACATAATCCCATTTCCATGTAGGAATAGGAATAGGTTTGATAACTTTTATAGTGTGTTTTCTTTCATCCTTGACCAATTTATAGACTAAACATATTGATACATAATCAGTTATTTATCACTTCATTTTATCCTGGAAGAAAGGTTCTTTCAAATATATTTACATATTAGTGATTCCATAGTGTATAGTGATATTCCAACTATGAGCATCATCCAAAAATTCCCTTTTTATCTTTGGTATAGAGGTAACATTAATTCTCTTACAAAATTTCATAATTCTATCCTCATACACAAAATCTAAAAAATTTCCATTATTCATAGATTTAATTTTATTTTTAAATTTCCAATCATAAAACTAATAAGCTTTAATCCTTTCTAATAAATATTATTGGACATCCATTTGAAAAATTATTGATGTCTCACCATCCTTGATAATTCCCATATCCATCTTTACTATATCTATGTACATTGGATCCTTTACAATCCTCAGTTTGTTTAGAACTACATGATCCTTCATGATCAAATAATCTTCAACCATGTTTTCTTTCACTGGGTGATAGTGTATTGAACAATCATAATCCTTGAATATCTCAATATATCGCCTTTCCCTTATGTTGATTTCTTTCTGTGATAAGATATATTTCAAGCTCTTGTGTTTTGTACATATCTCACATTTTCACCATAGTGATAGTGTCTCCATATATTCAAAGAAAATATTACGGCTCATAAATCAAGATCTTAAGTTGTATAGTTCTATTCATGGGTTTTAAAATTCCTTTATGCATAAACAATAACTCTTTCATTTTGCATACAGACACAACTAGGTCATTTCTTTGATGCATAACTATAAATCACAAATCCATGATTTCTAGATGGTAGAGTCAAGATTGAAACATTCACTAATCTCTAGTTCAATTCTATAATACATTCATTACATTATTTTGTTCATACGAACTTAACCCCTTTACGAATAACCTTGGTTAACGGGTTATCTAATCTGAAAAAATTATAAACGTAATGCCGATAAAACCTACTAAACAAATTAAAATACATGCCTCAGTTATATTCATTGAAATAGGTCATTCCTGAACTACCTTTTCTTCACAGGGCCAGCTGATATTCTATCCTTAGAGGCAATATGGAAAACTCAATAAACTATTTGAAGCTGAAATTTACACATTCTAAACATCCTATGTAACTATTTTCTTTTAACAGTCTCTAGAAAAATAATCCAGTGGTTTACATCACCCTCAATGATTTTAGAATATAAAAATATATCATCAATAAATACCAAAAAAATATCATTAAGATATTCCTAGAACACTCTATGCATTAGATCCATAAAAACAAATGGTGCATTAGTCATTCCAAATAGTATTACAGTAAACTTTTAATGTCCATACATGGTTTAAAATGTTGTATTTAGAATGACTCCCTTCATCACATGAAATTGATGATATCCAGATCTATGATAAATATTTGAAATATAACATTCTCTATGACTTTTATCAAATAATTCATCAATGCAAGCTAGAATGTACTTATTATTTATCATAATTGCATTGATCTTCTTGTAGTCAATGAACAACCTCATAGATCCATATTACGTCTGAGTAAAAATAATAGGATCTCCCCAAGGTGAAACACTAGGGCATATAAATCCATTATCAATAAATTAATCTATTTAGATATTCAAATATATTAACTCCACTATATAAATTCTGTATGTAGTATTTGATATAGGTCTTTCATTAGGGATTAAGTCAATAGATAACTCAACTAGCCACTCTAGAGGATGACCAGGTAAATCATCAAGAAATAAATTAGTGTATTCTTGTACAATAGGTGCATCCTATATTTAAGATTTTCTTCCTCAACCATATATTTTATTTTTCTCTTCCTATCCAAGAATTTGATTTAGAAGTTACATAGGAGGTTGATCTAGATATGACTTAGATGAGGAATTATCTGCACTAAAGATAAGAAATTATATATCTTAATCACAAATCATAATTTACTTATTTTTGAAATAAATTTTGTCATTATATTTTGAAATCTAGTCCCTACTAAGGATTATATAAAATTCATCCACACTTATGATGATAAAATAAGAAATTATAGAACGTTTATGTGTCATAATAGGAACGGATCAACAAATCTTTTTTGAAATATGGTTTCCACTATGAGTCTTTATTGATAACTCCCTTATTTTGGTGAATATTAAATATCTAAATTTTTTAGAAATCTAGGAAGACATAAAGGAATGATATGATACAGAATAAAATAAATGATTATCTAGACTTGAGTAAATGATTAAAGTATCTACCACCATATCCTTAGCAACATCACTCTTAGAATTTCTAATCACATAAGTTTGGCCTTTCTCCCTTGGCCTTTTCTGGGGAATGTTTCCTAAACACATCAGAAAATCACTTTCATAATGTCCCATATCTATACAATTGTATAATTTAACATTGGTATCTATTTTATTTCCCCTATAATAATATTATTGGTGGAATTGTTTCCACACTTGTAACAAACCCTCATTCCTAATCGACATGTTCCATGATGTTTCCTTCCGAATTTATTGACAATTTGAAATTACATCCTTACCTTATTCATTTTTTCTTTATTTTATTTTATAGAGAACTCATCACCCCTTCTCTTACCTGTATTCCCTTTGAATCCTTATAGATTGAAAAATTCTTTATCCATCTTAATACCACATGGTACTATATCCTCATATGATGATATTTTCTTAGATACTAGTACCCTTTGTATAATTAGATTAAGACATCGAAGAAATTTTAAAACTTGCTCCTTAAATTATGTATATAGTCCAAATAATTCCTTAATAACTTTGAAAAGTAATATGTATACATGGAAATCCTTTTATCCTCATTCTATCTTAGACTCAATAATTGCCTCTCCAAATCCACTTGATGTTCAGGATGGAAATATTTTTTTAATGAAAATTTACTTAAAATCCTTCCATTCCATGTTCGATATTACTTCATCCTACTTTATGTTTTGAATTAATGACCACCATTGATCTATATATCCTTATAAAAGATAAATTACCATGATAACCTTCTCTATTTTGTTACCTACCAAAGCGAGAAAAGTATTCTATAAAGAACTTATCCACTGCTCTGCTATAAATGAATTTGTAGTCCCATCGAATGATGGAGGTTGTTAACCCATGAAAAAGTATAACATTTTTACTCCACCTTGGGTATCAGGATGCCCCATATGTGTAAGGTTATTGTTAATAACCTAAGTCAATTGTCCCCATGTAGTTATAAGTTGTTCAGCTTCAGTTGTATCTCTATCTTGAACATAATTATCTTGCATAAGGGGTGAATCCCTATATAGGATACGTGCATTGATACAACATCGATTACTTACACTAGGAACCATTTATAAGTAATGGCATTAACTATATTATGTTACTAATCATAATTTATAATTTTTAACTATCAACACACTTAACATAAATTTAAAATTCATACATAACTAATCTCTTAATCATAAACATGGTTTAATTGGGGGATATATTTACTTTTAAGTCCTTCATAATAGTTTGTAATGAAAATGTGAATTATACTAAGCATATCCTCAAGGAGTGCCAAACTAGGTTTGCACTATGGCCTATTTCCATGTACTATGTTATATCGAGTCAGGGCCAATGCACCTTGTTAGAGTTGTTACCACTAGGTATATTTGTTCTAGAACTTTGTCCACTTATAATATCCAGTGAGGTATGTATTTCTAGGAAGACCCTCGTATTCTCTACCATAAAAAAATTAAAGGATGTTCTTGTATTCTGATATTCATATTCAAACATAGGGTTATTTTCCCTAATATATATTTTCTAAATTTGGTTTCCATGTTTTCTAAAAAACCATCCTCAAATACCAACAATAAAGATCCCAACCCCAATAGCCCGAAGCGGTTGCCTTTCTTTATTACATTTGTATAATAAAAAAGGAAGTCCCATCCAGAAGGACTGAATAGTTTAGTAGATTTGGAAAACTATATACAAACATATGATTTATATTGAAACATCAAAGTAAAAACAATATAGAAACTCCATTGGAAATTCCCATAATCTCTTAGATTATCCTTGTATGTCATTGTTAATATACATCTTCACATACTAGGATAAAATAAAACATAATAAAGGGGTGATATCAAATGCTAGGTATGGTTAATAAAAACAACAGAATATATCAAAAACATAAACCATAAGACAAGGTGAATAACTAAAACACATTCCACTAAAACATAATCTTGAACATAATATGACAAGAATAAAAGTGGAATAAATAATTCCATATAAACAATCATATGAAACTAAACCGTGGATATTCTAATAGTTGAATAATCACATTGACAATAAACTAATAATTAGATAATGAGGGAACGGATAATGTCATTCATCATAAACATTTCATTAATGTTTCAGCCATGATACCATACATAAATGGGTAAAAACCCAGTCTAGTTTGTCTCATGAGACCTATTTATGCTTCGAGGGGCTATAGTGGGCCCCACTCATCACCTATTAAGTCCAATACATTATTTATATAAAAGGGGTAAAAAGTAATAAATGTTTACATTCATATTGAAACTAAAATAGAATATGTAAATAATATCCTCAATCATTAAACACAATCATAAATTGTCCGGAGTAATATGGAAAATGGTATTAAGACATTATATCCCCATTCAAAATAATCATAAACCATTAAATATAATTCGTTATATTATAATATAAGATATAATTTCAAAAAATAATATGATTCGACAAAGTTTTTTGAAATATATGAAAGTACTAAAACAAAATAATGCATGAATTCTTCATAAAAATACCATTTTACATTCAAAAAGAAGAGTTCTTTTGGAGAATAATTTTTTTTATTTCTCACAAAATCAGATTATAAAAATTTATATCCTCAAAAATAAATTTTAAGTTAAATGAAATTATGTTTGAGGAATAAATGATGTTATTATTAAGTGAAAACATGTAAAAAGTATTTTTAAGAAACATTAAAAATAGGCCACTTTACTGTAGTTTAAGAGAAAATATAAGAGTATTTAAAGCATACAAAGGATTTAAAAAAATATATAAAATATTTAAAAGAGTTTTTCATGAAAAAAATAGTTATTTTAGAAACAAATATGTGTGTATTGAAATATATTATAGAGTGTATGTGAAAATTTATGAAGAATTGGGAAGTTCCTTTTAATCGGGCTTGCTTATCAAGAGGAATTGGAAAGGGAAACCATAAAAAAGATGTATTTCCCACTACAATAAAAATTAAATGATCTAGTTAAATGAGTTTTAAAAATATTAAAATAATTTATAATAATTATTTAAAAATAAATAAGAATTAAATGCGGGTAAAGAGAGAGAAAATGTAATGAATATGAAAAACAAAGGTATCGGGAGAAACCATTACCACTTTACAAACAGTCGAACGGTATGCCCCCTAAAATTACTAATCATAAAATTAAAAATTTAATACCATGATGATAATGAGATTCATGATATTATATGTAAAATATAATTATAAATACAACATACCTAATAAATAGTGTTGAATAAAGAATATCTCATAGAAATGACGGTGGGATGAGAAAACACATAACATATATCTGAAAGTGTCATGAAATTGTACTTAATGTCATGGATATTGAAATTAGATTAATTAATAAATTAATTAAATACCTATTATGAATTTATTTGGTTTAGAATAAGAGTTTAAGTTCATTTATTGTCTTTTTGGTGATTTATAAGATACACTTTTTCCATTCGGAAGTGTTTGATTCCTTGATTTTCAGGATTGGTTCACTTGTATACATTTATAAATGATCCTGTGAAGTATGAATAGTTATCCAGAATTGAAATAATATGTTGTTAATGAAGTTAAATAATATTTAATGGCCTTATATATCATTTTTTTCTAGTTATTCAGATGATTCATTAGATAAAACTTAATGATCACCATTAGTTTATTTTGGTGTTTTTTATCCTTTTGAAGTAGTTTTGTCTTCTAAATTAATATTTTGTTAATATAATGGTTATATAACTTTAAATAAGTTTAATTACCAATATTAAAGTATTTTATAACCATTAAAATGGTTTTATGACCATCCTTGATGGTGGAATTGAAAAACAAATTCTCATCTTCCATGAAGGTGGTAAATAGGCACCTCACGAACAATGTTTTCATTATTAGAATAAAAGGGAAATTGAAATTAATTGATGGTGTATTTCCCATTATCATAATAAAATTATATTATATATAAGATACTATAGCTATAATTCATTTTTGTACATAGGATTTAAATAAACTATAATAATATAAATGAAATTGAAAGAAAAATAAAATAATGAAGGGGATTTTACCTCTTGAATTCCTCTCCCATAAAACCTCCTTAAGGAACAATGAAATGGTCTTTTTGGTAATACCAATAAACCCAAAATTTGGGGGTTGGTATGGGAGAGGAACTGATCATAATTTGAACAAACTTCAAGGCTTTGTAGATGAGGGGAGAAGGGGTGGTGAGGGGTGGTATTTATAGTGGAGGAGATTGTTGTTTTCTAATTAGTTTATTCATCAGTTTATTATATTCGATCAACACTATTAATAGTTTGAATATTATCAATAAAAATATTTAATTATTGAATAATATTTTGTTATTATGGGTTTACATCCCCCATGTATCATCTATTACTTAACTAATAGAATATTTTTTAAATAACTTAAATTATTGTATTTCACTATTCACCAAAATTTCAACTATTTTATAAAAAATCCCAATAAAATAAACCAGGCCATTTTTTGACATGTAGAACCGAAAATTGGACTTATTTTTATAAAACTAATTTTCTAAATATGATAAATTCAATTTTTAACTAAATTCATCATTTATTTAAAAATATAGATTATAAAATTATGATTAGTTTAAAAAACTTAAAAAAATTAATTAAGGTCTTATAGAATTATATTATGATCATAAGACTACAAAATATTATTTTATGAATATATTTTATAGAAATTAATATACTTTAAAATATTTATTTTAATTATTAAATATTAAATAATCATTTATATTTCACAAAAATATCAACACTTAATTTTTCATTTTTAAAATATTTATTTACTTATTCCATGATATAAATATATCGTATTTTCAATTATAAGATATCCAAATTATATTTACTATTTCAAAGTAAAGTTACTATTCTATGGGTTAAATTAATATTCCTAATTGTAACATTACTATTCCAAATATCATATTTAATATTATATTACCATTATAAAATATGTGTTTTGTGAAGAATAAACTATCAAAGATGTTAAATTTTAAAAGGAACATATTACAAGATCTTGGCGTGTTTTAAGACGAACAACTTACCTAACATATTTAAGAACTTCCCTGACCCAAACTGTCTACTTCCCTCAGGTTTCTCTTAGTGATGAGGACCTAGTTTACTATACATAAAATAGTGGTCAATATAAAGTCATTTAACTGAGATCAGATGGAGTATACGAGTCCAACATAAAAATGTCTCATTATCGCCAATATGTCACCGAAAAGATATTTTAAAAAGTAGTTGGATTATTTGAACAAATAAGAATAGCCAATAACATAAATAGTACCTTACTATAGATTCATAAAATATCTAGCTCGTATTCTCTCATTATTTGAGTAATGAAATAGTAATAAAAGACTGTCTAAAAACAAACCCATTTCGTACACTTATAATGACCTTCCTGGGTAATAACATCACACCATCAGATGGAGGAATATAAAAACATATACCTAGTGAGATTAACTCTCTTCTCAAGAGGTGTCTCGATGTGTTCAAAAATAGTTAGCATGGCCTATAGCCATGACTATGCAGCCTGAGGACTGTCATCCCCTAAAAACATGGGTGGATGATACTACTAAAAATCTCATATCTCATCTATCATAAAATAGTTATGTGGTTGAGCTCCCTGAATAGTCTTCATAGGTCAAATAAAGCCATCGTGAAACTACACATCTACACCCATATCATTTATAGTAGTATATTCCATTGTAGTAACTGCAAGATATAACACTAGTGGCCCTAAGAACACCACCTCCAGAGTACATTTGGCATCGTCTTCTTTGCCCACGACTTGACGATTTCATGGGGGAATTTCTCTAAAAATAACAAGACACTTACTTAGATAAAAATTTCATAACTTCATAATCCATTGGTATAAATATTGAATAGGTACATATTCATTCTATAATAAACTCACACCCCTCTTCTTACTGATAAAGATATGTCTATACAACATAAAAATACATGAATCAAGAGATACTACCTACTAACCACTAATGAGGTCAGTTCAATTCCATTTTATTTTATATAATCTAGAATCCCAGGTATACAAAGTGTTAGTTTTAATTTATAAAGGAAATACCTTGTAAATTGTAATTGGAATCCTCATTTAATGGTGATCATTTCATTTCAAAATTTAAATTTATATATGATTTTTTTATTTATATCATATGTATTCTTAGTTGGTTTAATTATATATATTTCTGTTTTAAAATTTATAATGGCACATACACTTTATAAATTGAACTATTGCACCCATTTAATCACAATAATAAACATGTTTTATCCCATGTGACTAAGGTTCAGTGGATCAATGTTCTATAATTGAATACCTAAGGTGTCACTATCAGGCTACGTGGGAAAAAAACTATTATTTGATTGAGAAAATTTAAGTTATCAATTATGTTTCCCATTCCACCATGACAAATTTTTTCACAATTCTATTTATAGAAAACATATCACTCATAAAAATCATAACAAATGAATGTAATGAGTTGAACCAATATGGAATGGAATAATGTATCACATTTGAATCAATACGTGCTTACAATGATACATGACTCAAACCATACTTTCTATACTAATCCAAGGGTAGAATAGATCCTCAAACATAATAATAAATATTAAACATCATGTGTTTAACCCCATGGGGTATCAAATCAACTATAAAAATCAAAATCCAAAACAACATTTCCCATCACTTGAAATATTTATTTTCATTGTACAAGGATTAACATCTCCCAGGAACAGTAACGTACAAGACTCAAAAACATTATAGTATCATTTCTAATATCCAAAAATAATAAGGTCTAGAAAAGGAACCTTTGATAACACAATTTTAATGTCTTAACTTGATATCCATTAAATGATGCCTCAAACTGGTGGGGCATATATCCTCAAGCATGCTTCCTCGGGTACGAGATGATACTGACTAGCTGTGAGGGACCAATGTGGTAAAATGGGGATACTATTACCTCGTCATTATAATATTACAATGGAGTAAAAATTAATATTTAATAAGAGATAAATATCAACTAACAACATAAGTCAAATCATCCAGATAAAATAAATTTTTATTAATAGAAATATACAGTACCATAAATAGAATGATTTAATGTTGTGTCTCTAGTAAAAAGGTAATATAAAAACATATTAGTAAACACAAATACGTACAGGTATACCAAAATGAACAAAAATACAAAAAATTATTATCTCATGATATCATCATGAGCCATATTTCGTTATTGTTCCTCCTCACTTCCATTCTATAGTCAATCATATATCAACAACAATGTGTTTTCCCTTATCACTACATGTGTCTATATAATCCACATAGGTACCTTTGACGGCTGAGATATGGCGTAAGGCAATTTCAATAGGTTACCACAAATGGTGTATATTAATACCAACTCATTACAGAAAATATGAATAGTGTGAAGATATATTAATGGTAAGCCGTAATAAAAACTATAAAAGGGTCGTCTCTAGTTTCTAGAGGACACCAGGCTAACACTACTTACCTATTTCCAAGCTGGGAAAACCTTTAAACAAATCTCATCATGGTCATATATGTATAAGTGTATATGAATGTATTTATATATATTCACTATATATCAAGGAATATTTATATCCAACTATACACATATGTAGTGTTATTTAGGACTCAAGTTATAACTCAAGCATCCATGTATAATCACTAGATTCTCATGAATTAAATGGGGATTTGATACCTATGTATCATAAGTCATAAGTATCTCGATGACCTAGCGCCATGGTATAGGATTCCATACCTGAGTATCATAGGATTAAGGGATAAAATTTTTGAGTATCAAAGTATAGGGTCTCCATTATTGTACATCCTAGTATAAGAATTCCATTACCGTACATCATAGTATATAGTCACCATGCTCATACATCATACTATAGCGGTTTAATTCATGTACATCATCGAATAAGGTCTCCATTCTTACACATTATATTATACAGACTCCATTCCCATACATCTTAGTATAGGGTGATCATTCCCACACATCATAATATAGGGACCCCATTCCCATACATCGCAACAGTAGTAAGTAGTAAAGGCTTGAGAAAGATCAAATACATAGTTTATAGTTCATTAAAATTCCTATTTAACAAGGTAATAACCATTTCTTTATTTAATTGGGTTACGTGGTTTCAATAGTCACTTCTTATTCAATTCACTATTATCATCACAATTTGGATTCATGCCAAAACCATATAGAAGATGGTTTGTTCTTTTAATCATTTATAAAACCAAAAGAAATTTCCTGGTCACAGCTTAAGGGGGTATAAACAGATGACGGGGACCTATCCCAACATGAATAAAGGGATAAATGGTTATTTCTATAAAATATATTGAATTAAACAAGGTTTATGTGTATTTTTAATGTAATGAATGAAAAATATGCCATGCAGATTCATGAAACATCATATAAAGTAACAAGATATAATGGGTAATTACTTGACCATCTACCTTATTCTTGTATAGGAGAACTATCCAAGTATTAGCCTTCAGTTTGGCCCAGTTCGGATGAAAATGGAAAAAGAGAAAAATTCCCTGAGAATAAGGCATATAAACTCATACCAAAATAACTCCATCGAGAGAAACAAGACTGACTAAATGAGATAAATCATTAGGGATCTTAATGGTGGTGATCCAACATGGCATAGGAAGTTCCAATCGGAGTTTGGATGAAGATCAGGATCAAAGATTATATTTATGATTGAGAGAGATCAAAAGGTAGGAGAGGGTTGTTGTTCATCCGCTGAAAATGGTGAAAGGAGACCTATTTAAAAAGGTAAAATAGAAAATTTTAATTCTTCCACAAAATTAAATTTCACATGGTTCGGTCGAACTGTTGACCAAACAATGAAACAACTGTGCTCACCCCATTGTCTAGGGATCACACCTCACATTCCCAACAGCGCACGGTTAGAAAAACATTTTTCATCCCATGAGTACCCTCTATATAAAACATTCACATTCATGTAGCCTTGATGCACTTTTTAAACAAATAATGGTTCCTGCTTTTGTGCCATGAAAATTCCCTCATGATTTCCCATAACCATGTAGATTGGGCTGTACAGTTTCTACTAACTATGTGGCCCATTTGTTTCTTCCAAAATTCGAGGATCTAGGTTTAGAGGAAGCCTTGAAGATCCTCATTTTCCACCATAACCTTATTAAGAATATTTACATGAATAAAATAAAGGAAACCAATAGAAAATAAATTATTCCATACCTCAAGTAAAATATGGTTATTTATAATCTGAATAATGGATTTAATGGAGACATGGATGGAATATAGATTTTCTAAATATATTGGTAGAATATGGATATAATTGAGGATGTAATTGTGTGATAAAGCTGAAAATATAATGGAACCATTCATGGTGATAGTTATATAATAATTATTGACATTGAAATATATGTGATTGAATTTAAATGTTGTTTTTAGATGACTATTGTGATTATTCAAGCATGTTCTGGAATGTTAATTGGTTTGAGAAGGTTGGATGATTTTTGGGAAAGTCTATAAATTATTTATAATGTATATTTGTTTGAAATGTTTTTTTAAATTTTTATTATATAAGTCCGTCATAAGTGTAGTTCTTTTGTTAGTTATTTTAAATTGTACGTTCCTAAGTTACTCTAGAAGTAAATAACATAATGATTTATAAGATGAAAAAGTTCAATAATATTTTCCTAAAGTAGGGTTGTTTTAGATGTTAACTTTATTCCATTGGAATTTGTTTGAAATGTGTATGGATGCTTTTTATTAAAGTTGATTTGGATGAAAAAAATCAAAGTTCCAAAAATTTTAAAAAGTCTGCATATGTGTAAATTATTTGGGTAATGTGTAATATCTTACAAAATTATAAAATGATACAAAGAAAAAAACATTATATTAATTAATTTACACCTTTTTGTGGTACGTAAGATCCCTTATTCTACGAGGAAACACCTTTATGAAAGGGTCAATACCCAGGGGATGGAGTTACAAGTTTATAAAAAAATATAAAATTCATGAAGGTAAGGTTTTCAAAACATAAGGATTTTCATACATAATATTTTTATCTATGATATGTAATGTTTTATATACCTAATTTCTTTCTATATATAATTTTATTTGTGATAGGTATGGTTATTTTACATTTCCAACATTTTATTTTGATGAACATAAGAACTATTTTATGTTTAATTTTAAATTTTATCATTATAAGATACAAAGGTTACACAATGATATAAGTAATCGTGTCATAAATTTTATATCATAAATAATGATATAGGGGAAACTATGTTAATATCTGATTTTTTTAATATATATTTTGATTACATCCTGAAGAAATTTATCAAGCCACAATGATTCTAAATTTTTTTGGAAATATGAAACAAGTTTCATCACAATGTAAAATGGAAAACTATGACTTCTAAAATATATTTAATTTTAATATAAATGATAATTTTCACTCTCAATATGGTTCGGACGTTTTTTGGATGACCATTAACTACCCAATTGAATATATTTAATAGATATTTAGTTGTAAATAATTTAATAGATGGATTTTAAGTGGATAAAGTTATAAAATGGTTGAAGTCTAAATTTATAATTTGAATTTCAAATTTTCTAGGATATATTGAACCGTATTATATAGATGTATTGAAAATATTAAATTGAGAGGAGGAATAGGGTGTTACTGTAAATCCTTGTATATTCTCTTATAGGTTCAACACCTATAAATGTTGTGTATTTTTTTATAAAAGGCAGTTGAAAAATACATAACATTTAAGAACTTTTACTAGCCTGGTTTTTTGAGTATTAGACAAACCATACATAACTTTTACACAATTAAACATAAACATTTATTTAATTCATTCTTCTCTAGCTTCTTAGTGGCCCTTGAATACTCCTTAGTACATGTAATCACCTAAGGATATACATCAAAAAGGAGTGAGATAAAATCCCAATAAGAGGATATATAAGAACATGAAATAATATAACATTATTTGAGAATCATCATCATCATAACATAGGCATATGAAGATAATCATAAGAGGAAACATGAAGAAAAGACTTGGAATGTGGAAATGCATAAAAAATGAAACATCATGTATTTGTAGTTAACTGCCACACATAGTTGTGAACAAAGATAGAATCATGTTAAATCTTTCCTTCACCTTAACATATGATATCCATATCATTATCCAATGCATTATAGTTCTTTTTAATTTTGTTTGCACCCGTCACATTCAAACTTTCATATTGCACTATAGAATTTTGGGCACACCTGTCACACCATAAAATTTTAATTATCATTCATGACACATAGAACATATATAAATCATAAAAATAAATATAAAACGGAAAGTAATGGGTTTCATCTCCTATTAACACATTCATAAAATTTTGGTTCCCAAAATAAATAGGGAATAATATACTTGAAACAAGGAACATCAACCTTGAGTGAGAAGTAAAACAGTTGTGTTTTGTAGAAGAAGGGTTCTTTTCGAAAACATTGTGTTTGACTTAAACTCTAGTGGAAAAAATTTATATCCTAGAAAAGGTAATATAATGATCAGAAAATTATTTTTATGGAGTAACCGTACTGAAAATGAAGTAAAAGAGAGAGAACCCAAAAAAAAGAAAGCAAGGTTTGATAATTTTACATTACCTTATATCTGAGCGCTTTCTTCACTTTAATAGGAAATATAATAACATTAAATTCATTAATTAAAATTTAAAGAACCTTGTATACATGAATATATTTCATTATTGTTTCATTAAGTACTTTTATGGTCCTTTGGATGAGTTATATAGTTTAAATCCACTGTTTGGGAGTGTTCTTTTTCTTAGTTTTCGTGGATGGTTTACTTGTATACATGAGTGGAAGTTCATGTCGAACATGGATTAACATTAAAAAAAATATTAAATGTTATTAATGATATTAAATTATTTTAAATGATCTTGTAATGAATTATTTTTTATACCATATGTACGAATAAATATTTAAAATTTAATGATGATCATCTTAGGATAATTTTGGTGGTTTTTGGATCACAACAAACATGTTTTGTTTTATCAATTAGTACTATGAATAAAAGTTTTTTATAGAAAATAAAAGGGGTTAAAAATATATAATAAATCTTTTTTTCAACCATTTAATGGTTTCATTCATATTCTTTAAGGTGTCTATGTAAAATGTATGTGCATCACCCATGATGTAGGTAAATTAATACATCACCGGAAATGATTTCATTTTTATTAAAACAGAGAAAGAGGGAGGAGTATAATGAATAATATTTCATTAACATTATATCATACCATTATATTAATCATAAAATAGTTATCATGACATTTGGATAATAAAAATGATGGACAAGAGAATAAAAGAAAAGAAAATTGAAAGAAAATAGAGAGAGGAATTACCTCTGGAATCCTCCTCTTGAGATCCTCTTTAAGGAACCTAAGCTTGGTATTTTACTGAGACCAAGATCTTATAGATGTGTGGGAGGGTCTAGGGAAGATATTGTTACATAATTTTGAAAATTATTTAATCTTGAGAGGTTTGAAGAAATGAGGGTGTGAGGTGTGGTACTTATACTGAAGGGGAAGAGGGTTTTCTTAATACATTAACCATTAGTTTATTATTTTTACACAAGACAAGAAATAGTGGAGATTGCATGACCAAGAATAGTAATAAGTTCATGTATGTTCTAGATTTGGGTGCTTAAATAACTAATGATTTCAGGAATAGTGTATTTAAAATATAATTTATTTTATTATTCACCAAAAATTCATGTATTTCAAAAAAATCCCAAAATTTTACCCTAACCATTTATTGATGTGTAAAATTCAAAAATTAACTCCATTTTATGTAAATATTTTTCTAAATATGATTAATTTAATTTTTAATTAAAATCATAATTTACTTGAAAAATATAGATTTTAAAATTAAAACTTATTTTATAATGTTTTCCAAATTACTTAAGGTATTATAAAATTATATTAAAACCAGAATACATAGAATTTTTAATTTATGAAGGCAATTTGGGAAAATAAATTTCCTTATAAATTAATTAATTAATGATAAAATACCAACACTTTTAAAAATATTTAATTACATGTACAATGATCATATTGTAAATTATAAATTATATTTATACTTTCTTTGGTAAAGACGCTATTCAATTAGAAGGTTTAAAAATTCCTATGTGTCATATTACTATTCATAAGGGTGGGTTACTATTCATAAGGGTATGTTACTATTCATTAGGGTAGGTTACTATTCACTTGGGAACATGACGTAGATAGAGAGAACCAATATGATGTCGGTACTTGACCATAATTCTCTAGAATGTAAGGAATTAAGAAATGAATCCAGCAAAGATCATCTTCATCCGAATCAACTAGAACTATCACTTAAGATGGTGGTACATCATTATTTATCCGGGAAGCACAACCCACATAGAGACATGGATGTCTCTCATAAATCCATCCCTGATGGAAGGAGAAACTACCAATCTCCCATTTACTATTATTACATCATCTCCATCTAATGATCTCTTACATATTAGAATCACCACCTGTTAGCTTTTCAAACATCACAACACACTCTAGGTTAGTTTCATTAATAAGAATCACCTAGTCTACTAAAGAATTAGTCATCACTAATGGATGAAACTTTATATATCCCTAGTCTTTATAAGCATCTATCATCCAATTAGCCGACAAATTAATTATGAACCATTATTCCTCTAAAGTTCATTCTCTACACTCCTAATATGCCTCCATCATATCGATAATATCATCAATAATGGAAATACATCCATTTTTATGTACTCAACCCCAAACCTCTACCTCAAGTGTAGGTCCCACTACGTGAAGATGTAGTGAATTATCATGTTGTCAGTGTAGACAAAAAACCTATAACAGAAAACATAGTTTCACCATCTTTCAAACAATGGACCATGACATTAAATTACAATTCATGGGTAGGATAGCTCTACTCATTCTTTAACGTCTAAAATGTACAATAATCTACTAACCAATCCCTCTCTATCGAAACTACACCAAAACCCACACTATATTCATTGAAATATACATAATATATAATCCCATGATCTTGAGGAATCAATAATATTTTTTTATTCAACATATTATTCATCACATGAAATCCTCCTCACATTGGTCTAAAAATGAATCTTCAGCCATTTATTCTTCAACACAGTCAGGGGTGTTGATAATCTAAAGAATTATTAGATAAAACATTGATAGTGTCCTACTAAAAATAGAATATTCTTCATCACAAACATGTTCTGTGGATGTGTTCAAGAAATAATTTCCTCTAAATTATCTATTTATACTAATATAACAATATTAAAAACCACATTCCCCAAGAATTTTACCTCCTAAATCCAAAAGTTACACAAAGATAGCATGGAATAATGTTAATGTGATCAAAGCATACTCAGGACTATCTGAAGATGACTGGAATGATACTTTGGGTTTAGTGAGTAAATGATGATGCCATCAAAAATTATAATGAAGAATGGGTCAATATATGGGTGAGATATATTTTTCATGATATCCCTAACCATTATTAGTGCAATCAACAATCCAAATATAATTACCAAGTACTCATACAACCCACACCTACTTATATGTTTTATCCTCTAAAAATCCTCCTTTCTAACCCACATTTTCTTATAGAATGGTCATAGAAAAATCATAGAGAAGCACCAAAATCCCTCTAATTTATCAAAGCGATCATAAATACAAGGCAAGGGTAACATATCATTCATAGTCACCTAGTACATAATCTAGTAATCAATTCATATTCAAAGACTTACATTATCCTTCATGGAAAAAATATGAGCACCCTATAGTGATGTACTCACCCGGATAAATCTCTTATTTTCCAAGTCCTTGGTTTTTTTACATTAATCTCCTTTAAATATATTGAATCCATATGACTATGGGGTATCCAAATGGGTTTTGTACCTAGCATGAGTTATATCCCAAACTTAAATACTCTTTTGGGGGATTCCTGTGAATTCATATGGAAGGGTTTCCTGACAGAGATCCACAACAGAAGGAAAAGAAAATAGGGTCACCAGTGATCCTACTGAAATAGTCAATCCAACAATATAAAATGTACACATTATAAGATGGATCATGTTTGGATACACTCTACCTACTCCCAACTCTCATTCATTGTCCATCATGAACTTCTCTCTCATGGTTGATGTAAATAATGGTCGACTCTTATAGCAGTCAATGTGGGCTCATAATATTTTCATCTAGTCCACGCTAAGAATTATATTAAATCTCATAATCATTAGAATCAAGATGTTCCATATATTTCCATCTGTATAAATGAATATAGAAAAATATAGTAATCACTTAATATAATCCACTTTCATGCACAATGGTGTGTTGAGGGAAAGAAACTCAGAATACAACTTGAATAGAAAGTCATGTCAATAAAAATTATGTAAATATAAATTAATTTAAAACACTAGTATCAAAAAAATATACATTAGATAAGTGATAAATACCATACCTAAAATGGTAGACATTTCATCACCACTATCTTAATGAGTATTATACATTGCTTATACTCATCATACCATATCTCTATGACACAATCTATGAGGTATGATACTTTCCTAATTCATCACCATTTGAGAATACTATTAAGGACCACAGTTAGATCCCTGACTCCTAGGATGTGTGTACCTTTATAACTTATAGAATCATAAATTCAAAGATCTGTTCAAAAATTGTAGAATATTACTCATATTAAAAAAAATTCTATACTTTCTCAGAGGTATTGTATAGTCCATGTAGTATATACTATCTTTCCATAGTTTAAGCGTTATGGATGTCTGCCTGAGGGAACCAAACAAGCCATACACTTCTCTACCGGCATACAACTACCAGGTTTCTTGTGTCTTCCATTCCTATTCATGCTACTAGAAGACACACACATTATATTAGTAAGAGGTACACCTTCCTGAGTACTAAAAGGTGGAAGTATCCCAACTTCACAATTCTACTCCAGGCCCTTCTCAATAATCAAATTCATACAAAAAAACATCTAAGTATGTCCCTAGGTCTAAAATCCAAACCTATCATCAAATACTAGAATGAAGACCTATCTTGATATTTCTAACCTTATATACATCATTTCTATCCAAGATGGTAGAAAAATAATGTAACTCATTGAATCAAGTAGTGTATAAGGATATAGTCATGGATCCCTTCTAAAACTATGTGAAAAAATATTCTTAGTTGAGCTTAAACATATCAAGTAAGATTTTGATAAGAAATATGTCCTTGAAGGCATCTAAGGTGAGACCCCCATGTCTTACAGATTTTCCCATCATGCCCCCACCTTTTCCTGGTAGGTCCCTATAGCATGGATTCTACTAGCTTCACCTTCCAATCCTAAGGTGTGTGAAATAGATCAAAGTAACCATGAATGAAATCTATTTAGTCCTATATATTCAGTGGTCCCCTAGTGTCTTGAAAGGGTGTTTGATACCACTGCTAGAAATAGCTTGCATAGATTTCCATGGACCTCAGTGTCCCTCATCCCTATTAAAGAACAACCAGAAGGACTCTCGATTGATGTAGGCCTATTACTAGTGCTACTAGAGAAAGTATAGAAGCATGCTATACTTCCCACTCTTAGATAGTAGGATTTGAAACAAAGAAATCCACCCTAGTTGGAGTATCTCGACAGACATTGGTTGGTGGTCCCATCAATATTCTTCAAGGTGGAATCTTCTATAATGTAAAAAAAATATTTAGAACATCCAGAGTCATTATGATAGAACCTTGTCAGTCTATTTGATTACATAATGGTTCTCTTATAAGGCTACCCAAAAACAAGCCATATCCCTCCAAGAACTAACATATTTTCTCAATTCCTACAAGTTAGTCACAATCATATATATACAAAACATAAAAACATGCTCATGATAAAATAACTAATTATAGAAAATATATATCACAAAAAAAGTATGAAAAACAAATATATCACCGAATACAAAAAGGTAATTTTATCTTTAATAGATATAATAAATCAATGAATTTATTTAAATAAATATTATAAAATATGAACTAGTTATATATATAATGTGATCATAAAGGTTTCCTCATGATGCATGAAGAAACCCAACAACCAGTTAAACTATCAAAATAATATTTTCAATGGTAGCATGAAGGTCTGTTATGCATGACATATCCTAGCTCATGGAAACATCCTTGCCTAAGTCCCACATAACCTATCTAATTTACATAAAATGCTATTTTCACAAATTAGAATTAATAAATCATGGATCAAATAAAATTTTATGACACCATAAAACAAACCTCCATGATTGACTTAGAGAGCCATAAGACCTCATGTGCACCACCCTGTATGTAAGAGGATTCCGACTAACATCGAGGGTATAGAACCCATCAGTGGAGATTCTATATCCTCACTATAATATCTAAACACAAATAACAGAAGTAAAACATAAATATAATAATCAAAATTACATAAGTAATATTGAATATAAAAATTTAATAGCAGATGGAACACAAGTCATAAAAAATTAACAATATCCCCAAGTGCTGATCCAAAATAAAGGATATAGAGTGTAAGTAAGTAAATATTTAACACTATAAAATTGTATATATTGAAACATGATGCCACTATAAGATCCATTCTCTTCAGATAAACCAAATCCAATAGTCCCTTTCCATTTCTTGGATCATTATACTTGATGTCTGTATGCGCATTGAGATTCTCATGAAGGGTCTGAGTAATAAACCTAATAAGACTCCAACAATGAATCCTTATAAAGTGTGAAAAGGTATAACAAGTTTATTCTATGATAATAATAAATGTGAAAGAAATAACAAAGAAACATATACTGAGCACTAATTTCTAACCAATCGAATACAATCCTAGACCAAACCTTCTTCGACTCCAAGACAGAAATATATTTATAGGATGTTAATAGTGATCAAGAACTAGCCAAAAGTATGTAAATATTGAATCTCATTAGTCTAATGGAATCATGTCAAATTAGGACTCTAGTATTTTTTATTTGTATTCATTAGGAGAAGACCTCTGGGCCATTCTATCCTATCTACTAATTCATCCAAGCATCTAGGCCGTCATTCCACAAATTTCTATGGCTTGTGTAAGGACCCAAGGCTATCTAACCTCTACCCTATACATAGGCCCATCATCACCATTATTGGAAGTTGTGTGTACTACCTCTATAAGGGATTACTATATAATAATGGTCCACCAGTTCTATGTTCCATGAATAAAACCTCCAAATGCATTGTAACACACGTGAAGGGGTAAATCATACAAGTAAAAACATAACATAGAATAATGATAATATATTAGCAACATATAACTACATTTGATAAACATAAATCATGGTAACAAGGTACACTATAATTAATCATGGAAGCAAGAATTATATATGAGTCACATGAGCTATACACACCCACAAGAAATCACCATCAATAATGTTTAGAAAGTTATTCCTTCGCTATATGAAACCAAAGAAAAAAGATTATAAAAGGGTCCAAAATTAATGAAACTTCCTACATCATGGTTTTCAACTACATCATCATGGGTTTTCAAGGTTTTTATCTCCATAACGACCATTTCACACCAACCTAAATGATATCACTCTCCAAAAACTCCAAATATTAATTTCAAATAAAAAAAATTTTAATAGAGAAATATGTAATGAAGAACAACCCTAGTGGTAGAAAAACCATACACAATGAAAAACAACATCAATTGTAGAATCCATGTTTGGTTAAAGAGAAATTTCAAAGATACAATGCAAGAGACTTTCCAATGAAGGATTCGCTGAGAGGTTGACCACCAAGTCATCCAAGAATGCCAATAGCCATGGAGAAGAGTTACTTTATATTAAAAAATATTAAACCCTCACACTATAACATGATATAACAAGGTCAAAACCATAAAAGTCTCATTTTAGGATCATCCAAATAATAAGAAGAAGAGTTTTTCTAGAATCATATCAAAACGATTTCTCCACCAAATTTCCCCAAAAGCAAAGCACCATAAAATGGGGAAGAACGGAGGCCATGAGTCGATAATGGGAAAACATAATCGATATAAAAATGGAACATAACAAGGATTAGATGAAGATATTAGAACCAAATCAGTCCCCTCATCAAGAAATCCACAAAATCTCTAATCTATAAGTTAGAAAGAAAATGTAGTGATTTAATAAGTTCAAAATGTGTGAAAAGGATATTAATCAACCCCTCGTTATAGTATAATAGATTTTAAAGATAAAACATGGATTATTTATGGTTATATAAGGAATGAGGTGGTGTTTTAGCTGTTACAAATAAATCTCAATGCCCAAGGGTCTTCCTATAGGGCATGGTTCCCTAACCTAGGGCATTTTCCCTCACTACTGCCTCAAAAAATAGCTTAAAAATCAATTTTAACATTACAATTTTACATAAAATAAAAAAAATGGCTACAAAAGCATTCACAATGTCAGGTTCATGGCCTTTTTGGTCACTTATATCTCCAAAAAACAAATTTTAAGCTTCATCAAGAGACACAAATCCCACGAGGCTTAACCCAATCATGGCTTCACAAAAAAACAGTAAAGGATGATAACAAGGTATTAACATATATAAAACAATAATATGTTGTTTGTATAGTCTAGCAATACACAATAGATGTTAAAAAACACTATCACAAACCACTATATGCCTCATAGTTTCCAATTAATGCCACATGGTTTTTCTTATCCATGAGAACACCACGAACATACCAGAAAATGCCAAAATCTCCCAAGAATCAAGGGGAATTACCTTAGAAGGGTTCAAAAAAATTATAAAAAATAAATAAATAATAATTTAGGCCTAAAAGTGAAAAAATAGTATAGAAATTATCCCCACTATATCACTTTCTTTCAAAATGAACATCTCATAGATAATGGTTGATTGATAGGATAAAGAAACTTATAGCTTAAGAATAAAAATCCAACAAATCCTAAAATCCGAAAACCAAACACTAATCTAAAACCCATGAAAACTATAAATTTGAAATACCATATATATATATAACCTAAAAGAGACAACCCTTAGATGGGATAAGCTCATGAATAGTGGTCTCTCCACTATGTTCTTATTCTACAAGTCCCTCACATACCACTAGGCACTCCTAAAGGACAAAAAAAGGAACAAACCAACAAATATAAAAATTATTCAAATAAAATTCGATAACTAATATTCCTTCAACAACTATATGACATATCCCCAACTACTCAATCAAAAATGAAATAAACTATCAATATCATAATATAACCTCAAATGAACCATGCTCCATAAAGATTAGACATCACACTAGAACAAGAGTCCTGAAAATATTATCTTAGGAAAATCCATAGAAAAAGTTCATGTAAAAGAACAATATATAACAATTGTAAATGCCTCACAAGGGATTTTAACTCAATAAGAACTATATATTCTAACCTAAGGTTAAATAAGGATCACTTAGGTTGATTTTTCTAGGGCACCATCCCTCTTAGATACAAAAAAAAATAGCAGATTATTAGTGAGAAATATCCTTGAATCACCCCAAAACCTACCCAACATTCTCTATGTAAAATAAATAAAAAGAAATGGCCCAATACAAGGCACACATTACACCAACTAAATTGGAGTACAAAAATCACTAATTAATTATCATTTCCTATTCATATAAAATCAAATATGTGGTATTTACGAGAAATTAAAGAAAACATACCATATCAGAATCTCCTCAAAGGTTTTATTATCCCAACAACTCCATCTCTTCCTTGTTCCAAAACCAGATAAAAAACCATATTGATTCAAGTGGAGACGTCTTTTTAATATGTAAAACTCGTTGATGGGTGGTGGGTTCCCCCACTATATAATAATTCATTTTAGATTCAAACTCTTCTAACCCAACACATAAAAATCTAGAAATTCATTATTTAAGGAAGATCGCACAAAAATTCATATAAATTGGAATATGAAAATGCTATGATAGAATCTGGAAATGACACTGAATATTTCAAAACATCACCATGGAAACTATAAAAAACTAAAAACAACTAATGGAATTATAATATTTACTAATGAAAATAGATTACATCAAAAGAAGTCTCAATATGTCTTTATCCTGACATCGGCATCAATGAGTTGAATCAGAGGATATTTGGAAGTTATATTTTTCACTCCACATTTATTATATGTGGTTCCTTTTTAGAATCATTTATAATGACCGAAATGACCACAAATATTTAAAAAAAATAGAGTTATCCTAACCAGATGGTTCTTTATATACCACCTTTCAACACTGATATAAATCCATGTGCATTTTTATAGGAAATTTTATTTGGATGAAACAATATCTAATTTTGATGGAACTATTTACAAGGTCTGACATGGAATGAATCTTTTTTACTGTGTTGGAAATACCTACACAACATACAAGAATATGAGAAACCTCCAATAGCACTGGTGATCTTGTAAACTTTTCTTCAATATTGATAGAATCCCATAAAACCTCCCTATAGGAGTTGAGGATTAGATAAGACACTATCAATGATAGGCTAGGAAGAATATATTCCTTTAACTAATAATCATTAAATAATAATCTATGTCTAGACAAGGTAGGCATGAAACCAACTCAATTAAATAACATACATAATCTGTAATTGTTTCATCACCTTATTGAAGGCCATTAAACTTTATATCCTTATGTACTTTCACCAAATTAAAAATTAATTATTGAATGAATATCACCTTGAATGCTTCCTAAGAATGGAAATTTTGTGGCATAGTACAGATGAATGAATTCAACCACTTCAAATAGAGACACTCTAAAATGAAGGTTTCCAACATAACCTTAAGTGATTTAATAAGTTTCAGATGGATGCAAATATCCTAAATTATCTGTACTCACACAATTTTTTAATAATAACCTTTTTTCCCAGTGAAATGAGGAGGATTCAGGTTTCATAACTATCTAATAAAAGCCTAACTCTATGATAAGGAATGTTGATCACTAATCTTAGAGACTAGATTATATGGAACAACTATGCTATGAAAATAAATATAAATCAAAGAGTCTATTTAAATTCAATCAGCGACATACTCTAAAAATAATTAATATAAATATTATCCAAAAAAATTCCCAAACACAAACCCCATGTGACAAAACATAAATAAATAACCAACCTCAAAACACCATTTAAATAAATTTTAATTCAAACATTTAAAAAATTATAAACTGATGATCTCGAATCATTATTTATTTGAACAAGTGAAATAAATTCACCACTTTCCCTCATAAGGGGTTTATGAAAGAAAATTTCAAAAAGAATATTCATTCTTCAAACAAATTTTTAAAACTACTCGAAACACTTAATGAAAAATTCCTTTAATTAAAAATGTTTCAAAACCTCCCATTTTAAAAAATTTCAGACATAAACTCTTTTAAATTTTTTAATTTAACCTTCTTATCATGATGGGAAAAAATTTTAAATACTAAAAATTATAAATTTTCCCCATGATACCAATAAATTTTACAAAATCCAGTCATTTTTCTCAATCCAAAGAATCTTAAAAAATTTCAAAAAACATATACCATTCTAAAATTATTCTCAAATATTTTATATAAAATATATTCCTTTTAAAAATAAATTCTCAAAAAATACCATTTAAATTTTCAATTATTTTTTTGACCAAAAAAACACTCATAAATAACTATAATTCACAATAATTCAATCTCAATGTAAATGTAAATACATAAAATTAAATTAATAATGAAAAATTTTACATTCATGGAACATTATAACATTACAAGGATTAACTGCACGGTCTGGAAAATTGTGCGCTAACCATGTAAATTTAAATGGAATTCACCTAGATCACACGTATTGCACTAGATTTTCCAAAACATATTCTAGTACCATGTTCCAATTGTTTCCTCTCATTTTTTAAAAAAAATAAAAAATACACAAGAATTAAAGACCAGAAATCTCAAAATAGTCAAAAACCAAGCCTGATCAGTAGATAGATATATATTTTTCACAACCCTAGAAACTCATGTCTCATTATGAAAGGTGGTAATCAAGAACCTACCCAATATTTACCTCTGGAAATTTCATAATCCTAGATCATGTATACCAATCAACCTAAAGTAACAAGTCAAACATCCCTTTGATACCATTTTTTACAAAACCAAACTATTCCTTCCCTGAAAAGGACACCTGAGCCAACCATGGTAAAGATTAAACGGCATTTCGAATCCACACAATTTGGAGACATGTGTCAGGGCATGAAAAATAAATCATTATAAATTATTTATCCTAATAAAAATAATAATTATACTAGAGGGGGATAAATAAAGAAGATGGAAACTATGAATTTGAATGTAATAAATGAAACAACTTGAATACATGATACTAGGATACAAGACCGGTGGCTAATACAATAGAAAATAAGGAATAAATATAATATGCCATCAACACTAAGTATCCTTTCGAAAGTGAGGTAGTGACGCATTCACTAAAATCATATAAACCGAAGTAAGATATATTGTAATATATGATATCAGAAATCACACTAATAAAACTATAATATATATAGGTGTCAGATAAAAATAAATGTAGGTCACCAACCATAAAATCATTAAATAATGATTTCAAATAAAAACTATTTCATAAATGTTTGAAAATAAAGATATAAAAATAGGTTCTCTGGATTTCCTTCCTTAAAACAAGTTTCAAACGATTTTCAATAAAAACAGACCATTTGAAATAATATAGGGTTATTTATAAATCATACCACAATTTATATAATTTAAACGAAATAATTAATAAATTTAATTTAAAATAGTTTAAGGGAAAAATTTCTAGGAAAATAGAATCACAACCATATGATATTTTCTTCGTTGGGGAACGTGTATCTATATGGGTTGGGGGACGCATAATATGGTTAATTAGGGGGAATTAATTAAGAACCACGTTTTAAGAACCCATGGGTTTATTTGAGTGGTACCCGTTGTTTGTACCCCTCTCTCTCTTGGGGAATTGGCTCAGGCTCGAGTCCTGCCAGGCTCAGACACTGTTAATATTATGAACAAGGCTATTCAAAACCATTTTCTCAGATAATTAATGTGTATATCCATTGTTTGGCAGACCCACCATATGAGTAAATAGGGGGAATTAATTGAAAACCATGTTCTTCCCTCGTGGGTTTAGTTGAGTGGTACCCACTGGTTGTACCCCTCACTCTCTGGGGAAACTGGCTCAGGCTCAAGTTCTGCCAGGCTCGGACACTGTTCATATTATCAACAGGGCTATTCAATGCCATTTTCTTAGCTGGTGGACATGTATCTCCCTGGGTTAGTGGATCCCCCATACGGGTAAATATTGTGACTTAATTAACAACCACATTTTGCAAACAAGGTAGTATCCGAGTGGTAAGGTCTCCATCTTTGTATCCAAGAGACTCCGGTTCAAAATCAGGTGGAGTCGAATTTTCAGGATACTGTAGTAGTATGGTAGCAGGTATTGTAGCAGGTACTATAGTAGTATTTTATAAGTACTGTAGTAGGTAATGTTCTATATTGTAGCAGCTGAAACTATTAACCTGATTTGGACCTTCGGGCCACTGGTTTGGGCCTATGGGTATCAGGACCTTCGGGTCATCAAAGGCCTTTGATCCTCAGGACCATAATGCCTTTGAGACCATGCCTTAGTCCAGTTCACATAGATAAGGCCCCAGAAGAGTATCAGATAAATGATTAGTAGTCACCAAAGAAGAGCTATCCATATTGAAAGAATGAGAGGGTATGGCTACTATGATCGGGACCGGGCACCATGGAGGTTTGAATGGGGAAATGCTAGCCGATCAGTAATGCAAGGTGTGGATCTAGACACTCAATGTTGTAGAATCTAGGGATGGGAAATTCTTGTGGTATGGGCCTATGGTTCATGTTTTGGGCATAGTGTTCCTCTAGGCCTTATGGGCATGTAATTGTCCTTAATGTTGTTTTGGGCCTTGTGCCTTGGGCCTATGGGTCATGTAAGGGTTCCCCTTCGACCCTTAAAATGGGGATTATCCATAATCAAATAAAAAAGAAGGCCTTTAGGCCTTTCGGGAAATAGAATCATAATTCTAAAACAAATCCAAATAACCATACATTGTAAAATATATGTCATCGTCATCGAATCATATGTGTTTAAGGGAAATAATCTCAAAAGGAGTTAACATAGTCAATAATGAAGTAAATACTACACATAGGAAAACAACTACACATCAATAAACCCTACACTAACTCTTAGTGCCTCTCATCCTAGCCTAATGGAGGGTAAATATGTCCTAAACTAAACCAACCAAGGCTTGAGCTGCAACTACCCCAAGCCTGACTCCATAGGGCAGGGGTAGCGACAAGCACCAAAAGGAATACCCTAAATGGGAGTCATTTTCCTAATGTACACGTACACTCACACCCGACCATCTCAATGAAAAGGTGGAGAGGAATAATAATAATAACATTCAAAAGCTAAAATGTAAACAGAGAATGAAAATCCTCCAGGGTGTATAATAGTACGACAGTGTAAACAGGAAAAGTAAAGGTGAAAAACACACATCCAACCAAAAATATTTCCCAACCTAAGAAATTTAGAAAGTAAATGTGATGAAGAATCCTATCTCATGATCTCCATTTTGTGACCACCATATACAGTCCAATGTGCCATGTATCCCTAAGATCCCCTATAGTCACCATCGTCCTTCCCTTATTCTGCATAAGACGTGACATGTGTGGTAAAATCCCATACAAGGGTGAGTATATAAATACCTAGTAGTACACCGAGAAATCTGAATGTGTAGTAAGAGACATGATAGGAATAGTCTGTAAACAGATCAACCCAAATTAAGAGAATAAATAGGATCCAATGACATGGATACAGATATATATATATATATGTGTGTGTGTGTGTGTGTGTGTGTGTGTGTGTGTATTTGTGTTCAAAGAATATAAATCCAAATAATAGAGGAGGGTATATCCATCTCACCACCTAGGTAAAGAGTGAAAATAGTTCCAAAAGTCCATTAATGATTCCAAGAATTTCGTGCATCTATCTAGTATAAAATATCAAGGTCAAGGCACACCATGTTGTTTTACCATATAGTTCAGGGGAAACCTCTAGGTAGAGGATCCATGTCGGTGTACCGTAGGAGGATTTCACTCAGTAGATAATTAGAGGAACCATACCTTGCCTCAGTACAAGGATGCAACTATAATGGTCAAGGACCCATTTCCCATCTCCGTAAGAGGGTACCACTGAAGTAATCAATAGAGGAATAAGGGTAAACCCAACTTGAGGGTTACACTCTAGTAGTCAATGACTCATTCTTTGAATCCACGGTAGGGTGCCACTTTGGTAATAGATAAAGGACTCATGTCCAGCCCAGTTGGGGGGTTTGACTCTAGTATTCTAGGACCCATGCCTAGCCTAGTAGGAGGGTGCCACTTGAAGATAAGATATAGGACACATGTCCAACCCAACTGGAGTGTTCTTCTCTATAGATAGGTAGAGGACCCATACTCTATCCTACAAGGAGGGTTCCACTATTTAAACCTCTGGTGAACCTATGTGATAATTATAATCCTTGATCATCTTTTTAACAAGATTCACACTCAAAAAAACTCACATAGAATCTGAAAATCCACTATGTTGGAAATGAATGTATTTTATAAAACAAATACTCAGGACGGGCTACTTACGACCCAAAATACGGGTCCAAATGAAGGATATATGAGAGGTTGAATTTTACATAAAAGAAGACATGTGGTACACGACATGTGAGGGGACACACATGGTATGTAATCCCACTCTATCACCTGGTTGTGTCCTTATAGGTACATGGATCCCTACCTATGTAACCATACATAGTGTGTAGAAGTTCTATATGGAATGTTCGATCCCCCAAGGTCCTTTCTGTGCTCTCGAACTGTGTATGTGTATCCAAACCATGTCCATGTACTTCGGCACAAAAAATGTTATTGCCCGTGCCCTTTCTCGTGTACTCCCAGGGTAAACAACGAGTCTCTAGAAAAAGTTTCACATGTTTTTTGTGGGTCCCACATGGCGTGTGATACTTATATCACCCAAAACCATAGTTTTTGTATCCCGGTACATACACATTGTATGTTCTTCAGACTACACAGTGTGTAGTTAGGATTTTTCTATAAAATTAGATAATATATATGTGCACCCTATATGGTATATTTTCCTTCAAACACATCATATTATCCTCCCTAAAATGAAAGATATTTCCTCTATTCTATGTTTCTAACCCTCTGACATTAAGAAATAAAACTTTTTTTGACCCATATGAAGGCCCCGAGAACCACCTCACACTGCCACAGCATTGTTCATCTATCATAAAAAGCATTTGTCTTCAGTCTAAAATCCATCAAATCAAAACCATTTATACCTCTATTCAATCCCATAATATTTCTTTAGTAGCTAATCCATTCTTCGAACACTAAATAGTCACAAATCTAGGGGTCTCATTAGGCTCAGTTCCCCCCAATAATGTTGAATCATGACCATGTGGACCATTGATGACTAACAAAAATAAAGTGTTGGATAAAGACACAAGAGAAATATTCTAATTATCATTGGATAGGAATTCTGATCCCATGAATACAATTTGGAGTTTTGAAGTAAGAAAACAATTGAATAATCAACTTAATTTGAATACATGTGCTCATGAAAAGTCTGTTAATTAGAACATATAAAATAAATAGATAATCCTGCTTAATCAATTCTAGAAAATGAGTTAGAATAAAAAAATGATGAGTCCTACCTAGAGTTTGGATCATTATTCATTAGATAAAATTATCTCTAATGATTGAGAGGGTGTTTTTCATTCATTGAGCATTTCTATTCTTCGATCTAGAGTTTCATTGTCATATGATATGATTCTTGAATGGAAGTAGGACAAACACCTCTCAATTCTCACAAGGTTTATTTGGATAACCCTGGAAAAATTTCAATAAAAAGGAATTTATTGGAAAAATGGAATTTGGTTAATAAATTAAAATAAAAAAATTATTTTTTTATTTTAACTAAACTCACCCACCCATGGTCTCCTTTATCTGAATACCCACATGATAATCTATTTTAGGTAACACCTAGGGTCAAAGTTTCCTTTTGAACTCAAACATGGTCTCAGATTTCTATTTTGAGTTTCTTTTAAATATTTATACCATTTTATATAAGGAAATGTGTGCATGTAATATAAAATATATTTATGAGTTTATGAAATGTTTTCTAGGCACATTATGCCTCATAATCACACATCATATCAACACCAAGATCCGAAAATATATAGGTATAAATATTTCAAAATCTTATAAGACAAAAATTGGGTATCTATATCCTTCCATCATTTATGTTTTTAATCCTCAAAAAGATAGAACAAATAAAAAAGATTGGAATACTGAGAATGTATATAGTTTCTTCTCTCTTAGGATCTCTCTTACATGTTCATGTGCCACCAATGCACATGAATGAAGGTGATGGTCTATCCACATAGGGTAATCTTCTTTTGATCCTCAATATCCACTGAGTTCTCTAAAAAATTGGTTCAATAAATTATTTCTATCTCACCCCAATCAATAATTGTGTGGGTTCATCCATGTATCTCCTCAGTAGTGACACGTGGAAGACGTCGTGTACCCACGCCAAACGTTGGGGTTGGGAGAGGTGAAGAAACGTCACCAAAACTCTAAAATATTTTTAACAGCCTAATAAAATTCAGGGATATATTTCCTCTCTGGTTTAATATCTACAATTCTCATCATGGGGAGACTCTCAAGAAAACATGGTCTCCCTAATTAAACTCTATGGTCATATGACATAAATATGCATACGATTTATACATGTTATGATATGTCCTCATCCTCTTGTGGATGACTTCAACCTTCTCTTTCATCACCTTCACCAACTCTAGATCTATAAAAGGTGACTTGCCAAACTTTTCCCATCACAAGGGTGACCTATAGGGTCTCCCATAGAGGGCCTCAAAATGTGACATACTAATAGTAGAGTTATAGAAATTGTTTTATGAAAACTATACTAAGGGAAAATGATCCTCCCACCTTCATAAAAAGTCTAACACACAATACCACAGTATATCCTCCAAAACTTGTATGGTGTACTCAGTTTGCACAGTTTTTGGTGGGGAAAGGTTGTAATCATCCTTAACCTAGTCTCGAATTCCTCCCGTATCCCTCTCCACAACCATGATGTGAACCATGAATCACAATCATAGAAAATAGTGGAGAGAATCCCATGAAGGATAACAGTATCACTTACATATATCTTCCCCAAACTCTCCACCGAACTCTTCCCCCTGATAGAAAATAAGCGTACTGAGTTTGTGATTTATTCATCTATCACCCAGATGGATTCGTGGACCTTCTTTTTCCGTAGAATCCCTACCATGAATTTTCTGGATGTCTTACTACTTCAATATTGTAATATCAGTGGGCTGCAACAACCCTGCTAGAACCAGGTGCAAATCCTTCACCTACTGATAGGTGAGGTACATAGTGATATACTTATCCATGATTTTTCACATGCTCTACCACCAAAACTATCTCCGATGGTCTCTATACATCTTCCCCACACTGAGATGTATAGTTAACAGAGATGTGTAAAACTCTCACATAACCTACTCCCATATCATCATTAGGACCACGGTCCATCAATAGAAAAGGATGATGTGATTCCCATCTTCATCAACTCCATTGGGAGAATCCTTTGAGTATATCTAGTCTTGCAATACCTCGTCGTGTATGTCTCCCTACTGGGACTCTCCCACACTCTTGATAAGTGTAAGATTCAAGACTATCAACTAAATAAAATTTCCACCCTATTTCTCAGTTAGGTTTAGCCATAAGGAAGTAAACTCATTTGAATCCTCCTACACCAAATGAGCCTGAGACTTACTACTAAGGTAATCTTCCACCATGATTCTCTTCCCTAATGCATAGACTATCTAGAAGACATAATGTTATTGGAACTCTAGCCATCACATTTGTCATAGGTTCAAGTAACTCAATGTGAAGACATAACTGAGACAATGATGGTCAGAGTAAACTATAAATAACCACCCAAGAAGATAGTGCATCCACATCCTCAGAGAGAATACTTTTGTTGCCAACTCTAGGATGTGAGTCATGTAGTTCTGATCATGATCTCCCAGATCCATCGACCCATATGTGATAACTGCTTATCTTAGCATCAATACGTAGCTGATCCCATATCCCGAGGCATCGTAGAACACTTTGTACTCTATGCACTCCTCCAGTCGTCTCAATAATGGATCACACATCAGCCTCAGCCTCAACACCTTGAAGGTCACCTGGCACGTCTTGGTCTAGGTAAATGGAAAACCCTTATACATCAAGACATTCAAAGGGGTTTCAATCCTAAATAAGTCTACAAAAAAACTTCATGTACTACCACACCAAGTCAGTAAAGCTCTGCATATATGACATGCTCTTGGGTGGATCCCAAGAAAGAAATATATTGAATTCACTGAGTCCCACAACCAAATAATGGCCAAAGATGACATGCCAGAGGAAGTGAACCTCATGTATCCATATATTGAACTTAAAGATCTTACCATATAGCTGGTTCTCAAAAAAACAATTTGAGTACAAACTTATGTTCTCTTCATGATCCTCCCTAGTTGAAGAGTGAATTTTTATATTTTCAAGGAAGACAACCACCAACTGGTCCAAGTATGGCTGTAAAATATTGCTCATTAAAGACCTAAACACATAATGGGAAATATTTATACAATATGGCATCACCATGAACTCATAGTGTCTGTAGCAGTATTGGAACACCAAAATCAGAATATTATCCTTGAAAACTCTCAATTAGTGGAATCCAGATCGGAGATCGATCCTTGAGAACAATCTCATGCCTCATAACTGGTCAAAGAGGTCATCAACCCTTAGAAAGGGGTGCTTATTATTTATCATAGATTGGTTCAGGTGATGATAATCCATGAAAATACATAATCTATCATAATAAATTTTCACAAATAACACTAGATATTCCCAAGGGGAGACATTAGGCCTAACAAAACCCTTCACTTGAAGCTCCTACAACTGAAACTAAAGCTACCAGAGCTCGGTAGGTGCCATCTAATAGGTCATATAAGATATCAGAGTGGTATCTTGATGAAAGTTGATTAAAAAATACATCTCACACATCATATGTAGTCCCATAATGTCATCAAGGAATAAATCCATAAAATCTATAAAATCCTACACAACTGAAGGAATCCAGATGCCTAAACAACCTTATACACCATGGGTTACACTCTCCAACTGATAGTTGATGATTTTCAACTTCAATCTCATCGAACCAACTCATTCCATTATGATATCTATCTCACCTATAAAGGTGAATATTATACCATTATTTTGAATTCACAAAACTTGTTTTATTTTATAAACCATCCTGGGTACACTAGTAACCTGATAACTAAGATGGTACTAACATACCCCAATGGGTGATCCTGATCTCTATGGGTTGGGGACTAGTACCTGGAATCATAAAAAATGAATGTGAGGATGGTTTTTCCATAATAATTTAATAATAAAGATAGAAAGAAATTATTTGTATGATAAAATCTCCACAAGGAGTAGTATAACAGAATTCAAACGGGTAAAACAACCTAAAGTATTATAGCCAAAGACCAAAAAACATTAAAAACTACCTATATCCCAAGGGATGTAACTCACAAAGTCTACGAATCAATGGATAGAACCACCTCCATGTGGTTGATACCCCTACTTGAACCTGTAAGAAGATAATATACAAACACCCAATAGCACCAGTAGAGTGTGATATAAAATACCCTAGAAATATTCCATAATAGATTCAAACATTTAATTAACCAAATAAATATATTTCATTTTTAAATAATTACGTTTGGTATTTCAAAATCATATTTCAACAAATCATGATTTACATTTCAAATGATGGAATACTTTTCAAATGATGATTTCCATTTAAAATGATACAAATACTTTACATAAATGGGTTAAATAAATACTTTTATATATAATAGTTTATATAAATTCACAAGGTATGAAAAATAGTTTACAAAAATAGAATATATTCATTTAAAAAACAAATAAGTGAGAAACATGGTCATATGTCTAAAATAATGATAGTTATAGGATAAGGGACTCCACACACTCAAGATGACATGGAAATATGTGTGTACACACATCCCATTGGTATGGACAAAGTAAACATCATCACCATCCTATCAGGGATGTGATGTTATGCATTTATGTTTTAGAAGGTTGTAAATCATAGAGTGTTGTCCAATAACTAACTAACTACCCCTGGTTTGCATGTGTTCTAATAAAAAAAGATGGGAAATTTCTTTTAAGACTTATTAAAATAAAATTGAACCCATTAACCATTTCAAATAATCCAATTTCCCATTAAATCACTAAAATAGTTTCTTAATCAGAAATAATCATTTTACAAGATAAAACCCAAATGTTTCAATCAAACCATCCTTAATACATTTTCTCAAACACAATTTGAAATATATTTCATCAAATCAATTCCTAGAAATTAAATTCCACAATTTACATTTTAACAAATTCTATCCAATTTCACAAACCATACCTAATTCAAATGGATTTGGAGTTTTATCCCAAATCAATGCTTATTTTAACTAAATACCAAATTCATTAGAAAGAGGGTTTTATTGAAACTATTGAAATAAATTTCAATGTATTAAATTTAAATCAAACAATTGAATTTAAATAAATCAATTTCAGGGTTAATAAAAATTTTGCATCATGAAGGAACCATATACCATGAGATAAACGAGTCTCAAAACACTAAACCATAAATGGGATTAGCAAATGAATAATGTAAACAATGGGATCCAAAAAAACCTAGGTTTAAGATCCAAAACATGAGGTATTAGATCCTCCAAGAATACCTTGAGATCTATATACCTCTAGAGAGGAAGGGGGATAGAGTGGGAGATAGAGAATGGGAATAGGAAACCTATTGTGTGGAGACCGAATGTTGTTCGTCAATATTAGATCCACTATCAGGAGGGTGTAGATGATTAAAAATCGTCTCTTGGATACTCTTAAGGAATAAGAAAATATAGGGGTCATGCTAGGTTCTTAAGGAACCTAAATAAGATGTTTAAGGGTTGAAAAATTAAATTTCTACATTAATTAAAATATTTGGTTGGTTTCCTGGGTAGGGCCACACTATTAGAAAAAATTGTGTGCCCTATTCATGCACCTATTTTAAATGAGTTACATGGTTTCTCCTAATTAGGCACATCATTTATTAAACTTTTCACAATTCATGAAAACCTTGTTGTCCGGGTTTTCACATTATTCCCTAAGAGGGTGCTCGATTTGGGAAAACCATGGGCCACTGGTGCACTAGCCTAGAACTTTTCAAATACTTTCAAAATTTCACCCAATTAACCGTTAAATGAAGCCCAACTGAAGAATAGTAAAAAGAGGGATTTATGACTATCTAAAAAAAGTAACAGGGTGTTACAACCTCCCCACAATAGAATATTTTTTTCCCATAAATTCTACTAAGAATATTTCATGACAAAAAGATGATACCACTTCCCTCCCATCAGTGCCTCCCTCCCCCAAGTCTCATGATTATCTAAATTGTGTTTCCATATAACAAAAACCAAAGGTATCGTCCTCCCATGAAGTACCTTGATCTCAGGATCAACTATCCGGACTAGTCATTCAGTCACAGATAAATCAGGCTTAACATCGAGATCACTCCAGCTCATAACATGATTTGGATCATATAAATACTTACGTAGCTGAGATACATGGAATATGTCATTTATCGATGTCCTCTATAGTGTACGTTCCAAATGGTAAGAAACATTCCCCACCTTCTAAATAACATATAATGGTCCCACAAAATGTGGAGAAAGTTTCCCTTTCCTTAAAATCATTTAATAACCCATGTAAGGTGAAACTTTCAAGAACATGTAGTCACCAAACAAAAATTCCAAAGGTATGTGGTGATGATCAACATAAGACTCATACATGCTCTGTGTTGTCAACACTCTCTAATGAATCAACTGATTATTTTTCACCATATCTTGTACGAAGATCGATATAACTAATAAACATTCACCAAACTCTGACTAACACAAAATAGATCTACAAGGGTAGTAATACAAGGCCTTTTGAGCATCCATTATGATCGTAGACTAGTAACTATTATTATAAGAAAACTCAACCAGCCCCAAATGTTCTTCAAAGGCTCCACCAATGTCAATTACCGAAGCATGAATTATATCTTCAAGAATATTTATATCTCTTTAAGTATGGACATCCAACTACATATGGTATACCATTCTCAAATGGACTGAAGATCCATGTTCCTTCTGAAGTTCTCTCCAAAAATCAGAATTGAACAAAGGATCCCTATCAGACACTATAATAAATTGAACTCTATAAAAGTAAACAATATCTTTCACATAGAGATTTACAAACCCCTCAACTTTGGTTGTAACATGAATGGTTATAACATGAGATTATTTAGTCAGATAATCAATCACAACCCATAGAGTATTATTATTTATATGGGTATGTCGAAACCCAACCAAAACGTCCATAGAGATCTCATCCCAATTCCATGTTGGAACTCAAAGTGGTTTAAGAAAACCTGAAGGTTTCTGCTGATTGGGCTTGATTGTCTGGCACAAATAACAATGAGATACATAATTAGAAATTCCCCATCTCATACCTAGCTACCAGAACTACCACCACATGTCGTAGAACATCTTCTTGGTTCATGGTTGAGCATCCCACTGGTAATTATGGGATCCCTCATAACAACTATCTATATCAATAATGGCACAAAAAATATATTATTATCAAATATAATTATATCTCTGGATAATGACCACTTAGAAACAATCTCCCAACTATAAAGAGAGTATTTAATGCTATTGAACATGTCATCGAGATTCTATTCCAAAAGGATCAATTCGAGAAGAGAAATTTTCAACTAAACACTGGCCAAAGAGACCTCTTCCCTTGATTCCTGGACTCCAATAAGAATCTATGTAAATAGATCCATAAAGATCTAGTATTCTGATGATTCTTTCATGGCCTAATTTGGATGTTTCCTACTTGAATAATTTGTGTCAAAATTACCTTTACCTAGGGTTTAGGCATTATTGATGTTGAAATATTTCCATTCTTCCACCTAAAACCTATGGAGTAGATTCAAAAAAATATATAGAATATTTAACTCAAGATCTTGTGGTCAAAAAACATGGTAAACATTTCTCTGTAAAAGGAATGATTTCAATTAATAAGTGTGTGCATCACTGCTACAAGATCAATGCCATGGGTTAGATGAATACATTCATGTGGTTTGAATTGAAAAAATACATAGGTAAATACACAATCACCTTGCATAAGAATGCATCCCAAACCTAAAATTAATTCATAATAGAAGACCACATAGCCCGAACTGGCCTCTAGAATAGTCAAAACTAGAGAAGTAGTCAAAAGATGTTTCAACTCAATAAAAAATTATAAAAATTTTATCCAAAGAAACATTTAATCCCATCGGAGTCTAAGAAATCTTCGATGAAGCCAAATATGAGAATTTCTTTACAAAATGGCGATAATAACTAGATATTCTCAATAATCTATGAATCTAGAATATATTTTGTGGTTTCTCCCATGTCATAACAATTTTTACCTCTTAGTTTCAACTAATATACCATGTCTTGACACCACGCATCTTGATAATTTCACTACTCGAATCCATAAATAACATTTCTATAGCTTGGAATAACATCAATGATTTCTCAAAAAAAACTCATAACTCCTCTCAAATAATGTACATGATCATTTATGGACTTAGAGTAAACAAGGATGTTTTCTAGAAAGACTACCATAAATGTATCAATATATTCATAGAAGATTATAGTCATTAAATTCATAAAGACTACAGGAGCATTGGTTAGAATAAATGGCATGAAAGTAATCATTATGATTGTACCTTCTCTAAAAGGTGGTTTTATGAAAGTCAGATTCTTTTATTCTCAAATGATGGTAACCAGATTGAAGGTCATTCTTTTAGAACCACTTCACCCCTTTCAACTGATAAAATAGATCATCAATCTATGGATATAGATAATTTTTATTCATCGCAACCCAATTGAGATCCTCATAATCAAAAAAAGGTGAAGTGAAACATCGAATTTTGTAGAAAGGGTAATTGGGACCTCCCAAGGTGACACTCATGAAGACAAGGCCTTTCTTTATAAGATCATCCAAGTGAATCTTAAACTCCAACATTTTACTTAGTTTGATGTGGTGAAAGGGAAAAGAAACTGGTATGGTACCAAGAACAAAATCAACAAATAACTCTACCTCTTTTACTAGTGGGAAACCATAGAAGTAATAAAGAAAACACAATGGGAAACTCGATGAAAATGGGATGGAGATCACCACTAAATGATTCATAATCCAGATCAAAACCAAACATAGGTAACACTTTCCCTAACTCTGGAAAACAAGTTTCAGCTCTACTCGACCTCAAGTCCCATTCTCCTTGGAAGACACAGCACAAACTATCAGGTGTAGTGAAGGAGACTCATCGAATATAATAATCAATTTGAGATTTATTGGGAATTGTCCAATCAATCCCAAAAATATATGTCAATCGGTTTTATATTTAGAACTAAAAAACTCAAAGAAATATCATCACTGGATAGATAGAAAACAAAAGTGGGACTACATAGACCTTGCTCTCTCTTCGTAATAAGGAGAGTAGTAATATCATTTACATAAGATAGAAACACTATTAGAATATTAAGAAAATGAAAAATATGGTTCGAAATAATTGAATGAGATTCACCAGTATTAAATAGAGTAGTAACTAATGAAAAATATATAGTAATGGTGTCTATCATTGTTTTTGGACGCATATTCGCTTCCTTTAGAGACTCTTCCACTATGTAATGAAGCTTAATTCTGTATGCATGTGGTTGTAACCCCTTTTCCATTGAATAATACGATTTCCCAATAGTTTTAGAAGGAAATTTTGAACTCGTTTCACTACAAGGAGTGTAAAAACATGGAATAATTTATGCAAGTGTCCCAAGAGATCACAAGAGCCACAAATCAAGGGTTCCTCAATGAAAACCCTCTTTGAATTCCCTAGCTTACCACACTGGTAAAAAATAAAGGGACCACTTCCAAGAACTATACATAGTTTAGAAAAACCCTATGGTTGGTAACCACCGTGGGAATAATCAAGGTTCTAATTTCTTTTTAAGGAACTTTCACCACCACTGAGAAATAAAGAAACTCCCAAAAACCCTGACTTTCTAGCTACTTCAATTTTGACCATCAGTGCTCTATCTAGAACATCAGTATAAAAAGGTATATTGAGAAAGAAACCCTAAGAACTTGTATTTGGTTGAAGTATAAACTCAAACTGTAGATCCTTCACCTTCTCATTTGATACTATCTCAGGTGAAAACTATATAATCTCACCAAAACAGTTTTCATATTCTCTCATATTCTTACTAGCCTAATTAGGTTCGAAAAACTTAGTGGCCATATACAATAGAATCAACTCTATATATATATGTTTGGTGAAAATAACATTGAAGTCCTTCTACTCTAATCCATAATATTTCTTCATCATCACCATCATGTCCCACCATCTCCATCTCAGCCCTTTAAGAAGAAAGGTGTCATACTTCACCTTGATTTTCTTGAGTGTCTCCATGAACCCAACCAAATACTCCATCATGATCAACTAGTCCTCAGCCTATTTTGGATCATTTGAGACTTTTAATGGTACGTTCTTCTAGTAAATTAACTCTTGATAACTAATACAGAAAACATCCCTCTGAGGTTCCATAGTTGGAGATTGAATGGGGATTGGCGATGGTGGTTATCCCAAAGATTTTTAGAGTACACAGGATCACCTCAACCATATTCAGATCCACAAGAGGATTCACTCATTGAGTTTCATTATAAAATTCCACCGAGATCCGATTTGCGCATCTTCTTAGGAGAATGATACTACACACCATCAGTAGACAACAAAGAAGACACCACATTAAAACTTAAATATAGCAACATGGGAAATAGATCCCAATAAGTAAAACAAAAAAATGGATTTCACAATGCAAAAATCAAATTCAGGGGGAAACTATAAGTAATCCTCGAGAAATATTTCCCAAACTACCAATAGAGACTTATGGTTTGTTATGGTGACAGTTATCCAAGCACTCAATTGCAATTACCTATTAAGTCCTAACAAGTTTACACAACTTCATACTTACATTAATTTAAGATAAAAAAACTACACCTTCGATACCACATTATCAAGAACCATCTCAGGTACCTCGGTAACCTGATAACCAAGATGACACTGACATATACTGAAGGACATTCATGACCCCCATCAGTTAGCTACTAGAACTTATCATCACACAAAATGACAATTGGAACAATTTTTGTCATAAGAATTGCAGAAGAAAGATAAAATACCAGTATGAAAACAAAAAAATATCCATATAGAGTAGTGTTTCATAGTTTAAATAGTTAAAATAACCCAAATTACTACAAAAATGTACCAAAAATTAGGAAAACCTACCCACATCATAATGGAAGCATCTCACCGAGTCCACGAATGAATAGTAAGAACCACCTCCAAGTGGTGTTTTAACCCTGCTCGAACTTGGAAGGAGATAATCTAAAAACACTTGAAGGCATAGGTAGGGGTGATATAAAAGCCTAATAAGGTCTCACCAAGGATTCCATAATATATTCTATCATATAATTAACTAAATAAAGAGCCTTCAATTTTAAATAAACAAGTTTGGAATTTCAAAAATCATATTTAAAAAAATCATGCTTTACATTTTAAATGGTGGAATACTTTTCAAATAATACTTTAAATTTATAATGATGGAAATACTTTACACAAATTACATAAATAAACACTTTTATATAAAAAAATTATATAAATTCACAAGGTATGTAAAACAGTTTACACTAATGGCATATATTCATTAAAAATAAAAACAAGTGACCAACATGTTCATTTGCCTAAATGTAAGATAGTTCGAGGATAAGGAACTCCAAATACTCAAGGTGACTAGAAATATATGTATACACACATCCCTTCAATATGTACAAATGTGACTTTATCACCATCTTATCAGGGATGTCACATGATGATTTTATGTTCTAGAACAATGTAAATCATAAAGTGTTGTCCAATAACTCACTAACTACCCAAGGATTTCATGTGTTCTAATAATAAATAAACGATGGGAATTTTATTTTAAATCTAATTAAAATACAATTCATCTCATTCTAAATTTCAAATAATCTAATTTTTTATTTAATAACCAAAATGGGTTTTTTAATCAAAATATGCATGTTTTTCAAGATAAAATCCAAATGTTTCTTTCAAACCCATTTTTAATCTATTTTATCAAATAAAATTTGAAATCAATTTCATCAAATAAATTCCTAAAAATTAAATTTTATGGTTTAATTTTTAACAAATTCCATCTAATTTTAAAAATCATCCCAAATTGAATAGAATTCGGGGTTTTTCCAAAATCCATTCCAATTTAAAATCAATCCCAAACTAAATGGAAATATTATTTTTAATGAAAAAATTAAAATAAATTTTAAGAAATTAATTCTAAATAAAACAATTGAATTCAAATATATCATTTTTTTCATAAATAAAAAATGGTCATCATGATGGAACCACCTACCTTAGGATCAAATGATCTCAAAACACCAAATTCTAAATAGGAGTTTCCAATGAATATTGTCAACAATGAGATCCAAGAAACAAACCTAGGTTTAAGATCCAAAATAGTGGGTATTATATCCTCAAAAAACGCATGGAGATATATAAAACCCTAATGAGAAATGAGGATGGGGTGGGAGATATAGAAAAAGAAGACGAAACCTACTAGGTAGAGATCAACTGATTTTTTCCAAGATTCTATCCATTTCCAAGATCCTACTGGGTCGTGAATGATGTGCCCTATTCATGTGCTTATTTTAAATGGGGTTCCTAGTTTCTCCTAAATGGTAGCACGATTTTTCAAATAGTTCATAAGCTATGAAAAACACTATTGTCTAGGTTTACACGTTTTTCTCTAACATGGTGCACGGTTTGGGAAAATTATACACCAATTGTGCATTAGCCTGGAAATTTTCAAAAACATTAAAAATATCACATGAATCACTCTTAAACAAAACCCAAGAAAAGAATGGTAAAAAATAATGGTATAGGAATAAATAAAAATAATAATAGGATGTTACATATACAGTGATAATAAATTTGGATTGCACCATGGAAAACCAGTTCATAACCAAAATGACATAATAGGGTTCCATTATGATGAAAACAAATTTCCCACATGAACTTCTCTCTACCAAGGTATAGCTCTCAAGGCCAAAATATTGAAGATATAGAAGCGTTCCATGTAGGAACAATAAGACAAATCTACTGTTCTAAATCTTATCCTAGAGGGTCTATCTCTCACAACAGGAGTAAAGAGATGAATTAATGACTCACACCAAGGTCTAATAAGAATTTATCAAGAGTAGAATAAACCTAGATCATACAAATTATCATATCGTGTTATGTGATGTCATAAGAATCCATATCTTGTAGCTGTTTGTGGCCCGGACCGCTGGCTCACTCATCCTGATGTGGTCTTCCTAATAGTGGTGGTGTAAGGATCACATAACATAATCGACCACCCAAAACACCTCCCCTTGGAGCTCTAAATACTCATATTCCTGCCTTGTCTCATTGGAGGCCTCCCTTCCCTATCCGGGGAGATCCCTGATCATGGCACTACCTCTGTTATGGTGATCTGTCTGAAATCATCTTGTGCTCCTCGACATGTCTTATTAGAAGTTCATGTGAATTGTAACCTCTCCAATCACAAGTATATCATTTACCCACTCTAAGATTACCTTGTCCTCTATGCTTCCTCTGAACATGTTCCTTAGTTTGATCATGGTAAGTACTCATGCACTTATATCATATCGAATGGTGTCAGCTTGCTGTTGTAGATTACACATCCATTTAATTCCCACTACTATATCCAATTTCTTGGGTCCACTTGATAGGAATATCTCTATCACAAATGCCTGATCCAACACCACAACACTGTTGGTAATACACAAGGGTACCACATTGGTAGGGATATCTCTGTAGAGTCACTACTCAAACTTCTATTTTTAGAAGTAGCCATCTCAGATAATGTGAAGTGAGTACCACATAATATCTTTGAACATTGTTTCATACTCATCCACACTAGTCCCTCCCTTATTCGTCTCTAGAAGATTCTAAATCTGAATTAGGAGAAAGCAGTAGGGGTAGTAATCTTCATGGAACAACTTCTGGAATCCAAACCACGAGAGTATTGACTCATCATGCATTTGGGTAACAAGAATCCACCAGCTACTAGTTACTCCATTGAAAATGTTATATTACATAACAAACACACAATCCATTGGTTTCCAGATAATCCTAAAGATACAGAACACTGACTCTATCTAATACTCCACTACCTAGGGATTTAGCTCATAGTAGAACCTCAAGAATTTGTCTCTAGAACTTACAGAGTGCACTAATCTTGTGCACATCTACATGAAATCCAACTAGTATGATCTACTTCTCCAAATGTGGGTGTTTTTATACATATCCACCTAGAGGAAGGATCTCACAGTATGGACCCTAAACAGAGGCCTCATCACACATCATATTTTCATCATGATATAGAATAGGTATCCTGGATGGTTTTCATCGAAAAGGCATCCTGAAAAATTAGTCAAGACATACCATGGTTATATGAGCATATATATATAAAATGGGGAGTTGACTCAAGAAGTATAATCAATGAATCAGTTCAAAATTATGCATTTTTCATTTATCTCTCCACCAAATGTCTTGGTATGACAAGTTGACAATGAAGGTAGTCAAGGTCATGGTGAATAGATACATCAGTTTCCCATACAATCATTGGGTTCCCTTGCCTGAGAGACATACTCGAGACACTTTAACATTGATGTTCTATGTCCAAAAAAACCCATAATGGGAATACTCCAAACATTATCCCAAGGAATGAATTATTATGATACAAAATTTTCATGACTCGACCCAACCGAGGCTTGAGTTTCAACTACCCTAAGCCAGCCTTCATAGGCTAGGGGTGGCGGCATGAACTGAAAGTCATATCCTGAGTGGGATTCCATTACCTAATGTACTGTTATGCACACACATGACCATCTCAACGAATAATTTCAGATTAATTATAATAAAAAGATTAAATAGATAAAATATAAACCAAACATGAAAAACATATAGGGTGTATAAGAGTGCGATAGTGTAAATTAGAAAAGTAAAGGGGTAAAATACACAAGTAACAAAAAAATATATCCCAACCTAAAAAAACTAGAATGTAAAAGTGTTTATAGTGCCCAAATATTAATCACCAAGCTATGAACACCATACATGGTCTAATGCACCAAGTATCCCAAAGCTTATATATAGTCACTGATGACCTTTCCATCATCTGAATAAAACACGACATGTATATGAAAATGCCATAAAGGGGTGAGTATATACATACCGAGTAGGACACTCAAAAAACCAAAGGGGGTACTAAGAGACTTCATAAGAATATATAGTAGACAGATCAACCAAATGTAAGAGAGTAAAACTGATCCAATGACATGGATATATATATATATATTCTCAATTCAAGGAAAATCAAATCAGAGGGAATGGTATCTCCAGATCATAGTATATGTAAAGAGTGAAAATAGCTATAGAAGTCCATCAATAATGTCCAACATCTGACATATCTTCCAAGTAAAAAACGTCTACATCAAGACACGTCATGCTATTATGAATCATAGTTGAGGGGGAAAATCTAGGTAGATGACTCTTGCCCTAGTATAATAGGAGGGTTCCACTAAGTAGATAGCTAGAGTACTAATGCATAGTCACAGTAGGAGGGTTCCACTAAAATGTTTGAAGACTTATTCCTTATCTATACAGGAGGGTTTCACTCAAGTAATCGGTCAAAGAACCATGTACAGCCCAACAGGATGGTTCCACTATAGTGGTCAGGGATCCATTCCCTAACTCTGTAAGAGGGTACAACTCAGATAGTAGAGAGAGCACCCATTCCAAGACCAGCTGGATGGTTCCACTCTAGTGGTTGAGGATCCATGCCTTTCTTAGTAGGAGGGTGCCACTCGAAGAGTAGATAGAGGACACATTCCCTACCTAACTTGAGGGTGACACTCTAAATATAAGTATAGAACCCATTCCTTATCCCAAGAGAATTTTTTCACTCTATAAACCAGTGGTGGTACTACTTGATCACTATCTGTGTTGGGTGTCCCCTAAATATGTGTTTGGCCTGGAACATCTCTCATTGTATCTCAAAATCCAATACATATTCCACCATCACATTATTCTCCAAATAAAACTCAGTATATTCTACTCACATGAGAAAAAATATGAGTCCAAACTAAGGAGATAAGAGATAATTAAGTTTTCAGAAAATGAAACAAGGGGTACATGGCATGTGAGGGCACCCAAATGGAATATGGTCCCTCTCCATGATCTAACAATTTCTCTAAAAGTACATGTCTTGTTTTCTGTGTTACTATATACAGCGTTTAGAGAATCTACATGGTCTGTGAGAATCACACAAGGTCTTTCTCATGCTCTCTGGCCATGAATGCATATCCAAAATATGTCAATGTGCTTCATCACACGTCGTGTGCTTGGATATGCTCATGCCTGTGTAATCCCAAATTACACACCAACTCACTATCACATGTGTCACATAGAGTGTGGGAATATCACATGGTTTTTTATACTTATATCCCTTGAAACCCTATCTGTCACGGCTAGGGCCCTACACATCATCTGTTCTTCAGACTAAATGGTGTGTAGTTGGGATTTTTTCAGAAAGATAGATATGGTCTCCATGCTCCAGATATGGTATTTATTCCTTTTTATACCACCTCTTATCTTCCTAAAATATAAATATATTTCATTTGTATGATTTTTATGTCTCTATGATGGATAGAAATTAAAATTTTGTCAATCCATATAAAGGAAATAAGAAATACCTCACATCTTCATGCCTCTATCCTTATCTTTATTCCACCACTAGTCTTATATCTCAAATCCAAAAATTAAAACAAATTATACAATGATTTATCCCTAAAATATGTCATTGGTAGATGATCTATGCATCCCATGAAAAACTATCATGAATCTCGGGGTCTGATCAGGCTTGGTTATGGCTGAAAATGTAGAATCATGACCTTATGTACCAAGAATGACTAACATGATGAATTCATGGGATAAAGGCATAAGAAAATGGTTTTAGAAATTTTTTTCAAGTGATATAGGCCGATGAATACAATATATAGATCTGGGAGTAGATAAAAAATGAATAATCAATTTCATTTCAATACACGGTCGAATGCAATGTCTGATAATTAGGGAAGATCAAAGAAAGGGGTAATACTGCTCAATCAATTTAATCAAATGAGTTAGGTTTTGCAAATTACGAGTCCTACATTGATTTTGGATCATTATTCATAGAATAATGTTCTCTCTAAGGATTGATAAGGTTCATTATGTTCACTACACTTCAATCTACTTTGATCCAGAGGTCTGTCTCCATCATATTTGATTAACTAGTGAAAGGAGGAAGAATACCTCCCCATTTATCCAAGGTTTGTATGGATAACTCTAGAAAAATATCCATAATAAGGAATATATAAGAAAAAAATAATTAGGTTAATTAATTTTGATAAATAAATTTAATTATTAATTTTAACTAAACATACCCACCTGTGACCACCTTTATCGCAACACTTTACACCAACCTAATTTAAGTCGCACCTAGGATAAACATCACATTCAAGACTCAATTGTGGTCTAGAATTCTTTATCTGAGATTCCATTTAAGAGTTATCCCATTTTCTTTAAGAAACCACACTTGAGTAATATAAAATATATTTAATATCATTCAAAAAATAATTCTAGGCACATCGAGCCTTAAAATCACACGTCATCTCAACACTTGGCTTAGAAAATATATTTGGAAATATTTAAAAGTCGTAAAAAACTAGGTCTCTACATAATATCTTATAGGATTACTTATGACCCAACTTGGGAAACTAGTTAGAGTATAATTCTAAACTATTTTACATTTGTACCTTCACTTCCTATGTATCCAACCCATTATTTCCACAAACTATAAAAATGGAGGTGGCTTTTTAAACTTTAATAATAAAACCATGTAATTATATTAGAAAACAGCCATTTATATTTTTACCTCACTCACACCTCTGAACACCCAAATAAAAACATCATGTTTTCTAATGTATAATAATACAATACAACTACCGCTAAACGGGAAGTAATCCCATAAAGTCCAAACCAATAATGAGTCTCTATTAAATATAACATAACAAATTAAAACTACAAGGGTAGATATCCCCTGATGTCCTAAACCTCGATGAGTTTCCATTAAATATAAAAATAGGCATATCCTATAGTTTTTCATTTTCCAATTAAACTATTAAATGTTACAATCATTAATTGAGATCACTATTTAAAAATAAATGCAAGGAAAATCCCTTTGGAAAACCAAGATCATGGACATATTTTAATCACTTCAATAAATAAATACTTTGAAAACAACTAAAATGGTTCAACACTACCAAATTTTTGAAAACTCTATTTTCCCATCATTTGGTACATCAACATCATAAAACATTTCCCAAAAAAATTCAAGATCCAACCAAGAACTACAAATTACACAATAAGGGATAAATAGTTTAAAAAGGAGTTAAATAACAATTAATATAAAAACCCTTATTCACACTTATTTTAAGATATGAATAAAACAACATAATTTTTTATAACTAATAAATATAATAGGAAATATAAAAATAAAAGCATTCCCATGATGAAAGTGAAAGTAATCATAGATTCATTGTTAAATACCAAATAATGGGAAACCTACCTCGAACACTTAGAATTTCTAACCACTAAATGGAAACCAATATTTAGAGAGAAAGATGGATACTAACAAGAAATAGAATTTTCGAATATATGAAAGACAACTCATGAAACTCAAATTCAACAAACCCAAAATTAATATTGAACAAGAGGAAATAGTTACAACAAAAAAACTCAAATATACACACAAAGATAGTGGTAGATCTGGGGTTCTCTTCCTCTCCCATCAACTAATCTATAATAAATATCAATAGATCACGTTATAACCCACAGATCTATAAAAAATAGTGTCAATATAAGATTATATCTAAGAAAAAAGAAGGATATCAAGAATAAAAAATAAGAACAACCAAGAACATATATGTACCATTAATTTTAATGAACCAATGCCAAAATATATAACCAAATCATTGTTTAGAATAATTGGTAAAGGAAAAATCTACAAGAGGAATACTTAGTGTTGAGAACCTATGTTAAAGGATAAAGAATGTGGTCAATGATAGGTGTATATTTCTTTAAAATTAATTTTTTGATTAATTAATTCTCATCTCTTGGTTTGGATACATGATTTTAATAAATGTGCACCAACTGTGTGCTTATTTCTGTACAATAGAAAAGTTTCACGGTTTTGTCACATGGTCTATATAAACATTACCAACAATGTGAAATGGAACTATCCCAAACCACAAAATTACACATTTTTTCCCAAGAATACATAATATTTTATCCTAACCATGGGAAAACCATTCACATGCTAAGAAAACTCCAAAATCTCCAAAGAATCACCTAGAATGACACGATAATTGTTTAAAACAGACTATAGAAAAAATAAATAAAAATTCATACAGGAAAATGACACTGGGTTTCAAAACATGGGAGAGAGTTAGTTATTTAAAAAACCATTAAACTGGAATTGAGCATTATTGTGGAGTGAATTCACTAAATTATATGTGTAGTGAGGCCTAGTGAGGATTAACTACACCTAAATATTATATCCACAAAAATAGTGAGTTTATAGCGGAATTTAGGGATACCAACATAATTTTTACTGTATTATAATTGGATTTATTTTAATGTGGGTGAACTGTGTAAAATATATGTATCCCATTACGCACTACTTTCTTTACTTTTGTATGATACTTGATGTGGTAGTATTCAATAAAGATATAGATTGAATTGTGTTCCTTATAATAATATAACATTATATAAAGTTAAATGGATTGGGTGGAATATTTCAAATTTGATAAAACCCTGATTCACCCCCCCCCCCACCTATTATGGTACCTCATGATAAAATAAGTTATAACATAGCTAAAAGGTTTTGTATTTTGGATTCCATCTTCAAGATCTATTATCTACATAATATGGATCATATTTCATGATAGGGTATATTTAGAGTAAACTAATATAACTAACTAGAGGAATTTTATAACCTTGATGTAGAGTTTTAGGTTTCTCTTAGAGTATTTTATATTTTATTAAAAAGGAACTATATTATTGTATGGCTATTGAAGGATTCCTATCATTATGTTAAACAACATCAGGTTGAACTTTCTCATCTTGAACAAATTGTATAAGACCAATATGTAACTCATGAGGAATGTGAATAAATTATTGAATTGAACAAAAATGATGAAGATAAATCCAAGTTAATTAAAAATCAATGGGCTACAACTGAAGAATGAAGTGATAGATTTGGGTCTCTTGAGTAATAAGTTATTGCATTTAAATGGACTTGGGATGATCCCTTGTATGTTAATTCATTTAAACTAAATAGATTTATAGGACTTAAAAAATAACATGAGTCACTTATATATGATTATAGTACATAAGAATAAGATATTACACTATTTCATTGAAGTAAAGTGTGGAATAGCTTTAGAAAAATAATTAATCACTGAAGAAACTGTTAAAATAATTTCATAATACAATAACAAGGAACAATATAGATTTAATATGGGAATAATTTCAAGAAATATATATTATTGGTTAATTAATGGTTTAGAACAATATATTAGGATAAAAATTATCAATAATGACTCCAAAAGATAAATAAAAAATATTTGAAGGTGAATTAAAATCAAGTATAACATTCAAGAATGTCGTGTAATATGTAGAGGGAAAAATAAATAAATAAAATGAAATTTATTTTGTGTATTTAAATTATGGAATTTAAGTTAAATTGAATCAACTAAAAGTGGAATATTTATATAGGTAAAAATAATTATTAGATAAAAGAGATTAACTAAACATAAAGGCATTTTATATGGATTTTAAGTTAAAAATGTTGAAGATATGGTTGTATAAATTAAGAAAATGCAATAGTTATTTCCTCAGTCATTGAGAAATCTATAGTAGAGTCTTGAATTTCAGATATAAAGTGTTATAAGAGAAGTAGGTTTGAGGTTATAGGCACTATTAACCAAAAAAACCATGAAACCTGTAGTGAATTACAAAATAAGGATAATAGGAGTACCTGAATTTATGTCATGCAAAAAAATCAAAATGTGAAAAATGTTGTCGAATATAAAAGGTATAGTCTAAAGGATAAATATAGAAACATGTAACACAATTATGAAATTATTTGGAATACAATATGTTTTTTTGAATATTTTATTGGGTTTATATCATATTGTGACAGGAATAAAATATCAATGTTTTTTGTGCCGTAAAAATTAACATATAGTTCTTATTTTTTAAATTATTATCCTTATAATAGTGGTGTTTTGAATTTTATAATATCATAAAAATTGAAAATAAATTTTATTTTGAAACAAATTAATTAATATTATACCATTATATTCATTTTCTTTTTCTAGGGAAAACAAGGTAAATTTATGAATAAGTGAAAATTATAATTTTTTGGTTGGAATTTATTGATGAGGAAAATAAGAAGTGACCAATATAGAATAATTTATTATGATTATGGATAAAAGAACATATTATAAGGTAATGTAATATGAGAAGAAGATAAATATTTATGGAAAATTCATCTACTCTTATTCCCAATGGAAATCAATATGGCATGGAAAGAAAATATATTACATTAAATAATAGTTTCTTATTCATAAAGAAATATAAGGAGTAATTTCAAATGGATGTGTGTTAGACATAAAATGAAATTATAGTGAAGTAAACATCATGGAAAGAAAAGAATAAATTATGGAAAATTAAAAATAATGAGGAATATTTCCTTATGGACCAAAAAGAAGAAGAAAATAGGAAGATATATTTTCAAAATTATAAAAATAAATAACATGTTGAGAATTGTATACCTGGAAATGGATGTAATTTGTTTAAAATTAATGAATCTTACACAAGTGTGATCTATAGAGAGATTACTATACATATAATTTACATTATGTTAAAAGAGAATATGACCAAGAAAGCACAAAATCATTAATAATAATGTATTAGTTGTAATATTGAAACATATAACTAAAAACATGATTGTATGAAAGATAAAATAAATAAATTTATTCGATAAAACCACAACCATTACTCAAATTTAGGATGTTTTATATGTATCCCCTATCCTCATATGCATAATTTTTACATCTAACGTTTATATGTGGTATAGGACTAAGGGGAGGATATGATCTATGTGGATGTGTATGTGATGGAAGAAAATACATGCAATGGGTGGTTTAAAATAAAATACCAATAGTTTCAAGGATAAATTTGAATCAAAAAGTCATATCAAATATCCACCATGAAAAATTACATATGGACTTGATTATTCATACCAAGATGATGAAGTAAAGGCTATACAAATCCTAATTTTGATTGAAACGCGTGTTAAAAATATCTAAGTATTATAAATTGAATTAATATATTTTATGAATTCAAAAGTTGGTATCATTGCTTTCTCAAGTGGTAGAAGAACTTTTTGAAAAGTTTGGATAACTTCATAGAGTATCAGATAAATCTATGCCAGAATACATGTTCTATTTAATTATGGAATAATAATTTTGTATTATCCATTGTTTTCTAGGAAAATAATTGTTTCTTGAAAATGGGGGGTTATGACTAAAATCGTTTTCCCTATATTGAAGATTATCATAATATTTTATGTCCAAAATAGAATAAATTAAGGGGATCTCTCAAAAAACATTAAAAGGATGATTATAAGATTACATTAATGGATAAGTTCTATGGAGAAAATAATATTACAAATATCAAGTGCTATCATTAGTTTGTCATAAACATATGGTGTCAATTGGTTCAATGTGAGGTATAACTCCTCAGTTTGTTCCTTATTTCTTATAAACGTTCAGTCGTGTGTAAGTTTGATTGAGAGATAACATGATGTGTTATTTTGAAGGAAATTAATTTATCAAATTATATAAGCATATGGATATAATTTATTGACATGAAAAACATTGAAATTAATGACTTATAATCTTGCCTCATACACTGAGTTTTGAATCAATAGGGTTATAGGATTTTTATTTGACTCATTATCAAATGGTAAATTCACTCATTACAATTCTACGAGAAGAATAAAAGTAAAATTAAAGTGGATTGAAATTTATGTTAAAAATAAGTATGATTGAAAAAATCAAAATGGTATAGATGATAGTAATAAATTGAAAAAAAAAACAAAATGATTTGAAGTAAATATCAAGATTATTAAATTTGTGAATGTATTGGTAACATAAAGAGAGTGTTTTAACTCTCTAATTATATATTTTCTATCAATTTAATAAAGGGATCTTGATAATCATTGATGTGTAATATTATAGTTATTTGAAGTGAATATCAATGGTATAATAATATCTTTTAATATAAAGAAAGAAACATATTGAAAAATGTAAAGTGGAATTGATGAATATACCCAAGTGTAATTTATGGATAAAAAGGGAAGGAAGTAATGATATATCCTATAAAGTTAAACCCTTTTCATTTTATAATAAATGTGATAGGAAATCAGAAGTCTATAAAACCCATTTGTCTGGAGGATATTGGATTGAACATGAATGGGATGATATTATCTTTATCTTTTAACACTTTGTAGATTTTATGAAAGTACGTTGAACAAAACCCAAATGGGGATATTGTTGAAACCAATATGTTGTATGCTGATTTTTATGACATTCAATGTAGATTTATAAAGATTGATGGTTTTGAGAGATGAATATTGCAACCAATAGGTTCTTTATTACCATGAGGCTATGATAATTATTGCTTAATAGTATTGAGAAGATTAATTTTCTATAGACATTGATGATATATAGATTTTCTTCAGACATGGTGTGAGTATGAGAAAACAATGATGACCTAGTGATGTTATGTAGTTGAACGTACAAAGGAAAAATAGAAAGTGATGATGATATAATAATTCTTAACATTAATATATATATAATTAATTCATTAAGAGGATTTAGGATGTTTAATTAGGTTATTTAATCATGTTATGGATTTTGAAGAGTATTGATATGGTTTGAATATGTTTGCGTATGTTCAGAAGTTGTTTTAAAGTAGATTTGTTCCAAAATTTGTTGTCAATTGAAACAGCAAAAAAATTATAAGTAGTGTTTTTTCAAATTTACTTGTCAATTATTAGTATATTATTTTTATAAAATTTAATTTTCATTATAATGAGGTAGTTTGATGTATCTAATGAAATTTGGAGTAAAATTGTGTTTCTTGAAGAAATTAAAAGATATAATAATTTGAAAGACACTATATATGTATGATATTATCCCTATATGTGTATGACATTAGGATGATATGTAATATCTCCTAGATTAAGGAAATATATCAAATTTAAAACACTCCAGTGGATATGTAGTATATTTTGGATGGTATGTAATATCCGACATTCTAGGAAAATGGAACTTTCCTCTATATAAGAATTGATATGCAAGGGTTGTAGTTATAGATTTCTTAGAAAAATGGAAAATTCATAAACATATACTCTTCCATTTGTAATTTTTTTTCATACATTGTATTATTTTATGAAATATATAAGGTTATATATTTCTAATATTCTATCAATGATAAATAAGGTTTCTTGCTTTACCGAGAGTTTATTTTCTTGAACTGGAGAAGTAGTTGATTCCTAATCTGAAATTGTATCAAACGTTAATATAAAGGTCACACCGTGATTAAAATGATGGTAAAAAAATTTATACCTTGAAAAAAAAATTGAACATTATAATTTTTGATATTTACTAAAATATATCAAGAATATTCTTTAAGGCATGTTATTACACCACAATGTATCTGAAACTATAGAAAACTGAAACAGGTTGTTTCAAAATATAACATTCCATGCCAAGATTTATGAAATAGGGAGAATTAGAATATAATTTACGAATTGGAACAGCTAATAATGTTTAGAAATTTTTTTGATGACCATTAACAACAAATTTTAGTATCTATGTTGGTGATTAACTTGGAAACTTTTCGATGGACAGATTTAAAGTAGATAAATTGGGAGTCTGGTTGAAGTTTGAATTTTGAATTTGAATTTCAAAATTACAAAGATATATTGGATCCTTTTGAACAGACAAAATTAATATTGAAAATAGATATAAAGAATATAGTTTTCCAGGATATGATAAGGAAGAAGGAAGGTGATTAGCATTATGGGATATACTTAATATTTGAAATTGAGATATTGATATAATTTTTAACATGATATATTGAAGATAATTTCTTTTGTAGAATAATTCTATCTAGATAATATTTTCTATTACTATGTGAAGTTTTTTTTATGATTCATTATTCATATCTTCTAATATGGATATGAATATATATATATACATTGTTCATAGAATTGATAAAATCAAATAGTACATTAGAACATCATATCCAGAATTATGATGAAGTTTATAGCATCTCTACATATTGATCATGGTGTGACCTTTTTGTGGAAAAACTAAGAAGAGACTTATAAGTATAAATAGTAATATATTTTATAACAATGTGTAGAGGAGTAAAGAGAGATACCCATGGATGGAAATGAGTTACTCTCTAAACCATTTTATAGGTAATGAACCTTGGTGAAGAGTAAATTAACCTAAAATATTCATGTAGAGAGCCTTAGTGTTATGTTACTTCACATAAATCTTATATCCAAAAAACCTATGACATTATGATGGATTTTTGGTACACTAAAAAAATATTAAGTGTTTGCTCCATGGATTTAGACAACTGCAGGTAAACCAATTAAAATCATTATGTCTTTTCTTGAACTTATTTTTTCACTTTTTGATAGTTATTTATGTAAGTGAATTTGATAAAGATATAGATTATATAGTTTTCCTTATAATAAGGGAACACTATACAAAACTAAAGGGATAAGGATGAATGGTTTTAAGTCGGTAACACTCATATTACCCCCACCCCCAAGGTGTCTTGAGTTACAACAATAAGTATTTCACTAAATTAAAGAGAACCAAATTCACATGATCATTACATATATAAATTGATAAGATAAATTGCATTCCCACTAAATATGTAGAGGGCTCAAAATAATTCTCTGAACATTTTCAAAATTATAAGGTCATCAAAAAAATAAAAAAAATCATATTAATAAGAAAAATATTAGTGATGATATTTATTTCAATATTGAGGAATAATAAATGTTGGTTTTCAAGAGTTACTAATATGGGAATGTTGATATGGATAATTAATTGAAATTTAGGGAGTGTGTGATCTTGAAAATTGAGCTATAATTTGATTATAATCCCAACCCTGATTTCCTTAGCATCCCATGGAAGTGACCATGGTTCTCTTATTTTTTCTATTTTAGAATTTCATCCATCTTCATACACCAATATTTCTTACTTCCTTGATCTTTTTATTTATTTTGGGAGACTCTTGACTTTATAAAGATGGCCTTCCATGTTCATTAAGAATCTAATGTTTCATATCTTGTTTTAAAACCTCTACACTAATTTACCCTATTTAATTGATCTATTCAATCATGTTATCTCTAGGGATTGGATGTTTTATATTTATTTTTCATTTATTTTCTATATGGTTTTATCTATTGTGGTGAAAATGAAACACCTAATGTGATCAACCAAATACTGGTTATTAATATAAAATATCATTAATATTATATATGAATAAAATAGGTTGGTTGATGTAACTTGAAATAGCCTTTTAACTTTGAATAATTTTTAATATTATAATTCTAATTGTTATATAAATACTAGAGGTTTTAGATTTGATGGTTTAATTCATTATTTAGTAATATTTCTTTATTTCAATTTGTGAGATGTTGAGAATAGTGTTCCTAATTTTTCATCATACACTTATCAAGAATCGCATGTAATTACACTATTGAACTACACTATGGTCTCCTTCTATAAGAGGGGCTTTTGTTGCTAGTCATTGTGTGAAGATTCCTATTTAAATATTAGCAATGCTTTGAAAACTGAATTATGAAAGTATAGATCTTTAAGATTTTTATCGTCTTTAAAACTGATGTAATGATAGTTGTTTATAATTGGAAGCTAGATCCAAATTCATTTTGAATATCAAGGATGGTGAAGTAGAGTTATTGATGACAAAAAAATTTCAACCACTAATTGGGGATGTTGATTTTGGTTGGAAGATGATTTCTTCTTATTGAAGGAATATTATTTGATATGTTTTGTTGTCCCTTCATTAATGAGAATTTTTAAATTCTATTTATATATAAATTAATCCTTCTAATCATTAAATCCTATACTAGTGCAAGTTCTCTTCTCCATTTTTATTTCTATGTATAATACTTTTCTTTAATAAATTTTTTGGATTCTTGATTTTCCATTCCAACACATTCCTTGGGAAATCATGGATTAAAAATTCAATAAATATAACGTCGTTTTTATATAAATTAATTTAAATTTGAAATTAGAATATATATATACTTGATAAATTAAATTATATAATTTAAAAAAATGATTTATTAATATAAATCTATGAGGTTCTGTAGCAAGTAATAATTCTAAATATATATACATATTTATATAATTAGTGATATTTTTTATAATATAAATAATATTATTTTTCTATTATTCATGATAATATTTTCATCTATAGATAATTAATAATTTTTTTAACTATATTTAAAAATTAAAATTAAAAATAAAATATTATTTTTAATAAAATTATTTTATATATATATAAATGAAAATATCTTGTAAATTTAATTATACATAAAAGATTAATAATTATTGTATATATAATTATATTTTAATATTGTTAATATTATATATATATGTATATATTTATGAAATTAATTATATTTTTTGAAGTATAAATAATATCATTATCAAGATGTGTGTAATTAATAATATATCGTAAATTTATTTCATTTAAATATAATTACTAATATATATATATATATATATAGATTAAATTTTGGGGTTAGAGGCCCTTTTTTAAAATATAAATAGATGCAAAAAAATATGGGTTAAAACAAAGGGAAACTACCCTCAACAATTATATACCAGTCAGAGGACATAATTTTTATTAATATCAACTTGAGAAGAAAGGATTTCATTATGCCAAGACCCCTCAATTAATTTGACCATGCCCACATTCTTAACCTCATGGATAGTGACCTCTTCCAATTCTTCACACATTGTCAAGGTCCATCAAGCTCTCTTGATTCCTCTGAGTCACTCTCTATAACATACGCATAAACCTCTTCCTACATCAATAAATAATCTAGTGAGGCATCCTCACTGCCTATATCATTCCACATTGATATCTGGATGCCATGAGATCTAATCTTAGCCTCTTCTTCCACAGCGATATATTCAATATCATTAATAGAGTCATGAAAACCAAAGATATTATATATTGACACATGTTAGTTGATTAATTTTTCATGTTTGGATCCTTGATCACTCGACATGACCAGAGTCTCAGGCTCGACTACCAAGGAATCCACTACCGGAACAATTTCCAACATTTAAGGCCCATAAAACTCATATTTCAGATTTGATGCATGGCCCAAAGTAGAACCTACTACAGGAAAAGATTCAATGGGAATAATAGAAATTCCAGATGCAGCCACCCCATCCTGATTGTTCCCAGAGTCCTTCATAGAGGTTTATTGGTCATAAAATACACTTCTAAGAAAAGAGAAACCATTTTATTTAAGCATATAATTACTATTATTATTATACATAGATGTACTCTCCTTAGAAGGACCATTAAAATATGGGTTTGATATAACAGTCACGGGATCATCTGATGCACTTTGAAGATCAACATTGTGTATCAAGTATATTTCCATACTGAATCAATCACCCTTGATCATATGGACAGCCTGCCTATTTGGGGAACCTTCTTTGGTTTCACCCTTCTAATAGATGATTGGATAAATCAAGGTGTGGTCCTTTTTAATGTTATGCCACTCATGAAAATTTTAGATAAATTTAACTCCATACAGAGATCCTTGATTCATTTAAATAAAAAATGAAATAGAAAAATCCATGGCCTAAGGAGACACAGCTCCAATATGAGAACCCCCGAATGAAAGAAACCCTTCGATCCATGTCTTCAATCGTCTGTGGGTTCTCACCTTTCGAAATTATGAGACTCGCAGTTAGATATTTTTTTTCCATTTATAACCTCTCAGAAAAAAATATATGGATTATCTTCAACATGATCTGATAATCCCTTCTTGAGGATTCTTCTAGTGGAGGATTCATAGAACGATACAGGTGAATGCCTACCAACATTCAACAACAAATCTAGGGGCACAATTGATCTACTATATAGATTCATAAAATCTATCATAGACCCTGGATCAACCATTGAAACCAAATAATATTCTTGAGATGGGTTTTTTGATAGAATTTCAAAACCCATTAAGTGTGGTAAACCCATTATTTTTTTCAAAATCATAAATGCGGTGGAAGAGATCACAAACCTCTGAATTTATCATTATATATAAATATAATTATAATTATTTTTAAATATAATTAATATAACTATATATTATATAACTAATGATATTTTTAAAAACAAATAATGGTATTTTTATGATATCTTATAATAATTTATTACAAATATAATAAATAATTTCTTAAAATATAGTTAACAATGTAAATGTGAAAAATAATAATTTTTTTTTTAAATATTGTCAACAGTAATTTTATTATATATATAATATCAGTAATATATTGTAACTCTATTTATATTTAAAGATAATTAATAATATTTTAAAAATATTTATACATTTATATAAGTAACAACATTTTTAAATACAGTCAAATAATAATAAAATTACTAATATTTTTTAAATGGAATGAAAAAGATTTAAATATTATTATAAATTAATAATATTTATATATATAATTAATAAAATTATATATATTAAATATAATTAATAATATTTAAATAGTATACATTTATGAACTATATGTAAATATAATTATATATATATTGTAAGAATTCACATAAAAATTATTTTAATATTCTTTTCACAAACCAACAGAGTCATCCGTAAACTAGACACTCGATCTAGTCTGTGATAAGGCCAGATGGATATTTACAATCCCCAAAGGATAAATATAGGTTCATGGGAATAAATAACTACATTTGGGAATGATTTTCTCTATAATTATCCAAAAATTCAATAGTTGTAATATATAAAAGAAAGAAAATATGCCAAAAAAATTCAAACAACAGAAGACAAAGAGTATAATGAAAATATATGTGCTAATCTATAATCAAGAATCTAAAGTAGTTAAGACCAATAAAAATCATCTACATGAGATATGGGTGACAATATCCCACCATTTCATAACCAAATTTCCAAAACTCTCTAATATTAATACTTATCGCCTCCATGATGTAGAGACCCAAACTGTTCATATATAATTACTACATCTTATTAGCATAATATTCGTTGCATGTCAATGTAATCCACAACTAAACCCTATAGGTTTAGTAACTTTAAAAACATGGATTCATAAACAACTGGTACATAAAAAATCTACATCATTCCCCATTATTCCCTTCAAAACTATACCGTTTCATAGACATATCATAGTTGAAACATTTCATCTTAATATAGGGAATGAAAACATAATAAAGGGAGAGCTCAAATTCTCAGTAAAGTAAAACATAAGGTATATCAATTAATGGTCATAAATGATAAAAATACAATCATAGGGGTATGATAACATGATCATAACGTAAAAAATACATACCCAATCATTCGAGGATCATTAATCATAAATTATGAAATATAACTTTATCATAACAGAATAAATAACTCATAGGAATGCGTAATCCTAAATAATCAATCATATTCAATGAAAATATAACACATGAATAATGCATAAGAATGTTTCATACATAGGATCATAGAAAATAATTTCCATATATATGGATTATTTCCAATATTGTAATAGAAAATTGGGTTCTCTCCCCATTCCCTCATTTCCTTAGTTAAGCTTCACTCCAAGACCATCTTATTGGATAAAATCCCTTACCAAACTGGGATCACTCTCGATTCTAGTATTTATTGTCTATTGATATATCTATATTTACTCAATTCGTATGAGGGCTATATAATCCTTGTCCCTCTATTCACATAATCAAAATAAGATATATGTATAACATAAGATCATAAATCATTTATCATTGTATCATATCATAACTCATGTAAAGGATATAGATTTCATAAAAAGTGCATCATCATAATAATAAAAAATCTATAGAATTAATAATATAGTAACATTCGATCATATTCCTAACAAATTATAAGAATCTCATAAGATGTTACTATAAATGAAAATACCTTTAAAATATCACTGGAACATTTCTTGAGGAAAATGACCTTTTAATTTTGAAATAACTTATTTAAAATCTAAAAAGTTACAAAATATAAATAGAAAAAATTTCACTTGAAAAGAACCATAAATCATGTAAATTAAGCTTCAAATTAAATATAGGTCAGTATGATAGGAAAATCCATGCAACAAGTGTATGTAAAAATATGTATTTTTTTACATTTTTTATAAAAAGTAAGATGTACCTTATTAATAAAATGAAATAGAGATTACATTATAAAAATATATAAGTTTTTACATGGGTAAAATGAATTTTATAAACAATTCTGTAATAGAAAAAACATTATTTAAAATTTTTTTAAGGAACATATGGACATGGAAGAAAATATTCCTAATTGAAGAGAAAAATATAGTTTTCTTTAAAAACATTATTTCAATCTCTTGAGTACTTAAAGAGAGGAAAATGAAAGTAAGACATGTAATATATATAAATAAATATATTTAAAAAAATTCCTAAAAATATTAAGTGATATATCATATAATTTTAACATTGGTGATTTAAGTACAAACAATCCTGATAAAAATAAGATTGTATCATAAAACTCTTCCCTCAATTATATATTGCCTTGTAATCCTTATAAATTTTAATAAAATAAATTCAAAATTATAATAATTCTATACTAGAACTATAATAATATATATAATATCATAAAAATATTGTCTAAAATCATCTTATCACTTGTTTATTAATAATCTTTCGTTATCATTATCATTTCGGGTGTTAACTACTTCATTTTTCATGTATGTTTGGGTTCGGAAATTATGGTACTTGTACTTTGATCATGGATTATTCATATCAAAAATTTCATCCATGATATATAAATAATGTATATTAGTTATCTATATATTCAATACCATTTATATAAATTGATGATGAAAAAAATGCATTAAATCATTAGATGGTAGTCCGTACATACGCACAAGTAATATTTTCCACTTTTCGATGGATAAAACAAAAAGGTAAATAATAATTCACATTTATATAATAATTATTATATCATAATTATCATATATATTTATTAAATATATCTTTATTATGAGATAATTAAAACGGAAAGTAAAATCAAATCACATCGCTTCATAAATATGGAAATTCACACGTTCATACGAGCGATGTTAAAGTTTTCAAATGGATCAGATAGTAAGAAGTTAGATAAATATATATAATTACATTATAATAAATATCATATATAAAAATTAAATCCATAATATTTTCCAACCATGAAATATGGTAATGTAAATGTAATAATGTTTCTATGTAGAGGCGGTAGTTCACATATACGCACAAGCGATGGTTTCATCTCCTATTTCGGGCAGAGGAGGTAGGAATTGGTTATTCTATCATAATAATAACATGTAATTATATTTATGATAACTTATTCATATTGTTTTTATATATTAAATAATTTTATAGACTATGGAAGAAAAATTAAAATTTAAATATCCAAGTTAATATTTATACCTCTTCTTTGAGAAACCTCATTGGCTTACACCTTAAGCCTTGAAGGATTACTATTAAGAGAAGGCCAAAAGAACTATGATAAATGGAATGAATATGAGAATTTTTTGGAGTAAGTACTGGTGGATATATAAGGATTAAATAATGTGAATATGGCGGGATAATAGGTCCCCTTTTATAAGTGAGGGGAGGGACACATATGAAATTTCATAAAAATATTTCAATGATATAATGTCACTTTAGTGTGAAAGTGGATAAAAAATGACACGAATTAAAATTATAAATAATTTTTGTTTTCAATATATTCATGTAATAAAAATTATACACTTTTGTGGAAAATAATACCCTTCTCTATTGTTTTAACCGCACCCCCACCCCTATCCAGAAAACCAATTTTAACCTAAATCATGGTAACAAAATTTTACTATTTTTACATTTCAATAAGTCTAAAAATTAAGTTAACATAATTAAATTATATTAATAATTATGATTATAAATATTGAAATCAATTTTTTTAATAAAATTTATACAATTTTTAGAGTTTAATTTTAAATAAGCGTGCAAACCATAATGAAAACCCGCTTTAGAAAATTCATTTTTATACATAAAACATAATCTAATTTGATTCATTACCATGTAAAAACTATATATTGATTGTAAAAAAAATTTAGTTAATATATAATATATATATTTTAGGAAAACGATTAATAAATAGATATTTAATAAATTTATTAACATAAAAACACATTGTGCGTATAAAAGTGTTTTTAAAAAAATGTGTTTTTAATCCAAAAAAATAACCTTATACCAAAATCAAGTATAATCTTGATTATGATTTAATTAATTATATAAAATATAATTAAAGGATTCTTATGTTACTTTAATATCAAATTAAAAACATAAAGATAATTTTTATTATAATGAAATGGTATTTTTTTCAAAAGATAGTGTTTTCATTATTCATTGAAAAATAACTTTTTTAGAAATATTGTAAGAAAACACACTAAGATAATATTTAAAGTCTGGTTTAAAAATTATATTCATTTATAAAAATAAAATTATTAAAATATATATAAAATTATTATAATTTTCATCCACAAAATTCAGTAAACTTCACTTTAAATGAAATCATATTTTTGAAGTATAATTACTTAAAACTGAGTAATTATTCACTAAGAATTAATTACTACATTAGAATTATTTAAAACATTTATACATATTTTTCATAATGTCATTATTACTACTCAAATCAGACCAATTAATATCTATGTTATACATTATTAGTATACCATGGTTAATTTTGAATCAGGGTTCCTTGTAGAGGAAGTTATCAAATACCTCAAGTTTATTTCAAAGAAAATATATATAAAGTTTTTGGGTGTTATATTCTACCCACCATAAAATTAATTTCACCATTGAAATATTTTCACTCTGATAAAAACAAATAAGGACATATCTACTTCATCATATCCTCAATTTCTTATATAACTTCCTCAAATTTCATATTTTTTCAATGAACATTAAAAAAATGACTAGTCTTATCATGTAAAACTTGATCTATATGATCGATGATATCTATAGGTTGTTATTTATAATAAATATATTTCTCCATTAGTACAACCTATGATTTTAGTACATGTGAAGAATTAGGAATATACATTCTCTAGGGATATACAAGGAAAGAATCATGAACTTGAGAGAGGTTCGATGAGAGTTCCAATCGATAATAAATTGTACCAATCAAATCAAGACTCTTCAAAAGTACCACATATCAAGATCTAAACATTACCATATTTAAAAAAACACATTTCCTTATTTCATGCTAATATTTATAGATAAACCTCCTCACCAATACCAAGATCATTCTGAATATTACCATTATAGATCTTCTATCAACTATGAGTTACCATGATGTGTTGCTGAAAGGATCAAACCTTATATTATATTTACTTATCAAGATTGGGTCCTAATATAATTATTTCTCCAACATAATCCCATTATTTTTGAGCTTTTTCACTTCTCTTAGAAAATCAATTTATAGTGATCCATCTGAATTTTAGAATGAAAGTTAGTATTGTATGAAAACAAAACTAAATTATGTTATTTATCCAAATAACCTTTGAAATATAGGGAACAATATCTCAATATATACTGTAGGTTTCATATTATCCTCTCATATTAACCATATATCTAAGGATGATCAGTAATACTAAAACACAACTATGTGTCCAGTGCATGTTAAAGTCTTCACTATAACATCATGGTAAACCACAGATCTCAATAAAATACAATGTGGTACTCGATGTATAAATACAAATTTATTTATATAAAACCAATAAAAAAGATCAAGAGATAAATATTATCTGATAGTAATTAGGTGTTATGACTTCATTACATGATTGACTATAACCCAAACTGCTTTATATACCTTAGATTTTTTGGTGAGTTAGATTAATAAAATCCATGGTGATGTTTTCCAATTTCAATTTAGGTATGGGTAATGGTTATAACATCCCATTATAATTTTTTCTCTCATCCTTCACATTCTAGAATATCAATCACCGAGATATATACTCTGCAATATCTCTTTATGTTGTCTATATAGAAATAATATTTCAAAACATGATACATATTCATACTTACAATATGAATAGAGAGTGATGATCTATATGATTTTTCCAATATCTCCGTATTCAAGTCTATAATTTATTGGACACAAACTCGGTTATTGAACCTCACCATTCCATCACAATCAAGGTTGAAATCAGAAACATTTATCACCTAATATTGAATCTATAAATCATAATTTTTTACTGCTTTGATCTTCACACGGATAGATGGTTGAACTCTCATTTGAGAAATTTCTACCCTTAATTCAAGATTTTAATTCCCATCATTTTAAAATAAATAAATACTTGAACTTTTTTTTATCCTCATTGATATCCCAAAGGGTGTCATTAATTTCTAATGGGACTTAAAAAATTAATAATTTATATTTAACTCAATAAAATGAAACTACATAAAAATATAGAAAGTATTGAGTTTGAGGTTAAACCCATTAGATGGTGAAAGTATATTTCCAGGAATTTAAATGCGATTGATTGATTTTTTTTAAAGAAAAATAATAAAGGAATAAAAATTGTTTTTTAAATAATTGGTCAAAGTGTACTACAATTTGGAAAATTCTATGTTCGCGTGATAATGAATTTTTAAATTAAATTAGTTGATCATGATTATTTTTAGGGTATATATGAGAAATATAATTGGTTTTGGTATCCCCTCCTTAACATATAAATTTTTCATTTCTTATAGTAAGGTATTTGATGGTATTAATGAATTATGTTATATCAATATTCTTTTCAATCATAATTACCCTAAACTATATAGTGGTGATGTCTAATTTTGGGTAATTTGTTTCACAACTAAAAACTAAATTAAAATTCTTATATCAATGGCCATTATGTAGAAAGTTGAAATAAATTAGAATTTAAATATAGTTCCGACAAACCAAAACAACAAAAAAATAAAATAAATATGATTCACAGCACCCTCCTTTTATCTAATTCACCTAACATAAGATTGGGAGTTACATCCACAAGAAATACTTGAAGGAATGAGAGGGAAGAATAAAATTAATGAATTATGAAAAAAATAGTAGAGACTAATCATTGAAGGACTATATAATTGTTTATCACCTAACCCTTGAAGTTGGACTCTGAATAAATGATCCCCTATAGCAGACCCCTGTCTTAAATTTATAAGAATCAAATTAACTTTGGTTTTCTTTAATAATAAATTAATGTGGACATTAATTTTTAACGAGTCAGTCCTAGGGGTACATTGAGAGTTCAGTCAAACAATGTGTCATTAGGCTTGATTTTTTAATATTTGAAGAAGCTAAATTTTTCCCAGCGGCGTAACTCACTTCATGACACATAGTGTCACACTGTAAAATTTCGATCACATACTCAAGGAGTGGGTTTTAACATCATGGATTCGCATATTGAGTTCCCGTTAATGCTTTCATCATAAATGTTACATTTGTGATGTGAATGATGAAATTATATCACTTTCGATCTATTTACACATAGTTTTTAAAATTTGTTCCTTGTAGACATTCCATGGAAACCCTATGTAAAGGAAAGTATTATCATGTTACAAATATTTTCTCTTATTTATCCTTATCCATAATTCATTATATCCTACCACAAATGAATAAAATATTTAAATAAAGAAATAATAATCAAAAAAATAAAAAAATTCATAATTTAAAAATTTAAAAAGCGTGTGCATGAAATGTAAGCATCAAATCTCCCCACACTATAATTAAGCATTCTTCTAAATAATAAATTTTAGAATACTACAAAGGATGATCATGTTATAGTGATTTAAATTAAATTTCTATAAAATGAATTGATTAAATGGAAAATTAAATAATCAATTATCACATATGAAAATTCCATCAACTCCTCCAATTTCAAAGAAAATATTCCACCATATATTTTACTTTTTCTCATTTCAGTTGAAAATTCCACTTCATTATTTAAATTTTATTATTTAATTCATTATCATAAGATTGGCACTTTAAATTTACTTCACTTTAAATACTTTCACTCATCATTAAGGTATAAATGTAAATAGTGTTTCTTCTCTTACCATAGGCCTGAAAGGCATCTACTTTCTCCACCACATAAAGAAAAATTCAAAGAAAATAATGAGGGATTCATTATTAGCTTCAAATGACTCTGATGATTTAAGGAAGGTGTGTAATACCCTATGATTTTTTTATAAAAATTTATTCATATTAATTTATTCATTTTGATTTTTTTCATTTCATGAAACACTAAATATAGCTTCTGTTATATTAAAGCACTAAGTTTGGTTTTAATTTCATGCAACACCAAGTTAAAAATTCACTACATGAAACACATAGATTATATTTTAGTATACACAACACTATGTTTGGATTATGTTAAACACAATTCCACATTACTTCAGTATCTTTTGTTACATGTCAGCCCAAGATTACCAAATTACAATGTACTATTAATATTATTATTAAAGTATTATTATAGTTGTCACCTTATTTTTTGAGTATAGGTTATTAATAAGATTATTTAAATTATAACAATATGGCTTATACATATATGTATGAAGAATTATTTGGTGACTAATTAACTAGAAATGAAAATAAAACCCTTTTGAAAACATTGGAAATATTTTGTGAGAAAACTATATTTATGAAATCAAACACATTCTACCTTAATAAATTAATTAAACCAATTCATAAAAATTATTATGATTAAATATATATACTATATAAATTACAATATTTAATTTTCATCTTATTTGTTTTATAGACAATATATTTGAATAAAACCAATTTTACGCAAAACGATATATATTTTTTCAAAATAAAATTTTCCACCTTATAATGACACATCTATTTTAAATCTAATATTTGACACATTTATATATTAAATTTAAAAAACAAACTAAATTTTCAAAATTTTAATATTAAAATTTAATTCGGAAGAATTTTTCTTATTTTTTAGAAGAGTTTCATTTTTGATGAATAGTGAAAAACATTGAACTTTAATTGAAAACATCATTTTTTTATAATTTATTTATATAGTTTAATTATAATTTAAATTGACTTTAAAGTATATTTATGTGAATTCTAAATATATAAATACAATTTAGGTCATTTTATTCAATTTTACATTGAAATTGGATGTAAAAACAGTTAAGTCTTTTGAGTGTTTACACTTTAAGAACTAGTTGCCTTGTCCCATATGTGCCATTGATTTTAAATAATTTTATGCCAATTCAATATTTAGAATTTTTAAAAATGGATTAAATATTTTTTATCATCATAATTTAAAATTTCTAGTGGTTTAAACTTATTCTTTGATCAAAACTTTTACTGAAATTAATTAAAATTAAATACATTGATTAAGGTAAAAACAAGTTTACTGTGTAGTTAAACCTTAACTTAAGGGGAAAATAACCTATAGAAATTTAAAAAACAATTGGATGTTAATATTTCTACCATTTAATCTATTTTATTGATAATGGACCATTATTAGAGACACATGATGAAAGATTGACCTCTCAATTGTGTTTAAATTTTTATATTTTCAAGAATGTCACTCCTATTCTATTATAAACGAGAACCTACCCCCTCACTTATTTTAACCTATAAATCAAATTGACTCATCCGAAAACATAACAAATAAGATCAAAACTTCCATAATATCATTATATAATACTGAATTTTTTAAAAAGTATATCAAGTTATCATTTTTGTGAAAACCAAAAAAGAATTATCCAAAGAAGAGGTAGCATCACTCAATATGCACTTTTGTTTTATTTATTTCACCACACCTTGTATTATTATTATTTAATGGTTATATAATAAAATAAGTATCATTAATATACATATATTTTTGTGATATGCTTAGGACCTAAACCAGCCCACTCTTCTATCAAATGGGATATGCAATCATCGTTTGTGTTTACGAAAACCTACCGCATCCTGAACCAATGTCACTTGCTCTTACATTACCACCTTAAAGTTTGGGAATAATGATGGGATTACTATTATAATATTATATATATAGTTTTTATGATTTATTTATTATTATTTAATAACTATAAAACAAATTCCTTCATTCTTTTCCTTTTTTGGGAATATGATAACATCGTTTGTGGATGTGAGGACTGCCACTTACTCAAAGTGATGTGATTCGTTCACATTTTACATGGAATTTGTTATGAAAAAGTTTAGTAAGATTATAATATATATATGAAATAATAATTATACTTCAAATAAAATATATATATATATATCATTTAATTTCTTTCTTTCAATACGATAAGAAAACATAAAAAGCGCCCATGCGTACGTACGACGTATCGTCTCCCTAAACGGTGTATTACATTTCATATTTATATATTTTATAAATTATTATAAATACATATATAATGAATATATAATATATTTATTTTATTTTTATCATTATTTTGGTGATTAATTCATGATATAAATATGAGAGCAAAAAAATATAACAAATCAAAACACATGGAAAAAACAAGGACGTTATTAACTGAAACGTAAATTTAACATGGAATTTTTAATAAACGATTAATATAGAGTTGTAATAAAATCATATATAGTATAATATAAAATAATTTGGTTCTATTAAAGATTTATAATAAAATGAAATTTATTATACAATAGGTTTGAATGTGTGTGAGGAAAGTAATGACTTAAAGTAAGGGTTTTCTCATCTCACTTTTATTTATATGAGATATATGCTATATTCACCATGTATTCTTATTTTGTTGGGTATATATTGAAATATGAAAATATATATAATGAATTTAATTTATTAAATTATATTCATGGTTTTAATTGATTTTATTCTTTCATATATCTCACTATTCAAAAGTTACTCAACCAGTAATGGGATTTCTATTTTTACTTTTATTTTTGTGAGACATATTATTTATTCACCACTCATTTATTTTTTGTGATGTATATAATTTTAAATTAATTTATTATATGATTTATATCCTTAAATTTATGTTTATTTAAATATCTATTTCATTATCTCTATTTCATGGGGTTTTACGGTTCAAAAGTAGCCAAATCATTAAGGTAATTTTGTCTCAATTTTGTTTTAGAGATACATGTTTTTTTATGCAACTATATTATTTTACGATGTGTATATAATAACATTTTAAATTTTATATCATGAATATAATTCCTTTAATGTTATTTTAAGCTTCAGGTGACGTTATTCTTTCATAGGTATTAGGATTCAATGTTTCTAAGGTGGTAAGAGTTAATTGCTATAATCACATCATTTATCAGGATTATTTAAGATTGTAATTCTATTGATGAATGTTATGATATATATCTCAATAATTCTCATAATGTTTCTTCACCTATGATTATTCATGTTATATTCAAGTAATTTTTCAAATTTTTCACTCTTTAGTTCTCAAGATAATTAGGAAAATGTTTTTTAAGAAAATCTAACCTTATTTATCTATGATCGAAAATATGTTTTATTCATAAAATGTTATTTTTAAAATGTTTTCCATTTTTTTAAATGATTTTTTATGATGATTTTAACAAAAAATAATTTAATTTATTTTCAAATAATTTTTTAGAATTTTTCAAATATATTTTAAAATAATTTTTTCTAAAATTTTTTATGTTCAACAGTTGTTTTAAATTTTTTTAATGAATCATTTAAAAAATTTCAAATATATTTTCAAATAAAAATGATTTCATAAATTATTTAGTTTCCAAAAGTGTTTAAAATATTTTCAAATATTCTTTTATAAATTTTCAATGGTATTTTTCAAGAAAACGTTTTTCAAAATGTTGAATGTTTTAAAAAGAATTTTTCAAATAAGAAATGATATTTTCCTCATGAAATGTTTTAAATGATCCTTTAAAAGTAATTTTACATCTAGGATTAAGTCCTTTAATTTAGTTTGTGAATTATTAGGGATATTATTCAAGGATACCATTATTATTCTTTTGTTACAAGATTTATTATAAAGATGACATGTTGTCAAAAAAACTCCCTTCTATTTCATGGATTATACTATGATAAAATGCTTACGAAACCTGCATACTTTCATGAGTTATTATATGACTCTGAATCCTATATCTTTTCCACAGGTTATTATATGTTGAAATTTTTATGATAACAAATTCATTTCATGGGATATGATATGATGTTAATAAAACCATAAAATTTTATGGGTCATGATGTGATGAATGTTTTATTATCTTATGGTACATGTATATATGATTTCATTATGATATGGGTGGGACCTATTTCACTATCCAATGAATTGACTAAATATTTATATCTTGTTATATAATTATGGGAAAAATTCATCGTGATTGATCCACAATGGGAAAAAGGTGTGTCCTGATCCACAATCTAAAACATGTGCGTCCTTATCCACAATGGGAAATAGTTGTGTCCTGATCCACATTGGGAAATATGTGTTTCTTGATCCACTATTTTTATAGTATTTGGATTGAACCTTGAATACTATGATATTATTAATGAACCAGGTTACATGTTCACAATGTTATGTGTGGACCTGGTTTCATCTCCATAAGTTGATATGAGGGCATAATTTCATGTCCTTAAAAAAATTAGTGAGCATGTTTCTACTTTTACGTGTTCACAATATTATAAGCTGATGTGTATTCCAAAAATATGTGTCTTATGCCTATGATATTATCACATGGTTCATGTTCTTAATTATCTTAAGATTCATGTCTTGTGAACATACATTCTGTATTCCATGAATCTTGATTATGATCTTTCATATGTAGGGTATGATCTTATAATGTTATGATCATGTTCAAATACCCTTATGATTAGGACTATGCTTATATATCTCCTTTTTTTAAAAAATTGTACATCTGATCTCACCCTATCTTATATTTTCTTTCCCCAAGTCATAAAGAATGTTTTAAGTAAATTTATTAAAAGGGAAGATCTTTATAGGAGACTTTGTATTTCTTTCACCAAGTTAAAAGATATTATGTTCCAGGTTTTCGAATTCACTAAACTATTACAGTGCTCAGAAAATTATTTTTTTAATGTACTGAATATTCATCTGAAATGATGAAATATCTATGTATGTTAAGCTTAGGATGTTATAGATGGTATCAAAGTAAAGGTTTAGTCAACCTTTGGAAACTAGGATGAGAATAAATTAGTGAGATACCTAGGGATATTTCTAAGGATATATTTAGGGATGTATTTAAGGATCAGCCTGAGGTGTCATAGATTTAGAATAAGCTTTCATTATTTATCCATCTTATAATTAAATCTACCTCACTATCTGGTTTTATTCTATGATAAGTGTTTCTCACACTGTATCTTCTACTCTTATTCAATATCAGGAAATAAATGTAACTATATTAAAAATTAATTTAATAGATGTGTAATGTATGGGAATTATAAAAATCAATGTCCTAAGTTGAAATATCATGAAGAGAATCAGGAAGGTGGTAAGAGTATTTGTTATACTGCCAATGATAAAGAGACCACGAATGACATGTGAAAGGTGTGGTATGTTCAAATTGTATTGTTTATATTAAATGAAATAATTATGATTAAATTTAAGTTAATGAACCTTAATACATGATTCATATTTTAAAATTATAGGAAAGGGGTAGTAAGTAATAATATTTTGAAGACTAAGTTTTGGTTTAAGAATAAATTTCAATGATTGATGTGTATATGTATTGGTACTAAATAATTATGTTATATAAATCAAGAAGTATATTTTTTTAATATAGGATTTGAAAAAATATATTAAATAGTATTTATAACCAAGAAAAGTGATTTAATAGAAAGTTGATATTTTGATTAAGGTAAGGTAACCATTAATGGGTTCCTGATGTTGAGAAAATTGTGTTTATCTTGGATAATGAGATGAATGGTTTGGATAAAGTAAATTAAAAAGTATAGATGACCTCATAAATGATAATAGACTTATTTAAAAATTATTTTATGCTATCATGAATGGATTTTAATCCATTATAGGAATATATCCGACATTATTTGGGATAAGAAATGACACATGTTTTAAATAAGTTTTTATGGTAATTTAGTTTATTATCATGTTTCAAGATGATACATGATGAAGTTATTCACATATTTGGTATGCAGAAACCAATATATTCATTATTATAAACAGGGTATCAATTTTAATAAGATTTTGATAAATTTTGTGACTTTATTTATAATGTTTTGTATTTTCATACTTTGGAAGCTGTACAAGGATAACCATCTATGAAATGGTTAAAGCTAAACTTTAGATGAGGTTTTATTGATAAAAGTATTATCTCACCTTGTGAAGATTTATGAATATTATATAACCTATGATAACCATTTTTCTATGATGATAACTAAATATGTATGGAATGACTTTTTATTCTACTTATGTATCTCACGATCTGATAGTGCTTCAGGAATGACAAATTCACCTTCATTTCTTGGAATAAGTGACGAAGTGGAAATTGTTCAAGCCATGACCAAAGGGTATGATTGTTCATATGATATGGAATAAAATTAAGTAAGTATATATCCTTGTTAAAAAAATTCACCTTTATTAAAAGGGTATTGAAATAAAATTTTGTCAATTTATCATCATTTTTTTATATCAATTACCTTTTTAAATCCACTTTGGTTTACAGCTTGGTGATTATTACCCTTATCCTGGTCATGTTCTAGATCACCCTCTATTGGAAAATGATTGTTATATTTCTATTATATGACCATTTTTTTACTTACCACCTAAGTTCCCCTATGTTTAAACTTAGTTATGAGTTATGTCTCATAACCATTATGGATCAAAATTTCCTTTTTTAAAGGAAGTTTTAGTACTCATTTTTATGAAGTGGGTTTCTATGAAATGAGATTTAATGTATTAAACCATTGATAACTAAAATTAATTTTATGGTAGAAATTAATTTTAAGGGGGTGTAATTTAACACCCATAATTTTGTGTAATATTTTTTTTGAATTAATTTAGATTTCAAAATATTTTTCATTCCATGCAACACGGAATATAACTTGTGTTATATGGAAGTGCTAAGTTTTCTTTGCATTGAACACAACAGCAAGTTAATATTGTGCTACATGGAAAACTTATGTTCTATTTCACTACATGCAATACTATGTTTTGATTGTGTTACACACAATTTCAATTCTGTTTTATAGCTTGTGTTACATGCAAGACCTAGTTTTACAATACAACAATATACTCTTAAAATTATTATTAAAATATGATTATATTTTTCACCAAGACATTATAATAGAGGTTGTAAATAAGATTAACTAAATTATGAAAATTTGGTTCACACATTTATATGAGAATAATTATTTAGTGACCAATTAACTAGATATGATAATAAAACCCTTTTAAAAATATAGGAAATATTTTACAGTAAAACTATATTTATGAAATCAATCTTTCTTTACATAAATAAATTAATTAAACCACATATTATAAATGATTTTAATATATATATATTCAATCAAATATATAACTTTTATATTATGTGGTTTATAGACAAGTGATATGAATAAAAACATAAAGATATAAATTTTTCTAAACGGAAATTTTACATCCTTTTAATGGAGCAACTATTTTAAATATATATATTGACCCTTTAATAGATTTTATTTGAAAAATAAACATCATTTTCTATATAGAAATAGAAAATTTTACTATAGGTGAATTTTTGGTATTTCTTGGAAAAGTTTCATTTTTTAATGAATAGTGAAAACACTAAATTTTGATTGAAAATTGCATTTTTGCCTAATTTATTTATATAGTTAAACATTTTTAAATTTTTTTTAAAGATAATTTAGATAAATTATTCATATTTTAATAAAATTTAGGAAAGTTTAATCAATTTGACACTGAAATTGGATATAAAAACATATCATACTTTTGAACATTTTCACTTTAAAAACTTTTTGTCTCATCCCGTCTGTGGGGTTAATATTAAATAAAATTCTACCACTTTAGTGTTTAGAATTTTAAAAAAAATTATTTAATATTTGGAATCATAATAATTTATATTTTTTATGGATTTAAACTTAGTCTTTCACTATAAATATTAGTGAATTTAATTAAAATTAATTACACCAATTAAGGTACAAATGAGTTTACTTAGTGGTTAAACATTAAATTAAGGGTCCCAATATCCTATAAACATATAAAAGATCCATGTTTTGTACATATTTACACCATATCATGCCTTTTATCAAACTTTTACCATTATTTTAGGTACATGATCTAAGGTAGACCTCTCAATATGTTTACCTTTTTATATATACAAGAATGTTACTCCTCCTCCACTACATATGGGCACTCAACCACATCCCCTCTTATAGAATATCAAGACCATTGGCTCATACAAAACCTACCCAAATAATTTATCAAATTATCTTAGACAATCATTGAAGCATCACTATTTTCATAAATCAATCCAATTTAGTCTTTCGGGGCAAACCAAAAGGAATTAGTCGAAGAAGAGGTAACATCCTTCAATAAGAACATTTGTTTTATTTCTTTATCCACCCTTAAATTTATTCTTATTACATTATTATATAATAAAATTGGTATGAAAAATATAATTATATGTTGTTATTTTAAGGTTATTACCTAATCTCACATACATATTCATCAAATGGGATACACAATCCCTAGGTGGTATGAGTTTATTACTAAAATCCCACCATTTATCTATATTTTTTTTATGATTATACTTCTACTGATGAAATATTATAATCCATCACTCAATAATTCTCATGATTTTTTTTATACTATGTTTATTCATGATAACTTCATGTAATGGTTCCATTTTTGCACTATTTTTTACTTATGATAATTAATAAAATGATTTTTTAAGAAAATCTAGCTTTATTTAACATGAGTAATAAATTATTTTTATTCAAAAAACATATTTTCTAAAAATGTTTTCAAAAATGTTCTTAAATTATCTTTTAATATTATTTTCAAATAAAAATATTTCAATAATTTTCAAATATTCATTTATAATTACTCAAATATATTTTCAAATAAAAAATTTTTCAAACATGTTTTATGTTTGAGAAGTGTTTTAAATTATTCCCAAAGATTACATTAAAAGTTTTCAAATATATTTTCAAAGTAAATGTTTTTAGAAAATTTTATATGATCAATAATTATTTTAAATTATTTTAAAATATTTCTTTATAAGTTTTCAAGCTCATTTTCAAAGAGAATGGTCTTCAAAAATTTTAATATTTTAAAATTTTGTTTTCTAAGCAGAAAGAATATTTTCTTATATCCCATGATTTCATCAGGGCACACTGAATCATGTCATCATCAATGGAAACAGTCACATCTATTTTCCAACATTCCCTATTTCTAGAGGTGGGTTCCATTCATCACTTCTTCAAAGATTTATGCTCCTTGATCGAAATGGGAAGATGGGATGTTCTTCCTTCTGTGGATCCCTCATCAAAACATGTCACCCAGTCCGGGTCTCCCTTATAGATTAAGTCATTGTTCATGAACCTCATTCTCAGTGCCATATCTTTGGGTATATCATTTAATTGTGTTTATTCTTCCAAGACATTCCAAAGGGTTATGTCGGGGAAGCAACCTTTGGTCAAGGAAGTAGTCGTATTGGGCATCGTTGGAATGTATGGATGTTGGAACCATGGTACACATGAATTTTCCCTTATAGGAGGGATTCTCGAGGGTGTGGAAGCATGAGGCATCCCACATAGAATGTGGTGAATATCATTCTAGAGGCATGTATCTAGGGTTTTTCTCAGCTTCCCAAGTTTAACAAGGGGTATTCCATGATTTTAACATCTAGAGGAGATGTATCAAACTGATTAGAACACTAATAAGAGTGGATCAGATGGGTATATCCCTAGGATGGATCACCTAGAAGGATTACTGGTTGGATGTATTACAATTCCCAATAAGGACAGAACCATGGTGGTGTGTCCCAAAAGGGAATATGTCACACCATGAGGGTGCATCCCAAAATGGAAGCACCAGATAGATAGATAAGAACACCAAAAAAGAGCAGTTATGGGGTGGTGTGTCCGAAAAAGGGAAGTTTTCATACCGTGAAGGATTATTTCGACACCATTAAGGCTGGATCAGGTAGGTGGTCTCAAAAACGTGGAAGGAAAAGGTTTAATTTTGGTTGTGATTGAATCTCATTGAGGATTCCTATGTTCCCTATTTAGAGGACATGGATCAGACCCACATAGTTGGAAGGGGATATTTGGGGCTTACACATGGTTCACGACACGGATGGATGGCATGAGTTCATCGAGAAGTTTCAACGTAGGTAAAATTATAATGGAAATGGAGGAGGTATAGGAGGATGAGTGTGAATTTTATAGAACCGACATGAAGATTATAGTTTTGTACTTGAACAACGGAGAGGTTTCCTACATATCCCAATAGTTGGGAATCAATGTTCACATTGTTTGGTGGGGTGATGAGACACATAAGGAACGGGTCGTGTGAAATGGAGCATATGGAAAAGAATATGAATGAAGTGAAACCTTTAGTTTGGGGAATTATATTCCCAAGATGAAAAGGCTCAAGAGATATACTAGGATTGTTATTGGATGATGGGCTTGAACCTAATTGAGGATTCCAATGTATCCCTATAGTTAGGAATCAAAGTCCATGTAGTTCATGAATGGGGCTTAGAATTAGTGTGTACACAAAGGATAGTGACCCAGAGACATTCTTGGAATTATTCATGGTTATAATCCAGTCGTAAGAGGGAAACTATTAGTTGGAGGAGTTTGTGAAGTGTGGGGATTATGCATGGTTGGAATCTCATGTTGATCATAACACCTTAGGGAGGTGGATCTAGGAGATTCATCAAAAAAAAGGAAATAATTTCATCTTGAAAATACATCCTTTATGAGGGAGTACTAGAGTTTACCATACGTTGGGGTTGGACCTTAGAGAGTCTTCCAATGTACCTATGAGAATATGTATAAGGTATAGAAATGTAACATGTAGCACCGCTCAAGGAACCATGGAATCACTTCATACAGGCCTTGAGGGCTACACGAGAGAAGGGTTCACGAAGAAGAAGGACTTGTAGATAGGATCTTCATGAAGCTCTAGAGCCACATAAAGGGAAATGGATTCATAAAGGAAACTTCTTCTCAAATCACAGAAAAAAGGATCTTCATGATGGGAGGATCTTCATGAATAATGATGACCTAACCAAGGCATGGGGTCAACATGTGCTTGGTGGGTGCTTTGTGAAGGCTGAATGATCAATAAAGACCTGAGTTCCCAAAACTGACTCCTACCTTCATGATGGCTGTAGGGATTCTTGAAGTGAATCTCCACTAAAATTTGAGGAAAATTGGAGCAAAGGGAAATATGGTTATCAATGATTAGGTGCCTTAGCTGATGTATTTTCTTTCTAGTTCGTAGAGAAAAGGGTAATTCACAAATTGATAGCTTAGAAGGAAAAATATAGGGGTATCGATCCTTTCTGGGGGTGATCCACATATTTATAAGCACCAAGAATCATGATTATTCAAGGTCGTGCCATGAATGAAATGGAAATTATCAATTTGATGTGGCTCTCTTAGACTCACATAGGGTTCCGTCATTTCACTATGGTAGTCGAAAATGTATCTGTTAGGATCATAGAGACTTCCATAATTTCTATACAAGGATTGAAAAGGATTTCATTTTTCTATATTTGTTTCATTTATGGTGTTGAAGGGATTTTCGATGAAGCTTTACGAAGTAGACACTTTAGTTATTTATATTTCTTTTATATTGAGCCATAAATTTCATTGCTAATAAATCCCCCCCTGAGAGTGGGAGCTGAGAAAAAGAAAATGGCAGATTATAAGGGTAGGTCCCCAAAAAAATGTAGATCATGAAGCTGACTCATGATGAGGGAATGTGGATCGCGAGGTGAGATTCTTATGATGCTCAGAGCATCCAAGCCCACTGAAAATATCACAAGGCCACCAATTATAAATTCAGAATAAGGTCCCCCTTTATATTCATCCTATATTTGATAATTTTTTCTTGAGATATCTAATCGTGAAGCTCCAGCATAGCCCATGAACACTCTTTGTAAACCGGGTTCCACAGATCGGTGCTCTGCAAATGCTTCTAATCAAATTAGTGCATTGTGATCCCTTGTTTCTCTATGAAGTACACTAAGTCTTTCAAGTCTTTGTGACCACATGTTCTATGAATCATACTTTGATAACAAACTCTATAAACATACTTCAAGAATGGAGAATAAAAATTCTACAGTCTTGGAAAAAATGGGCAATTCAGATGCAGGTCATGAGGATCCTATAGATACCTATTGAAAGAAATATATGGAAACCAATCCCAAACTCGTATAATGTGTGTGAAGAAATTATGATCATGTGTCTATGTTGTATCTTTTTATAGAAGAGTATAATAATTACCCTATCTATAGGAGAATGTAGTTTTATAACTTCAGTCTAAGGTACGATGTCTTTATCCCCGAAGTGAGATGGATGAACCGGCTTACTGGTTCAGGTGAACACTATGCCAATATTAGTGGTTCGGGGCTGCTGATGGCCACACCTAGAAGGACTATACACATGTTTTTTTTGACATCCTCTATAACCACGTTAAATAATTTTATGGTAAATTGATACAACCAAAGGTATCTCCAATGCAATACCACACCATTTTTAAGGAGGACTTATGGAACTTTGAGAAAGGATGACCGATAGTTGGGACATGCGCTAGGGTAGAAATATCATAGAGGAATGGGCCAGGCCCTACTGGTTCTGCGCATCATGTGATAAATACAGGGTAGAACTAAGGTGAGTAGGCCTATATGAGGTTGTGTGGGATTCTCAATTCCACATATACCAACCAATGAACATGATTCCAGAGTTTTTATGTCGGTATTCATCAAGAAACAGTAATTCACATTTTCACCATGGGGAGGTCGGCATTATCCTTTTGGAACTTCACTAAATTTTAAAGATTCTTATTATAGGTGTGATTTATGATGAATTTCTCCCTGGAAAAATACATGGGAGTATCCGGATCAGATTTCACAGCTGGAGAAGACACAGATGGACTTGGTGTCAGGCGATGATAAGCAGTCGATTAGGGACATCCACTACAATTAGTGGTTTGGTTGTTTCCTAAAATCCCCATCAAAACATTATGATAATGGGTATGAGGCACCTAAGAAACTTCCAACAAGGCCCCCCACCTATCCAAGGGGGTCTTAGAGCAATAAGGTTACTACTAGAAAACTCAAGAGGAAACCCAATTGAAGTTGTGGGGGTACAATGTTAACATTGAGCTGCAACGTGTGGTTAGTTTGGTGGGGTTAATTTCCTCACTCATTTTTTGATGGATGATTTCTATCAAGGATGCACACATGATTGTGCGACTGAGAAAATCTATCATGGAATCCATGCTGGTGATGGGGCAATGTGTCAACGGTGGGATCTCGGTGCTCATGAAGCTATACAAGTTGTTGTGATGCATAAATGAGGGGAATAATCAACAACATGTATACATACTTCTACACTTTTTGTATGGAAACATTGTGGATAACATGAGGATTTATGAATACCCAAACCCCATATCCCCTCCTAGGTTAGATTTTCTACCTTCTATTCTAAATGCAGTGGGATGTTTCCCTATCAAGATGCATTTTCCATGGGTACTAAACAAAGTCTGGAATGAGGAATAATTCAACTTCCATCACTTAGTACATCCAATGGGATTATTCACTGATGGAGGTCATGGAACTGAGGAACATCAGTCATATCTCTTGGTCTTCCAAGGTCGAGTTTTGGTGGCATAGGTAGATATTGAATCTATCTGTGAGTCATATACCCCACATCGCTTTGCGAGGATGTTGTGATGCATTCAAAGGTTAAACCCAAAATTCTACATGTGGGTGAACGATGAGTATCATCTGGGTGTGATGAGTCATATGAGGCTCATGTTCATAAGTGAATATGTAAAATACAGAATGAGCTACCTTCACCTGACACTGCTTACAGGCTAGTCGAGGAGTATGAAAAAATATGGGAGACAACCTACATGAGGGAGATGCTGAAGAAATGTACTATCTATGTTGATTATGGGGATACCACTCAACCCCAGGGTTAGGGTCAGACAATAGTAAGAACAAGTCACGTTGGTAGAGATGGTGCACATCACAGTTGCGAAGATGTAGTAGTGGTAAGGTCAGTGATTCCAAGGCCCGCTCTAGGCATGAATAGAAGAGAAATGAAAGTAGCTGATAAAGTGGCCCCAACTGGGTAGATCCATGAGGTAGGAAGGCCACAAAGGGGGTTCTGCAAGATACATACCCAATATACTGGTAAATAGCTACGCTACGTGGACATAACAGAGGATGTTGCTTACCCGAAGGCTTGGGAAACCTAAGACGTTATTAATAAATTCATTAGTCTTTATGAGATGTGGGATAATCTAAACCAAATTGGGATGGGTCTTTCAGATATTGGTCAGGACAAGGATGGATTTATGTTATCTCATACATAGGGGGGAAATAAGTAGCTGAGCTAGATGACTTTGTGCATTCTCAGGGCACCCAGCGCCCAATGAAGGACAAGGTGAAGGCACTGCTTGACCAAACATCTCCACCACAACTATATTTTTCTAAGCTATGGGATTGATTCTCTTTTCCTAAATAATAAAAGATGTATTGGGGACAAGATTCTGATAGGGGGATACCTTTGGAGGAAGGTGAGGTTGCGACTTCAGATCTAGGAGAATTCACCAAAACCTTTGAGGTAAGCTCTAAACCATTAATTTATGCTACTTACTCTGGTTATACAAGTTTCTCAACTAACATTTTTTTTATATAGTATAGACTCATGGAACGGACCCCTTCTAGTGTGGCAATGAACATAGAGGGAAAATCATTGGGATCTTCATCAGGAGCGATGGCTAACATGGGGTCCAGCATGTTTGTGGTAACTAGAGCAGTCATACCAGAATCTAAGGAGCACCAAACCATATTTGGAGGGCCACATCATAGGATTTGAAAAAAAATCACGTCGTCAAATATTTTCCATTTTTAATTTCTCTTCCTTATTGATTTATAATGGCCGTCCCCCATATCAAGAAAACCAAAATTTTCATTGCATGAATAGTTCTTCAAGTAGTGGTTTTAATGCTAATGAGGATGGACGGGTTTCCTAGAGTTCCTTTTCTGAGGGGAATGTCGACCAACATGGAACTAGATACCCAAGATAACCATACCACAAAAATCATGCTTCTAGGAAGAACTATAGGAGTGATGGAACCTAAGCATATTGAGGTGGAAACCAGCGATGAAGATCAACCACTCGATATGGAACCCAACTCTTCTGATGTGTGCTAGAGGAGGATCCTACTGCTGAACTTTTGTAGGAATTCCCAGAATATGAACTTTCTAACCCATAGGAGTTGGACTAGGCCAACTATAATGTGAAGGATAGTCAAGTTGTCCATCACAGGTCATGGAATCTTATCAAGCTCATCACTGATGGCACCATGCAAGCAAAGTGGGTAAGATGGATGGGGAGACTTCTTTCTCAGCTACATGACCAATGCATTGAAATGGTGGATTCACAAAGTCTATATATGCTCATCTGTGATTATCTTACTGAGACGTTACGGGATAGAGACTGTGATTTTATTGTCACCTGGAAGTGAAGGAAGTTTTTCAACATTCAAAATATTCAAGAGGCTGAACAAGAGATCCAGTGCTTAGAAACATGGATGAACAAGCACTCTTCCTTTACCAACACCCAATCAGAACTCATATCGAGACTATAGGCTCAATTGGTAGAATTCAAAGAGAAGTTGAGACCAGCATCATATGAGGTTGATGATATCTTTTTTGAGCAGGATCAAGTATAGATTTGGGATGATGAGATGTACCTTATGGTCAATGGTAAAGGAAGGAAGCTCAGAACATGATAACAAATCCTGGATTCCATTCGCCAAAGAGAAGTGGTGTTGAGATGCTCTATCGAAGGGGATAATCCCTAGGGAAATTTATTTTTTGAATTCATAAACATATTTTTCTATTTTATTGCACACTTTTTTTGTGTTTATGTAAATATTTGTTCTTTCTTTGATTATTGTGCCTTGATCATATCTGAAAAACAATTAATGATCAATCCCTAGGCTCATGTGGTTCATGCCCAATGTGATAAAAATGGGGAGACAATGTAATTTCATACTTTTTATATGATATCACTATCCAACCATTGAACACTCAGAGTCAATCCAACCACCAAGAGTTTTCAGACTGAGAGAGGGGACTGTGACAGGAGAATGGGGTTCTTAGAATAGAAAAATTGATTTTACCAATGTCCGCTAATGCATGAGTAATACAATTTCAAGGGTGTTGGAATCGATCCAAACAAAGGGGAATGAGAAGTGTGAATCATGACATCCAAAAATTTGGAACATATTGAGGGTGTCATAATGATGGAGGATAACTGATTACCATGTTCGAGACATAATATCCATATTGTGTTACCCTCAAATGGGAATAGAAAAACGAGGTCTGACTGCTGACCGAATTTGAAAACACGAGTCCTAACACTAAATTTCATCCAATTTCTTCTAGAACATTGGCCCAAAGAATTAGGTCATCCATGCAGCCGAGCATCCATACCATTCGAGGGATCCTTATAATATTAGAGGAGAGGGGGATCCAAATAAAGGGGAATGCAATGTGTGGATATGGAGTGATTTAATTTTAGAAAGGATTCCAACACTCCTGGAATTACTACACCATGAAAAAATAAAATTGGGTGAGCACGTTATTCTAAACAAATATTAAACCTATCTTCCAAGGGGCATTGTCTCAAATGTCGAGGGATAGCTAAAGATGTGAAAAATGTGGTAGATGACCAGCACTGCTGGAGATGACCACTCATAATGAGGGCCCGAGATTATTTTATGTTTAATATAGTGAAAATGGGAATTATATATATGTATTTGACCATATTATGGTGAGGATAATCTATGGTACAGTTTAACATTGTGTGAGAAAGATGTGTCCCACAGTTTAACATTGTGTGATAGGGACATTGCACATAGTTTAATGTCATACTGCATGGACCATGTCCAATAGTTTAAAGTCATGTTTCACAGACTATGATGTTTATTCACATGATTATTGCATGGCACAGAAGAGATGAACCTGACATTAATGAGTAAAAGGAGGCTTGTGCACTATACTAAAACTAAGGAACAGATGGGAAGGGGCATTTGTGATGTGGTGGGGGAAAACATGACCTTAATAGAGTCCACGGAGACCCATTTCCACACCGCATATCCTTGTGTGGATCCTATTTTAAGTTCATAGAGTTCATACCATAATTGGTACCATAGGGCCAAGAGGGTTACTGAACTAGTGGTTGGTCTCGAGGTGAATTCACGTGCATCACTACATATCCCATAAGAATGGGATTCAAGATGCATGCATTTATTGAAGGGAAGAATGGTGAGAGACTAACAATGATGGGGGAAATCCTCTATTGTGAGGAAGAAAAAGTGTCTCATAATTATCATGGGGAATCCCAAACTTATTCAGGGTAAGATTTGAGTTTAATTTCTTGCATTGAGGATGAGAAAAGAATAAATATTATTGTGTATAGACCCAAGATTTATGATTTGGGTGTCACTATATATCCCATAAGGATGTGAATAAATCCATACGTACTTCTTCATAAGTGGCATGGTTATGAAAAGTACCAAGGGTGATTCCCTATCAAGTGATAACACCACAATGTTGGGAAATTTTTTATAATGTAGTCTGGATGATGATATCATAGTTTATATAGTCATATGATAGGATTAGTTAATTCAATTTAATATCATATGATAAGGATGCATCAGTTTAACATCATGTGGGATGATAGAGATCTTAGTTTATGGTAATGGGACTCATACCATGAGGTTGCACAACCCTATGTGTGGGTATTACTTTACTGAAACTCATAAGGCTGTGTGAGCTATGCTTAGTGTGGGATAAAAAGGGTGATATTAGGCTTTCCCCATCTCATAATAGTGCAAAACAGTGAAAGAGAAATGGTGGGTGAGGGAATCCCAACTAGAAAGGAATTCCGACTTGACATACGTGAAAGTAAGGAGGAACAGAAGGGTGGGAAAATATACATCATCACACCTGATACTGGGGAAACAATAGGGGTGGAATAACGGTGAAGGATAACTACTGACCATGTTTGAAACATAGTATTCATATTGTTTATCCTATGATAGAAATAGAAAAGTGATGGCAACCACTGACCGTATTCAAAATTCGGAAACTGACTCAAAGCCTTGTTCAAGATCCTCCAAGATGTTGGTCCAAAATGGTAGGTGAGGCATAATGTTGAGAATCTATATCTTTCAGGGGGGCTTTGGATATGAAAGATGACAAGCAATAAATTAAGGGGATGCGTAAATCGTGAACATACCCATGTAGTTTCATGTTATGCAGCAAAGACGGAGGAGAGTAAATGTGCACTCAATGGAGGTACATGATTCTTTTTATCATAAACCTGACATGAATTAGGACCAAGGAGGTTTCATACCACACCACATACTTAGAAGAGAAACCAAGGCCAAGAAGGGGGCGCAATGGTTCATAACTCTATGGATATACCTAGGGACAACATGTCTGAGCATCACTACATATCCCACAAGCATGATAATAAAGTCACATGTAGTTCTGGAAGATATCACGGAAGATTCCCAATGCCTAAAAAAGGGGCAGTGTCTTCTCAGATGAATACATCATAGTGATGGGTAGTTTATCACCATACAGCTCATATGAAAAAGGTATAATGTAACATCTTATGGTAAGGACATTGGGGATCTTATTTTATGGCCATAGAGCTCAGAACATGAGGTGAGGATTTCAAATCAGAAATATGTGGTGCGGATCTATGAAGAGATCTGATGTGAATGAGGACTATAAATATCCACACCATACCACACATTTCTAATGGAGTGAACATATGGTTGAAGGCCATGATGCTTGTTCCCTAAGATGTGAACTTCTAGTTTAAGTCCATAGGGTTCATACCTCAATGTAGTACAATTCTTCAATGCTGGTACAAGTCTTACCAAAACCCTTAAGCCTGTGTGATCCATGATCGGTGAGGGAAACAAGGGGTGTTGATTATATTACAACACATAGAATCATATGATGGGGAAACAAATATGTGGAGGCAATAATGGCCCCCCACAACACTAACATGCCCACCCAACGCACACAGATTCATGAAGGGGTAAAACTGAGAGTTCCAAAATTCTTTCTAGACATGGGGTTGAGAAGAAGGATGTGATTCATGAGATCTGGTCTTTGTGATACAATGAGGGTGGGATAAATATGGAGGATAACTAATGGCCATGTTCAAGACACAATACACATATCACATAGCCTGGGATAGGAGTAAACACTTGTGTGTTAGCCACTGACCATACGTGAAATGCGGAACCTGTCTCAAAATGCCATTCACGATCCTCCAGTACATTGGCCCAAAATGTTAGGTGATCCTTATGGACAAGAATCCATACCTTCTGTGGTTCCTTCAAGATATTAAATTGTAGAATACTTAAAAAATGGACATGTGAATAATAGAAATGTAATGATAGAATGTACATGTAAAATCCAACACTCTAATCCCTACACTACAGTGCAAATGAGAACATCAGATAGGCTTTAAAGAGGTTGAGGGATCTAATTAAGGAAAAATGAATCGAAAAGATGAGTAGGGAAAATAGGCAAAGTGGGTTGATGAACCTAAGGATGGACCCCAAATACAAAATGTATGGGTGTTCCTATGTATTCTGTGAGGGAAGGAATCAATCCATACGTAGTTCAAAAATGTCTTTCAATTTAGCCTCATGTGGTAAGGACAAATAGGGGAGAGGACTCCCAAAGAGGGAAATTTGTATGGGGTGGTAATTTATCCAAATGTTAATGAGGACCAAGGAGGTCGCATACCACACCATACAAAATCCAATAAGATAATTTGGGAAAAATGGCCAGAATAGAAGTTGGAGAACTTGGGGCTGGACCCAAAGACATAATGTTCAGGTGTTCCTATGTATCTCTTAATAATGGGAATCAAGACACCTTTTTTTCTAGAATGTCATGCAGTTTAATATCATTCGGTAGGGATGAAGGAGACAGTTTAACATTGTGCATGATTTTTAGTGTAGCTTAGCGTCATACAAGATGATGATATTGGGTAGTTTTATGTATTGTAGCCCAGATAGGGGAATAGGAGGAGGTCAATGAGGAAGGATTACATGATTATGTTGTTATAAAACTCGATGTGAATGAGGAACAGGTATGTCTCATACCACACTAAGTGATCCTGATATAGTCTGTACATCGGGACGAAAGGATTAAAAGATTGGTGATACATGGGCTGGACCTGAAGACAAAATGTTTGGGAATTCCTACATATTCTGTGAGGGAAGGAATCAATACATGCATAGTTCTATAATTCAATGTAGTTTAACATCTTGTGGTAATGATTCTTTATTAAAGGGGGTGATCCTTGAAGGGAATATGTGATGTGGTAGTTGTAAACCCAATGTGAATGAGGACAATATAAGTCCTCCCAACAACACGTGATCCCAAGACACTCAAGTTGAGAGGCCAGTAAGACAACAGAACTTTTTGTACGTAGCACTAGACCCAAAGAAAAAATCTCTAGGAATTCCTATGTATCTCATAAGGATGTTAATCAATCCACATGTAGTTTTGGAATTCCATACAGTTTAACGTCATGTGGTAAGGAAATAAGTGGAAGAAGAATTATTCTTAAGGGATGTCCATAGTGTGGTTGTTACAAACCTGGCATGAATGAAGACTAAAGAGGTCTCATGACACACCATGCACTCCCAAGAGAAACCTTAGGCCATGAGGTAGAAAATGGATAAACATGGGGCTGGAACCGAAGTCATAATGTCTATGAATTCCTACGTATCTCATATAGATGAGAATCATGCCACATGTAGTTCGGGAATGCCTGTAAATTTAACATCATGAGGTAAGGATATAGGTGAAAGTTTAACATCATGTAGGATGGGTGTAGGAAAATAGGTCTTTCCATTTAATGTCATGTCAGTCATATGATGCAGTTTATCATCATACAGGACGATGATGTTGGGAAATTTTATGTCCTACAGCCCAGATAGATCATTTTAACATCAAGAGGGATGGTGATGCTGGGAATTTTTACATCCAGTAGCCTGGATGGAGCTGTTTAATGTCATGTGGAATGGTGATGCTAGAAATTTTTACATCCTATAGCCTGGATGGAGCATTTTAATGTCATGTGGGATGGTGATGTTAGGAAGTTTTACGTCCTGCAACCCAAAAAGAGAATTTTAACATCATACATGTAGGGAGAGATCCTAATGTGAATTACCACATTATGAATTTATCATTTATAGATGGAGTGATATGCTCTCCATCCATGGTGATCAAATAGTACACACCATTAGGGTAAACCATATGAATAATGTAAGGTACCTCCCATTTGGGTTCCAGCTTGGGTGGGTTTCAACCAGGTATCATTGTTGTTCTTAGGGAAGATACTATTTCACCCTAAAAGAAGGAGAGGATACAACTTTATTTTTGAAATCCCAATCTATCTTGTTCTGTTGCCTCTCCAGATTGTGCAAGGCTCAGTTCCAATTCTCTTTAAGGGATTACATTTTAATCATAAAGACTTCTGCTATATTTTCTGACTCCTACTGATCATAGAAATCTATGTGGAGAGATGGTAATTTAATCTTGATGGTCAAGCATGCCTTTGACCCATACACCTGGTAATATGGGTTCACCTAGGCATAATTACGAGTTGTCATCTGATAATCCCGGAGAGAGTTGGAGATCTTGTCTGGCCAACTTTTCTGGTTATAAAAACCACCTTCTAAAAAATATTAGATAGGAAATTTTTTAATGCCGCGATCTACCCATTTTATTTTTCAAGATAGCGAGAAGTGTGATTGTACGGGATGTTGTACTTAGTGTACAATTTATTCATCTCAACTGATCAAAATATGGTGTTGTTATTAGTGAAAAAGGCATTAGGAACTCAAAATATATTAATGTTATTGGAGCTCAATAACTTAATGATATAATGGGCCTTCACTTACCTGATTATAATTGCTTCTTCCCACTTGGAGGAGAAATATGTGGTGTTTAAAATGAACTGGAACTAGAGGGTTGTTGATGGTGGATATAGTCCCATGACATTGAGTCCTCAGACTCCAAAAGGCTAGGAGTAAATGGTAGTGTGTAGGGGATCTGACGGCTAATGCACAATGTTTTCATGGATCAATCATGTGTGACACCTATTGGAGAACTCGATACAATCATGGATCATGGTGGGTCAAAAGTATCACAACATTTAGATTTGGTGGGAAAGTTTCGACCAATTCTGGTGATCTCTATCGGAACTGGCATAGAATTCATGCATGATTTGGGAAAACTCACCTCATTGAATGCAATAGAGTAGAACTCCATAGAACCCTCATTTTTAGAGGTTCTTTTCATGGATGGGACCACTCTAGAGGGTTAATTGTACTTCATGCCGAAGGATTTTCCCATGTTCATCTATGTCTATCATGAGATTGTCATGTTGGAGAGAATCGACAAAGGGATTCATCCAATTATGGGTTTCTTCGATTATGTTAGAGAGATCTATAGGTCATTATATGGAGGTATCGATCATAATTTGTCCTATCTGATGACTATCTTCATCATCCAGAGTGATGGGAGAAATGACTCATCGATGTGCCACATGGATAAAAATTTTATCTTATCCATTCTCTGTATGCGACATGGTAAGGCTATCCAAGGCATCGGCCCGGCCATTTTTTGACCTAGGGACATGAGTGACCTCTAGTGGAGAAGGGAACTAGGCCCTTAGCTGGTGAGTGTTCTCTAACAAGGGCACGAGCTCTGGAATTATAAAAATGTAGTCATCGTTGATTATCTTGATGAATATCTCAAAGTCCCCCTTCCCATCTAGGTGTGGAACATCAATCTCAAGGGACAACATGAGACTATTGATATGATCTTAATAATTTTCTTCATTGTTGGTGTAGCCTTCTAAAAACATGAATGAAAATGGAAAGACAACATGTGTATGTGTGATGAAGATGATGCTCAGGACCACCTTGTTGAGTCTGGGATCGGTGAGCCTTCTGCCAATCGGTCTTTGGGAAGCCCCTTCAAAGTTCATCTACAAAAGGGCATGTCCTTGTTCACTGATAGAATGAAATCATCTAGAAATTCAAAATCCATAGAATGTTGTAGATAATGTTGCAGCTTTTATACTGTGGAAACTAGTGTGAGTCAGCTCTTCTCTATAAAGTAATATCTAGTTTTTGTGTTGATGAGCATATGACTAAGATAATATAAAATATTTTCTATTCTCTAATTACTATTCTGGGTGAGAATGGTGTTTTATGATTATTTCAATGAGGTCACATAAAGGACCAGCACCTTACCTGAGATGGGTGGCATCCAAACTATAGGCTAGAGCAGATACTACTTGATTTCCTCAAAAGAGGTCTGGCATTCTTCATCACATTGGTAATTGGATATTTTCATCATGAGTTTAGAAAAGGGATTACACTAGCTATCCAAATTCACATTGAATTGGTGTATATAGGCTAAGTAGCCCAGAAAGCCTCAGAGATCCCGAATGTAACCTGGAGGATGCATCTAACTGATGTCCATGATCTTCTCTAAATCAATATTTATGCCTTTATAAATGATCAAAAAGTTGAGGAAATTTTCAGAGGTAACACCGAAGGCCCACATCAAGTGGTTCATCTTCATATGGCGGGTGTAGAGGAAGCTAAACACAATCTCAAGATCTTTGAGATGGTCCTCACACTGGTGGTATTTGACCACCAGATTGTCTATTTACAATTCCACCAATTTTCTAATAATCATCTTCAATATGTGGTTCATAACACACTGGTATGAGGATTCTTCATTCTCCAGGCCGAAAGGAATTACTTGGTAATAAAAGGTACCTTGTGGTGCCCTGATGGAAATGGAATATTCATCCATAGGGTCCATTTAGATCTGATTATATCCAAAATAATCTTCCATGAAAAATAGTGCATGGAATCTAGTAGTGGAATCGATCAAAAGCTTTGTCACAAAGAGGGGAAATCATCCTTTGGACAGTGATACTTTAGATACCATAAGTCGATAAAGAATCTGATCTATCCATTCTTCTTCTTAATGGGAACGATATTGTCCAACCATTAGGAGTACTAGACTTTCAAGAACAATTTTTCTTTGATGTGCTTATCAACTTTTGCCTTGACAATGGCATCGTGAGAAGGGTTCATCTTTATAGAGGGTTCTTTGACCCACAATGAATTACCAGGAGACCATGGCAGTAGACGATGACATGGGTATCCATTCCTGGAATCTCTACATAGATCTAGGTAAATACATCACAATTTTTCTTCATGAAATCCACATATTGTTGTTTCTATCCCATAGTCATAGCTATGTTGATCAGTATCGGCCTTGGGTCTACCTTGGTACCAAGATTCACTAGAATCAACTCATCAACAATGAAAGAGAAACCTTCCTCAAATGTGGGTGGATCATCCTCCAAATCCTATTCAGAATCCATGGTAAGAGGATCATCAGTGAAATGAAATTATTCTGGTTTAATTGACCTTGATGGAATGTTGGTGCCGGCCTGAGTGGTGGTGTAATCTTCATTGTAAGATAGATGAACTGAAGAAACCACAAATATAAAAGTTATCAATCTAATACCATATTTCCTTCACCCAAGGTGGCACACTTAAGGATATCAAATTAGTAATGGCATGTTGGATTGAGTCGGTTCAACCCATCTTGTCAGAACAAACAAGTATGACATATATCTATTTCCATGGGGCAGACATCCCAATATCTTATAGAGATGGGGGTTCTAGTGTCACCTGATCCTGGTCCATATAAGAATATGATGTGTTCCTCCAACACTTCTTGCATTTTTGAATGTGTATTCCCCTTGTCTCACAAATAACAAAGAAGTGTCCCAAGTCTGGGGTTGTGGCTTCCAACTGGTGAATTGGAAGGATGAATCTAATATCCAATTATATCTACGGGTTTGATAAAAGATTAGTGTGCTAAACCTCATTGTTTTGAACCTGTTTTTCCTTGATTTTGTAATATTAGGTGTCTAAATAGTGTGATTCACAAGAGGTAAATGGAGATATATCACCCTAAAGTATGCCCACTCGACCATCAATGGAGTACTTGAGGCAATACTGATATGAGGAGGGAACTTCCAGATGTATATGGATCCAGGGACTGCCCATCAATTAATTATAGGTGGTGTCATGTGAGACTACAATGAATTTAGTTCTAAAACCAGTCCACCAAACCGTGTCTTTAGAAGAATCCTTCTACATGGCCTTTGTTCTGTCCATTCATAACCTTGAATGTTCATGTGAGAGGGATCTAGATCTGCTTCTGACAACCCTATCTTGTAGAGAGTTCAAATTGAGATTAGATTGATCCCAGAACCTATGTCAACAAGTTATCAATGGACTTCCACACTATTAAGCAGGCATGTTAACTACAATGGAAGGATATGTCCATATACAGGGAAGCCTTCATATTCTCTTGAGAATGAGATGATGGATTGACATTCTACATGTTCAGATTCCTCAACATGGCTACTGCCTCTATTTAAAATTGTAGGGGGGTTATCAAACCCCTTTCAAGGGCATCACATATATCTTCCAATAGGTGGAGATCCTCTAGGATCAAGAGATTTACAAGAATTATATAAAGGTTCTTAAGCACATCATAATTTCTTTCTAGGTGTAGACTTCTATTGGTAGGGAGATGCTATGCAGCAGCAGATGGGATGGCGCATGTTAATGGACGAACTAGTAGATTTTGGATAGTTCTGGGAATATCATGTTTCTCACTAGTTAAACCATGTAAGATGACTACTGGATGATCATATGACTAAGTTCTATCCATGAATAAATGTGGATAATCATGATGTGGTTGTGATGGCTCTTCCTAATAAATGAGCACAAATGGTTGTCACAGCAAATCAGACGAGATAGGATGAGTGGACTACACATGTTGAGCTCTATGTTGAACCTATTTTCTCATCTTAGTATCATGAAAATCATGGATAGAGGCATTGGCATGAGCATTCTGATGATTCATGTATCCATGGTTAAGACAACAATGGCATCGACCCGGAACAGTAGTAGGGCCTACCTGACACTCTTAATTGTCAGGAACCATGTATTGTTCCAGAAGCTCAATGGTATTTACTATGGAATAATATTGGACATCCCTTGAAAAATCCCCTATTTCAAGGAGAATTATAATGGAAATCCCCATTTTTGGGGTCATGAAGTTTCCAATGGTGTGATACGACTTCAGTACTAGCTGGGGTCTTTATATTACCTTATGCCATCGGCATCTACTCTTCTAAGAGGTAGAAGGCTGAGCTGTGGACACGATAGTGATAACTTGGGTATCCTTGATGATTTCCGGAGACTCGGGCCGATTTAGGTGGGCACGGATGATTCCATGCACATGAGAGACAACTTTATGTCTCATCCAATATTCATATTACTAAGACCCATGGATGGAGACCTACTTCCATTCACCTTAATGGTCATTGTCTAGTCTTGCGAATACACACACCACCTTTTCAAGGGCTGAACCTAACATGACCACTTTTTTTACCTAGTCATGAAGCTATTCCATGAACATATGACACTTAATGAGGGTATATCCAAAGAATCGATGATAAGGGAAATAGTTGGGGAAATCGGTGAGATTAGCCTCTTTGGTTCTCCTTCATTCTAAAAACCATAGGATACCCTCATCAAGAGATCTCCAAAACTATCCAGGGACATGAGCATCTTCAAATGATTGGTTCCAGTTTCTCTTATTCGAAAAGGGTACTCTAGGAGCTTGGCCTTTAATAGAGGATAGAGCCAGATGAGGAGGTTGAACCTGATTTCCTCACCTAGGATACAGTGGTGTATTACGTGGTGTTACATACCGATTCTGAGGCAGTCACTTCTAAACATGAGGTTGAGCTTGAGGCTGGGGCCCTTGATGAGTCTATAGAGGAGGCTCTACTGGAAGGAACTCTAGTGGTTTGCTGGAATCTACCTATGCAATGGTAGATGTCTTAGCCTTGGATGATCTTCTTGCAGGGGGATGTGGGAGGAAACGAGTGTGCCTACTTGTCATGCTTCAAGTATTACTCTAGGCACTAAGGCTTATCATACAAATCCCAATAATCCACCTGGGAATCTCTTATTGATAAGATAGGGAACTAGTTCCATTTCCACATTCCTCATGCACATCTATAACTGATTCTCTTGATTCATCGTCAAGTCATGTTAATATGTGAGGCCCTTCCACCGAGCAAAAAAAGTTTATGACACATTCTTCTAATCTTTTCTTGAACTTTAAGAAGTCAGTAATATTGGCCTTGCGATTGGTGGATCTAAATTGATACAGAAACTTCTTTTGAATATCATCCCAAATATCTATACACCTGATGGGTTTCTAGTTGTACCGGATGAATGCAGGACCTTCCAGTGTCTAAAAAAAGCACCAGATATTGGTGGATTCTTACTGATCTGGAGTTCCCATCATTGGTCTACACCTTGAGATAATGTGGGACAAATTCGACAGTTGGTAACATGTCCCACTGATAGTGGAGAAAGTAGGATTCCCAGAGCCCATATGTGCCAAAATATCATCCACATATACTGTATATATCCTTCCATCAGGTGGGATCATCACCTATTAGGTTTCAAGGGCCTCAATGAGAGTGATAATACGGTCCATTAGATCATCCTATAAAGGGTTCTAGTCATGGAGAGGATCCCTACCCACCAGTGCATTGTTGGGTTATTTAATATGATAAGTGGGCCTAGTAGATCATTGGGTGGTAGGTGGAATAACCCCAGGAGCTGCTGGAGGAACAACCTCTATAGAAACCTAAGGGGCTGCTATAGGAGTAGCCTCTAGAGCTGGGTCTTAGAGAGGATCCTTACACAACTCAAAAAGATTCCACATTGCATACCGTGGATGATTTTTGTAAACTCTAGCCTCTATCTGGTTGGGATATATTGGGTTTTTGAGATCAATCGGAGGAAATTCACCCAATGGAGCCTGCACCTACCCTTGCTACCTCGGTAGAGGATGATTGGGATTATACAAGAGATCACCACAGTTTTTTTGTTTCTCTATAATGCACTCGGTAAGAATATCTCCAATAAAATTATTTGGTTCCATGAGATTTTGGTGCAATGTGTCATTCTCAAGGTCAACCTCTGTGTTCTGAACTAAACCAAATGGATCACAGGGCTTAGTAGTCCCAATGATCCCTTTTCCCTGGTTGGGGTCCCGACTGAGAGGCAATGACTCGGTAGGGTTAGCAAGGCCATATAGGTATCTTTTATGGAGAGTGAAAATGAATGGGGGGATCCAAAATATGTGGTATTATCCCTAGATATAGGTTCTCTTCATTCAGTCATACCTTGGTTTCCTTCTCTCTGAGATCAGTTATGTTCACAATGATGACACTTTTTGGCATATACTCGATATCATTGAGTTGGTCTGATTGTTGCATAATTGAGCTGAAATAGAGGGAAGCATAATATCCCCAACCACAGATCTATACATGTGGAGATGCCTCTTCAATAAATTGGTATATCATAATGATTCTCTGAACGCATCGTTGCTGAAGAGCCTAGGGATGATCAGATGATTCAGGGTGATGATCCATTGGAATCATAGATAACTCAATCAGGTAGCATTGTTGGATTATTTCATCATAATGATCCTAGATTTTTTGATAAACCAAAATATTATGGTAGAGACAGAAGTTCTTCATCTATAGGGTTCGGTGAAAATAAATGACTTCATCCTAGGTGAGTGGTTCTAGAATGTCGAAGTATGAAATACTGATCATCCAAAACATCTTGAGAAGATGGTAATCTATGAGAATGTACCACAATGACCTTTTTTAATAATAGGGATCTAGTCCTTGGTTTCCCCACTCTTCAATGGGGGCATTTGAGGAACCGATAATTATACTGATATCGATTGCTACGATGGAGGACTGGTCGGCGGAGAGAACACCACGCGAGCTAAAAAATAGTTGCATCCTAAGATTTCTCTTAGAGATGGTACTGACTGCATCACCCCGTACCTATAGTATGGATTGATGCCCAGTGATTCATTTACAATGGTGGTGGTAAATGGTGGTATATCTAGATGATGTTCATCACCCATCACACCCAAGAACAACACTTTGTTATCTCTGGTCAAGGTAGATAATGATCCTAGTGATGATATAGTGGACCGCATGGCCAGAACATGAGAGGGAGCCAAATGTTCCTCTTCCTGCATATATCTGTGAAGGGATTCGAGGATATAGTGTATTTTAAATTTCTGAAAGATTAATATTACCAGCCTAGTTCCTTCCCCAAAGTCTGATGTAGAGGATTGAGGCGAAGGAACCATCATCAAATCACACTCTGCTTCAGAGTCAAAAAACTGGACAGGATTGACAATGATATGTCACTGTGGAATGGTGCTAGAGTGAGGAGGGCCTATGCTGGAGCTGATAGGAATGTGGGGGAAACCATCATGTATGATGTTGTTGGGGTGGGAAGGACCTCTATTCTGGGTGTGTATAAGGACATGGGGAGGCCCTCCACATTTGATGAGATAGTGGGGGGAACCCCCACTTTGGGGTTCTATGGTGTGAAGGGAACCTAGGAATATGTCAAATGGAACCATTGGAGTACCCCCCCTGCTAAGTGTGGGACACATTGGGAGGACCTCCGTGGTTAGTAGTGCTGGAGCGGGGAGGGCCTTCACCAGAGTTGGCAAGGACATGGGGAGGGCCTCTATACCAACCACCTATGACATAGGAAGGAACTACATGCCAGTTGGAAGTGGTGGAATGAGGAGGGACTCTGTAATAATCAGGCTAGACATGGGGGACCTCTATGTTGATGGGTTACAAATCAAGGAGGACGTTCGCATTAATAACCTAAAATATAGGGAAAATATCCATAATTAGGATCATGTGAATAGGGAGAAACTTTTTTTGGATGTTAAAAAGATGGGGATGACCTCTTCCCTATCTGTTGACAGTATAGGGAGGGCCTTCGTGCTGGATTTGGACATCATGGGTTGGCCCATGATGATTGCTGCTTACACTGGAAACCGAAAAAGTCAACTATGTCTTCCCATGGGGTGGTTTGGGTATCAATCCTGATTGGTCATAGAGATTCCCCTAATCTGTAATAATGAGTAGATGATAATGTGTGTCGGTGGTGTCTTGGGCCACTAAAGATGTAGAAGATGGTGCCCTGTGATGGCCATCTTCCTGAAAATGCACCCAACATTGACGTCGGGTCAGCCGAGTTGGGTCTGGTGAGTCCAATTTAGAGATCACCTATTCTTCAGCCTAAGGGACCCCCATGTGGTGTTGACATGGCCTGGTGGGATTCCCAAATGGTGTCTCCTAGGTGGTGGTTGAAGTTGGGATGACTCGGGCATCCCTTACCTCGTCAGTATAAGGGAACAGGTTGTTAAAGTGTTTCAGAGAGAGGATACTGAAATGGTTGGACGTTGGAGTGGGGAGAAGTTGCTCCCTATGCAACCCTTGGCCCTACAAAAAATAGAAAATTAGCACTATTTTTTAGATGGGGTGAAAGGTGTTGTCGTGGGTGCCCTCAAATGAAGTGTGATTATTCAGTACTTAGGTGTGGCATAGTTGTTAACGAAGGTCTTCTCTTAAAGGAGGAAGTAAATTTGAAAAATTAAAAAATGTATTATGAATATAACATAAAATGGAATAATAACACTACTTTAAAGGATATGGGGTTTTTTACCATTCATAGAACTTGAAGAAGTTTGATGGAAGAATATTGTATAATTTTTTTGCTTTTATTTTTGAAATGAAGTTTGATTAAAATAACACAAGAAGAAGTCATTTTTTATAGAAAATATGTTAAAATGCGTAATCAATCTATCCCAACCTATTCAATAATTTATTTATAATTTTAATTTAAAAAACATCCACATAATTATGATCCCCTAACTTGTTAACCCTAAAACTCTACAAGAATTAACATTACCACAAAAATGAAGTGAATTAAACCCTAGGCTCTCTTCGGAACATGTAATCATAGTACTCTGATTTGATTGATTTTTTAAGGATCAATTATGGTTAGTGTAAAATTTAGGCACATATCCATTCTATAAATGATGACTAATTTAGTTTAGGGATTATGTTTGAACGCTACAAATTTATCCAACGTGGTCTTGTTTTACCAATAAAGTTCACGCTCTCACAATTAACAAAATTCTCGACCTCGTGTGTTTTGTGTTTATTGTTCAATTGCTTGCCCAGTTTCAATAAATTTAAAACTAAATTAATAGATCATATTATGTGAATTACAGTAGATCATTTATTCAAAATATATGAATGAATGAGGTTATATGTAAATCGATTACTAAAAATAACTACTCTTCCATGGGTTGTGTGGTCATCACAGAAACGTTTTGCATGTGCAAAGGTTTTAAAAGGGTAAAACCCAATATAGTTTCTATTCTTGATTACAACCCAATTAGGAAGATTAAGGAAAAATAAAATTGGGGAAAACAGGTTAGTGCATAAGAAAATAAAAGAAATAGAAGAGGAACAAAGAATTTTATTATGAAAAATTAAATATTACAAAGCAAGAATGAGAGGAAGGCGTTGATAAAGGGATCCTTTCTTCAATAGATCCCCCAATGATTATAGGGAGTTCTAGAACCTCTAAGGTGCTTAAATGACTTCTATATAACTCCAAAATGGTATCACTTCACACCTTGTTCGAACATCCAAATGGGGTGCCCACGGTTTCAATTTATAGCTAAAATAGGGAGTGGTTTTTGGAACCCTGTATTCGAGATGTCATTTGTGTATCAGTTTTGAGTTGGTAAATGGAATTATCTCTAGTTGAACAAAATATAAAAGCTGTGTACCAGAATATTTACTATTTCCATGTCAAATGTGGCATCCAATAGAGGATTACAGAGATATATATAGTCGAAATAAAAAACCAAATCATTGAATTCATGCATATTATGTCCCCTGGACAGATTAGCTCGTATGGACCTCTTAATTAACTAATTGGGCTTTGGTTCCTTGAGATTATTTTTATACAATGATTTTTTTGAGAGGCCCATGGAATTTCTTCCCATTTGGATGCACCTATTTTTATCAATGTGCAAAATAGTGGACATATGTATTTGGGCTTCCATGCAGTTTGGCCCATTTCCCTTCTAGATCATCTCTGACCCTCCAAGTCACCTCCTCCTACAGCAAAATCATCAAAACAATAATAATTACCCTTTTTAATAGTGATAAAAATTTAATGATTTAATAAAATGGGATATTCAATTTGAGATAATATTTATAATTTTAAAAACAAAACTAGTTTAAAACGGTGATGTAGGGGTGAAATAAAGCAGTGAATTGTGATGTGATCACACCCCCAAACTTACCCTTTTCCACTCCCAAGGAAAACCTCATATCAAGTATTAAAAAAACTTGTGACAAGTAAACATCAATATCAAATCAAAACAAATTTTAAAACACATATCCTTGATATCCAACAATTACACTCCAAGAAAAAAAATACCATGCCTCATAAAAACTATTATTTCAAGTTCTATATTTATATCACTCAATATATTTAATCTTAATTTATCCTCCCATGCACAAAACACATACCTAACATGAATTTTCTCTTATAACAAAAATGTAGATTTTTCAGCAATGTCTTTCTTATCCAAACTCATAAAAGGGTCCCCATAGTTTTGATAAGTTCCTACATCACCACTCAATGTGAGTCAAGGACATATCATTATCATGAGAAAATTTTAGGGTTGTTCTATGGCTTTTCATGGGTAAGATTTAGATGTGACAAATTATGAGGCTAAATGAGGATGGATTGACACTTTTTGATGAAAACTTTAATTATTCTAATTGTCACTCAAGTATGGTCGCCTCCTCACTACTCTTAGTATCAATTCAGCTCAATAAATGAAAAATAATGGAGAGTTTACCCCAATTCATAATTTCAGAAACAAAAAATTCAAATCCTCTCAAACATAGTTTTTCAGGAAATCTCCAAATAGGCACAATTTTCATTCTTCATCAAAAGCTCCAGAAAGGCACAAATTTCAACAAAATGATTTTTTTTAGTTGAAAAAATGTATCTTTGGAATTTAATTTTCCACCCAATTTATCCCAAAATGTGGTATCACAATAGAAGATAGCTTCCCCCACACCTAAGTTCAACTAAATTATGAAATTTCACTTCAAGATTTGGTTGGATAGGGAAAATTAGCTTCTAATGTGGATAACCTAATAGTTTGTTCATGGATTATAAGGGATATAAGGATTAAATTTTCAAGACAGGTCATTATAAAAAAGTATTATTTTAAATAGGGGCTTTAATACCAAAAAATGCTTCAATAATTTAAACATTTTTACCTTAAACCGTTATGTTTTGACAAGAATAAATCAAATTCTGGTTAAATCAAGCATGGTTTGGTGACGCATTCCTATCGTGGGGCGTGGAAAAACAATATTTTATTTACCTAAGTATAGTATAGAAGTTGATCCTAGGTAGTCTCCCGAAGAGGAGTGCACACAAAACAAGGTTGTCACTTTTTGTTGGTTTTCTTAAAAATATTGGTTTTAACAAATGATAAAATGATGATCAGATTGGGTTCGGCTAGACCTAGTGTTGTGCCATCATGGTTTTCAAATTTCATCTATTTTTCTTCCTTAAACTGGTAAGAGAGAGATTCATCTACCGAGTCCTCTCTCTGCCTTAGTCAGATAAATCTGATGAGAATTTTCCTTTCTAAAACCTTAGATTGGTCTATCCTCCTTCTAATGTCCTTAGGGTTGTAGAAGGTCTCTTGATTAATTAGAAAAATCCCAGACCAGTAATTATTGTTCCCTAATAAACCAAGATTTCTACATACAATCCTACACACGTTCTTGAAAACCGCCGAGCAATCACCACCCAACCCAAATCTTGTTCCACCGTATACAGAATAGAATTGGGTGGAGGGAGATGTGATCATCGACCAAAGTAATTTATAATTTCAGAATCAAAAACTTAACACTACCACATTTAGAATTTAATACTGAATTAATAATTTGAAGAATTATAATAAAGAAGAAAAAAATTTATTCATTTCAAGCACAAAAACTCAAACACAACACACAGGACCAGCCTCCCCTCTTTCCGATCACTAAAATGAAACTACCCCTCCATAGATGGGGTAAGCGAGATGATGCGGGATAGGAGAGACATTTTAAAGTAAATAAAAATAAAATAAAGAAACAGAATGATGCTGAATAAGAATTTCCCCGAGTGTCCCTTGGCTTCCTCCCATTTCCGATTGTGGTGTCCCAGAAGGAATGGGATGGAATATGGGATGCTTTGAGAGGGTGGAGCTCTCCTCCTTTTATAGCCATAATTTGTCCCCTGTATGTTGACATATTGTATCCCCATTAAATGACATCTTCACGCATTCATCCCTTCTTAAATGTTGTTCATAATTCTCTTGGATGTGTCCCCTCAAAATCTCATCGGATTTGGAAATGTATTCCGATAGTTATGGTCGTTCTACTCTGAGAATTTATTCTGTCCAGTCAGACTCTCCAAAATGAAATACTCTAGATTAGTGTGATTTAATGACCCTAAAAACGGCCAATTCACGCGTCCCTGCCTTCATCAAAGATTCTGTGAAACTCCTTGCACGTCCACCCACCAAATTTCACAACATTTGGGCCCACCATGGATGAGTTATCGAGCCTACACCAAAACTAAGCAGAACTGCAAACAGTTTTCTTTCTCCCAATTGTTAGCTTCTTTTGAGCTTTCAAATGGCCGATTCAGCTTTTAGTCCAAAAATAGTAAATGAATATTTAGATGTGTAGAATCTGAAAAAGGAAGAATTTTTCAATTTGGATCAATGTAGATAATGTTATGTCCAATATACAGAAATAATTTAAAACTGTTAAAAATCCAAAATGGCCAAGTTTTACTATTCAGCTCAAAATAACACCAATATCATAAAAATGAGACAATTAATCTTAGAGGATCACTTTTTTGGGTTTAGAACAATGATATTCAAAATAAATTGATTGAAAATATTTTCTCTATCAATTCCCCCACACTTAAACTATGCTTGTTCTCAAGCATAAAATATCAACATGGAATTAAAGGGAACCAATGTCACTAATATTTAAATTTCAAATGAAATAAAATCAAATTATTATCAATGTCCAATCAAATTTTCCAGTTCACAAAAATACCAATTTAATTTCCCTTTTTTCAAAGAAACAATCAATTCATGCATTTTACTTTTCCCCTTTGTAAAATAATGGAGCTTCTCCTTTCATTCATTCAAGCTTCTCAATTTATTATTATTAAACATGTCAAATCATGATCTACCTCGATTTTGAATATTTTCTCTCATCACTCATGATAAAATTAATAGTGGAGTTATTCTTATATCATGATAACATGCTCCTTACTCATAGGCTTGTAAGGGAACTACTTTCTCCACTTTGTAAAGACAAAACACACATAAAATCATGAGAACTTGTAATAAAGGTTCAAATGATTCTGTGGCTTAGGGTTGGTGGGTAAATGATTGAAATAATTTAAGACCAGAAGTATGAGGTTTGACTCTTAAGTACAATTCATGATTAATCAAGTGAAAACACCATATGCACCTCACTCACATCCCCTTGAAATGTGAATCACAACACTGCTCCCCTTTTAATGACATGGGTCATGAGTCAATAAATGATTTACAAAGAATGACATCATCCAAGTTCTCCCTGTTTTTTTATGCTTTATAAATGAACAGCTTTATTTTCTTTTTTTGTAAAGCTCCAGATAGGCATAGCTTTATTTTGAGGTTTTTCTCTCTTTTTTTATGGAGAACCGGATGAAATGAAAGAATCATAGTGAAATGATGACTCATGCCCAATTTTCTAATAATACATTTCCCAAAATGATTACGCACATATTACACCACCCAAAAATGATACATATCCCAATAAAATCACACGAAAGTCCCTTCCCCCACACTCAAACTTGAATTACCATGCAAAAATACTCAAAGTGTGGGTAGGTAAGGAAATATCATCTTTTAATGTGGCTGAAACCTATAAGGTAATTCATGGCTTCTATGGGCTAACAAAGGATAAATGTAAGATTGGGTCTCAGGTAAATATGTGGTTAGCCAATTTAGTTCCTCAATCATTTTAAATGTGGTTTTTTACAATAATAGCTTTGACAAGTTTCAATATAAGTTCTAGCATGTGGCACATCCCAGGATCACTCAAGAAATATGCTAAAGATAAAATAGGAAATATTTGGTCTAGAAATCCTCTCAAGAATGAGAATATGATATTGTAAAATCACTCATGGCATGATTAATAATAACAAATAAATTCCCATGAATTTTAGAAATTAAAACAATGAAAAATGGAAGGGAAATTTAATTTACATGAATCAATTAATTCCCTCAAATCATGAGTCCTTATTTCAATATCCTTGCTTCACTTTAATCATCCAATTATCCATTTTAATCATTCAATGTCATTAACATTGAAATGTAAAACATGGAATCACTGGATTTCTATGAAACTCATGTCTCCTAGATAAGTCAAGTAAAACATGAATTCAAGTGTGGCCATGCATGTTTTTTATTAATTCTTTGAAAGACTAAAAATGTAGGGAATAAATTTGGATAATATAGAATTGAAATTCTTAATCCCCTGTCAAATGGATTCTTTTCTTCACGACGTATAATCCCACTACAACTTCTTTATTAATGGACCTGAAATATAAAAATGAAAACAATTAGTAGTGCAGGCTTGTTCAATCATGCTGGTAAATGACTAAGAAGACAAGTAGACAATGGGGGAAAATACGGGTTGCCTCCCAGTAGTGCCTTTGTTTAATTTCGTTGGATCGACAAAACAAAAAAAACAAAACAAAAAAAATACAAAAAATTAAAATTAAAATTTTTGAAAAATCTCTTAAACTACAAGATTTCATCCCCCACACTTAATTGATGCAGTGTCCTCAATGCATGTAAATGGAAATTTTTATGTAAGTTTCAAAAAGATGGAGTTACTGCATTTAATCAATTGTAAAGGAATGACGCAACCTGGTAGGTGTTCATTTTTATTCAGGTTGAAGGAGTGTGATCTCCTCCACTAGTTCTTGAGGTACGGTCCCATGGAACTTCTTCAGCCTCTGCCCATTTATAGTGAATGGGTTTCCTCCTCCTTCCTTTTGAATCTGCACAGCACCAAAGGGGTATACATGAATAACAGTAAAGGGGCCTTCCCATCTGGAATGAAGTTTACCTGGCATAATCTTAAGTTTGGATTTGAAGAGTAACACATGATCTCCAAGGTTTAAGGTTCTTTGTTGAATTATCTTGTCATGGGACATCCTTGTTCTCTCTTTATAGATCATTGAGTTTTCAAAATATTCCCTTCTAATTTCCTCTAACTCCTGCAATTGCAATATTCTTTCTTTCCCAGATTTCTCAAGGTCTTGCTTTATCTCTCGGATCGCCCAGTAGGCTCTATGCTCTAACTCCACGGGAAGGTCGAAACTCTTTCCATAGATCAATCTATAGGGACTCATCCCTATTGGTGTTTTGTAGGCCGTTCTGCATTCCCATAATGTATCATCTAAATTTTGGCTCTAGTCCTTCCGGTTGGGTTTAACAGTCTTCTCCAGAATGGCTTTGATTTCTCTATTGGAGACTTCTTCTTGGCCATTTGTTTGGGGATGGTATGGGGTAGATGTTCTATGATGCACCCCATAATTCATCAGCAATGCTTTCATTTTCCTATTGCAGAAATGAGTTCCCTGATCACTGATGATTGCTCGTGGCATGCCAAACCTATAGAAAATGTTATCCCTAACAAAATCACAAAAAACTTTTGCATCATCAGTTCTCGTTGCTTTTGCTTCCACCCATTTTGAATCATAGTCTACACCCAAAAGAATATATGAATTTCCAAATGACATTGGGAATGGTCCCATGAAATATATGCCCCAAAATTCAAAAATTTCACAAAAGGTTATTGGTTTTTGTGCCATTTCATGTCATTTGGATATGTTACCAAAAAATTGGCATTTTTCACATCTTTTACAAAATTCATATGCATCCTTGAATAAGGTGGGCCAGTAGAGTCCAAATTCTAAAACTTTTCAGGCAGTCCTCTGAGGTCCAAAGTGGCCTCCACAAGATAATTTATGACAAAATTCAAACACTGATTCAATTTCACTTCTTGGAAAGCATCTTCTTATGATTTGATCATTACAAATTTTCAACAGAAATGGGTCTTCCCAAATGTAAAATCCTGATTCAAGTTTAAGCTTATGTTGTTGATGAGAGCTTAGATGAGAGGGTACCTGAGATGTTACCAAATAGTTGACAATGTTGGCATACCATGGTACTTCACTGTTGATGGCGTAGAGTTGTTCTCTAGGAAGCTCATCATTAAGTGTGTTCTACTTTGGTATTTTTGGTTCAGCGGTGTGGGGTAGTCGACTCAGCTGATCAACCACTTGATTTCCAGTCACCTTCTTATCTTTGATTTCCAAATTGAACTCCTGTAAGAGTAGAATCCATCTCACCAACCGTGGTTTAGAATCCGCCTTTTTCATTAAGTACCTAAGAGCTTCATGATCATAAAAAACAACAACTTTAGTGCCCAGAAGATATGATCAGAATTTATCTAGTGCAAAAACGACTGCAATGAACTCCTTCTCTGCGGTTGTGTAATTTATTTGTGTTTCATCCAAGGTCCTTGATGCGTAGGAGATAACTTGAGTCTTGCTGTCAATTCTCTGTGATAGAGCGGATCCCACTGCTTGGTTGGATGCATCACAAAGTAGCTCGAAAGGGAAATCCCAATTGGGTGGCTGCATTATTGGTGGTGTTATCAGCCTTTCCTTTAATTCATCAAATGATTCCCTATATGCACAATCAAAATTAAAGTCAGCATCCATTAAAATTAATCTTGAGAGAGGGAGAGAAATCTTACTAAAATCCTTGATGAATCTTCTGTAAAATCCTGCATGCCCTAAAAAGGATCTAACATGTTTGACCCAAGTTGGATATGGAAAAGAATTTATTACATCAACTTTTGATTTATCAACCTCAATCCCTTTTTGTGAAATTATATGCCCCAACACTATCCCTTTTTCAACCATGAAATGACATTTTTCAAAATTTAAGACAAGGTTCTTTTCAATTCATGTTTTTAAAACTTTTTTCCAAATTTTCCAAGCAATGATCAAATGAATTTCCAAAAACTGTGAAATCATCAAGAAACACCTCCAAGTAATCCTCAATTTAGTCTGAGAAAATACTCACCATACACCGTTGAAATGTACCTGGGGCATTGCATAGACCGAAAGGAATCCTTTTGTAGGTGAATGTTCCAAAAGGGCAGGTGAAGGTTGTCTTCTCCTGGTCTTCTGGTGCAATTGGTACCTGAAAATATCCTGAGAATCCATCTAAAAAACATTAATTAGTTTTTCCAGCTAACCTTTCAACAATATGATCAATGAATGGAATAGGAAAGTGATCTTTTCTGGTAACATCATTTAGCTTCTTGTAATCTATACACACTCTCCAGCTATTTTGTATTCTCATGGGGATCACTTCATTTCTTTCATTTGTAACAGTGGTCAGGCCGGTTTTCTTGGGGACTACATGAATTGGACTGACCCATTGAGAATCAGAGATTGGGTAAATGATATCAGCTGCTAACAATTTCTCAATCTCTTTCTTAACGACCTCCATGATTGTGGGATTGAGTCTTCTTTGAGGTTGTCTAACTGGTCGAGAATAACTTTCTAAAAATATCCTATGAGAACATACCTTAGGGTTGATTCCCAGAATATCACCTAAACTCTGTCCTACAGCTTTGACATTCTTTTTGAGAAGGTCAATCAATGTTTGTTCTTGTGAATAGGATAGGTTATTATCAATGATTACTGCCAATTTCTCTCCTTCCATTAGGTAAGCATACTTTATGTCACATGGCAAAGGCTTCAGCTCTAAACATGGGGGGTTGTTCAAGGGATGATATTGCATTTAGGTTTCCTACTTCTAATGTTGAATTCTCTCGAATAATCTCACTTCCTTTTAACAAATCATTGAAAAAATCAGATTTTACCTCATCCTCCAACATGATATCAGAATTTTCAGGTTAATGGGAGTTATAAAATTCAAATTAACAGTGTTCTCCAATAGATAAAAAGTCATGAATCATACCTGAGTCTTCAATTGGTTCTATACCTTCATCATGGGAGATTTCATAAAGTGTATAATTGTTTGGCGGGTGTTTCATCATATCAAGAATATTGATGTGTACCATACTACCTCTGAGCTCCATGGTGAGTGTTCCTTCATGCACGTTGATGATTGTACTTGCTGTTATCAAGAATGGTCTCCCTAGGATGATGGGAGATTGGGATGGTGCTCGGTCTTCCTCCATGGTAAGGACGTAAAAGTCTGCTGGAAAGATCAATCCTCTCACTCCTACAAGTACATCTTCAATGACTCCAACTAGGAAAATGGTGGATCTATTTTCTAATTGTACCACCACCTGAGTTGATTTTAGTTCTCCGATCTGCAAAGATGAAAACACTGAGTGAGGCATCACATTTATCGAAGCTCCAAGATCACATAGTGAATCAGTAAAATTTAAAGAACTGATAGTGTAGGGAATAGAGAAAGTCCCTGGATCTTGACATTTTTTGGTATCGGTGGTGTGATCAATGCTGAGACGCTTCTTCCTAAGTTGATTATTTCATTTCCATCCAACCTCTTTCTTTTAGTACACAGCTCCTTCAGAAATTTTCTATATTTAAGGATTTTCCTAGTTGTATCCAGTAGTGGAATGTTAATCTCAACTTTTTGGAATGTTTCCTGAATTTCCCATTGAAGTCGTTCTTCTTCTCCCTTCATTGACTCAACCAAGGATGATGGTAATGGTGCAGGGATATCCTTTTTCTCTCTTTGTTGTTTCTACAATGTTGTTTCAATTTTTTCTTTCTTGAACCTTGTTCTTTCAACATTTTTGTTGACTCCATATTTTGGTTGGACAGGACGAGCTTCAGCAGGTTCCCTAGATTCATCCTCCTCACATTGTACTGGTGGTGTGAGCTCCATCCCACTTCGGGTTGTGATTGCACTAAAATTCTCTTTTGGATTGGGAATTGTTTGTGCAGGAATCTTAACTTGGTTCTTAGTGAGATCATCCATAATTCTTGAAAATTGATCAGCTAGCTTGTCCATCTTATCTTCTATTCCCGCAACTCTTGTCTTCAACTGTTGGTCTTCATTTTTTGGTGCACTTGTAGATGTTTTCTCATAATTCTTCCACTGGAAAGGTGGTGGTTGGAAAGTTTTTTTGTTGGAATTTCTTCTGATAAGGTTGTTGGAATGATATAGGGTTCCGATATTGCTGCTGAAAAGGTGCTCTGGCTTGGTTCTGTTGAAACCCATACCCTAATTGGGTTTGCGGTTGGTATTGACTTTGTTGATAGGTTGCAGCACAACTTTATGTCCCCTGCACTTCTAGACATTGATCAGTGTAATGAGAATTAGAAGATAATAAACCACATACCTGATTCAGTCCTTATTGTTCCTTCACATGGTTCACAGTTATTTGTTGCACCAATATGGTGAGTTCACCCATTTCATTCCTCATTAAATCTACTGAATCAGATGTTATTACCTCATGGATTCCTCTGGTGATCATACCTCGAGTTCCAAAATGCTTTGAATTTTGTGTAATCTTTTCAATCAGAATATGTATATCTGCAGGTGATTTATCAATGAGGGATCCTCCCGACGAGGCATCTAGTAGATTCATGTCATTGTCAAGCAATCCTTGGTAGAAGCACATAAGGAATTAGTCCTCTTCTATTTCTTGGTGTGGACAACTTGCACAAATCCTCTTGAAACATTCCCAGTATTCATAGAGTGTTTCTCCAGTTGATTAATGGATGACATAAATCCACTTCTTTATTGCAGTGCTCCTAGATGTTGGGAAGAATCTTTGTAGAAAGCATTTTTTAGATCTTCCCGGTCACTGATCTACCCCGGTTGCAGATTGTACAACCATTCCTTCACTTCTCCCTCTAGTGAGAAGGGGAAATCCCTCCACTTCACATGCTCTTCCATGACTGCTCGAGGTTTGAAGCTGAAGCAGACATAGGTGAATTCTTGAATATGTCGATTCGGGTCTTCACCTGCAAGACCATGAAATTTAGGAAGCACTTGGATCATGTTAATTCGCAATTCAAAATCATTTTCTTAGGCAGGAATTGAAAGTTGAAAATTTTTATTTGCAAATTGAGGTGAACAGATGTCACGTAGGGTTCGGTTGGGATTTACCGCCATTATTAAAGGTTCAAAGTCTTCACTCAAGGTTTCACTTGAATCTATGAGATTGATTTCTTCAAAATATTTGGGAAGATTTTGATTTCTCAATTGGGTTATTGTGCGCTCAATTTCTAGATCGAATTCTAATAAATTTCTATTCGAACTACGGGTCATTCAAAAGAGATTGTTTTTTTTTTAATCTTTGAGGCACTGCCTCCCCGGCAACGGTGCCAAGTTTCATGCATGCCTGTCGTGGGGTGTGGAAAAACAATATTTTATTTACCTAAGTATAGTATAGCAGTTGATACTAGGTATTCTCACGAAGAGGAGTGCACATAAAACAAGGTTGTCACTTTTGGTTGTTTTTCATAAAAAGATTGGTTTTAACAAGTGATAAAACGATGATCGGATTGGGTTCGGCTAGACCTGGTGTTGTGTCATCATGGTTTCCAAATTTTATCTCTTCTTCTTCCTTAAACTGTTATGAGATAGATTCATCTATCGAGTCCTCTCTCTCCCTTAGTTAGATAAATGTGATGAGAGTTTTCCTTTCTAAAACCTTAGATTGGCATATCCTCCTTCCAATGTGCTTAGGGTTGTAGAAGGTCTCTTGATTAATTAGAGAAATCCCAGACCTATAATTGTTGTTCCCTAATAAAAAAATATTTCTACATATAATCCTACACACGTGCTTGACAACCGCCGAGCAATCACCACCCAACCCTAATCTTGTTCCACCGTATACAGATTAGAATTGGGTGGAGGGAGATGTGATCATCAACCAAAGCAATTTATAATTTCAAAATCAAAAACATCACACTATCGCATTCAGAATTTAATACTGAATTAATAATTGAAACCATTATAAAAAAGAAGAAGAAATTTTATTCATTTCAAGCACAAAAACTCAAACACAACACATAGGTCCAGCCTCCCCTCTTTCCGATCACTCAAATGAAACTACCCCTCCATAGATGGGGTAAGCGAGATGATGCGGGAGAAGAGAGACATATTAAAGTAAATAAAAATAAAAGAAAGCAATAGAATGATGCTGAAGAATAATTTTCCCGAGTGTCCCTTTCCTTTATCCCGTCTCCAATTGTGGTGTCCCAGAAGGAATGGGATGCAATATGGGATGCTTTGAGAGGGTGGAGCTCTCCTCCTTTTATAGCCAGAATTTGTCCCCCGGATGTTGACGCGATTTATCCCCATTAAATGACATATTCACGCGTTTCTCCCTTCTTAAATGTTGTTCATAATTCTCTTGGCCGTGTCTCCTCAAAATACCATCGGAGTTGGACATGTATTCTGAGAGTTATGGCCGTTTTACTCTGATCAGTTATTCTATCAAGTCAGACTCTCCAAAATTCAATCCTCCGGATTAGTGTGATTTAATGACCCCATAAACGGCCAATTCACACGTCTCTTCCTTCATAAAAGATTCTCAAAAACCCCTTGTGCATTCTCCCACCAAATTACACAACATTGGGGCCCCCCATGGATGAGTTAAAGAGCCCACACCAAAACTGGGCAGAAATGAAAATAGTTTTCTTTCTCCCAATTGTGAGCTTCCTTCGAGCTTTCATATGGCCGATTCATCTTTTAGTCCAAACATAGTAAATGAAGATCGGGATGTGTAGAAGCGAAAAAGAAAGAATTTTTCAATTTGGATCAGTGTAGATAATTTTATGGCCAATCTACAAAAATAATTTAAAACTGTTAAAAATCCAAAATGGCCAATTTTTACTATTCAGCTCAAAATAACACCAATATCATAAAAATGAAACAATTAATCTTAGAGGATAACTTTTCTGAGTCTAAAACAATTATATTAAATATAAATTAATTGAAAATATTTTCTCTATCATTTGGTTCTCTCAAGAATTGAGGTAAATGTAAATAATATTAAAAGAATGGTTCAGAAGCCCATAGGATAGTGATTTCAAATATAAAGATAGTGTGTTGTGTCATGGGATTAAAAATTCAGAGTAATTTTCATGAAATTACTAAAGATTTGAACTTGAAACAGAGTTATATTCAGCATTAATTTAATCTCGGTGTCATGGGATAAATTGTTTCACTTATTTATATGAATTTAAAAATGGTGATGAGAATCATTTAAGCTCAAAAGTTTCAAAAAACACAAAAAAATAAAAATAAACACACAAAATTTAAAAAAACACAAAAAAATTTCTGAGAAATCATTGAAAATCAGGATAACAATTGAAATTACTAAACAAAAATGATCCCTCCCCCACACATAAAATATTTTATTGTCCTAAATGTGAACCCATGAGATGATATATGCACATGAAATGTATAATTTTAAATAGGACAAAAAATAAAAAAAATGGAAGAGTTAGGAATAGTCTAATAGGATCAAGTAATGATGGGGTCATGAAATGTGTTGAAATCCACTGCATCAGTTGGAATTCCCTAAATATATTTGTTCAAATGTTTTCCATTTACTGTAAATATCTTTATTGTGTCCAATTGTGTGATCTCCACTTCACAATATGAAAAAACATTAGTCAAAACATAAGGACCTGACCACCTAGAACACAAATTACCAGGCATCAGATTCTGTCGTGAACTATAGAGAAGAACTTTCTCTCCAACATGAAATTCTCTTTTCTGGATCATTTTTTCATGAAATTATTTTGATATTTTGTTGTAGAGCCTTGATTTCTCATATAAATACAATCGAATCTCCTCAAACTGTTGAATTTGCTGCTTCCTTTGGATTCCATATTGGGCCAAATCCATGTTGCATTTATTTATAACCCAAAAATCCCGATGTACAACTTCTATGGGGAGATGAAACCCTTTAACAAAAACAATCTGAAATGGGGAAATACTGATAGGTGTCTTATATACTGTCATATAATCCCATAACTCATCATCCAAGCACTTGCTTCACTACATCCTATTCTCCTGCACGGTTTTCTCCAAAATTTGTTTCAACTCATTATTTGAAACCTCATCCTGGACATTTGTTTGGGGGAGCTATGGTTTTGATGTTTTTTGTGTCATCCCATACTTCCAAAGAAGCGAAGAAAGATTCTAATTCTAGAAGTGTGTCCCCTAATCAATGATGATGGCCTTCGGTACTCCAAGCCTACAAAAATATTGCGCTTTGAAACATTCCACAACAACATGAGAATCATCAGTCCTAGTGGCCTTAACCTCGACCCATTTTCTCACATAATCAAGGGAAACTAAAATATATAGGAAACCAAATGAACTAGAAAATGGACCCATAAAATCAATGCCCCATAAATCAAAAATATCATAGAATAATATGGGTTGATGGGGTATCTCATGTATCAAAGAAATATTACCAGTGTGTTGGCTACGTGAGTATGACTTACAAAATAGATGACCATCATGGTTTAATCTCGGCAAATATAATCCAAAGTCTAAAACATTCCTAAATATCTGTTGGGGTACAAAGTGTCCTCCTCATGAAAGTGTATGACAAAAATGCAGAATAGACTCAAACTCATGGTCAGGAAGACACCTTCTAATGACTTGATCACTAAACATGTGCCAAAGGAAGGGATCATCCCACATATAATACTGAGACTCGCTTTTTTATTTTTGGTCTTGATGTTTATTTAAATTTTTAGGTATTTCATATGAAACAATGTAGTTTACTAAATCAGCATACCAAGGATGCGTACTTGAGATGGAATAAATATTCTCATTGGGGAAAGTGTCCGGAAGTGGTACCTAGTCCAAGGTGTCATCCTCTAGTGTGTGAGTAAGCCTACTCATGTGGTCTTCCATCAGGTTTTCTGGCCCCTTATTTTACATTATCTCAAAATAAAATTCTTGAAGAATGAGCATCCATCGGATTTGCCTGGGCTTTACATATGGCTTCTTCAAGAGGTACCTCAAAGCTGTGTGGTCAGAAAAAATAACAGCTTTAGATCCCAATAAATGTGAACAGAATTTATCTAAAGAAAATATGAAATCTAGAAACTCTTTTTCTATGGTTGTTTAGTTTAATTGGGTTGAATCCAGTGCCCTCGATGCATAGGCAATCACATGTGAAAATCCCTTCACCCTATGAGATAAGACAACTCTAACTACAAAGTTGGAGGTGTCACACATAATCTCAAAAATAATCTCCCACCGTAGGGTCTGTATGATCAATGGAGTGGTCTGACACTTCTTTAGATCATCAAATGAAGTCCTGAAAGAATCATTAAACACAAAATCAGAATCCTTTTGAAGTAATCGTGACATAGGAAGATAAATCTTAATAAAATATTTCATGAAGTGCCAATAAAATCCTTCATTCCCTAGGAAAGATATAACATCTTGCACACATGAAGGATATGATAAGGATGAAACAATATCTACCTTAAATCTATCAAACTCTATCCCATGTTTTGACACTACATTCCCTAAGACAACTCCATGCTCTACTATAAAATGACACTTTCTAAAGATTAAGACCAAATTATTCTCAATACAAAGATTCACAACCTTTCCAAAACTAGATTTAAAATCATTAAATGAAGACCTATACACAATAAAATCATCCATAAATACCTCCATTCAAGTATCAATAACATCAAAAAAATAATCACAATGCATCTATGGAAGGTACATGGGGAATTGCCAAGTCCAAATGACATCCTATGATAGGAAAATCAGGTCAATGGAGTTTTCTTCAGATCCTCTTGAGCAATAGGAACCTGAAAATATCCAAAAAATCCATCCCAGAAACATTAGTCTGTTTTCCCAGCTAGTCTCTCAAGCATAAGATCAATAAATGGGTGGGGAAAATTGGTCCTTTCGATTGTACTGATTTAGTTTCCTATAATCAATACACACATGCCAATTTTTTTTCACCCTCATTTGAAGTAACTTCCCTTTATCATTTTTATCAATAGTAACAGCATTTTTCTTAGGTACAACCCGAATAGGACTCACCCACTAGGAATCTAAATTGGGATAGTTTATACCTGCCTCGAACAATTTTCAACCTCTTTTTTAACAACTTTAAAAAGAGTTGGATTGAGTCTCCTTTGTGGCTGCCTAACTAGTATTGCCCCATCCTCTAAAAGAATCCTATGAGTGCAAATGGAGGGGCTAATGCCTTATATTTCATCCAAGTTCTACTTGATTTTATTTAATGTTCTCCCACAAAATTTTTAAAAGTTTTTCTTCATGTGAGAAAGAGATTTTGTTAGAAATTATAATAGGTAATTCTTCACCCCTTAACAAGTATGAGTATTTTAGATTTGGTGGTAATGGATTGAGTTCCAATGTAGGGGGTGTTGTATGGATAGATATAGTGAAGGAACTAAAATATGTGCACAAAGAGCATCAGTATCAAAATATAAATCATCACAATTAGAGAATAAAATATAAAATCCATCAGCATACTCAATAACCAAGTCATAATCAGAGTCTTCTTGATCACAATCAGAATATGAATCCATTTTAAAATCAAATATAAGAGAGTTTTGTCCATTAGAAATAGGTGTGTAAGTGCTCTTAGACATAAAACTAGAACCAATACTCATAATCTCTCTAATAATAGGACAATAAAATTCCATGGGGTTTTTAATTTTTGGTTCAAAATATGATATAACAAATGCAGAATGGTACTCTGAGGGGTACTTCCTGGAGTCCATAACATTAAATATCACATCTTCATCTCCAAACTCCATGGAAATTGTACCCTCATTGACATTTATGATATTTTTTATAGTTTTTTGGAAGGTCCTACCTAAGATAATGGGATCATGATAACTTTCCTTATCATCCTATATGTTAAGAACATAGAAATCTGCTAGAAAGATCATCTCCCTTACCTAGACAAGTACGTCCAAAAGGACTCCCACTGAATATGTCGTAGCTATATTCACCAACTACACAACTACTCTGGTCGGCTTCAATTGACCAACTTGTAAAGAAGATAATACGGATTGAGGCATCACATTTATGGAAGCTCTTAAATCACAAAAAGCATCAGAAAAGTGTAACTACCCTATAGTTCATGGGATAGTGAATGTCTTGGGATCCTTGCACTTTGTTGGAATCACTAGAGTTGGTGTAATGAGTTCTGAAACATTCTTTACAAGATTGATCCTAATATTTAACTTGAGCCCTCTTTGATTGGTATAAAGTTCTTTTAAGAATTTTACATACCTTGATATTTTCTTAATGGCATCAATAAGGGGGTGTTTATCTTCACACGCTTGAATGTGTCCAAAACCTCCTTTTTCATTCCCATTGTAGCCATTATCTTGGTTTGAACAACACAGTTTGGAAAAGGAAGGGTTTTATGAGGAATATCATTAATATCTTTCTTACCTTTATCTTTCTCCTTGGGGTGATCATCAGCAGGTTTTGAATGGCGCTTCTCCGAAGTTGAGGTGAATCCTGGTGCAATGGTAAGTACATATGTATCATTCATTTCCTTCCCACTTCTCAATGTAATGGCACTAACATTCCCCATTATATTTGTAGTATGTTGTGAAGGTAGATTTCTAGTATTCTTATGTACTAGTTCATGGAGGGAGGTGGTAATATGGTTCATTTGAGTCTTCAACTCCCTTAGCGTCAAACCTTGACTCTTCAACTCATTATGTTGATTAAGAACAATTTACTTCAAATTATCATCAGTGTTAGAATATACCTTGGGTGGGTGATTCCCAATTTGTTTAATTGTTGATGCTTGGGCTTCAAATCTTCTCTGGGGTTGTTGGAAACCCTACTGGTAAGGTGTAGGTTTCTGGAAGTTTTGTTGAAAGGGGGGCCTTTCTTGTTTTCCAGATCCATACCTCTGGTCGGATTGATCCTTACAGCCTTGGTTGTATATTAGTGTAAAATAATCAAGCTTCTTTTGGGGATATGGTTGTTTCTGTTGTTGATATGGTCACCTAGGAAACACTGCTACACATTCTCTTGTTTCTTGTAGTTGGGGGAAATAGTCATTTGGGTGGCTTGTATCAATGAAAATGCCAAAACGCCTTGAAGGAGGGGGTTATGATGTCTTTTTATCCAATGTAATATTCCTCACCATAGTTGTCAATTATTTTAACTTAGTATCAATCAAATGACTCTCAAGAAAAAAATAACTTATCGGATGTACTCCCCTGACATGCAGTGTACCTCAGTCACCAAATTATTGGGGGTTTTGGACCATTTTTTCAATCAATGAATGTGAAGCTACTGGTGTCTTGTCCACAAAGTATCCTCTATCTATAGAATCCACCATGCTCCTCTCCATAGTTTTGATTCCTTCATTGAAGTATTGTATGAGGAGTTTCCCACTGATTTTTTCATGTGGACAGCTTGCACCCAAATTCTTGAATCACTCATTGTACTCATACATTGACTCCCCTTGGTCCTGCTAGATAATAAATATATCTTTTTGAATGGATTTGGTACTTGATGCTGGAAAAAATATATTCAAGAAAATTCATTTCAAACTGTTCCAACATGTTACATCTTCAGGTTGTAAATAATACATCCAATAATTTACAGCCTCATCAAGTGAGAATGAGAATGCTCATAATTTTAGTTGATCTTCAAAGACATTTCTTGGTTTAAGGGTTGAGAAAACCACATTAAACTGTTTATGGTTTTTGTTTGGATCCTCACCAGATAATCTATGAAATTTTGGAAGAAGGTTACTTAATCCAAATTAGAGTTCCAAGTTTGATTCAAGATTTGGGAATGCAATACAATTTGGTTGATAGTTAATATCAGGTTAAGACAATTATCAAATAGTTATATAAATTTCATTTCCATTGTTTTCAGACATTAGTTCTTTTTTTAGGTTTGATGTATAATTTTTTCCAATTTCTTTGTTCTTGGAATGGAGTAATTCTCTAACTGGTTGAATGTTAAAACTTTTCATGGACTGAGAAATTATGATTCGTGCTCGAAGGCTACGTTCAATCTTAGGGTCAACATCGAAGAGATCCTCAGGATTACTTCGTATCATAAATGAAATAAAATTGAAAATAAATAGAGTGTACCACAGTAAAATGAAAACAATAAGTATGTGTTGATGGTCCAGAAAGAAGTAGAAGAAAATACAATAAGAATAAATTCAAATTGGGTAAAAAAGGGAAGAAAGAAGAGAAAAATAGAATAAAATGTAAAATAAAATAAATACCTCAAGTTAGTTGAAATAATTACTTACCTCCCAAGAAACAATGCCAATTTGAAAGGTTTTTTCATGGGTTCTCTCAAATGAAGTGTGATTTTAGAGTACCTAGGTACAACAGAGTGGCTGACCAAGGTCATCTCTCAAAGGAGGAAGTAAATTTGACAACATATTAAAGGTAATTTTGAAAATAACATAAAAGTGAATAATAACACTACTTGAAAGAATATGGTTTTTTTACCATTAATAAATCTAGAAGAATTTTTCTGGAATAATATTGTATAATATTTTTGCTTTTATTTTTGAAATGAATTTTAATTAAAATTACACAATAAGAAAATGTTTTTTTAGAAAATATTTTAAATGGAATTATTGATCTAACTCTACCTATTATATCATTTATTAATAATATAATTTAAACTAACATCTACTTAATTATTAACCCCTAACTTGTTAACCCACGAACCCTATGATAATTAACATTACCACAAAGATGAAGTAAATTAAACCCTAGGCTATCTACGGAACGTGTAATCGCAGTACTCTGCTTTGATTGACATTATAAGGATAGCTTATGGTAAGTGGAAAATTAAGGCCCATATTCATTCTAGAAATGAGTAATAATTGAGTTTAGGGATTATGTTTGAACTCTACAAACTCATCTCTCGTGGTCTGGTTTTACCAATTAAGTTCACACTCTCACAATTAACACAATCCTCGACCTTGTGTGTTTTGTGTTTATTGTTCAATTGTTGATTAATTTAATTATAATTAAAAACTAAATTAATATGTAATATTATTTGAATAATAGTAGATCATTGATTCAAAATAAATTAATTAAGGAGGTTAGATGTAGATTGATTACTAAAAATAACTACTCTTTCATGCGCGGTGTAGTCATCATAGAAACGTTTTGCATGTGCAACGGTTTAGAAAGGGTAAAACCCAATCTTGTTTCTATTATTGATTCCAGACTAATTAGGAAGATTAAGTAAGAATAAAATAGTGGAAAACAGTGGAATATACAAGAAAATAAAATAAATAGAAGAGAAACAAAGAAGTTTATTATGCAAACATAAATATTACAACACAAGAAAGAGGGGAAGGCTTCGATGAAAGGATCCTTGCTTCAAGAGCTCCCCCTATGAGTATAGAGTGTTCCAGAACATCTAAAGTGGTTATAGGACTCCTCTATAACTCCAAAATAGCATCACTTCACCCCTTGTCCTAACTTTCAAATGGGGTGGTCAAGGTGTCATTTAATAGCCAAAATGGGGAGTGGTTTTGGGCACCCAATTTTCGAGATACCCTTTGTATTTCATTTTTGAGTTGGTAAATGGTATTATATCGAGTTGGAAAAAACATAAAACTTTTAGTACAACATCGTTACTATCCCCATGTAAAAGGTGGCAGCCAATGGAGGAATAAAGCGTGAGATATGGTCACAATACAGAACCAAATCATTGACTTCGTGCAGATTATGTCTCCTAGACAAATTGGTTCGGAAGGGACTCTTAATGAATGAATTGGGATTCGATTCCTTGGGATGCATTTGAGCCCATGAATTTATGGATCTTCCCAAAAAATTAAAACACATTTTGAGGCACGGATTTGGAGAAATGTGAAAAATAGTGGACAGATGTCTTTGGGAAACTATACAGTTTGGCCCATTTCCCTTCTGGATCATTTCTGACCCTCCAAATCACCTCCTCCTACAATGAAATCACCAAAAAAGGAATAATTTCCATTTTTAATAGTGGTAAAAATTTAATAATTGAATCAAATGGGATGTTAAATTTGAGATAATATTTGTAATTTTAAATACAAAACTAGATTAAAATAATGATGTAGGGCTGAAATAATGCAGTGAATTGTTATGCGATCATGAGGTTATGGAAAACCACCTATAAATAAATTTTAGAGGAGTTTATGTACAACCCCCTATAATCATAGAATTTATAGGGGGTTCACAACCCAATCATAAAAGATTTTGCATTTTTTTATAATATTTGCTTCGATTTTAGAGGTAATTGTGTTAAAACCACTGCTAATTTAATAATTAGTGGCCCTATAAGTTCGGTTGTATTTTAAGGGAACTATATATATAATATATGTTTTGTATATTAGAGGAAATACATATATATAATGGAATTTTTTTAAAGGAAATATTGGTGATCCAAAACCCCCTCTAATCATTTAAATTAGGGGGGATTCATGAATTGTGGTTAATCCCTTAGATTAGAGGGGGTTTCAAAACCCTTCTAATTTAATAAATTAGAGGGGGTTGTAGACCCCCTATAATATATGACCTTAGAGGGGGTTCATGAACCGCCACTAATCCATCTGATTATAGGGTTTTTTAACCCTCTAAATTTTTATTTATTTTTTAAAATAAATCTCATATAAATTCAAATTTTATAATATATAGGTGTGTGTGTGTGTGTGAATATGTGTGTGTGTGTTACATAAACATGTTATATAAATGTATTTAAATGCATTATAAACATATATATAAATATAAAGAAATTATATAAATAATTTAAATAAATACTTATACATATAAACAAAAATGTATACATATATAATACTGGTATAAATGATATAAATGTAATTATAAATATATTTATTCAAATATATAAAATATATATATATATATATATATTATAAATACTATACAATTATATTATGATTTATATTATAATTTATATTATACATATATTATGTTAAATAAATTTTTACTGTATATTTATGTATAAATACATTTATATTATATTATGCATATAAATATATATAACATAGAGATAATTAAATATAAATATATATCATATATTATATATTTATATTATATATATTATATTATATATATTATATTATATATAAATTTATATATATTATATAATTATTTTATATATATTTCAGTATACAGTATTAATTATAAATTAATTTTGTAAATATATTTGTATCATTTAAATATATTATATATTTCCAATTATATGAATGTATTTAATTGTATTTATATGTATACATAAATATAATTATATAATTATATAATTTTATGTACATTTATATATATATTTATTTGTATAAATAGTATTTCATATAATAATAATTATATATCATATAAAAAGAGAAACATATTATTAAAATATATACATAAAGTAAATTCATTTTAAAAATATATCATATAAAAACTCAAGCTTGTATTATTTATAGTTTATATTATAATAATAATAAATATATTTTTAAATAATATTTTTATTCTTTTATATTATATATAAATAATATTATATGATATGAAATATATACAAATAAATATATATTAATGTATATAATAATAAATATATGTATTGAAATATATTATATAAATATATTAAATAAATGCTTATATATTATATAAATAAACATGTACTTAATATATAAATAATTTACATAAATATATTTAGAAATATATAAATATATGTGTATATACGTAACATAAATAGAATTATAAAAAATATTTACTCAGATGTATATAAATACACATATACAATATATAGTTTATATAAATGTATAAATTTAATATAATATAAATTTATTATAACATAAATACATAAATATATAACATAAATACATAAATATATAACATAAAAATGTATATATTAATTTATATAAATATATATGTATGTTATATATGTATATAAATCTTAATATTTATTTTAATTGCATTAATAATATATATATATATATGATGTGTAAATAAAACAACAAAAAACAATTACTTGGGGGGTAGATGCACTCGAAGTTCAATGGGGAGATTGCGGCTTTGAAACCCATTGCGCAAAAAAAATTCAATGTCTTGGAATTGTAAAGGTAAGGGAGGGGCAGCGTAGTTGACACATGACGACATGGGGGGACCAGAATGGGAGGGGATGGGGCTGGGAGACTGTAACAGAATGGGGAGGAGTGTGGCGTAGGTGACATGGGGTCAGTGGGATTTATCAGAACTGGATGGGATGGGATTGAGGTGACATGAACCAGATGGGGAAGGGTAGTGACATAAACAGGAGGGGAATGGGAACTAGAGGGGGTGACATGAATGGGATGGGAACAGGATGGGATTGGGTGGGGGTGATGGGAACATGATGGTGGGGAATGTAAAAAAACCAAATAAAATAATTAGAGGCCTTTTGGAAATAGCCTCGAAAAAGAGTAGGCGAGCACATTAGTGTTGTTTCTTCATAAATGCTGCTAATATGATTATAATGGGTTATAACCCTTCTAATTAGGTCATTTTTTATAGTGGGGCATAAGTGAGAGTGAGGCACAGAAGCCTCCAAATCTTGGTGGGTCTTGTCCCTAGTTGGGATGACCCCTTCATGTTCATACTGTTGAATATGAGTATTAATCACCCTCTTATAGATAAAATATGAGGGTGATATGGGTCGTGGGTTCCTAGTAAACTCGGTTGTGGATGATTTTGTGGTAGAGGTGGAGTTTTGTGGTATTTCCACATTAGCGTTTCCCTTTCCCCTGCATATGTAGGTAAGAGGTGACTTGGTTCCTATTGCTTGGGCCCTGTAAATTTGTAAGATTTATCTATTAACAGAAATAGTAGGAAAGTAGTTACCAATTTCCCAATGTAATTTAGTCTTCCATGGTTGGATAAAAATATCCACGCTGACGATATTGCAGATCGGAATTCCCAATGATTAACTTCCCAAAATTTGGGTGAGTTCTATTCCAGACCCACTATTTTCTTGGAGGGACCTAGTGCCGAATGACTAGATCTGGTGACATTCTTGTCTTCTGATGTACTTAATGCTACTAATCCCCATGGTTTAAGGTAAAAATACTCATATCAGGTTCACCATGTCTATTTCTGATGCTTTCGTTAGGCTGTTCCGCCTCACATTGTTGTCGATGGAGATGGGCGCATATGTTTCCCCTCATTCCCACTTTCCAAAAGGCGGGTGGAATTCATCACTTCACCATAGATTTCTGCTCCATGATAGAAATTGGATGATGGTATGTCATTTTTTCCTTTCGTGGATCCCTCCTCAAAACACATCACCTAGTCTGGGTCTCCCATAAAAATTAAGACTTTGTTTGTGATCCTCGTTCCCAATGTCATCTCTTTGTGAACACCAGTTAACTATGCTTCTTCCACAAGTACATTCGAAAGGGTCATGTCGAGGCAGTTAACTTTTTTCAGGGAAGTAGTTATGTTGGGAATCATTGGCATGTCTAGATTATGGAACCTTGTTACACATAAATTTTCCATTATAAGAGGGATTCTTGAGGATGTGGATGGCCAAGGCATCCCACATTAAATGTTGGGAATATTATGCTAGAGGAATTTCTCCACTATTTTCCTCAGCTTTCCATCCTTAAAACTAGGTATGTCACAAGTTTAACATCTACTAGAGATGATCCAGACTGATCAAAACATTGATGAGAGTGGATTAGATGGATACATCTCGGGGAGGGAGCACCTAGAAGGTTTACCGGATGGATGGATTAGAACGCAAAATGAGGATGGATCTAAGGTGGAATGTCCCAAAATGGAATATGTCACACTATGAGGGTGAATCCAAATATTGGATCACCATATGGATGGATCATAATGCCCATAATTAGCAGACCCAAGGTGGTGTGTCCCAAAAATGGAAGGTTTCATACCATGAAGGATGATCTGGAAACCATAAAGGGTGGATCAGGTAGGTGGTCCCAAAAAAGGGTAATACCAAGGATTACCATTAGCTTGGATTAAATCTCATGTAGGCTTCCTACATACCTTGTTTATAGGATAGGGATCAAAACACACGTTGTTCGAATTGGTGATTTGGGGATTACACATGGTTTGCTTCCCGGATAGATGGCATGATTTCACCAAGATGTGGAATCCTATGTATAATCATGATGGATGTAAATAAGGTGTCAGAGAGTAATCATGACTTATATAGAACCAGCATGAAGATGTCGGTGTGGGGCTTGAACCTCAGGGAGGTTTCCCATATATCCTGATAGTTGGGAATCAAAGTCCACATAGTTCGGTGGGATGATGATACACAAGGGGAGGCGGATCATGAGAAATAGGGAGCATGGAAAAGAATATGCAGGAAGTGAAACCTTTGTATTGGGGAATGATATTCCTGATATGAAAAGGCTTGAGTGAGATAACAATATGGGAAAAGGATGGTGGGCTTGAACATCAAGGAGGCTTTCTATGTATCCTTGTGGCAGGTAACAAAGGTTCCCTTAGTTCATGAATGGGGAATAAAATTGGGGTATACACAAAGGACAGTGACCCGGATACAAGTTGGGGCTTATTCAAGGTTATAAATCCATATTAATAAGAAAAATCCTAGTTGGAGGAGTATGTGAAGTGTTGAGATTATGCATGGTTTCCTGCCCATGTGGATCAGAACACCCTAGGGAGGCGGATCAAGGAGATGCATCCTGAAATCGGAAAGTATCACACCAAGAGGGTACATCCCTTAGGAGGGAGAACTAAAGTATACCATAGTTTGGGTTTGGACCTTAGAGATACTTCTTATGTAACCTATATTGAAGACAGGGATCGAAACCCACATAGTTTGAAAGAGTATACAATTTAACTTCATATGGGATGAATGGAATAATGTGAAGTAGTGGGAACAAATGGATTGTGGGAGTGATGGGTTTGAACCTCAGAGAGGCTTCCTACATACTCTGTCTAAAGGACACTGATAAATGTCCATGTAGTTTATTGGGGCATGCAGTTTAATGTCACACGAGATGAGGGGCATGTGGATTATACATGGTTAACAGCCAAAATAAGATTTCATGGTCACTACTTAATCAAATCCCATGTGATTCATGCTCAGTGTGATAAAACAGAAGCAACAGTGGACCTGAATATCGGGTCATGAAAGGTGTGGCCACAAAAGATGGTGTGGGGCTTACACATGGTTATCATCCAGGGAGAAGGAGATTGGGACTTACTCCAAGTGGTAACCCAAGGATGGTGATCCGATATAGGAGGAGGATATGACCATCATAAAAGGAACACCATATCACAGTGTGCTAGGGATTACTTGAAGACTGTATGAGGAAGACATGGTGAAAAAGATCAAAGGGAGAGAGGAGTGGGAGAGAGTTAATGTACATTCTCCTACAAGTCCACCCTAGATTTACACACATGCAAAAACTCACAGTTTAACATCAGGTGTTTTGGACTAGGGTGCTGAGAAATTTAATGTCCTCCAGATTAGATAAGAAATAATCAATCCACAGCCTAGGGAATTACATAACATTTACTAACTTGCAATTGGGGGAAGTAAGGCACAAAAAATTCTAGGAAATAATGGGGTGGATGAATGGTCACTAGAGGGGATCATGTTAGCGTGGATATTCGAATAATCATTAACCATTAGCGTGCCTATAAAAAGAAGAATAAGGAAAGGAAACATAAAATGGAGCACTATTTAAGGAACCATGAAATCACATCACACAAGCCTGGAGGGCTGCATGGGAGAAGGGTTCGCAAAGTAGAAGGCCTCGCATAGAGGGGATTCACAAAGATCTGGTACCTTGCAAAGAGAAAAGGCTTCATAAAGGAATGTTCTTTGAAATGAACTATGAAAAGGATCTATGATAAGGGAGGATATTCATGAACCACGATAACCCAGCTGAGTCATGTAGTGAACATGTGCTTGGAGGGTTATTCGTGAAGGATGAATGATCCATGAAGACCTAACTTCCCAAAAGGGACTCCTACCTTTTCCATGGCCATAGATATTCACAAATGGCATCCCCACATAAATCAGAGTAAAATTGGAGCAAAGGGAAAGATTGTTTGCAATGTTTAGGTACCTTGGGTGATGCATTTTCTTATTGGTTCCCTGAGGAAAGGTTGTTTTACAAATTAAGGGTTTGTAATGTGAAAGTTTAGGGTATCGATATTTTGAGGGGGGTGGGGGTGAGCGATATATTTATAGGCACTGGTAATCTTGATGAGGGCATTCCATAAAGGAAATGGCACTTCACGATTTGAGGAAGCTTCGTCAGAATCACATAGGCTTCCAATATTTCCCTGTGCTGATTGCAAATGTATATGTCAGGATCACGAAAAAATCAATAATTTCAAGGTATTGGTCGTAGAGGAGTATGTTCTATCAGATTCACGCCATTCATAGAGCTAAAGGTCTTTCTGAAGGAGTTTTTTTAGGTAGTCCCTTTGATGATTTCTATGTCTTTTCCATTGATGTATGGATTTTGGATCAAAAAATTTCTCAAGAAATATTTTAAATTATCCTTTCAAAAAGTTCATCTAAGATTAAATCCTTTGATATATTTTATTCTTTATTGGGGATACGATCAAAGGACACCATTCTTATTATTTCTTTGAATGTTTTATGATTAAGATAAAATGTTTTTTATGAAACCTATTTATTTTCCATAGGTTATTCCATGATAAAATGATTAAGAAACCCACTTCATATCACTAGATATTTTATGATTCTGAAACCTATCTCTTATCCATATGTTATGATGTGATGAAATTTTTATTATACACATTTCATTTCATGCGTTATGATATGATTTCTATTAAACCCATGTACTTTTTTCATACATGATATGTTAAATGTTTTATAATTTTATGGTACATGTATGTATGATTTCATTATGAGATGGGTGGGACCTATATCTCCCTCCAATTTATTTGGTAAATATTTTTATCTCATAAGAAAAATGATGGGGAAAACGTTGATGGGATTGATTAAAATGGGAAACAAGTGAGTCCTGATCCAAAATGGGAAACATGAGTATCCTGCTCCATAATGAGAAATAGGTGTATCCCAATCCAAAATGGAAAATAGGTGTTTCTAGATCCACTATGTTAATATTATTGGGATTAAACTTTTACTATTATGATGTTATGTGATAACCTTATTACATGTTCACAATATTTTTCATAGAACTGGTTGCATGTCTATAAGTTTATAGGAGGGCCTGATTTAATTTCTTTAACTTAATGAGTGATCCAATTTCTACTTATACATGTTCAAAATATTATAAGCTAATGTGTATGTCACAAATATATGTCTTGTTCCTATTATATTCTCACATGGTTCGGGTTCTTGATTGTCTTATGATTCATGTCTTATGAACTACTGATCTTGATGACATGACTCTTGATTATGATCTTTGATATACAGGGTATGATCTTATAATGTTATGATCATGTTTACATACCATTATTATCATTATTATACTTACATATCTCGACTTTTTACCCTTTTAAGAATCTAAGCTCACCCTTTGTTATGTTTCCTTTCCCCAGGTTAGGAAGAAATGTTTTAAGTATGAGTACTAAAGGGAAAGATATTTTTGGGATAATTTTAAGATCTTTCACAAAGTAAAAATATATTATATTTTATGTTTCCAAAGACAATAAACCATTATAGTCATTGGGCAGGTATTTTTGTAATGTGGTGAGTATTCATCTAAAATGATGCAATATCCATGTTTTTTAAGCCTAGGTCTCTATAAAGTGAATAAATGATCTATAAAAAATAAATCTAAAAATGTGGTTATCTCTATGTTATTTTTCATTATTATGAAAAATAGATAAATAAAAAAATATCCCATTTAAAATTTCGTCTTCCCTTTTCCCAAACAACTAAAAATATGCTCATAAAGAAATAATGTATAGTGAATGAAACACCCTCTTGTGTTACATACATATATATATATATATTCTTTTCTATTCTATTCTTTTTCAAAATCTATTATTGGTTAATTTCCCACATCACCAATGCAACCCCAAATGATTTCCCCATGAAACTATTTATAATATTTATAACAATATCATTGGTCAAGAAATGGTGACTTTTTAATTTTCCAATACATGAGTCATTTTTAAAGTTTTTTTAACAAGGGTGAGAAATGAGTAAAATGTATGAAAATAATGAAACTGTACAAAATTCCATTAAAAGGGCCACAAAATTTATCTATTTTGGTATTCATATCCCTTATAATATGAAACCGTCGCCCCCCACACTCATATTTTGATAATGCTAAAAATAATTTTAATAGGGTAGGATTGGATAAAGTATGACTATAATGTGACTCTTCCCTAACAAGGTTATTCGTGGATTCTATGGGATTAAAAAGAATAAATATATGTGTGTGTATAATGATAAGATATTATCAATATACACATCAATCATATTTAATTCTCTTTCTACAAATAATAGTTTTGATTATATTCAAGAAAATTTCTAGAATAAGGAATTACCATGTTTCACTAAAAAAATATACTCATGAAAATAATGGGAAATATTGGATTTTGAAAATTTTTTGTAATGAGAAAAAATTATTCACATAATTACTCATGAAAATGCATAAAAATAATAAAATCAATTAAAAAATATTAGAAATTTAAATCATGGAAAATCTCAAAAAATTCTTTTACAAAAATTAACCAGTCTCCCTAAATTATGACTTGTCATATATAAATCTACATATTTATCTCTACTTATTTGTTACTCCATTTTTCTCATTAAAACTTATTGATAAATAAATATATATAACGGAAAATTTATAATTATAAGAGGATTATGTCTCCTAGATCATGGATTAAATAATGATCCAACATAGGGAATGAAATTTTTAGTTAAAATCACATAGAATGAATTTAAATATTTTGGGTAGAATAAAATAATGATTTGAAACTCATACTCCCCTTCCATTAATGCTTCAAAAATAGGTATTCATGGTTTATTCTTCCAGGATCATGTTATGAATAGTAATCTCATGATGTGAGTAGTCTATATAGTTTCTTGTAATGAAGCCTTATGATGCCTTGATGACCTAAAAAATAAAAATACAAAAGTGAAAGTGTGGTCTATTTATAATTAAGTTTTAAAATATTTAAGGAGATTTGTCTTACATAAAAATAATAAATAAAGAATATTATGAAAAAAATTGGGGCCGCCTCCTAGAAGTGATTTTATTAAGATTAATTTACTCTAACATACCACTTTATAATAAGTTGCAGTTGATTGGAAATATTTTAAGTGGTATAGATCCACAAACGACCTAAATTGTGACCTTCCCACAAAGGATGGCTCCCATCCTTTATCTGAATATTGCTTTTATATCCTTATGGGAAACACTCACTCAAACTTTATCCAGTAAATAAACAAATGTTTAATTAATACAAAAAAAACTAAATGAAATATTGTGTACCATCCATATCTCCTGGCCCTCTTTAAACCTAGTGGAATTGGTTGCTCCTCTATTGTCTTCAATTTTACCTTTGTTCTTTTCATCACCTCCACTTTGTATGAAAGTATCCAACTCATTATTTTATTCAACTATATAAACATATTCAACATCAAATATGTTTTTCCCTCCTAGATCATTGATAACATTCACATCATAATTCTTCATCACCTGTTTAATGTTGAAACTCCCCAATTTTCTACCAACTCTAAAGAATAGTTCCATGCATTCCAAATTTATGAAAGAATATTCATTAGACAAGAATGGTCTTCCCAAGATGGGGGGCGTATCTTCTTCCATATACATCACTAAACAATATGTATGAAGTTGAGTTTATCCACTTTTATTATGACATCTTCAATTATTCCCTAGAGTTACTTTGTTGTAGAATTTTTTAGCTTTAGTGAAACTTTCATATTTTCCATATTTTTCAAACCCAAGCTTTTGAATGTATTTTAAGACATTATATTCAAGAACCTATATTCGGAAATGATTTCCAAGAATTTTTAGACCTAAATTTCATATTAATATAAAATTTTTCATGAGTCTCATAGCTTCTTTAATAATTATTTTAATACAATAGCTGATCACTCTCTTATAAGAGGTATGGCGTCAATATCATCAAGTTTCTTCTTATTGGTAGAAAGATTTTTCCTGAATTTATCATATATTTTCATGTTTCTGATAGCTTCTATAAAGGGAATATTAATATAAAATTTTGTGAAATATTATAGAAACATACTTCTTTATGTGTCTATTCTCCCTTCTGCTAACTGCTTTGGAAAATTTAATCTCTCATTATATGGTTGTGGTACTTCGTTTCTTTATTCAGATGTCATTTTCACTTTCTTATTACACATTCTTATGTCATATTCTTCTTTTTTTAGCTTTTAATTTTGGTTATTAGTTTCTTGGTTTTTGGTTTTCTTGTGTTTTTTCCTACTTTTCAGGGTTGTGGCCATAATTTCTCCTTGTGAGTGGATGTCTAGATGGTCTAGTAGTGTTCCTCATGGGATCTCTATAATTTTAGACTAATTTGGCACACTTGAAACTCCAGGTTCTATAGTGAATTATTTTTATCTCTATAATCATCATTCATCTCCTTTTTTGTTGTCCCCTGGTCTTTTGAATAAGAGGTTAGTTCTTTTCTGGAAGCTCCATTCATATTTAGAACCATTGCCAAGGTCTCCTCCAATGTGTGGATGTAGATATTTAGGGATATTCCTTACAAAATTGGAAACCCCGGCACCCTCTATTGGTACCCATGACCTTATTGTTGTTCGGACCAACAATCCTAATATTGATTTTTACAATTATAATGAGCATAAATTACTTATTTTAAACAAGTAATTTGGGTTATTGTTGGCCCATCATCGTGTCCATCATTTTTATCATAGATACCATCGAAGATGTCATATATCTATTATTATCAACCATGTGCATTCCTATTTTTCTTATTCCATTAATCTGTCATAGGATGATGTTCATTTCAATTTCTTCTAAAAAATTATAGCTCTCCTCCATTTACATCTCCATTAGTGATCCACTATATAAAACATCTAATTTTGATATGTTTCCCTATGTAATACCCTTATAGAATATTTAAGCTAAAATTTAGATCTCAATACCATAGTGTTAGAATTTTTTAATTAATTCATTAAAATTATACCAAGTGATATAAAGAAACTCATCCTCATGTTGATTGAAATTAAGAATTTTGGAATATATATCCATTTATATAGTTAGAAGAAATACTCTGGCGGGAAAATCCATTTCCAACTCAACCCATATGGAAATTGAATAGGTTGGAAAGCTCTGAATAATTTATTGAGAATGCCCCCTTAATGAAAATATGAAAATTTGAAGTCTTATCATTTCACTTGTAAATTTTGAAAATTATAAGATATCACAATGCTTAACTGATCTCTCTAGATGTGTGTTTGGATCATTATGAGAAAGTCCATATAATTGAATCATGTTAGAAATCATCTAAATGATGGTAATCATGATATCTAAGTGTGTGGAAGCTACCAATGGTATAGGTGTTCTCAGATGAGCTTCAATGTTTGATAGTCTATCATAGTCTTCTAGTGCTTATAATTTCAGGACTCTTGGTTGTCCCACTCTAACAACTCAGTTAGGTTCTACATTGTCCATGGTCATATATAATTTTTTCTTATTTATACGTTTTTCAATATTAGTATTAATCTCAACAATATAATTGAATTTTTCCTCAGTGTTTTAATTCTAAATATAATTATTCAATCCGAAAATTATTACACAAAAGAACCCAATATAAAAGGGGAGTATCATAAGTAAATAATTAAAATAATTAAAAATTACTAATCTAATTTGTTCACCATCTATAGAAATGGAATAAAAAATTGATAGCATGAAATGGATCATTAATTTTATATGGGTCCCCACAAATTTCAAAATTTATATTTAACTCAAACAAATTCAAAAAACTAAAAAAATATAGAAGGAAATGACTTCGGGGTCGACCCCATGAGACAGTGAAAATATATTTTCATGAATTAAAATCCAATTAACATAATTATATTCAATAAAGGGAAATATTGGATAAAATTGGTTTTTGAAATAAGATAGAGAAATCATGTCATGCATTTTTAGATTATAGTTTAGGGTGAAAATGAATTTAGAAAATAACTTTATTGATCGTGATTTTTGTCGATGTCGATATGAGGGAGATCCTTGTTCACTGTATCCCCTCTATAATATAGAGATTCCCTATTATCCATGATCAGGTATTTTATCATATTTATGAATTAAATTTTCTTGATACCATTTTAAAATATAATTACCCTAAAATATACAATTGGTAATTTCTAATTTAAGGTAAATAATTAAAAAATTCAAAATAAACTCAAAAAATTCTTATATCAATTATCATTAAATTGAAGCATGATATAAATTGGAATTGAAATATGATTGTGGAAAACTAAAAATTGAAATAAATGAAATAAATATAATTTAAAAAACCCTACCCCATGATCTATATCACCCAATACAAGATTGGGATTTACCCCCTCATGTTATTCATGTGGGAGTGAGAGGGAAGGAGAAAAGAAACGAATATAGAAAAGAAATTATGGATTCAAACTAGTGAGGGACTATATAGTTATGAAACACCTTTCTCGAGGATTTGACCTATGAATGAATGATCACCTACAGAAGAACATTGGACAACAATTTATAGGCATTAAATTCACTCTGGTTGGATTTAATCCTCTATTAATGTGGTTATTGATTCCTCCAAAGTCAATACAAGGGGTTCATAAAGGTTTCTGATCGAAATGTGTTCCATTAGGGTTGATTTTTCTTGATTTTATTAACAATGAATTTTTTCCATCGACGTAAGTCACAACATGACAGATATATTCATACCGGTAAATTTTGAGCTCCTCTTCTGGGTGTGGTTTTTTCCATCATGGCTTAATGTCATGAGTTTTGGTCAATTATCACATAATGAATAGGATATACACAACATGAAAGATGAATTTATAGTAATTTTGGCACTTTTTCCACTTTATTTATCAAATTTAATCCTTCCAGACATGACAAGAAAACCCAAAGTTGAGAAAATTCATCTCAAGATGAAAATATTTAATTTTCTCACATTTTTTATGAATTATTATATCCTACCATAAAATAACCAAAAAATTAAATATCATATAGAATGGTGAATTAAATATAAATAGTTGTAATTTTATAAATAAAAAATTGTATGAATGAAATTGAAGCATCACTCATCATATATAATATAGAAATATATATTTGAAGGAAAGCATCAACCACCTTATTTTCATTCCCATAGTGGTAATTTATTAAGTAGTAATAATATCTAATCAACTAAAACCATATTCACTACCATGAATTTTACTCTCTATGGGTCAATATATACTTTAAAAGTTTATTATTGGTATATATGTCACACCATTATTTGTAAAGATAATGTATTCATATCTTTAATTCAAATATTATTATTGCAAACTCCACAACATGAGCCAGATAATCTTTATAATCAACTTTAAATAGGTGTGAGTCATAAGTTGTATCCATTTCATTATATATAATAACACCAACATTCCTTTTCATTAATTCATTATTATAAATCAAAAAACCTTCTCCACTATAGGTTAGTGTGAGCATAGGTGCACTGACCAACCTTCACATAATTTCTTAAACATTTCTGCACATTCATCAGTCCAATGGTACTTAACTTCTTTCCAAGTTAACATGGTGAGTGAATTAGTTAGAAATAAAAATCCTTCAAAAAGGATTGACAATATCTAAGCAATCTAAGAAAACTATGTATCTCATTCACAGTGGTTAGTCTAGGCCAATTTTTAATAACTCCCATCTTTGATGGATCGATAGATATACGCTATCACTAATAGAAAATAATAACTTGGTTCAAAATATCAAATGTGACATACCTTCCTCAGTAATTGATATGAGATCTATATAAAAAATTCACTCACTTCCCAAATTCACATAAAATTCAACTAGAGGAAGAATAAAAATATTTTCAGGAAGAAAATTCCCATAAACATTAATTAGGGAGTGATCATGTACTTGAGTGACTATCATTGTACCATTGGGATTTTTTACAAATAATTAAAAATCCAATAATTGAGGATATGAATTAACATTCTTTATACTTATTCATGATATACAGGAACTCATATAACTAAGATAAAATAGGGTAATTTAATATTTGGTCATATCTATTAACACCACAACATTATCATTCTATCTTAAATACCATACTAAAACCAAAATGGTTATAAATACTGTCATGAATCATTAATAGGAGTGGTAAATCATGAAAAATCATCCATACGAAGTATAAATCCTGAAACATTCTTTTCAATCTATGAAACTTTTTGTTTAACCTAGGAAAACCATGGTTAATATCTATTCAAATAATTTATACTTGATCATAATGAATCTATTCCAAAACAACATCAACTCATAGAATCAAGACAAATATGATTTTCTAGAAAAACCTTGCTTCTATATTTACCATAATAAGGATATTCTCTTAAACTTAGGCTTATCCGAAGGTTTTTCACTATGTGTTTTTCATCTTAATTTCCAAAAACAGAAATACAATTATTTGATACCAATTATAGAGATGCAAAATTTTAATTCAAAAATACGACATATTATTAGTGTAATATTCATTAAAAATCAATAGCATACACAAAATAATAATAAAGTTACAGTTTATTTGGAAACATAGATACGTAAAAAATGGTACATAAAATATATACATCATTCCCCATTATATTCTTCACAAATATCAAAATTATTAAACATATCAAACTAAAAACCTTTCTTCTTAACCTAGGAAGTGGAAACATAATAAAGGGTGATCTCATATAATAAGCAAGGATAAACATAAGAGATATTAGTTGATTATAATAAATGAGCATAATACAATCCTAGGTCTATTATAACATGATCATAACATACAGAATCCATACGCAATTAGTTTTGAATATTTAAACAAGAATCATGGCATGAGTCATTTCCATAATAGAAGAAAAAAATAATAAGAGTGAAAAATCATCAATAACAAAACATGTACCATGAGAAAATAACATAATAGTAAGTCATAATTTTGTGACATGCACATAAGAATAAAAAATAATTTTCTTATCAAATGAACACTACCAATATTATCATAGTGTACTGAGTTTACTCTCTATTCCCATATTTCCTTACTTAAGGTTTAATACCTAGACTATCTTATAAGACAAAGTGTGATGCCCTGAACCCATAATGTATTTTGGAATGAAAGACTTTTTTGATTTAATGTGAATTTTTATTTTGTTGAAAATATTGAAACTTAAATCAAATGAGTTAAATACAAAAGGAATGAAAAGAGAAACTATTATTTATTAAAACATTAAAAGTTACTTTGTATTAAGGTTTTTTGGTGACCGTTAGTGTTTTAATAAAACCATTATATTTTCATTAAGTGTTTTAAGTTTAGTGTTATCTTTAGTTAAATAAAAATATGGTTTCAAATAAAATTGTATTTTATATTTAGATTTTGAAATTTAATTTTTTAAAACTCAAGATGAATAAAAAAACATGAAAATAATGACATTTAGATTGTTGTTTAACAATGAAAAGAGTATTTTTATATATAAGGGAATTAATATGTGAGTGAGTTTTTCTTAATGACATGTATTTAATAAAAAAATTTGATAAAAAATTGGGTGAGTACCTCATATAACCAAGGATAGCCTTGAAGGCCAAGCCATCAAGGTCAGTGGTAATCTCAATTAGGCAATAGAGGTCAAGTCGAGAGAGAACCCTCAGAGAAACGCATACATAGTGCATGATGTGTCATGTATGGGCCAATCCATGAATTATGAGGACTTAGAATGCGCAAGAACTGTGTATAGGGCCAGGTCAGGTGTGAGTAGAATGTCATCCAGGTCATGCACAGGCATGGGGGAGGGTGGGACAACGCCCATGGGTGGGGGTCCCATGTATAAGGACCCCATGGTGTGTGTTTGTGTTATCAAAATAAAGGTAGAGGAATTGATATATATATATATAAGGCGTTCCAGAAACTCTTCCTATTTCAATGTGGGATGTAGATTTTTCTGCAGAATGCAATCCAGCCCATCCGATCTCGTTGCACGAGATCCCAGCCATCTGCACCGCTTTGGCCATAAAACCCCCATCACTATGGTTTCATTGCCATAATTTTCAGATTTGTTATATCGGGACGTGTTGGATCTCGACTGTTCAACTTTAAAAAAGACCCTAGATCCATCGTGGGCATCTTATCAACTCAGGATATAATCTTGTCTTTTCATCTTTCTTTTAAACGAATGGAGCCACCATTTCCATCTGATCGAACTGAGGATATCATAGTCATCCATATTTTTCCTTCTTCTTCCCTTCTTTTTCTTCTTCTTTTTGTTTCACTGGTCGTCATCACCCTCCTCCTCCACTGTTTCTTCCTCATCATGTGATTCCTCTCATCACTCTCCTTAGACCTAGTCATTTCTTTTTTCCACAAGTCCACCAAGGGTTCATTATTTTAATGAAATCCAAAAACTTTTTCCATAATATTTTTCTAAAAAATATACATATAATAAAACCACCAATTTATTTAGGATTTACATTGATTAAGTTTTTTGTTCTTGTTGGTAACAATTAGATTATGATATCTTCAAGTCTCTTTGTTTATATTTTTAGGTTTAAACCAAAGTATATAAAATATATATATAAAGAGTTTATATAAACCCATTTAGCACAAATAACCCTACATGTTTTCTTCTCCCCAACATTCCACCAACTTCTGTTTGGCTCAACCTCACACCTGAACACAGATAAGGGTTAATCTGGCCTCATTTTTTATATACAGAACATATATATAAACTTATGTATATATATGGTTTTATATAGCTTCAAATCTATTTTTTTATTTTTAAAATGGTGATTATCAGTATTTAACCAATGTATTGATGTGAATAATACATGTAATGGTTTACTAAGATTTTTTTTGAGTTTTTTAAACTCATACATATATATATATATTTGGTTATATATATTTATATATATATATAGCTTTTAATACTAATCTGATTAATATTTTCGTATAATTTATATTAGTTTTTAATTAATTTTTTTGAAGTATACGATACTTGTATGAATTCATCAAAAACAAATTTAGTTATGTAAATCCTATATATACACTTTCTGTATATATGGTTTTAAATAAATTTCAATCCTAAAATAATTTTTATTTTCTAAATGTTGATTACCAATATTTAATTGATGTTTATGATGTGAATAACAGTTTCAAAAGTTATCTAAGTGATGTTTTTCCATTTTTCTAAACCCATATATTTATATTTGTGTATACAATTTTATATAAATGGAATACTCAACTTACTTTAAATATTAACAATTATTTTTAAATGGGTGTTTCCATACCCACATATTTTACATGAGGATTCTTATGATTCTCTATGTGTTTATGAAAAACCAATATATATATATATATATCTATATATATATATCTGTGTGTGTGTGTGTGTAAAAGTATGTACAATTTCATAAATATAAGTCAATCTAGTCTTCATTAAAAGAAGTTTTAACAGTATTATCTTTGCTATGGTTTTATGTCTTGAAATTTGTACAATTGGCTGGATCAAAAATAAAATTTATAAATTGGCATAAATACATATGTATAAACACATTTATACTCACCTTTTTACATGTTTTACATTTTTAAGTCAATCAATTCATTTAATATTTTTAATTACAAGGTCTAATTTTAAATGTGATCATGAATACTAGTTTATGATGGAAATCATTAACAAAATCTTGTTTGGTTATTATAGGCCAAAAAATTTAAAAGGGATCATCTTCTTTCTATTTCAATTAAAATTACACGCATACATCACAATTTTTAATTTTAAAATAACTGTTTGGAATTATCTTTGTTTAATACATATACATATGCATGCATGAACACATATAGTGAAGTGTGTGTTTAATTATTCTCTTAAGTATGAATAAACCACATGAAATGAATGTTTTACATTTAAAAATATTATATTTTAATGCATAATTAATCTTCCACAATTAATACTATTAATTAGGAAATTTTATGATTTAATTTGATTAACACTCCTCTTTAGCAGGGTATGTTAAACATGAATGATAACTATTGTAAATTCAATAACATTTATTTTAGTATGTAAAATTTTTATTCCCATGAAACAATGGTTTTCAATTTAAGAGTTATTATTTTATATGACAAACCCAAACAATCTATTATTTTATGTGCACCAGTTATCATCACATGTAAAATAGTATGTCTATTTTTTCATACATGTCATTGATAAATTTGATATAGCCATCACCTAAATTATAACTGAAAAATCAGGAATTTTTAGATTTATGTTTACCTTTAATGTATGATCCACTTTATTTATGAATATAGATAGTAATTGTAGAATGAAATTTATCACTAATGATAACTTATGGATTAAGAATTTAATTTTGCAAAGTCGTATGGGAGACTTTTAATAAGAGACATAATTTAATTATTCAATGTGGTATGTGAAACTTTGAATAAAAGACTCAATTTAATTATTCAAAGTGGTATGGGATACTTTGAATAAAATACATAATTTAATAAATCAAATTGGTATGGTACACTTTCATTTAAAGACATATTTAGACATATGAGGAATGCGTATGACTTATTATGTGACCGGTGAGGCCCGCTATAGCCTATCGATGCATTGGTAGGTCTCATGAGAAAAATTAGGTCATAGAATGAGGCCTTGACTAAATGATTATGTATGGTCTTGAAATGAGGCCTTGACAGAATTTTTATGGTATTCGTCCATTATGCATTCCATCGTTATGTGTTTACTATTTAACCAACCATGTGATTATTCGACTAGTAGAATATCTTTAGTTAATAATATTGTACTTATGATTATGATAATAAATTCACATGGAATAATGATGTAACTACTTACAAAATAATTTATAAATAAATTTTAGTATCCATTTTCTAAACTTTAATACAAAAGTTAGAAAATTCATATCCCATTTTATGAATTGAATTTTATGCATTAGGTGATATATGATATTGTTTCTTGTGAAATTATTATAAATTTTTACTTCATGTTCAAATTAGTACCATCACCCTTTAATGTCACCCTTAATTTAGTTTTATCGACTACTGCTCATTCGCAGCATTCCAGGCATTTTTTTACAAGTATGCATATTCTAAAAAAAATTATAGCCTTTATATAATTATATAAATTTTTCTATATGATATTTCACAAAAAAATGATTTCTTGTAGTCTTTGAAAAATGATGATGATGTACTGCAAGTAATTTTGTATTCTTTTAAGAAAATTTTTTATGTATTATTTTAAATGGATGATTTTTAAAAAGGGATTTAATTAATTTGTTTTAAAAACCCCTTACTAGTCATTATTGTTCTCACCATATGTTTTTAATTAATTTTTATAGGATTATTATATTTTTCATCTTTGAGTTATTCTATTTAGAGGCATAAATATGGAGCTCATTTTGAACAGTTTTGAAGAAATGTATCAGTTGTATCTGGTTCTCTAGAACCTAGATCGGGAAGATCATATTTGATGAGATGTGATGTGTGATTTTATTGGAATATTTTTATAAAAAAATTCCACAACATGTTTTAGGCACCGGCTCTAGGCTTCTGGGGTCGGGGTGTTACAATTGGTATCAGAGGAATGGTCTAGAAAATTTTAGAAAATTTGAACAAAATTAAAAACTTAGCGATGCATTGCTGATTAAACCTTTTCTTAAAATTTTCAGATGGAAGATGAGAGAACACCATAAAATATTATTTCTCTCCCTACCAAGGTACTGGAAACCATAATTTTCAAATCATGTTTAGATGATTTTTATCCCTTTTTAAACCTTTTTTAACTGTAAAAGTCTTTACCACATATCTAACTCTCTTATTATACTTCACCACCATCAAGGATCGGGCATTTTTTATATCCTCATGTTGCATGCTCAACTCCCATTCTATACACGTAGAGGAATTTAATTTGAGGGAGTCTTTTAATGTTTCACCCTAACTGATAGTTTCCCATCCTTGGGAGATTTCTAAGAATTTTTAGGTGAGGGTAACCTCTATATGGCATATCTTTTTCAAATCTTGTCCTATGGTCTATATAGTATAGTTAGATCCCTTGAAGTTCTAGATTTCAAGCCTTTTAGTTAATTTTACATACATCAAATCCATATCGATGTCTCCCAACTGTACACCACTCATGCCACTCTCTCTAGATACTATAGTTGTGAATATAAATTTGACCTGAGTTGATCATGATGCATCTAGACCAGAGAAATCATGGAATTTGACACTATTCTAGTGATTCGTTTAACTGGAAGGAATTAGGAAAATCACAGACACCAGTGGAACCAGTGAAGGTATAGATTAATTGTTTTTATGTTCTTTTTTTAATTATTAATACTTAAGATGATTATATAGGGATATCGAGGTGGATTTCATAAGGTCAATTCCATAAGTCTGCGAGAGTATGATCGAATTGAGAGGACACAATTCTTTCGAGGGGGGAATAATTTCACTCCATGAACCCATAATGTATTTTGAAATAAAAGAATTTTTTATTTCAATGTGAATTATTATTTTGGTGAAAATAAAGAAACTCAAATAAAGTGAATTAAATAAAAAAAGAATCAATAAAAACACTCATTTATTGAAACACTGAAATGTTACTTTATAATAAGGTTTTCTAGTGGCCATTGGTGTTTTAATAAAACCATTATATTTTCATTAAGTGTTTTAAATTTAATGTTATCTTTAGTTAAATGAAAATATGGTTTCAAATTGATATTGTATATTATATTTATATTTTGAAATTTAACGTTTGAAAACTAAAAATGAAAACCAACACATGAAAATAATGACATTTAGAATGTTTTTTAATAATGAGAAAGAATGCTTTTATATATATGGGAATTAATATATATGTGTTGTTTTATTAACTATATGTATTTAATAAAATTTTTTAATAAAAAATGAGTGAGTACTCCATATAACTAAGGAAAGCCTTGAATGCCAAGAACGCAAGTTTAGTGGGAATCTCACTTAGGAAACTGAGGTTAGTCTGAGAGATAGCCCTCAGAAAAATTCATGTATGGTGAATGCTAAGTCATGCATGATCCAAGACGTGCATGGTAAGGGATTAGTGTGCACAAGACATGTGTATAGGGCCTGGTCAGGTAGGAGCATAATGTCATCCACGTCATGCACTGGCATGGGTGAGGGTGGGCCAAGACCCGTGGGTGGGGGTTCTATGTATAAGGACACTCTAGTGTGTGTTTATGTCATCAAAATGAAAGTGGTATCATCGAGATAAATAAGGTGGTCCATAAAGTCTCCCCGTTTTGATGTGGGATGCATATTTTTCCATAAAACTCAATCCAGAACGTATGATCTTGTTGCGCGAGATCTCAGTCGTTCACACTGGTTTGGCCTTTGAACCCCCATCGTCAATTTTATGAGCCATTAGATTGGGACAGGCTGGATCTTTAATGTTCAACTTTTAAAAATACTGCATCTACCACGGTCTTCTGATCAACTCATGATCTAATCTTGTTCGTTTATCTTTTTCTAAAATGAATAGAGCCTCCGTAGTCGTCCGATCAGACTGAGGTTGTCATAGTCATCCATATTTTCCCTTATTATTCCATTCTTATTCTTTTTCATCATGTTGCACCATTCGATGTCGCCCTCCTCCTTCATTATTTCTTCCTCATCCCATGAGTCCTCCCATCACTCTATTTGGACCCGACCATTTCTTTTTTCCACAATTCCATCGAGGGTGCATTGGTTTCATTCAAACCCAACCTGTTTTCCATACATGGTTTCCACAATATATATATATATATATATATATAATGAAACAACTTATTTATTTAGTATTTTCCTTGATTAAGGTTTTTTTCTTGTCGGTAATAGTTAGATTTAGATTCCTTCAAGAATATTTTTTTATATTTTCATGTTTAAACTATATTATATAAAAATATATATATAAAAAGTTTATATATACCCATTTAACACACATAACCATGTGGGTTTTCTTCTCCTCAACCTTCCACCAACCTCTGCTCCACTCAACCTCACCCTTGAAGATAGGTAGGGGTTAATATAGCCTCATTTTTTATATAAAAAACCCTTATATATACTTATGTATATATACAGTTTTATATAAATTCAAATATTAATTTGTTTTAGATTTTTTAAAAGTTGACTATTAGTATTAAATAGAGGTTTTGATGAAAATAATCTGTGTAAAGGTTTACTAAGATTTTTTTTAGTTTTCTAAACTCATACATATGTATTTGTATATGTATATATAGTTATATATATTTATATGTGTATATTACTTAATCTTAATCTGACTTAGGTTTTCATATAATTGATATTAGTGGTTAATTAATGTCTTTTATGTATATGATAATTTTAATAATTAATCAAACTTTGTTTTGGTTATTCAAATCCAATATATACGCTTTGTGTATATATGGTTTTATACAACTTTCAATACAAAAATTATTTAGGCTTTATAAATGTTGATTACCAGTATTTAATTGATTCTTATGATGCGTATAACACTTCCAAAGGTTTTCTAAGTGATGTTTTTGGAATTTTCTAAACCCATATATTTATATTTGTGTATACAGTTTTGTTTAAATGGAACACTCAACTTATTTTAAGGATGAACAATTATTTTTAAAAGGATGTGTCCTTGTCAACATAGTTTACATAAGGATTATTTTTATTCTCTGTGTGTTTATGAAAAAACAATATGTATATATATATATGTGTGTGTGTGTGTGTGTGTGTCTAAGTATATATAATTTCATTATTATAAGTCAATCTTATCTTCATTCAAAAAGGCCTTAATGGTATAAGCTTTGCTATGATATTTTGTATTTAAAGTTGTACAATTGATTGGATCAAAAATAAAATTTATGATTTGGCATAAATACATATGTATAAACATATTATTACTCACCTTTTTACATGTTTTATATTTTTAATTAAATCCATGAATTTAACTTTTTCAATTACGTGTCCTAGTAGAATATGTGATCATGAATACTATTTTATGATAGAAAACAATTACAAAACCTTGTTTTATTATTGTGTGTCCATAAAATCAAAAGGGATCATCACATTTCTATTACAATTAACATTACATGCATGCATCACAATTTATAATTTTAGGATAAATGGTTGGAATTATCTTAGATTAATATATATACATATACATGCATGAACATATATAGTGAAGTGTGTGTTTAATTATTTTCTTAATCATAAATATCCCACATGAAATGAATGTTTTACATTTACAAATATTATATTTTAATTCATGATGAATCTTCCACGATTAATACCATTAATTATTAAATTTTATGATTTAATTTGATTGACACTCATATTAATCAGTGTAAGTTAAACATGTATGATAAATATCTTAAATTTAAAAACATGTATTTTATGATATAAAATGTTTATTCCTAGGAAACATGGGCTTCGAATTTAAGATTTATTATTTTATGTGATAACCCCGAACAATATATTATTTTATGTGCAGTAGTCTTCATCACATGTAAAAAAGTATGTCTATTTTTGCATGCATGTCATTGATAAATTTGATAAAGCCGTAACTGAAAGTATAACTGAAAAACCCTGAGGTTTTTAGATTTATGTTTATAGTTAATGCAAGATCCAGTTTATTTATGAATATAAACAATAATTGAAAAATGAAATTTATCTACTAGGATAAATTATGGATTAATAATTTAATTATTCAATATGGTATAAGAAACTTTGAATAAAAGACATAATTTAAATATTCAAAGTATTATGGGACACTTTGAATAAAAGACACAATTTAATTATTCAAAGATGTATGGGACACTTTCAATAAAATAAATAATTTAATAAATCAAAGTGGTATGTGAAAATTTGATTTAAATACATATTTAGATGTTTAAGAAATTCATTGGACTTGTTATATGATGGGTGAGGCCCACTATAGCCTTTAGATGTATCGGTAGGTCTCATGAAACAAACTAGGTCATGGCACGAGGCCTTGAAAGAATTATTATGTATGGTCTTGGAACAAGGCCTTGTCAAATTTTTTATGATATTCTTGGATTTTTCATTATCTCATTGTGTGTTTAGTATTTAACCAACCATGTGATTATTCGACTAGTAAAATATCCTTGGTTAAGAATCTTGTACTTGTGATTATGGTAATAAATGAACACGGTATAATGATGGAAGTACTTAGCAAATAATTTATAAAGAAATTATAGCATCCATTTTCAGAACATTAATACAAAAGTAAAAAAATTCATCTGTAATTTCATGAATTTTATTTTATGTGATAAGTTATTTATGATATTTTTCTTTCGCAATTCTAAGAAATTATTACTTCTTGTGATAATTAGTACAAGCACCATTTCATGTCACCCTTAATTTAGTTTGATCAACTCCAGAATCATATGCAGCATTCCATGGATTATTTTACAAGTATGCATATTCTGAAATGTGTTTTATTTGTAGTCTTTAAATTATTATATTAATTATTCTGTATGATATTTCCCTGAAAATGATTTCCTATAATATTTGAAAATGATGATGATGTACTAGAAGTAATTTTGTTTTATTTTTAAGAAAATGTTTTATGTATTATATTAAATTGATGTTTTTTAATGTATTTTATTAATTAGTTTTAAAAACACTTTACTGGGCATTCTTGTTCTCACCCTATATTTTTTAAAAAAATATAGGATTAGCTGATTTTTCAGCTTTGAGTTATTCTATGTGGTTGCAGCAATATGAAGTTAATTTTGAATAGTTTTGAAGAAATGTATTAGTTATATCTTGTTTTCTAGAGCCTATACCGGGAAGAACCTCTCTAGTGTGATGTAATGTGTAATTTTATCAGTATATTTTTATAAAAAAAATTACAAAACATGTTTTAGGCACCACCTCTGGGCTTCTGAAGTCAGGGTGTTACACTAAGTCCCTTATTGAACTAGGTTCACTCCTCATTCTAGTCCTTATTATCTCATGAGATATAAATCTTAACCCAATAAATTAGAGGAATATATAAGCCCAATCCCACACATCACATAATGAAAACTATGCATATGTGCTCCACATGATTATAAAACATTCTTCATAAGATTATAACATAACTTTTGGAGAAGATACAAGTTTCATAAAAATTTCATCACAGTAATATTAATCAATAAAAATATATAATAAATATGTTAATGTTGGATCATATCCCTACTAAATCATAAGAAACATCAAAGGATGTTATTATTGGTGAAATTGCATTTAAATGATCATGGGAAAATTTCTTGAGGAAAATACAATTTTCATATTAAAATAACTAATTTAAAATTTAAAAATTTAAAAATTGTTAAGGAAATAATGTACTTTAAAAATAACCATTGAAACATTAAATAAATGTTAAAATAATATAGTGGTCACTGTGGTGGGAAAATGTTATCATCTGATGCAAGTAAAAACAAAGAATCTTTTCACATTTTTAGTAAAAAGTCAAAAGTAACTTGTTTGAAAAAAAATATTATGATTCCTTTAAAAAAATTATAGAATGAAAAAATGGGTATAAATTAATTTAATAAATCTTCATATAATATTAAAATATTCTTGAAAAAAAATAAAATATTGGAAGAAAATATTCCCGACTAAAGACAAAAATTAAGTATATTTTTGTTAAAACATTCTTTTTGTCTTTTGAATATTTAAAGGGATAAAAATGAAAAGGAAAATGAAATTTAAAAATTTAATATCCATAAATAACCAGATTATAAGAAAATAAATTTTAATATTTAATGTTATATCATATAATTTCATCAAAAAAATTTATACATAAATAATCTCTATTAAAATGAAGTTGTAACATAAAACCCTTACCTAGAGTTTAGCTTGATTCCTAAGTGCTATAATCTCTTATATAATAAATTTAGATTTATTATAATTTATACTATAACTATATTCAAACCAATTATATCATTAAATGTTTTATTATGACATATTATCACTAGTTCATTAACAATCATTTATTATCATAATTATTTTGTGTGTTGACTACTTTGTTTTTCAGGAATGTTTTGGTTTGGTAGTTTGTTTTACTGCACACTGATCATCGTTCATTTAGATATATAATTTAAATCATTATGTAGGTATAATATTTATTCATCATATGTATTTTTATATCTATTCATATATATCGGTGATGAAAAAAATAGATCACTATGTGGAGTCTATAGTCTGTATGTACGCATGAGTGATGTCTTCCACTTTTTGATGGATGCAATTAAATGAAGGTAAATAATAATTCACCATTATAAAATCATTATTATATCATAAATATCATATATATTCTTTACATATTTCCTTATTACCATCCATTTAAAATGGAAATGAAAAATAAATCACATCACTTTGTGTAAGTGGTCATCCACATGTACGCATGAGCAATGTTATTATTTTCCAATAAGTCAAATGGTAAGAAATTATATATGATATTATTATTAAAAATAATAAATATTCCAAAAAGATAATATATAAAAATTAAATCCAACAAAATAATCATCTATTAAAGATGGTGTTAGAAAATTAATCATATTGTTACGTAGAGATGACAGTCCACGCATACGCAGAAGAAATACTTTCATCTCCCATTTGACGAAGAATACATGAGAATTGATTATTCCATCATCATAATAATGTATCTATTTATTTATTATACTATATTCGTCTTGTTTTTTCTGATACAACATGTTTATATAATGTGAAAGAATACATAATATTAAAATATCTCAATTAATATTATTCCACTTCTTTGAGAGACCTCATGGGCTTATACCTTTATCCTTGAATGATTAGTCTTATAAGATTAAAGGTAAACATAGGATGAATTTAAGGAATATATAAAGGTTCATTATTAGGTATTTTATGAGTTATAAGGCTCAAATTTAGTGAATAAAGGACTAAAATATGTTCCCTTCTTATAAGTGAGGGGAGGGCACTCAAGAAATTTCTTAAAATATTTCCATTATATAAGGTCACTTTCATGTGAAAGTTGATCCTAGAAGCCATAAATTATTATTTAGGATAGTATAAGGATTAAATAAATTTTAAAAATAAAAAATATACAATTTTTTAGGGCAATAATACACTTATGTTTTTTAACCACCCCCTCGGTAACCCTATTTTAACCTAAACACTCGTAACAAAATTATAATATTTATACTATTAACATGTCCAAAAATTAAGTTCACCATATTAAATTATAATAATTTTCTTGATTAAAAATATGGAATCCATTTTTATTTATTTAATTTTGATATTTGGAATTATCTAATTTTAAATGAACTTGAAAACCACAAGGAAAATCCTTTTTAGAATAATTCATTTTTAAGCATAAAACATAATTTACTTTTATTTCATTCCTTGTAAAAACAATAAAATTATGGTTAAAATATTTTATTTAATATAAAATATATAAATTTCATTAAAATTAGTAATCAATGTGTATTGATTTAATTTATTAAGATACAAAACAATTGCACACATTAAAATAGTTTTTTGAATGAGTGTGTTTTTAAGCCCAAAAATGAACTTATAACAAAATAAATTATAATGATGATTCTTATGTAATTAATTAGATTTATTATAATTAAAGGATAATTATTTTACATTATTATAAAATTCAAAAATAATGGTACTTTCAGATGAAAATAAATAATGGTTTTTACAAAATATCAGTGTTTTACGCTATTCACAAAAAAATAAATAGTTTTAGTAACGGTATAAAATATCACCCCAAGATAATGTTGAAATTATGATTTAAATAATTATATTCATTATCCCAATAAAATTTCTAAAAAATTTATAAATCAATTATAATTTCAATTCATAAACTGCAATAAAAATCCATTTTGAGAAAATATATATTTGAATCATAATTACAAAAAAATTGAGTACTTAATTACTATTTAGTGATCAATATATTTTCATAATTTAAAACCTTTATATTTTTCATAATTTTTTTATTTTTATTCATACCTATTAATTTAACAATTATGTTATAAAGGATTACAATATCATAATTAATTTAGACTTAGGGTTTCTTGTAAAAAATCGATCAAATACCTCTAGTTAATTTCAAATAATATAAATATAAAATCTTAGGGTGATAAAAATGAGACTCCTTGAATTTAAATAAATCAAATAAACCAATATCTATACACTACCGAAGGTAGGTTTAGGGTTTAAGGAAAATAATCCTAGTAGGAACCCACTAAGTGTTTCATAACCAACCTTCATAAAACAACTCATTTATGCACATTTAAAGAAATGTGAGGCATGAAATGTTGATTTGCTCAATTTTTCAATATAACATGGAATGATACCATTTCTATAATATTTTATGATACGTGTATAATCAAACCATATAAAAATTATTATCAAACAATCATTTCTCAAAAAAATTATAAATAACCGATCAAAAATGATCACTGTAGAAACTAATCATAAAGTAAGTTAGGTCTGGGATATCAATAATCCTAAAATATTAGTGATAAAATGAATAAGTGAGCATAAATATCTATAAAATATACCTAGGAGTGATATAAAACCTTGATAATTAAACCCCCTATCATAAATAAGTTTTTTTATAGTTGTAGTGTAAAACCATGCTAGGTAGACACAAACCATTCTAGAAAGCTTGAACCAAATATATCCCCTTCATAAGTAACTCAGGTTCCCACATTCTAAATCCCATACATTTATGATCTCAATTTTATAAATATATCACACTTGGAGACTTTTATTTTCATTTCATAAATCATTATAATGGCATTTTAAACATAAATAATCAAGCAACCCATGAAACAAAATAAAAAAAATATTTGAGATCCTATTTCATAAACAATTAAAAAAAGGGGAAGTCTATTTCAAGACTTTATCCAAATAACCAAATTTTAATAAATATTTATTCATTTCATAAAAATTTTAGAAACTGATTTGTGATAATAAAGTGTGAAACTTTCATAAAATAAATCCATTTTATGAAACCACCTACCACAAAGACTTGGTATACTGAATAACTGAATGGTATCCACATGCTAAGACAAATTTTTTCCAAAAGGAACGAAGGCTCATAAGAAGAAAATAAAATCTTTGAACCATGAAAACCATATCAACAAAATAATATTAAATAATTTGAAGATCATTGGATCCAAGAGAAACCACTTACCATGATAATTCCTAAAGAAATGCAAAATGATATAGGTAGATTCAATATCTAGCTTCATTTGTCAAAAACAACTATAAGAAACCCCATTAGATTATGAAACAACCCATATATATTTCCATAAAACTACTTGATCAATGGTTTCTTTTAGGAAAAATATAGAATATCTCATATAGTGATAAAGAATAATGAAGAAAGGGAAGATGCATTGAGTTTCCTAGATCTAATGTCTCAAGATCCAATAGAATCTCTCTTAGAAATGGTTTGGATATCAAAAATCTAATATGGAAATAAGTTAGGTAGATAAACTAGGTTTTGGGAGAAATAATGGGGTTACCAAGAGGAATTTAGGGACCAAAAATAATTTTTAGATTAATTAATTTTCATCTCATTGTTTGGCCACACAGTTTGTCCAAACATGCAGAAACTATGTACCAATTTCTATAAATTGGAGAAGCCACGCATTTTGGTCACATAGTTTTCCTAACCATGTGATAAATAAGGAAAACACCATTGTCATAAACCACTAAAATACTAATGTTTCCTTATGAATGTATCACAATTTAGCATAACCATGTGAAAACCATGTGATGGGAGCTGAGAATTTCAATATTTTTTGTCTATTTTTCATTGAAAATGCCCATAATTTAATTCAATTCCCATGTAAAATATGATTTTATTTATTTTTAGAATTTGGAAAATTATTTATAATTGGATAAAATAATGTTTTTAAAATATCGTTTTTATATTTTGAAGTTAAAAATGTCCAACCATACATAAATAGAAATTATATTTTAAACTTTGAAATAAAATGCCTGGAATTTGTTATGGAATTAATTTCATAAATGGATCAAATTTTGAGTATTAATTCATTCAAAATTAAATTTTGGATTTAAATGAAAATCCATAAATTAAAGTCATTTTAAAATAAAATTAATCTTTAAATGAATTGGAATTAATTAATAGGGAAAAAATAGAGCACTGAAAGAAGTGATTTTTTATGCATATCAAAAAAATGAAAAGGTCAAAAGTGACTGTGCCTTGCATGGTCACCACACTGACCATGATTCTTTCTTATGTTAAACTCCAAAAGACTGTAACAACCTATTATGACCCCCTATCATTGTCAGTATGTAGAATGTTAGTTTCCAATTTCAACCTTACTATAACCCCATTTCAAACCCCATATCACGATCACTACACTGACTATGATTGCCCTCACCAACTATCTATCATGTATTGGTCACTTCACTTGATACATATTTACCCCTCTCATGGTCACCATAGTGACTGTGAACCCAAAACAAATTATCCATGAGCTCATTCACCATTACACTCTCCAAATTCAAACTTGAACCACTACACTATCACTGCCATGCATTATGAGTCCCCACCAGATCAAGAATGTTTTTGGTGAGACCCTGATCTATGTAACTGATGGTCCTAGCCCAATATGTTATAAAAAACTAATCTCATTGTGCCACTCACAATAGATGAAACCCTCGAGTGTCGATGACTTTGAAGAAGTTGATCAATCCACTGTGGAAGCCATATCGAACTCACTAGATAATCCCTCCCCACATTCTTTAACATGGCCCAGATATCTTCCCAATTAATTAAAAAAATATAAAATCCCAATTGAATCATTCCCATGTTAATAAAGTATTTCACCATACATTAAATTAGTGAATCAATTATGCTCTGACAAAATCTGAAAGAGAAAATAAACTCCTGGAATAATTTATCCCAACCATCAAAGATGAACACATGGAATCCATCTAAGAATATCTCCACAAAATTGAATATAAAGATAAATAATGTTTTATCCTATGAATATTTTCTCTCTGACACTTTGAAAAAATTTGGAATCTATCGACCTCAGCTGTAATAACATTCCACATTTTCTTTCTGCATTTTAATTTCAATTTCAGTTCTTTTATTCATCAATTTATTGTGTGTCCTTATCTTCTTCCCCAATTCCCTGTTTTTTTCTTAAATATCCATGCCATATTCATAATTTGATATCTTTAACTCCAAATCATAGAAAAGTAATACAAGGTCTAGGTCCCTTGTGGAGATCTCATAGGGAATTTGTTCTTTAATTATTTCCATTTTTCATTCATGATACAGTATAAAAACAATAAGAAGTAGATCGATGATATTTGTGTTCTCTTTCATATGAGATGATACATCCTCATATCTATAAAATAATGGCTCCCTCCCTCTCTAGGTTCATAGTGAATAATAGAGGATCACTTTGGATTGAGGTATGAGAAGCATAAAATAGAGGTGCATTTTGAGATAGTGAATGCATCAATTTAGTATGTCTATTGCCTCTTCACTCTAGAAGAGCTTGAACTGGATATAAACGGGAATATTTCTCTTGTGTATATTTAGAACCTAAAATTTGAGATATTAAATAAATTTAAGAATTATATTGACACCATTTTTGGATGAGAACAAGAGAATGATGAAGAATCTTTCTATTGACCCCTGATCCAACCCCTTTCAACCATTTTTTGAGTTTGGTTATCTTTATTTTTTTAATTCATTAAATATAAAACCAATTAAAACCCAATTATCACCTATTAATTCCTTAAAAAATAAGAAAATAAAACTAAAAAAACATAAGTTCTAGGATAGCGAGACTCTCAAACCCATCTCCTTTAGATACAACCCTGGTCATCCATAATGCTACATTATGAATAAAATGGAAATTCCATTTGATAACAGCCTTTAGCAACCACAAAATTAACTTAACACTATTTATGGGGACAAAGATCATGTTTTAATTATCGTTAAAATAAATGAAAATTGTTTTTTATTTTTTTATTTGTTTTTGTTTTCTTCATTCTTTTTCTCTCCAAACTAGGATAAGAATTCCATAGAGACCATTCTTTAATGGATTCCCATTAAAAATCCCAGTAAAAATTCCCACATGCATCCTAGGACATGGACTCTCAATGGGAGGACCAAACACACCCTTAATAAAAAATAATGGGTGAGACGATGGAATATACTACATGAACAAACACAAATACCACTAACAACACATGCCCCTACACCATCAAACTATAGAAGTTCTTACACCGGAGGAAATTCAGAGATACTCATATATGTTTAAGTACATTAAAGTGAAATAAGACCAAACAATTGAGGAAAAAAGAGAAATTATTAAGGAATTAAATGTTATGAATGTTGCAATAGTTTCTACCCTCTAAGAACTTATTGAGATAATTACGAAAGAATAAGCTAAATAGTTTGAGCCCACTGTATGGGTACTTTATTTCAAACATTACATTCTTTGATTATATTAGAAACTAATTGTTTTATAATCACCCTCCTTTTATTAATGAAATCACCGAACCAGGATAATTGTTATAGGTCCTAGAAAATGAACATGAATAATTGGATGATCTCACATTTGAAGAGAATCCGGAATACCTAATGCTACCACCATCCACACAAGACAAAATTAGTGAGGTATTGTACCTATAAATTGTTCTACATGCTAAAATTTATGAGGGAGTTTCGACTAAACTTAAATCATTTATTTCTAAAAAAATTTAAGATGAATTGTATATTTTCACCAATTATTTTATTTTTAAAGATTCATCCTAATTGATACCTATCCTTGATGAAGAAGATAAAGAACATACGGAAATTCCCCTTGAAAAAAATTAGAGATGGAAATAGTATAGGAGAAACCATAGTTACTATAAAGTAAGGTTGAGACTTCCATAGACGATAAAAACGAGGGGTTGGATGATTTGATAGACTAATTGAATCTAATTTTGAAGAATTTAAATAAGATTCCATAAGATAATTGGATACTTAAGATAAATAAGTTTTGGGGCTTAGGGGATGGAAATACCCCCTCAACTTTATAATGAATACCATATAGAGGGACACATAGTTGAATATCAATTACCAAAATCTTATCATGAATAAATGGATGTAAAATATGATACATATGAAGGGGATATCCATACCAAAACTCACCATGTTATGAATCTTTTCAATTTGAACTACCTCCAAAATATTCCTTGATTTTTATACTATGGAGCAGCACAAGTGGATTAGCAACTGGACGAAGAGGTATTCACAGTAGGTGTGAATGAATCTGAGGAGGCCCCATACTTGGTATTTCTTGTCCCAAATTTCAATCTATTTTTCATGACTAAGGTTTTGGACACACTGAACACACTAAAATGCTCTGTTCAACGAGACCTCTAAGAATTAAAAATTATGATCTTTGAGTAGAAGATTTTGTGGTGCATTTTAACACACAATATTAATCCCTAAAGGGTATAGGGATAGCCTTAAGACTTTCCAACTTTTTACATTTTAAAAAAACACATCTTGGTGGGTTTTACCTATGATACCTTACCATTCTCTTTGTTTTTCATTTTTTTATTTTCATTCTAATAAATTTTTCTAATTTAAAATTATGTTTTTATTCAGGTTATCACTAATTATAAATAATTCTAAAGGCTAACTCTCCAATCAACAGAGCACCAGGGGAGAGCTCAACTCAAACCTACTGAAAAATAAACATTAGGATGTGTCTACTTCTTTTCAATGAATATTCAATGTAATTAGTTGTATTCTGTTATAATTAGGATGTATAATTTCATGCAAAAAATATGGTATAGGATACATAAACCAGTTAGAATAGTATTAGAATTCTTAATAGTTAATTTCTTAAATCTGTGAATATTTATTGTTCATTATTTTCTATATGTTTTTAGTAAATCTGTATATAAAAAAACTAATAAAAATGTCCAAAATAAAATTTAAAAATATATTTTTTTTTCTATTTGTAAATGTCGTAAATACCCTTTTTCTATTTTAAATTTTGTTTCTATATTTAATTTAAAAAAACATAAAAACAAAATAAATTCTAAAAAATTAGGAATCTATATATAGTTTCTATAGGTTTTTTTATATTAAAATTAATTATTTAAATATAGTTATGTACATTTTTTCTTTTTTACTGTTTTATATTTTTTTGAAACATTTCTTAAACTGCATTTTTGTTTTGTCTATTTTAAAAATACTAATGTTAGAGTTGAGTGATTAAATGATTCTAAAATTTTGAGTCTTTTATGATTATTGAGGGGAATCTGTCACTACTTTCATGGAATTTCAGTCTTATAACTAAGAGATAGAGTATGAGTGAAAATATTTTTATGGAATCAATTTTATAACTTAAAGTCACTAGAATTTTCAACTTAATAATAGGTAACATGACATTTGTTAGAAAGAACACCTTAGGTAAAGAAATAAATTGATAATAGAAAAATTAATTTGATTTTGGATTGAAATTGGTAATTAGGAACCCACAATGGATCTCTATGACATTGAAATAGTGTGTGTGAGTATCCCCCTATAAATTGCAATATGTGACTTTTCACAGTGTTTTTCACATAAAATGATGGTAAAAATGTTTAAAAAATAAGAGTCTAAATCAAAAATTAATTCACTTAGGTGAGTGGAATATTGAACCCATAAAAGGGGTTATTGAATTATAACACATTCATATGAGTTGTACAAATAAATTGGAAAAGTCAAGCTCTGGTTTAAAAAACATAGGAAAAAGGGATAAATAGAAGAGATTTTTGTCAAAACTTAGATTCCACTTAAATATAATTCTATACACTTCTAAACTGGAACTTTGATTGAATTAAAGTAAGGAAGTTTTTTGATTCACATATGAAGCGTGATAATTTACACAGTGGATCAAGTCTATGTTTACTTGTTCTTGTCACAGTTTTATACAGTCAGGATGACTTTATTTGTTTTAATATTTAAAATAAATGAAATTAAATGATAAAATTTCTTAGTAGTTCAATATTTTAAGTATGGGGAGTGATGTTAGATGAAAATTTCAATATTTTTTATCTAATTTTCATTTAGAATAAACTTAATTTATTTCAATTACTGAGAAAAATATGAGTCTTTGTTGACTTATAGAATTATGAACATTACTGATAATTGGATAAAATTATGGGTTTTAGTTATTTATTCATTTTTTAATGTTAAAATTTTATATACATAAATAAATAAAAAAGAATTTTTAAACATTGAAATAAAATGGTTTCAATTAATTATAGAAATAATTTCCTAAAATGATTAATTTTTTTAGTATTAATTATTTCAACATATCTTTTGAATTTAAATGAAAATCCATAAATTGAAATAATTTTTAAATAAAATTGATTAAAATTAATTTTTAAATGAATTTAAATTAATTAATTTGAACAAAATTGTTTAATGGGACAAAGATTTTTTATACAAGTCAAAAAAATGAAAAGTTATGAAGTGATTTTGCCTTGTATGATCACCATCCTGACTGTGAGCCCTTGAAAGAACCACCAAAGGACCATAGAAACCTAATGAGACCTGCTATCACAGTTATTATACTGACTATTAGCATCTCATTTCCACCAACTTATGACCCCCTTTTTCAACCCCCATCTCATGGTCACTACACTAACAATGAGTTCCCTCACCGACTACCTATTATGACATGATCACATACATTGCCACATATCCACCCATCTAATGGTAACCATACTAACTGTTCTCCCACACTTAATTAACCATGATCCCATTCATCACAACAATCACATAATTCATGCTTGAACCACTGCAGCACCACCGCTAAGCATGATGAGTCACTATCAAATTTGGAATGTCACCAGTTGGACCCCTAATGTGTAACGTCGATGTTCCAAGACTAAGTATCCACTACAAAAAAAAAATTCCCCACAACACAGCATGGTCAAAAACATAGGGAACCATCATAGTTGAATAATTTGGCATTTCGACTATAGAAACCAAATCAAGATTCTTAGACAATATTTCCCTACTTTCTTTAACATGGCCTTGATTCCTGTCCAATTCATTACAAGAGCATCACATCCCAGTTTTACCTTATCTAAGTTAAAATTTTATATCACTACACCACATATAGTGAATCAATTCTTCTTTGAAAATATATGGCAGGGAAATTATATTCATAGTAGAATTTATCACAACCATCGGAGATGAACACATAGAATCCATCTAAGAAGCTAACCATGAAACTGAATAAGAAGATAAATAATTTCATCACCTATAAATATTTTCTCTCTCACCCATTGAAACAATTCATCATCTACTAACCCCAAATATAATAAATTTTTACATTTTCTTTCTATATTTTAATTTCAACTTCAATTAAATTCTTTGTCTATAAACATTTTGTTGCACTCTTATTACCCAATTTCCTATACTTTTCTTAAATATCCATACCGTGTTATTAATTTTATCAATTAAACTCCAAATCATGGAGAACTAACATAAGATATAGGTCTTTGGGAGAGACCATACATGAATTTTTTTCATAAATTATTTCTAGGTTTCATATTTTATGCATTGAAAAAAATGGGAAGAAGTGGGTCCATTATATTAATTGTGTCATTATTTTAGGCTACTACATCATAAAATATATCAAATAATCTCTCTCTCCATCTCTTAGTTCATAGTGTATACCAGTGGAGAAAGTGTATTGAGTGATGATTATCATATGGTAGAGTTGGTTATTGAGATAGTGAATTCCTTGATTGAGTATTTTCATTGACACTTCACTATAACGGAGGTGGAACTATATATATCAGGGGATATTTCTATTTTGAATGTTTATAATTGAAATTTTGACATTAGAGAGAAATTAAAGAATGATATTGACACTATTTTCAGATGAGAACCAGAGAATGATGAAGCATTTGTCTATTCTACCCTAGATACAACCCCTTTCACCCATTGTTGTGTTTGAATTATGCTTCTTTTATTTTAAATTAATTATTTTGAAAACCAAATAGAAACCAATCTTTTTCTCTATATTATTTCAATAAAATAAGAAAACTACACAAAAAATATATTAGTTTTAGGATAGTGAGACTCTCAAACCCTTCTTCTTGAGAGGTGGTCTTATTCATTCACTAGGTTCCATTAATAATAAAATAGAAATTATTTTGACAAAGACCGATGACATCCATGTGATTACCATGAATAGCACAAAACACTCTTAAATATACCAAAAATCATCCTTAAAACCCAATAATGGTTCAAATAAAATATTGTATAAAAATAAATATATTTACCTAAAAGTGACATAAATATGTTCTATTTCTCCCCACTATATCACTTTTCCCCAAAAAATTAATTCAAAAGCATACTTATTAAATAAAATATGAGGCTAATATTCCTTCATCATCGATTATTATTCTAATATCTAATGAAAATCCATTTATTTCTACCACAACACTCAAAACAATGAAATGAATTTCCCATAAATATTCTTTTCCTAAAAATAAACAACCAAAACCAGTTATTTCACTACAAATATATCTAGTTAAAAAATAGGATCCTCATGGTTTTAAAAATGAGAGGGATCGGGATAGTAATTCTCAAGATGAGAAATATGAAAAAAAAAACTTGGATCTATGTAAAATTGTATGTAAAATCTGTCCAAAAAATACACTTTTCCAATCTGTTCAATAATCTAAAAAGGTCCCACTTGTCTCAATGATAATTTATCTTACTTCCCAAGTTGATGGTGAACCAATTGAGGAAAAATAATTCATGATCACTCAATAAACTACAAAAATTCTAGAGGATGGTATTGAAGATTAGAATATGATTTTGGATGACATTGACTCACCGCCAGTCTTTAACAAATTATCGGGAATTTCACTGATTTCTCCTAAACAATTTTTATTCCCACAAGATAAGTCCCACCAACCTCAAACCAACAAATAGATTATTTACATGTTAAATCAATAAAATCCTAAAATTGATCCATTTTTATGGATAATTGATGCCTATTATTCCAGAATGGAACATATCTTCTAAAATCTGAATTTCTTTCCCCATCTGTCTATTTATCGGAGGATGGTAAGTCATGATCAACCTACCATGAGAACATATCACATCCTATAGGCCTTTATAAAAATTCTTATTAAACTAAGCGTCCACATATGAAATAATAGGGGATGACACCTCATACAATAATATGATTTTTTGAACATAAAACACTCCCAAATCCTTATCCTTAAGGGTGTTCCAAATATGAATAAAATGAGTCATCTAGGTTAGTCGATAAATATCCACCCATATGGAATTATTCACTCCGGGGTCCATTAGTAACCCAATGATGAAATTTATTGAAACCATGTACCATTTCTAGATAGAAACAATGAGAATCTAAAGTAAAACAAAAAGGCTTTTAGTGTTTGGGATTCATCTATCGATAGGTATAGTAATAATAAATGAATTTGGTTATCTCACATTTTAAACCTAGCAATAAAACTAGTTCTTTATGTTTTTGAATATTTCCATATTGGACCAAGATAAATCAACCACTAATAAAAATTAAAAACTTCCACCATATCTTGCCTCACATATGAAGGAGAAAAATACCATTTTAAAAAAAGAATGAATTATGAGGAAATATACCATTTAGCAATGGCCTCCCCACTATATAAAGAGTTTTAGATACTCCTAAACTCTTCATCCTAATGTTTCTATTAAAAAATAAACTTGGTAAGAGACAACATCAATTAAAAACTATTTTGTACAGTACCATTATCTTCCTCCATTATATCTAAAATAGTTTAAGAAAATAAATAATGGTATCTTATTCATTTTTTGATTCCATCACTTATTGAGAATAAAACATTCAACATGGAAAATATGTAAAAACATTCCCCTTTCTCATGGTATAAGAAATATAAATGTCAAATGACTAAATATTATACACACATTTAATATGCATAAGGATCAAATACATCAAGGAAAATATATAACTTAAAACAGATATAGTCAGAATATAAAATGAACCTTTACCCATATAAGTAATGGCACCAACTCTTGAGAGCATGGCTGACTGCTATAGGTTTTAAATCATATATGGAATAATCCTACTCATGTTATAGAAGATTATGGGAATTGTACAACCCTATATGATCTTATTATTAAGAAAACAATCCAAACTATTACCCGATACATCCTAAACCACTATATAATCCTTTTCTTCTTGCAGTAAAATCAAAATAGATGTTTTGTTCAAACATTTATTCAATTCATAAAAAGATTCTCAAACGTAGAATTCCTTATGATCTATACCCATTTCAATTAATATAAATCCCTAAAGATTAAAAATTTAATAATTCCTTTACAAACTACTAAAAATATCCTACATAACCTAGAATCTTTGAACCTCAAATACATTTCATGAATTCATGAATGAAAACATAGTTCCAACATTTTAGGATCACTTATAACACCATGCTTTAAAACCACATGTCTCGAGTACTTAACTTCTCTAATAAAAAAGAGAAATTTTGATGACATAGAATAAATGTGGTGATCAATAAATTTTTCTAAAAATGATTTCAAGTGATTTTCATGATATTCTTTAGTTCTTGAGTAAATGATAATTTCATCCATGAATACCATGAAAAAAGAATCGAGGTACCAATAAAAGATTTGATTCATCAATTCCATGAAAATAGATGTAGTGTTAGTCATAATAAATGACAGTGCAATATATTCAAGGTGTTTATACCTACTTCTAAAGGCAATTATTTTAATATATGGCTCTTTAACTCTGAGTTGATGATATCTTGACCAAAGGATAATTTTCAAGAACCAATTTAATACCTTTAATTGAAAAAAAAAATCATTGATGAATGGAAAAGATATTTATTATTAATCATTTCAAGATTAATATTTTTGAAATCAACAAATAAACAGAGTGTTCCATCATCTTTCTTATCAAAAAAATAAGGACACCCCATGTTGATAAACTTGGATGTATCAAACCCTTAGCTTTAAAATAATCCAACTAAGGATTCAATAACATTTATTCATATAACAACATATGGTATAAAGGAATGGATAATGGCTAATTTCCTAGGGATATATATATTAAAAACTCAAATTCTCTATTCAAAGGAAGACCAAAGATATTAGAAGGAAACACTTTATGAAATCCACTAATCACTGGTGGAAACTAACCACCTAAGTGTTTGACTTCAAGTTAAAATATGAAATAATACATCAATACACCAATTTTTGGTAAAGGATGTCATTTTTTAGAATTTATTACATTCCATTATTCATAAAACACACAGGTAATTCCATCGAAGGTAGTAAACAAAACATACTGATGACAGCAATCGATATCTAGTTTATAGGAAACTAGTCAATCTATCGAGATGATAAAATCAAATAGATAAAAGTTGAGAACTAGAAAATAAAAAACTAATTCATTTTTTGATATTAAATGATTACATTAGGGACATATAAAACTATTCTCCTTATTCTATTTAAGAGTTATTTCCACCTTCATAACAAATGGCATGAGATTTATTAGAAGTTTTAAAATCTTCTTGAAGAAATTTGATATAATGGAATGAGAGGAACCCATATCAAATAAAGAGGATAATAAAGATAAATAAATATATATATTACCTATAATATTTTTAGGGCCACCATCAACTTCCATCGTAGAATCCTCCACAATATGTAACTACTTAATTCTATAGTCCTGTGTTTAGAACCCTAGAGTCTCTAAAACATATTTTTGCACCACAAACCCTTTAGGTGTTGATGATCCTCTACCATAACATAAATTAAAAATATCTTAAAAATATTTTAATTTACCACAGCATACACATGAGTTATAGATTTTTTGATTTGTAGGGAAATTGCATCTCGTGTGTGCAGTATAACCACAATTATATCAAGTCAATGGTCCACTACTAGAAATTGACAAAGGTGAGGTATAAGTCCACTATTGGGATCCACTACCACCACTCTAAAAAATATTATTCCACTTTAAATTATATAGGTTATTCTAAAACCACTATTGGGTGGAATTTGAATCCCAACTAACCTAAAATTTCCTTCCATTACAATTTCTACAATCGTGTATTTGTCCACAGCCTTAGTATAGTTGTTAATATTATGAATAAAATACACGAGATCAAATATTTGGTCATAATACCCTTTGAAAACTTTGAGCCTTCAAATTATCCTTTGATTTAATCTAGAGTGAGAAAAAACTGCTCTGAAGAACTGGTTGACATATTCCATTAAACTTCATCCACTTTGTTGAAGGGTGATGAACTACATCTATATATCCATATTCAACTATTCTAAGAAAAAGTAATGTAAAAAGTTGGTCATGAATTATTTACACTATAAACATTAAAATTATTCCTTCAATATCCTACAAAGTCATTTTATCTTAAAGGTATAACATTTTACCTCAATGAATTCTAGAGTTTCTATAAAGTCAAAAAATCATTGGATCTTCCCCCAAACAGAACTCTGGTTCTTGGTTATCATTTGTTCCTTGGAAGGACAATGGTTTTTGGTAGAGAAATTATTAGGCTCAATATTTATATCCTCCAATCACTCATTTCACTTTATTATCCTGGTTATGATTGGAGACAATTCCATAGTCCATGAAATAGACTACTCTTAATATTGTTTTAATAAGATTCTAATCAAATGGAGGGTTTCCTTTTGGAACATCATCCACATAACTCTCCTAAGAAACTTTAGGAATCCTTATGGGCGGAATGATACTATATCAATGAAATAAGATAGATGACTTGGTAGGTGATCAATCATACTTTTTACCGAGATAAAATAGGTAAATAATTGATATTAGATCAAAACTCGATATAAGAGATCACATCCCCACATCCCATGGTAATTTGAGTCTTGTTATGATGAGATATGGCTAATAACTCATTCATAAAATACCCATTAATCCCTGATAATATTTTCATGTGTCTACCAAAATATCTCAATACACAAAGACCATGGAAAAAACTATATTTGATAAAAAAAAATTGCTAACCAACCCGATTCGTCCCTAAATTGGACACCAGATCCTACCCATTGTAAGGTTATAAGGGTGTTCTCGATCCTAATGGGCTAGAAAAAACACCTAGGCATCAAAAATACCTTTGGGAATAAATTTTACCATAATAAACCAAACATTCAATGGAGGGAAGAAATAAAAGACAACATTCCAATAAAAATTTAGAAAATAGAAGATAAAGAATACAAGGAAAATACAAGTTCTAATAAAAAATAAATAACCAAAAGAAGATGATAACAATAACTATCCATATATAAGTGATAATTAATCCAAAATCCCACCATGTCACAACCAACTCTCGCACCTCTATGAAACAGATACTTTCCACATCCATGGTTTTCTTGCGTTTACTTGTGTCGGATAAAAAAAGATATACACACACCCAATGGTATATGCAATATGTGAGAAAAAAAACTAGTAATATCCCACGAGGTGTTTCATAATAATTATTTATTAAATTGAATAATTATGCTCATTTAAAGAAAGATGAGGTATGAAATATAGACATAAATTGTTTTCAACAAAACATGGAAATTCACCCATTTTAGAATAGTTTATAAATAGTTCATAAAATACAATTCTCAAATTCATTTATAAATAAACCACTTCTTAAATATTTTATAAACAACCAATAAATGAAGAAGCACCATGGAAACTAGTCCTTGGGTTTGTTTGGTATGGGCTATCTAGGATGCACACACCTCAATGATCAAATGAATATTATTCCATCTCTGAGGTGGCACATTTTGGGTTGTACAGAAATGGTCCGACGAGGATCATCACACGTATCTTTTTTTGGAGATGGTTTCTAGTCAAATTCACCATTTCTTTTGTTTTGACCCATTCTATGTCATTATTTTTTAAATAATTTTGGATTAACCCCACATGGACTGGGTAATTCACCCCTTTCTTATTGTAAAAGAGATTTCATAGTCATTCTGTCGCAGTGGGAGATTGTGTGGGGTCAAGTACATGTGAAATCATTCCTCCTCAGATATAACTTCCTCAAATGGTATCCAATGGGTTTATTTGTGGATCCATCAACACCCAAAAGCCCAAGTATCCATGATTCATGGACCTACTTTACAATTTAAGGTTCTCGTTGATTGATGAGTCATCCAATGACACTTTAAGACTTCATTGGTTGATATGATGGGAAGTCAGGCTCACCGAAACCCTTCTAGGGGAGGATTATCATCTGTTCTAGGACTCTCTTATATATTTATGTCATGTTCGTATGTTCATGAATCCTACGTTCATTCACAAAGAGTGTGTCTATGAGCTACCCATGGTTTGTAAGATTTTCAAAGGCATGAAAATATTTGATGCTACGGAGGTACTTCTAAATTGAGCCATATAATAAGGTTCTATGGAGTTTATCACTATCCAGGGGGATGTAAGGTGATTTTATGTTGGGATCGGACCCATAAGATGGGTTTCCTACATATCCTCGAGAGAGGAATCAGAACCCACATAGTTTGGAATGGCTGGGGCTTATGCATAGAATCTGCCCATTTGAGGAGGCATGATTAGGTGGACCCTTTTGGATGGGCACGCTGTTGAGGTCGAGCCTTCTGGTAGGCATCCTACATATCATGGTTTGATCGGGAATTATATTTCTTAGAGTTCAGATAGTAGGGATGTTGTAATCATCACACACCTCTAAGCCCACATGAGTCATGCTCAGTATGAGAAACAAGAGTATGTGAGAGAAACAACCAACCACATGCTTCTTCTCCTACTGATGGGAGAGGGAGATCCTTCGACGGATGAGGCTGGGGTGACTGTGGGCAAAGGCATAGACCAACAAACCCTTTAATGTGAGATGACATTAAAGTTCATGAGGATCGGCCTCAGAATATTGGGGACTTACCTCAGTGGGAGTGCCCCAAAAATTTCATATGGGGTATACTAAAGTTTAAATTCATATATCTTAATGATGTAATTATAGTTTAATGTTGTGTGCATAGGACTATTTGGGGTCTTGTGGTTTAGGGTCATGCGATGAGGACCATTTTCTATTGAAACCATGATTAACTACAGGGAAATCAAGTTTGGATGTTTCGACGTGCCTCGAACATGAGAGGGATGGAATGTTTAAACCATCATTAGGGAGGATATCAGATCATGAGAAATAATATGAGGGATGGGAGACATTGAGAATACAAATATAAAAAAGTCCTCTCCTGAGGATGAATTTGTATCTTTTTGATAGGCCATTTTTGTGGGCAATATATGCAGCCCGATTAGGGAATGATGTGCATAGTCAAACATAGGTGTCCTTAGGACACTGACCATCCATTTATAATGGTCGAGGATGTTTATGAAGATCTGAAATTTCCAAGTATACTACAGTTTAAAGTTATATAGCTTGTAAAATGTAAATACAGTTTAATGTCATGTTTTGTGGACTAATACCTAACAGTTTAACGTCATGTGGTAAGGATGATAACTCATAGTTTATGGTCATAAAGTTTGGTCCATTTTTTATAGGAACGCGTGATTAGTTCTAGGATAATCGTCCTGGGATGTTCTGGCATTCCTCGAACTTGAGAGGGAAGGAATGTATAAACTTTGACTTTAGGGATTCTCATATTTGGATAAATGATATGGGGAATGGAATCCATTAAGGTGTACCGAGGTAGGAGGGGACTCTCCTGAAGAATCATTTTCCTTTTTTGTGACTATTTTTGTGGGAAACATATGTAGATCCAGAGGGGCATGATTTGTATAGTCAAGAAGAGGAGTCCTCAGGACACTGGCATCCCTCTTCTGATGGCCTGGAGGTTTATGAGGATCCATAATTACTAGAGACATATAGTTTGATGGATGGAAAGGATGTGTTTGGGCATTTAAGAAAAATTTAGATTGTGATTGTCCATGGAGTTCTGGATCAACATGGAAAACGATGTAGGTTATAGGGTTTTTAAGAGTTGCATGAGGAATGTCTCTTCTCATGGTATTTAAGGGATGGATGTTTGGGTGGGATAAGGGCGCAATGGAAAATGTCTTCAACCCAACCCGAAATGTTTACGGTGTTACCCCCAATTTTTCATTGGGGTCAGGGATAGTAGAGAACTGTCTATTCGTGAAGGGGATGTCCTCATAGGAGATGCCCATGTAGGATGGTACATGGAAGAGCTGGCTTCCAAGGACCATCCACGTACTGTCTTCCATATATGGGTGTCTGCATTCTGTCTTCCACATGTGGGCGTTCGCATACTATCTACCTTCTACGGGTGTTTGTATACTGTCTTCCACATATGGGCATACTCAAACCATTTTTATTAAATATTTTTATATGTTTGTTGGTTGGATGTAAAGGTTATTTTTTGAATACAGTTCGTGGGGAGGAATTTCACAATCTTCTTTCTACAAATGGTTCATGGTATGGATTCCATGAACTGTTTTGGATGCGGGATGGAGTCCCACGAACTTCTACGGGTGCGGGAAAAATTTCTCTCGCACCCTATACATTCTTTGTCCACTTTTTACCCATCCCAAAGCTCTCTCCCCCCATCCTCTTCCTTTCTCCTCTACACTCCTTGTATAGAGCATTGGGGAAAATTGTATCTATGGGATTGAGGCACCATTTGCGGAATCCCATTTAGAGATATCTCGATCCATGAAATAATCGATGAACCGAGGTTTCTGGAGTTGTGGTAAATCATTGGATTCGCCTAATCTATGAGCCACATCATTCACAGGGATGGTGTGTGGTGCGTACATCTGTCGGATTCTCTCCAGCAAAAACAGTTCATTGTGGCTTCAGTTTGAGGGTTGAAATTCACTGGGAACAGATTTGTTCACTAACCAATGCCTCACAGTCCATTGTGTCATAGGCCTTCTGTATACCAGTGGTTCACATCTTCTGCCTTCCACAAACCTTTCCCAGTAGTCGGTTTGTGGTTGGGAGAACTCCCTTTGAAAAAATTGATTTCTTCACATTTCTCCAAAAAAATTCAATGAAACGTGCATCTATCATCTTTACCAAACTTTTGGGAGTATTTTCCTTCCCTTTTCTAAATTTTCAAGACCCTAAAAATTCCCCCCATTGGAATGGGGTTTGTTCGGAACAAATATGATACTATTCCAATATAGAAGTGGTCCCGAATTGTATGGTAAGATGATGCTCTAATTGTTTCCTAATCCAAGGGACTCAGCGAGTGTAGTTTGACTATTTATGAGGTTTTATAAAAAACATCGCTAACTTTTGTGTCTTTTTTTCATTATTAGCCTGATTATGCCTAACATTTCTTGAAATAGGCCTAGAGGGCATAAATTAACTTTTACTTAGACCTCCCTTTGCTGGTTTTTGACATAACAAGCCTTACATATCTTTGATGGCTCAATGTTTTTAACGAACTGATACTTGAATTTTACCCAGGTTACTTTTGTGGATTTTCTCTATGGAATGTATGGCATCTTTTTTTTCCCTGACAGTTCACAGTACTGCCAATCAAACTCATTAATAATATTTTATGTTGAACAGATTTGACCAAACATAATGGGGAAGGGGGCCCAATTTTGGATTGGTTAGACTAGAAAGTTCTAATATCCATTAGACATGGTTTATAGATTTTTCTTGACCCTTAATTTGTGAATTATGGACATTCATAAGGCTAGGGATCTGTTTTAGGCATACTGAGGTAGTAAAGGACTCTCCTGGTGATGAATTTTCCTTTGATTGATAGCTATTTTGTAGGTGACATATGCAGAGCCTATGAGGCATGATGTATATAGTCAAACAAAGGTTTTTTAGGACATTTTCCTTCCATCTCTAATGGCCTGGTGGGGTTATGAAACATTTTGAATTTATTTTGATGTAGGGAGCCAAATTGGGTGGCTGGTCTGAGTAGTGGTGTATGAAAATATTAAGAACATTCATATCAGATTTGAGTGGGAAATCGTTCCCACATAGTTCTTACATGCGTGAGGGAGATCTGGTGTATGGTCATTTTAGTTAGAAATATTTCTTTTTTATGTTAGGGGAATTTAGAAAGAGGAAGTTATATAAGCTGTTATCCAAAAAATTTCCAAATTCAGGGGTGTGACAAGACATGAATGTGATTTGATCATACAGATACTGAGATAGACTCTCGTGAAAATAAATTTTCCTTATATTGACAGTCGTTTTGTAGGCGATATATGCATAGCCTCTAGAGCATGATGTGCATAGTCAAACAAATGTGTTCGCAGGAAATTGGCATTCCGTCTCTAATGGCTATGAAGGATTGTGGAGATTCAGAACTTTCTAAATACAGTATTTGACCTTAAAAAAAGGGTGCACCTGAATATGAAAAGGGGGATTTTAACTGAACTTATTTAGGGGAAACTCAAAAATGACTGGGGGCACACTTCTTTTGTATGTGGATCAACTTCACACATATATATGGGGTATCCTTAGAAACTTCAAAAGGGACCAGAGATGAATCAAAGTCGTATGTTTTGTTATATCTAGGATGTGTGTAGGGAAAAAATGTAAACCATGACTTTGAGGGCCCTTGAATCAGGAGGGATGGAATGAGGCTTGGAATCCATTGGGAATACTAGGATAGGAGAGTAATATTCTGGGGAATAATTTTCCTTTGATTGACAGCAGTTTTGTGGGAAAAAAATTCCGATCCATTGTGGTATAATGTGCATAGTCAAAACAAAGGTGTCTGTAGGACAATGGACTTCTATATCCGATGGCCTTAAATGATTATGGGGATTCAATATCGCTCAGATCAAGGAGTTTGAGGTATGATAGGAGTGTATTCAGACATATTGGGGACATTTGGTTTGTGATTTAATCATGGAATTAGGTGTCCCTTATATAGATCTGACTCGTACACAGGGTGAGGCATTCATCCCATATTTGGGGTACCTGTCCATTTAACGTCACATATCCAGGATTTAGGGTTCCTCTCAGGGACGGGAACCATGACTTGCCTTTTAGGGTCGGGCTTCTAGAACAAAATTCCTAATTTTTTTCCATAATATCGTGATGGATCTCTTGCTAAGATCCTTAAACTCATCTGAGATGTGCTCGGTGTGAGAAACAAGGTATTAGGATGATTCTATGTCACTACCTAGTAATAGAAAAATAAATATCGGAGGGAATTTTTGGGATTAAACCATTTCTATGAAGTTTAACGTCATACATTAAGGATAGTTTTTTCCTTGTGGTTTAAATTCATGCGGTGAGGACTTGATGCTATGTAGTTCAGAGTCATGCAGTGACGATGATTATGTTTTCATAAATATCTTTAATAGTTTTGATTTAATTGCAATAAGGATGATCAGGAATTCCTTAGACGTGACTGATTATAGAATGTGTAAACAACAGTCCTAGGGGAAACCTGATTCAGGATGAATGGCATGGGGAATGGGATCCATTGGGCGTATTGAGATAGGATAGGACTCTCCTGGTGACAGATTTTCCTTTGATTGGTGGCCTTTTTTGTGGTAAACATATGAAGAGACATCAGGGCATGGTGTGTATAGAAAAAACAAATGTCTCCATAGGAACTAGCCATCCATATCATATGATATTGAATGATTATGGGGATCCATGTTTTTTTGGGGTATGGAGTTTGAAAAATAGGAAAGATGTGCATGTGAATGTAAAGAATACCCAGACCATTATTAACTTTAAACCAATGAATCTTTCACATAGTTATGACTCATATGTACAGGGGGGAGCAGGATCTTTTGACTTCTCATGAGTGGGGGCATGTGCCGGATCTCATATCACTGAGGAATGCGCCACACATAACTCTTGAATAATTTCACAGTTTATCATCATGCGATTAGGACCTTTTATGGAATCCCCATACATGTATTACCTACGCATAGGGAAATGAGCATTGTTTATGGTTGCTAGGTCGGGATGCCAAATTCAGGTGTCACTACGTATCCTACATGTGAAGGAATCAAGTAACACGTAGTTCGTAATATTCCCTACAAATGTTCACTCAATGTGTAAAGACATGTGAGGTAAATGTTTTATGATGGCTGGGTTGAGATTCCCAATCTAAGAATCACTTTGTATCCTACATAGGAAGGAATTACGCCGCATGTAGTTCAGAATTTTCCTTGTACTGAACTTGCTCAGTCCTTGTGTAGGGTAATTTTCGTTATATCCATCACAGTTTCTAGGTTTACCATGTCACTCTATATTTTTATTTCGTATGATAATTCCTACCATTGATCCTAATATCACGTGAGTTACACTTGATGTGATAAAAAAGGAATGATAAGGATTTCCCTTACAAATATTAAAAGATAAGGGGCATGATGAAGGAATATTTTATGGTGGGGGCTAGGCCAAGATCAAGGGTCGAGGGGTCACTACTTATCCCATGAGGGTAGGAATAAAGCTGTACATAGTCCTTTTGGAGATCATATAGTTTATTGTCATTTGATTACAAAGCATTATTCCATGTAGTTTAATGTATTACAGAAAGAACATGATTCACATATTAATGTCATGTTTTAGGGATGAGTTCTTTATAGTTTAATGTCTTGTGGAAAGGACAGTGACTCATAGTTTAGGGTTTTAGAGTTAGTACCATGGTAGGGGTATTATAACTTATAGTTTAGGGTCATGGAGCTTGTATCATGACTTATAAGTTTTACTACTCATATTTTAGGGTCATAGAGTTTGGACCATGGCATGGGGGGTACTACTACATGAAGTACTTCTCTAAGAATGTTTCATTTGTGAGAGCCATGATGGGTTGTCTATCCATTGATATCAGGGCATATGCTCCCTTGGAATAGACCGTATGTATAAAATATGGTCCTTCCCGCTTTGGATAAAGCTTTGGGGGATTCTTCCTGAGTATTATCGGGGTTATAAGGACTAACATCGTTTCTCCGTCGAGGAAAAATTGAAAGAAAACATTTTTGTTGAAGACTCATGCAATCCGATTTTGGTAGATTTAAAAATGGTGTAAATGGTGCATCCTTCTTTCATCTAGCTACTTCAACTCATCAAACCATCTATGGGATTTCTCATCCATGGATAGTTTATCACAAATGGCCACATGAAGTGATGGTACTTGGATTTGGATAGGAAAACCCACCTCTTCCTCGTATACTAGTGAGTACATGGTTTCTTGGGTAGCAATATGGTTCGTGGTCCAATAAGACCACAAATCATGAAAGAACTTGTCTAGCCATGGATTATTATCCTAATCTACTATTTTATGGAGTATGTTCGACAGATTCTTGTTAAAATCCTCTATTTTCTCATTGTCTTCCACATGGTAATGGGATGAACAGTTGGATTTAATTCCATACTCATGGTATAACTCATCCAACTCAGCAGAACAGAAGTTGGTGTCATTTTTCATCAGTATTGTATGTGGTACACCAAATATGGTATTGATTTTTTCCTTCACAAAACTAATGATTTTTTCTGCCCTGACTTCTTTAAGGGGTATGACTTCAGCCCATTTGGCAAAAAAATAAGTCGCTGTGAGTATGAACTTGAATTGTCTTGCTGTGGTAGGAGGATATGGTCCCACAAAATTCATCCCCCAAATGGTGAATGGTAAGGAGTACTTAGCTTTATGAAGTAACTCTAGGGTTCGGTGTATGAAATTGGCATAAACTTGGAAGGAATGGAATTTCTTGGTGAATATGGCATAATCATGTACCGTAGTAGGCCTATAATACCCAAGCCTCCAGATATGGTGAGGGAGCTTGGTTACTGATTGGTGCACTCCACAAGCTCTAGTGTGAACTTATTTCATGACGGTTGTAGTATCTTCTCCATCATTGCACTTGAGAAGGACTCTATCACAGCCTCATTTTTAGAGAACCTTTTCTTGGTTTAACTCATTGTACAGGACAAGGTTGATTGCCCATCATCAAACCTGATCCCTTCCATCACTATCTGGTGGGAGTTCCCCATTCTGAAGGTAATTTTCAATGGGAATCATCCAGTTGGTAGTGTGACCATAAGGCTTAAAAAACGGGGAAAATTTCATCAATCTCCTCTTTACTACTCTAGATCAATGGAAAGACCATCCGATAGTGGTAAATTCAAATGATTGTTTCATCCCGGTCTAGATCACCCAAGACCGTGGCTACATTTTCCAAAGCATCGTCTTGGTAATTTTGTGACTAGGGGACATAAGTCAACGTTGTTTCTTATGGGAATTCTACCATCATTTCTTGAACATGGTTCATTAAGGGAACCAATACTTTTTTATTAATGTAATAGTCACCACTGACCTATTTTATAACAAGCTCTGAATCCCCCTTTATTTTTTGGTGTTTTTATTTAACAAGAAGTTCCAATTCCAGGCCTGCAATGAGGGCCTGATATTCTGCTTCATTATTTGTACACCATTTTGAAAGAAGGAAAGAGTTAGGAAAGATGTCCTTTTCAGGGGGGATACGAGTATAATTCTTAATCCCCCTTTGTTGATCTTGGGATCCTCCATACTTTTCCCTATCGGGTATCAGGAAGCACCATCGAAGTGCATTTCCCACATTTGGGGGTCCTCCTGGACGGAGAATACTTATTCATTCAGAATTTTGGCATCCAAAGGTGTTGTTTCCTCTAAGAGGTTCTCTTCTAGGAAGTATACTAACAACCGACCTTTGATATCTTTCTAGGGCACATACCATATATCAAACTGTTGTAGGATGACTATTGATCATGATAGGCACCCATTTGGTATGGGGAGGTTGAGGATATATTTGAGCAAGTTGTAGCAGAAACCAGGTGGACCTCATGGTGCTTTAGGTAATGCATGAGTTTCTAAACTGTGAATATTAGGGAAAGGTAGTTCTTTTCAATTTCTAAATACCAATGTTTGCATCAATCATTGTTCAGATAAGGTAATAGAGGTTGTTCTCACTACCATCATCATTCTTCTATGCGAGGGAGGTTTCAAATGATTGTTCTAGTGTGGTTAGATACAAAATGTGAGGTCTCCCCTCAAATGTAGAAATCAGCACCGGTGGGCTTAGGATATTTCTTTTTAGACAGTAGAATGATCCTTAGAAATAATTATCCCACTCATACATTACTCCTTTATTCATGAGCCTATGGAAATGTAAACATTATCCTACTAGGTTGGCTAGGAAGCTTAGAATGTAGGCACGGTGCCCCTAGAGACCTCTCAACTTAGTGAGTTTTTGAGGTGGGGACATGACAAGGATGGATTTTTTCTTCTCAGGCTCAACATTGATGTCGTGGTGGCATATGATGAAGCCGATGAATTTTCTCAAGGAAACTCCAAAGTCACACTTTTGAGGATTCATCTTTAAATGGTGCTACTGTAATTTGTTGAAGACAGTTTCAATATTGACTAGGTGTTTTGAGCTATGTCACAATTTAACCACCATATATTTTACATAACACTCTAGGAACATTCCCAATAAGGAATCGAAGATGTGATGCAAGGTGTGTTGATATGTGGCACCAACATTCGTTAGACCAAAGGGCATCACTTTATAATAGAACACTCCCTGAGGGGCCCTAAAATTTATATCTTCTTCATATCCTCAGGCCATCCAAATATTGTTGTATCAAGAATAGTCATCCATGGAAGAGAGAGCCTTGTTTCCAATTATTGCATCGATCAACAATTCTGTGATTGGGACTGGGGAATCGTCTTTTGGGCAATGCTGATTAAGGTCCCTAAATTTAATGAAAATTCTAATCTATCTATTCTTATTTTTTGACAGGGACTATGTGTGCTAGTGAGATTGGATATTGGACCTCCCGTATGAAGTTGGATTTGATCATTTTATCAACCTTAGCCTCTATTTAGGCAGCATGTGTTGGGTGGGTCCTTCTGGATGCTTTCTTATAGCCCCTATGATCTTCTAGTAAGACTAGATGATAAGTGAAGACCTCAAGATAGAGGCCTGGAATATCTGTGTAATTCTAGGAAAACACATCTTAATTATCCTTTAAGAAGGAGGTATATGATTCTTACTCTTCAACAGGCATATCCAAACTGATCAGCGTGGATTGCGGGTCATTTTTGATTCCTAGGTTTATCTCCCTAAGTTCATAGATTTTGGTGGAGACACCTTCTTAGAATGCAGGAGGGAATCTTTGAAGTCTTCTTCTTATTGTTCTTCTTTTTTTTCATCCTCATCATCTTCATCATCTTTCTCTTCTGATGGAGAGATGATTTTGAGATGAAATCTCCAATGTTGGCATAAAAATCATCTTTTTTCTTAGTGTGTGAGGCGAGGGTAGTTTGGGGTCCTATGGAGGGTGAGGAGCATCTTTGATAGTGATTTTCTTGACATCATGGGACTCATCCAGATTTTCCATGTCTTCGAACTTGGTGGTTGTAATAGATACCATGCATACAATTGATTCTGAATCTGGACTTTCACTTGTACATTAAACTTGGTAGATGGGTAATACATACTCTTCCCCAAGCTGCTGGAGGGGGTCAACATGAGCCATTTCCAACCCATTTAGGGAGTAAACCAATCAATTTCATTGGCCAAAATATGTTATTCTTCTGATTCATATCACCCTACATTGATATAATGCGACTCACAAGACTTAAATAGAGATATATAGTCTTTCAATGTCATTTTTTTACCATTAGTGAAATATTTGACGCCTTTATGGTAAGATGATGGAATTTTAGGGTGATGATCCATCCAAGGCCTCTATAACAGGACGTTGAAGTCCATACTTTGCCACACTACCAAGAACTATGAATCCAACATGAGGTCTCTGAGCCAAGTTTTAAGTTTGATTCGCCCGTATAGTTTCTGCTCTCTTTTTTCATATCCCATCAGAGTTGTAGTGAAGGGTGTCAAGTTGCCTTCATCATAGCCCAGTTGATGAAGCATTCACAGTGGGAGGAGGTTAACTCTAGATCCATTGTGGATGAAGATCCTTCATACATCAATTCCATCTATCATTCTGGAAACATATAAGCTATTTATGTTCCCTTTCATGATGGCGTCTTCATCCATATCTGTGAAGGAGATGACATCGAGAAATTCTTCACGACTAGTCTCCATCCAATAGACTTCAGATGCAATTACTTCTACCTCAAAGTCTTGGGGGCTTATTAAGGCTTCAATGAGTGCCACCATAAGATACATGGATAGGCTTAATGCATCCCAGATTAAAAGTCTTGTTGGTACTGAAGCCAACTTCTTTAGAATATAATATTTCTTCTATAAAGTTTGGTGCTTCCCAACTCGGGTTTGCTCTTTCACAGACATATTAATTGTTTGAAATTTGGACGTGGATTGTTCGGCCTCTATAGCTTGGTTTTGTGGTGTTGAGGTCCTTTCTGGGTTTGGCCAAACTGGTATGCCTGCACGCCTTGGGTGATTTGGTATTTTTCTCTTCCACTAATGGATATTCAAAGATAAATGGGCTTTGATTTCTTCTGATGGAGGAGTAGGAGCATTTTGTTTCTTATTCCGTCTACCAGAGAGTCCTTCCAGGAGTTTCCACAATGTTAACGATTTGACATAAGATATGGCCATGAATTTGACTCCTACCATGATCAGGCCTTCCAGGAAACCTTCGGACTCTATGGCCTCTTCCTCCGGATATCCAGCTGGGCACGGGGAATTTGGGTTCGTAGCCATAATCTCTATCCAATAAGGCTTCCATCAAGTGAATAACATTAAGGGAGAAAACTAGGAGTTCTTGATCTGACAATGTTTCTGTCTGACTGTCTCCTTCTAATAGTGTCATTTGGTGGGGTGGTTCCCCTTTTACCATTTGGCGGGGCAGTCCACCTTGTACAATTACTATTGTCATGAAGTCTGAAAGTGTCAACATGAACTTTGACTTCTTTTTCATCTCATCTTCTTGATCATTCTTTATTCCCTTCTAGCCTTTAGAGGACCATGGGGAAATGGAGAATAGTTGTGATATATTAGGAGCTTTTGGTGGTACAGTTGGTTATTTCAACTACTCCTGGGGGATGTCATGGACTTTTTTGATGGTCTTTTGGGTTATCTAATTTTCAAAAAAATTATCCTTCTTACTAAAAAAAATTTCCCATTCCTTTTTCTCTCTTGAGTCTCAGGTGGAAACATATGCCACTTGCGCTGGTATCTAGAGAAAATTACAATTAATAGTAGCTATGAAATAGCCACAAACCTGAAGTCCTGTAATGAGTAAACTTTATTTCTTCGTTATTTAAACTGGTTTCTTTTAGAACCTCGTGTCTCATATTGCTGAGGTGGGGTGGATATTAGTGTCCAAGGTGTCATATATGGTTCTTTGGGGTCCTCACAACTAGATCTGGTGTCGGGGTGGCTTAATTGTGATAGAAGCTACTTCATCTTTTCCTGGTCATTTCTTAGGGGCTAATGGGACCACTCTGGACTTGAGATTGGTCAATTGAAAGGAGTCTTCTATTCTTTTGGAAATGGAAGTGAAGTATCAAAACCCACTTTTGTACTTCACCAGGATGATCAGTGTTCACAATTCATCCCAATGGTTATCGATGTACATGGAGACAATCTCATCCTGAGGGAGCGGCCGGTTCACAAAATAAGTCAGGCCTTTCCATATGGTAATGAAGTTTGAAAATCTTTCATTCTCTCACTGTTCTCAGATCATGAGATCACTAACCATCACCTTAGGTGGTGTTGAACTAAACTTGAAGAGAAACTATTTTTGGAGTTCTTCCCAGCCTGTGATTGAATTGCCTGGTAGGATAGTATATCATACGAAAGCCAAGCCCAGCAGGTTTTGTACGAAGAACCTAAGTTTTACTTCCTCTTGTTGCTCTATATTTCCCATAATGGGGTCACAATAAGAGGCATAGTGCATTAAATGTTGTTTTGGGCCCCCCGAGCCATTGAATACTGAGCATACAAGGTTTTTGAAGTTTGGTGGAGGCAAAACATTGCTCACCCAATCAGGGTAGGGTTGGCACTCTATATGTATCAGAGTGCATCGCACCTCTATGGATTCTATTCGAGCTGTTAATTTCTTGATGGTATTCAAGATCCCTTGATACATATCTTGTCGGACATGAGCTTGGGTGGGTGCGGTAGTGGCCAAGATAGGGTGTACCGGTGCTATTGGAATATGGGGTGCATACCCAGTCGGGAGTATCATTTTTGGGTTTTCCTAAATATATTATGACTTCCTTCCCAGGGGGGGTATGTCTTGACGTTCTTCCAAGGCCAGGTTTAACGGACCTTCAATATTAGATTCATTCGCTGGGATGAGTGCCTGTGAAAAAGGAACCTCTTCTGGGAGCACCTACAGACATTCTGTAGGGGGAACACATCTGGAAAGGTTGCTCCCTTGATTTAGCTCAACATTAATTATCTTGAGATCTTTAATTTATTTCTCTTTCTTAGTGAACCTTTCTTCAAGAGTGAGGGACGCATTTCCAAAGGGAGGAGAAGGCAGGTCATAGAAGACTTTGTATTGATTCTTCCCCTTATTGGGGTTTCACATAGGAGGTAATGTCAGATTAACTGATGGGGCTCCAAGATTTAAGACTGCTCTTTGATTCTGGGTATACACACCATTAGTCTCGGTGTGGGATGCATCTTGGAAAGAACCATCTTCTTTCATGTCCTCTCCCTCCGCATCATTTTTTGTGAGATCTGTGGAGTTGAATTTTATCGTGTTCATTGAGGCATGCTGCATTAGGGGTGGTGTACCTGATGTTGAATTGTAGGAAGGCTTCCTGCATCTTTTTTTGGACTATCTCCATCCATTCTATGGTATTATTCTGGTTTCTTGGTGAATATCAACCCAAAGGGATCCCTGGTCTGACCTCGTAATGCGCCTTTGTCTCAGAGGGTGTGAACCACGAGATGGGGTAGAATGGGTGACTCCACTATACATTGTTCTTCCTAGGCGATAGAAGACAGATGTCCATTGTGTAGGGAATTGAGGTAAAAATTCCCCCATCCTTCTAATCTAGGGCTGTTCTCATTCTCCCCTTGAAGTGTTACATCCTGAATTTTTTGGTCTTATGGGGTTATTTTGATTTAAAAATTCCCCCAGCCCTGTGGTTTGGGGTTATTCCCACATTTCATTTTCAAGTTCCAGTATTTCCATATTTTCGTTTTCACGTACTCCCACACAGGTGGGAGCCGAGAATGGAATTAGTCCTACATATATTCTTTGGTCTTTTGAAAACATTAGCATTGCTTTCTGGTTGTCTTTCCTTAGGCAGGAAGCCTGTGGGATGTTCTTGGTTTCCTGACTCAGAATATTTTTGATGGATTGATCTCTTTAGTCTGGACACTTTTGAGACTTACTTTGGGTCATTTTTTGTCAAGTATAAGATTTTTCTTGTGTAGGGGTTTCATTTTAATGCTGCCTCTGGGTGATTACATTCCAAGATGTCACTTCCAAAGAGGTTTTCTAGACGGGATGTGGGGTGAAGTGTAGTGCTCCATGCTATCCCCGTCCTCGAATGTGAACTCCAGTCAGAGCGTCACCAATGAGGCGACACAACTTAGGTAATGCATGGAATCAAGCATGATCATGGTTTTTATTTCTCCTTTCAGAATGTGGTTGTTGTGCAGATGAGAGGGATTCCAGGTCATTTAGATGGGTAAGCTCCCCCAACATGTTGAAATGGTCCGTAAACCATTATTAGGGTAGTTTTTTTTCTTTCAGCTATTGAAGATTCATCTATATATTGAGGTGAATGTCATGTGTACATTCCCTAGACAACTCTCTTGGTATGTGAAAGTGCGAAGTGACTGTAGGCCAATATATCATAGGTATATTATCATTAGCTAGTTGTCTTCTCATAAACAACATATCAGGTTGTTGTTATTCTGGGGGCTCCTCAACTTGATATTCCCAGCTTGACTGCTTCTTAATAATTTCATTCCATACAACCGAACTGGTGGGAGCCTTATTGATTTGTGGACACCGTGGGGGTGGCTCAGGAGATGAGTGTGGCCCCAGGCCATCATCTAGTTGAGAAAAAATATCACTCATTATAGATGGAGTTCATTATGTGTCTAACTCCTTTATGAGCACCTCAACATAGGAGGGCTTTCTCACATTTGTTCTAGAAAGGGGAGGACCTTCCTACTAGTATGAATTTTGGTTTCAGGGAGGACTTTCTCAATTGGTGCTACAATGGGAAGATAAATATTGCAACTTGATTCCCGACTGCATGAAATATCCTTACAACATATACTGTGGGGAGGACCTTCAGGGTGGGCTACATAGAGGGGAGGACCTTCTTGCTGCTTGATGTCACTAAGGGGAGGACCTTCACAGTAATCACCATTGCAGGGAGGGCCATTGAAATTACCATCATCAGGGCAAGGACTATCATCATGACTTGATACCTGGATATAGGGAGAATTTTTGTAGATCAAATCATGGGTAGGGACTTCAGGACGTGCTGTAATGAGGGGAGGACCTTCTCATTTCTTGACATTACTATAGGGAGGACCATCACAACAACTTCCATTGTGGGGAGGGCCTTCTCAAAGACTATCATTATGGCAAAGACTACCATCATGACTTGATGTCCTACTATATGGATAATCATATCTATATCATATACCCTAGGGAGGACCATCAGGGTGGACAATAGTATGGGGGGCCTTCTTGTAGTCTGATCTTTAGGTTGAAGGGAGGGCTACCCCGACGCGCATTAGAAGATAGGCTCTCATGATTGATCATTCCTATCCCATAGAGTGAGCCCCCTATGGGTTCTCTGTGGAGGACCCTCAGAGCTGCTGGTAGAGACATTGTGGGGAGGGCCTTCTCAACTGCTACATACACTTCCATAATTTTTTAATGGAATGGTAGGGTCTTGAGCCTTTATTGATATATGTTTGAGGGCGTCAAGAACCCCAGCTTTCAGCTGAGTAGGATCATGTATGTGCTCTTCATTTTCTGGTTGACTTTGGCACCTTTCATTTTGAATCACCTTCTTATGGGTAATCGGGTCCATATTCTATTGGTAACTACCTTCATGTACGGGTCCTTGTCTTGTTGGGTCCTGTAATGTTGTCCGAATATGCAGACGGACATCATGAGTTTTGGTAGGGATATATGTCTGTCCTGGAGTGGCCACAACATCTGACCAGCATCCCCCTATTGGAACAAATATTTTTTTCTCAGTCCAGTTGTCTATATATCATAGGATATTTCTATTCACCCTCCTGTACAGGATCAGGTATGCATAACTTCTCTGAGGTGACTTACTCATTTTGCGATTGAGTCATTATAGTTGAGGAAACTATGCCATGGACATGGTTTCTTGTCTTTTCCACCAATGTAATGATATCTTTGCATGTTTGGAGGATATGGTTTAGAATCGACTTCTAATCTTCCATCATTTCCAGGATGTTCTGACAAACATATTTTTCTGGAACAGGTATGAAGGTCCATTCCGATGTCTGCGCATTAGTTTTTTCATACTTTGGTCTTCCACGAGTTTCTAGTAAATACTGGAAGTTATCCTATGTTGGGATAGCAGAATGAGTCTACCACCAGTTTTCTTCTCCAGTTTACACTGTATTTGACTGGTGTTCTTTATATTCACAATTAGGTATTTTAATCTACTCACTTTCCACTGTATTTGTCTCACTGGATTTGTATGCATCCATATTAATTTGACTTTGCTCATATTTTCTTTCCACCCTATTTGGTTGGCAGGCTTGGAATGCATCAGAAAGTATTTGTGCTTGCATTTAGCTAAGCGCCACCCTCTTTGGTCCACATACTTAGAATGCATCATCATGTATTTGTGCCTGCATGTAGCTGTGTGTGCCCTTTTTGGTTGGTGGGATTGGAATGCATCGGCAAGTATTTGAGACTATGTGTAACTATGTGCCGCTCTATTTTTTTTGATTGCCTTGTTGTGTATCGGTATGTATCTGCATCTGCATGTAGATTTCCACTCTGTCTGCATAATGAAACCGGAGAGCACTAGCAGGAATGTGCATGTGCTCGTATTTTGCAACCCTATTTCTTTGTTGGGCTTGAGTGGAGGAAGAAGGGTCATATGTCTTCCCATTAAATGACATTGTGTTAATACAACAGAGTTTCTCCTCAGAAACCAGGGTGATAGTGATTTCTTATTATATATTCTCTTACCTTGTCAAGAAGCCTAAGGAACTCGGGTCTCCTGGACTTTGGAAGGTGCCCTCGGCATAAATTCTTCTTTGGTATGAGGAGGCTTGGTCATCTGGTGTCAGAGGCGACGTTCTCTGGTGAGGGCCTATGATTTGGACCCCTGTGCTGTTCAGATGAATTTGTGATCATCGACTTCATCTTCCTCCCTAAGATAAGGGAGGTACTGATTGTTATGTTTTGGGGATAGGCTCCCGAAATGGTTTGAGATGACCATTGGGGATACCTTATGCTGGGGTGCCGTCTGTGGCTGATGAAGTGTCTCAAGAGCCTTTACAGGCTAGAGGGATTGTCTTGCGGGCTCCAGTATGGGGAGAGTACCATTTTGGTGATTCTCTTTGATCAGCATGTTAGATACCTAGCGTTGAAGAAGTTGGGTAGGTGAGGGGGTCCTTCTCTTTGTTGGGGCCATGACCTCCTGCAGGATCGCTAATGCTTGTGTCTGAATTGGTCATCGAGATTTCATTTAGATCGAAGATTGCTATGTGGGAACCTGCCTCATACATATATGACATAGAAACCAAAAAATACCATCAAAGTATCATTTTTTAAAACATATTCATATTCATAGATTCAGTGTGTCCCCCTTCCCCTCTTTTTTTTTTGTGAGGAGAATGGGCTTGAGTGTTGTAAAACATCCACCTTGGTTAAGGATTCAAGTCTGATTCACCATTTTTTCTGCCTTCAGGGTGACGTGCTTTCGAGCGTACCAGGGCAAAAAAATGGGATGATGTGCAATGTCCTTTTTTTTTTATCATTAGGGTAGAACTTCCACCTTGGTTAAGGATTCATGTCAGGTTCACCATTTTTGTTCCACCTCAAATGTAGAGACCCGAAGCTTGACGTACATGGACATTACATTACTTTTGTGTAATACTTAGTACATAACAAAAACACACACACAAGGATCGTAATAGTTTAGTGTCTTTGGAAACTCAGAATATAATCTTCTAATCGTGTCGAAAGATCTTCAACATCTCCCATAAAGATCTTCCTTTTTTTACCTAAAACCTTTCTTTATATCCTGGGGAAAAGAAAACATAAAAGGGTGATCTCAAATGCTCAGTAAGGGTAAACAAAAGAAATATCAATCACATCATATTCATAAGAACATAACATTTTGGAAATCTTAACCTGCAAAACAGATCATAATATCATAACATGGGATAAATCATAGTAGTGAAATGTAATCCCAATAACATAAAACACGAAACTTTGTGGCATACACACATAATCATAGAGAACCATTTCTTGTTATTCAAGACTCGTTGTCAAGACTATCTTAGTGGACAAATTCCATTTCTGAACTGAGTTCACTCCTCGTTTCAGTCCTATTTCACTGAACCGGTATAACCTACCATTCCATCCATGTCTATCTCATGAGATATTAAATCTTTACCCAATGAATTGGAGGGAGATATAGGTCTCACCCATCTCATAATGATACCATTCTTAGGTGTGCCACAAAATCTTAAATCATACATCATTGCATAACCCATGTAATAAAAATGGGATTCTTAAACAACATGACATCATAAAACAATTCATATAAGATAAAGGAATTCATAAAAATAATTCCATCACAACATAATCAAATAAATGTAATAATAGGGATAAAAAACAGAACCCTTTATTATCTTAGATGTAAAATAATTTTGATAAAACACTTGAACTCCATTCTTGAGGAAAATATCCTTTCTACTTCAAAAACATTTTTTCTTTCTTAACATGTCATACAATTTTAAACTAAAAGAAGTTGATTAAAAATAAACTTGAAAACATGTAAAGAAAGCTTCTTGGAAATATTATTTTAAAAATACATTCATGTCGTATAAGTTAAAAAAACATTCTTCTCATAGTTTTGTCAGAAAAGTCAAAAAGTACCTCGTACGAAAAACGAAAAAATATTCCTTTCATATCTTTTACTAAAAACTCACCGAAGGGTAAAATTGGATTTAAAAAATTTTAGGTGGATGGAAATAATATTACATATTGAGGAAACATGGATGTGGATGATAAAATAAACCCCAGTAAATACTAAAGTATAAACAATCTCGGATAAAAATGAGATTGTGATGTTTCCCTTACCTTAGGTCAGATTTGCTTCGTATGTGTCCGAACCTCCTCTTCTTTGAATTGCTTCTTTGAGACCTTCTTTTAGGGAACTAAAATTGGTCTTTGAAGAAGAACAGGACCTCTAGGATGTCTCTAGGGAAGTGGAGAGGATAAATTGGCAGGGTTTGGCCGAGCTTGAAGGCTCAAAGTGGTGTGAGGAAGAGAGGGAGGAGGTGCCCTTTTATAAGGGAGGAGAGGGGCACCTTTAGAATAACTAAAAATATTATTTTATTATAAAGTCAAGTTTGGTTTTAAATAGCTCCAAATTGAGTTATGTCAAAGATAAGGTGGGTATGGGTCGAAATCCTCTCATCCAATAGAATTTAGACAATTTTAGGTCATTATATTAACCTTATCTTTTAGTTTTAACTCTTAGTTAATTAGATTGACATTTACCATGTCACTTTGTATTTTTATATTATATAGTTAATAAACTTACCATATACATCCAAGCGACCCCCATGTTGTGTTTTATTAATATATATAACCTTATCTAAGTCATTTGGCTGAACCTTAGATTTTTAGGAATAAAATAACAATTAATAATATAATATTTGTTTTAAAAACTATTTTATGTCAGTTTTGACACTATTCAATAGTTTATTTTTTTGAAGCTCATAATAGAATGATTACTTCGACCAAAGTTAATTAAATCAATCCTAACATGTCATATTAACCTATATAATTACTTTACTTCATAAAAAGTCTCAAATTATATTTATTTGGGTATTTATAACATCAATTATGTCAATATTTCATTAATAAGATAATTACTGCATCATCGTTGTGTCATAAATAAATTAAATTATTTAATGTCTAAAAATTACAAATAAAATACCATTATGTAGGAAATTATTTTATATTTATAATGAGTATTTATAGTCGAATTTATCTTATGTATAACCCCATATTAAAAATGATTTACTTATTAAACTTTGATTTTAACTATTTTAACCCTTCTTTAAATAAATTAATAATAAATGTCCTAATCTAATCCAAGTGGGCCTAAATAGTCATATTTTATTCCTAAGGTTGTTTTTGGTCGAAGTAAGCTTGTCCAATAGAATTAGGACATGTGTTAGGGTAATAATAATATCATTTTTACCCTTAATTACCCTATTTACTTTTAACCGTGGTAAAAAAAGTAAAAAGTTACTATTCACCAAAAATTATTTTCATCTCATTGAACCACATTTTAGTCCTTGAAATTAACCGTGTCTCTCGTATTTTCGAAATTCCACTCACAAAAGCGGTAAAATTAAGTTTGATGAAAAAATCAGTTTTTTAACTACCACTTAGTGGTTTCACTATTCATCAAAAAATGAAAGTTTCCAGAAAAATAACAAAAATTAGGCCTAAGATATATTTGATATTAATAATTCAAAAATGATGTCTATTTTACCAAATTCAGAACATATCAGTTTCATTAATTAATTTAAAAATTATTTCCCGTCGTCAAAACAAATAGCGTGTTTTTAAGAGATAATAACGATCAAAAGATTGACACTTGTTTATAACTAGTTTAAATGTGAAATTACATCCAATGACCAACATTGTATTAAATTGTAAAAATATATTCTAAATATACTTTAAAACCACTCAAATTAATAATTTATCACTATTAATTAAAAAAGTTCTTTTTAATTAAAATTTAGTAATTTTCACTATTCATCAGAATATGAAAGTTATCTGAAAAGTACCAAAATTTCACCCTAAGCTAATTTCGATATTCCGAATCCAAAAATGAAGTCCATTTTGAAAAATAAAATTTACAAAATTTCAAAAAGTGGTTATTACTATTCATAACGGCTAGTTTTAATAATATTTTAATAGCATATCGTTGTTTAGTGAAACTCAGTATTGCGTACTACACATGCTATCGAGGAAGGTCATGATTGCATGTAATGCAAGGCAAGTAAAGGATGTGTGTTGTGAAAGCTCCTTTTGGTGTAGCGTACAACACAAGACATTAATGAAATTAAAAAGAATATTTTTTTATAAAATCTCGGGCTGTTACATTCGACCCCCCTTAAAATGAATTTCGCCCTCAAAATTCATCGGGGTTATAAATGGTTTACTACTCGAAAGTTTCTTTAATAGAAACCCACATCGTAAAAAGGAATACCAAAACAAAAAACTAAAGTATGAAATGTAATGGTTACCCAAATTAACTCATCACTGGGTTTCCACGTAGGAGAACACAGGTGAACATATGGATCAAGTTCTGATGGAGAGTGGTAGAGAACATGGCTATGAAAAATCCATTAATCACAAATCCATAGATTTGTGATGATCTAAGGTACCATCAGATTCATCGGATATAAGAGCATTAGGACAACATTTTTTTGTTTTCAATATCATTTTCTTAAAGTTGAAAATTTTGAATTAGAAGAAATACCTACTTTATTTCGATATAATCTCATCGTTGTTCGTGCCTTGAACAATTTCCACTTCATCTCTTAAAGAAATGAAGTTGAATTTTTCATTCGTGAAGTGTTAGCAGATCATGTGATAGAATGATGGGTCATTCCATCTCTTTCAAACAAAAGGTTAGCAAAAGTTATAAGTCTATCTTATGGTTAGATTAATCGTATATGGTTCCAAAAATGAACTTATACTTCATATATCATACCGCTTAATAAATTAAAACTAGTTTCTACTAACCAGGGACTTCATGTAGGCTAGTGGTAGGTGATAAAGGCCAGTCGCACTTCGGTTGTGGGTTCGATTCCCGTAGCCTTGTCCGACGTGATGGGTTGTCGCCCGTCCTGCAGGTTGTCCTTTTTCTGAAACTACATTACTATAACATCCCTTCAATAATATCAAAAAAGTTATATCCTTAAACAATACTAACTTATGTCCAACATAATCCATTCCAATCTTTAGGCTTATCTAAAATACTTTGGTCCAAGCTCATAGTATAAAGAAAATGATTACTTTAAATGTCATCAACCAAGCATGTGAATACCCTCATTTATCCCCCATATATCATGTTGGTCACATTCCAATCATGTGAATACCTTAATCATTTATTCTCTTGAAAAATGAATACCCATTGAATCTTAGTGAAAACATGAGTGCTGTCAAAAGTTAACTCTTTCCACATACCAAAATCCTCAAAATTCTATATACTCAAACCATGATATCACTTAGTCCTTATATCAATCATGAGCTCATGAATACTGTCAAACATTTCATTTTCTCTTTATCCCTTCATTATGCGCATATCATCTGCTTTCCAAAATATTTGAATCACTTTTTCATGGTTACCAGTACCATAAAATTATTGAAAAACACAATAGACTAATACAAAAATATTCTAATAAACCATAAAAGTACCTCAACAAAATTATTCTTGAATACCAATACATAAACAATTAAATCCATCCTCTTCAATGGTTTTTTTGGAATAAGTCCTTCCTTGATTTTAGAAGATACTTTTTAGGTCAGGGCATTGAGTTGGGTAATGCCCATGTTCTCCAAAAATAAGACATTGAACTCCATAATAGTCTGTCACTATATGACCCTTTTCTCCACCCAGATAACATCTGTCCCTCCATTTGAGGTATTCCTCAAGGATTTTCTTCCCTTCTTTAGAAATCACAATCTTCCTTTGTTTATGTTCCTCAACATGCGAACATGCATAAAAGTCTATCTTCCTCTTATTTGATGAATTAGGCATACCACTAAATTTCACCTTGTTAATCATATATCGCGATGAATGATTCGGCATAATCACAATATATTTCTCTCTAGGCATTACGCAATTTTGTTGCTCATAGTCACCAATTTGTCCATTGGATTCAATTTTAACCGAATTCCTTCTAGTTCCCTCCATTGACTAAAACACACAAAGAATTCTGTGAGAGGAAAAAATCATACAAGGAAAATAACATAATCAAGGGGGAGTACATTAAATATCTAACATCTTAGGTTAAATTCTATGATCGTTACCATAGTTCTAGGACTATATCCTATACGTATACTTATCCTTAGGGACATCCCTAAACATACCTTAGAAGTATCTCTAGGGATCTCACTAAAGTTCTCGCATCTTAGTTTCCAAAGGTTGACTAAACCTTTCCTCTAATACCAACTATAGAGACCCGAAGCTTGACGTACATGGACATTACATTAATTTTGTGTAATACTTAGTACATAACAAAAACACACACACAAGGATCGTAATAGTTTAGTGTCTTTGGAAACTCAGAATATAATCTTCTAATCGTGGTGAAAGATCTTCAACATCTCCCATAAAGATCATCCTTTTTTTACCTAAAACCTTTCTTTATATCCTGGGGAAAAGAAAACATAAAAGGGTGAGCTCAAATGCTTAGTAAGGGTAAACAAAAGAAATATCAATCACATCATATTCATAAGAACATAACATTTTGGAAATCTTAACCTGCAAAACAGATCATAATATCATAACATGGGATAAATCATAGTAGTGAAATGTAATCCCAATAACATAAAACATGAAACTTTGTGGCATACACACATAATCATAGAGAATCATTTCTTGTTAGTCAATACTAATTTCCAAGACTATCTTAGTAGAAAAATTCCATTTCTGAACCGAGTTCACTCCTCGTTTCAGTCCTGTTTCACTAAACCGGTATAACCTACCGTTCCAGCCATGTCTATCTCATGAGATATAAAATATTCACACAATGAATTGGAGGGAGATATAGGTCTCACCCATCTCATAATGATACCATTCTTATGTGTGCCACAAAATCTTAAATCATACATCATTGCATAACCCATGTAATAAAAATGGGATTCTTAAACAAGATGACATCATAAAACAATTCATATAAGATAAAGGAATTCATAAAAATAATTCCATCACAACATAATAAAATCAATGTAATAATAGGGATAAAAAATAGAACCCTTTATTATCTTAGATGGAAAATAATTTTGATAAAACACTTGAACTACATTCTTGAGGAAAATATCCTTTCTACTTCAAAAACATTTTTCCTTTCTTAACATGTCATACAATTTTAAACTAAAAGAAGTTGATTAAAAATAAACTTGAAAACATGTAAAGGAAGCTTCTTGGAAATAATTTTTTAAAAATCCATTCATGCCGTATAAGTTAAAAAAACATTCTTCTCGTATTTTTGTCGGAAAAGTCAAAAAGTACCTCGTACGAAAAACGAAAAACGATTCCTTTCATATCTTTTGCTAAAAAATCACCGAAGGGTAAAATTGGATTTAAAAAATTTTAGGTGGATGGAAATAATATTACATATTTAGGAAACATGGATGTGGATGATAACATACACCCCAGTAAATACCAAAGTACAAACAATCTCGGATAAAAATGAGATTGTGATATTTACCTTACCTTAGGTCCGATTTGCTTCGTATGTGTCTAAACCTCCTCTTCTTTGAAGTGCTTCTTTGAGACCTTCTTTTAGGGCACTAAAATTGGTCTTCGAAGAATAACATGACCTCTATGATGTCTCTAGGGAAGTGGAGAGGAGAAATTGGTAGGGTATGGCCAAGCTTGAAGGCTCAAAGTGGTGTGAGGAAGAGAGGGAGGAGGTGCCCTTTTATAAGGGAGGAGAGGGGCACCTTTGGAATAACTAAAACTATTATTATATAAAAAAGTCAAGTTCGGTTTTAAATAGATCAAAATTGAGTTATTTTTAAGATAATGTGGGGATGGGTCGAAATCCTCTCATCCAATATAATTTAGACAAGTTTAGGTCATTATATTAACCTTATCTTTTAGTTTTAACTCTTAGTTAATTAGATTGACATTTACCATGTAACTTTGTATTTTTATATTATATAGTTAATACACATACCATATACATCCAAGCGACCCCCAAGTTGTGTTTTATTAATATATATAACCTTATCTAAGTCATTTGGTCGAACCTTAGATTTTTAGGAATAAAATAACAATTAATAATATAATATTTGTTATAAAAACTATTTTATGTCAATTTTGACACTATTTAATAATTGATTTTTTTGAAACTCATAACAGAATTATTACTTCAACCAAAGTTAATTAAATCAATAATAACATGTCATATTAACCTATAAAATTATTTTAGTTCATAAAAAGTCTAAAATTATATTTATTTGGGTATTTATAACATCAATTATGTCAATATTTCATTAATAAGATAATTACTGCATCATCGTTGTGTCATAAATAAATTAAATTATTTAATGTCTAAAAATTACAAATAAACTACCATTATGTATTAAATCTTTTTATCTTTCTAATTAGTATTTATAATCTAATTTATCTTATGTATAACCCCATATTAAAAATGATTTACTTATTAATATTTGATTTTAACTATTTTAACCCTTCTTTAAATAAATTAATAATTAATGTCCTAATCTAATCCAAGTGGGACTAAATGGTCATATTTTATTCCTAAGGTTGTTTTTGGTGGAATTAAACTTGTACAATAGAATTAGGACATGTGTTAGGGTAATAATAATATCATTTTTACCATTAATTACCCTATTTACTTTTAACCGTGGTAAAAAAAGCAAAAGGTTATTATTCCCCAAAAAATATTTTCATCTCATTGAACCACATTTTAGTCCTTGATATTAACCGTGTCTCTCGGATTTTTCGAAATTCCACTCACAGAAGCGGTAAAATTATGTTTTATGAAAAATTCAGTTTTTTAACTACCACTTAGTGGTTTCACTATTCATCAAAAAATGAATATTTCAGGAAAAATAACAAAAATTAGGCCTAATCTATATTTGATATTAAGAATTAAAAAATTATGTATATTTTACCAAATTCAGAACATATCAGTTGCATTAATTAATTTAAAAATTAGTTCCCGTCGTCAAAACAAATAGCGTGTTTTTAAGAGATAATAACTATCAAAAGATCGACACTTGTTTATAACTGGTTTAAATGTGAAATTACATCCAATTAAAAACATTGTATTAAATTGTAAAAATATATTCTAAATATACTTTAAAACCACTCAAATTAATAATTTATCACTATTAATTAAAAAAGTTCTTTTTGATTAAAATTTACTAATTTTCACTATTCATCAGAATATGAAAGTTATCCGAAAAGTACCAAAATTTTACCCTAAGCTAATTTCGATATTCAGAATCCAAAAATGAAGTCCATTTTGAAAAATAGAATTTAAAAAATTTCAAAAAGTGGTTATTAATATTCATAACGGCTAGTTTTAATAATATTTTAATAATATATCGTTGTTTAGGGAAACTCGGTATTGCGTACTACACACGCTATCGAGGAAGGTCGTGATTGTGTGTAATGAAAGGCAAGTCAAGGATGCGTTTTGTGCAAGCTCCTTTTGGTGTAGCGTACAACATAAGACATTAATGAAATTAAAAGGAATATTTTTTTTATAAAATCTTGGGTTGTTACATCAGAGGTGGCACATTTTGGGTGATGAAGAAATGGTACGACAAGGATAATTACCCGTCTTTTTTTCCAGAGATGATTTCCTGTTAGATTCACCATTTCTTTTTTTTGAACTATTCTATGTCATTATCCTTTAAATAATGTTTGATTAACCCTGAAGGGACTAGGTAATTTACCCCCTTTCATATTACAAATGAGATACAATGGTCAGATTGATCCCAATGAGTGAGTGTTTGGGGTCAAGTACTTGTGAAATTTGTCCTCCTTCGATATAACTTCCTCAAATGGTCTCCAATGGGTTTATTTTTTGAGATATTAATTCCCAACAGCCCTGGTATCCATGGTTCATGGACATTCTTTCCAAAGGCAGACGCTCATTGATTGATGATTTAGCCAACGATACTTGAGGACTCCATTGGTTGAGAGGATGGGAAGTCAGGCTCACCACACCCTTCCGAGGGAGTATTGTCGTCTGTTCTGGGACTCTATTAAAGATTTAAGTAGTGTTCATATGTTTTTGAATCATTTCTTTATTCCCTAAGAGTGTGTCCATGAGATACCCTTGGTTTACAAGATCATCGTAGGCATGCATATATTTGATGCTACAGAGGTACTACTGAATTCATCCATATAATAAGGTGCTCTAGAGTTTATCATCATCCAAGGGGGAAGGAAGGTGATTTGATGTTTGGAACGAACCCATAATATTGGTTTCTTATATATCCTTGGGAGAGGAATCATAACCCACATAGTTCGGAATGGCTGGGGATTACGCATGGAAGATGCCCATTTAAGGAGACATGATTGGCTGGACCATTTTGGATGGGCAACCTATTGAGATCGGGCCTTTTGGTAGTCATCCTACATGTCCTAGTTTATTTAGGAATTAGAGTTCTCATAGTTCAAATTGTGTGGATGTTGTAATCATCACAAACCTCTAAGCCCACGTGAGTCATGCTCGGTGTGAGAAACAAGACGACATAAAAGATTCAACAAAGCACACACTTCCCCTCTTGTTGGTGGGAGAGGGTGATCCTATGGAAAAAAACGGTCGGGGAGACTATCGGCAAGGGTGTGAAGTGATAAACCTTTCAATGTGAAATGAAATTAAAGGTCATGCAGCCCGGTCTTAGAAAATTTGGGACATACCTCAGTGGGAGGGCCCAAGAATACGCTCTAGGAAAGGGGAAGAGTTTCATCCTCATCAAAGGAGGGAGAGAACATAAATTCTTTGACTGATCACTATTCCTCATTCAATGGAAAAGCAAGTGAGAATCCTTAATCCCCAGAACAGGGGGGTTTGTGTCGGCATCCCAAGGTTGGAATTTGGGTTACCATGGTAATGCAGACTCACATGCATTCCTGAGGCATGAACCATTGTAGGGAGAGACTTCGTGACTTCGCTTACCATGGGTACGTAGACTCAAAGGGGCGCAGTGATGCACCTGATGGTCTAATAATACGGGTCTGGTGGCATTAGAGGAGGCTTTTTACAGATTCCAGAGGACTAGTTTGTGGAGAGAATATGGAGGACTAGATGGGATTGGAGGGGTGAGGTTTAGAATGAAGGAAATAATACCTAAAAATTCCCAATTCCACATTCTAGTTTCTTATGAAAGATAGGGGAGGATTTACCCACCATAGTGGTATGTGGGAAGAGGGTATGTCCACATACCATAGTGGTGCATGACCCATCATGCTGCTTTGGGTTCCATCTGCATACTCAAGTAGTACGTGATGACGGGTTCAGTATGCATAGCGCTACACTACGAGGAGCACCAAATTGAAGGAGGATCTAGTGGATTATTATTCATATGGAATTCATCCACGAAAATTATGTGGTTCTTAGTTCACCAATTAGGTTCACGGTTCTAGTAATATTATTCAATTTACCTGTTTTATGGTTCATGACCGGCTATACCTGCAGAGAGTGTGGTTCGTGATTCAATCTTCATCACTAAATCAGGACTAAAGAGAGAGTCTTCTCTAAACTCTTTCTTTCAACCTCTAATTCCCCTTCAATCTTTTATCATTTGTTTATCCTGATATCCTCTTATTGTGCTCCTTTTATAGAGAATTGGGTAAATCATACCTATGGGAATGTGGCACCATTTCTGGAGGCCCATGAAGGATATCCTGACCCATGGAGGACTCGGTCAACTGGGGTTTTCGGAGGCTTTTGTTCGTAATAAGGGTTCGTGGAACCCTTCAAGTTCGCTTTGTCCGTGAACTGATACGTTCACGAGATGGTACGCAGATGGGCTTCATGCGCATGAGTACTTTGGAAATTCACGTAATAAAATTGAATAAAATATTTTTTGAAATTCTTCTTCATTAACAATGAAAAAAGAAGAAATCAATTTCATAAAATTATCCCTACAACCAAATTTTGATAAATCATTATTAATTCCTTAAAATAATTTAAAACCCAATTTCTTAAGAGAAAGCATGAAAATTTATAAAAAATTATTTTTTATGAAACCACTAACCTCAAACATTTAGTATACCCAATAACTGAATGAGATCCACAAACTAAGAGGAAATAAGGATTGTAAAACTAAAATAATATCCGAAAACCATAAAATTAAAATTCAATAATACCAAGATCAACATAGATAATACAAACCACTTACCAAGATAATTTATGAATAAATACATAATGATCTTGGTAGATTTGGTATTTACCTTCCTTTATCACAACTAATCTATAAGAAAACACATTATATCATAACAAAACCCATATATCTATCCATAAAATCCCTTATATATGGTTATTTTAAAGAAAAAAATAGAATATCTTCTATAGTGATGATGAAATGAAGAACGGGATCTTACCTTCAGTTTCCTTGATACAACACCACATGATCTATAATAATTTCTCTCTATAAGGGTTAGTATCTCAAAAATCTCTAAGTGGAATCCCTAGGGTTGGTCGCCTCAGTTGTAAAATAAATAATATGTTTAAGGGGAGGCTTTTAGGGTTGAAAAATAATTTTTATATAATTTAATTTTTTTCATAGTGTGGCCACATTGTTTAGGAAAATCATGTTCCTACAAGGCTTTCGGGCCACCCAAGGTCTTTGTTCCAGTTGGTTATTAAGGCCTTCGGGCCACCTTAGGTCCTTAGGGCCACCCCAAGGCCTTCGAGCCACGTGAAATGCAGATGAACCAATCAAACTATAATGGATAATTCTTCAGAGGAGGATTCAGGCCAGGCGCATTCACTGTAGTAGAGCTAAGAAAAATTGGAATAATAAGAGGGTATGTCTTTTCCATCAGTACCAGGCCTGTGAAACTTTTCATAGGACAGCTAGCCGACCAACCCTGTGAAGGTGGATTGCTGATATCATAACATATGTTGGGGCGGAGCAGTTCTAAGTTGTCTTGTCTGGGTAATTCCTCTTAGACATGTGGGTCATGTAATTGTCTCTAAGCCTTAGGGCCTTGTAAGGGTTCCACCTCACCCCTAGAAAGGTGGATTATCAAAAATTAAAAAAATGAAGGCCTTTGGGCTATTCTAACCTAGGAATGTTGTATAGTTTTTCCTAACCATGTGGAATCCAGTAACAAGCCCAAAAAACTCTAAAATCTCCAAAAACTCACCCATAACAATCTGACCACAGTTAAAAATGAAAGATGGTCAAAATAAATGAATATATGTACCTTAAAGTGACATCTGTATGCTATAATATATTTATATATTTATTTTAATATAAATAATAATTTAAAAATATAAAAATATATTATTGATAATATATATTTATAAACTCAATATAATACCATATGAGCTCACTGAGTCGAGTGGTTATCCACAAATCCTCATCTCTTAGCACCACGGTTCAGATCCCACCAGCCTCCAAAAGGTGATATGTATGTATATCAACATTGATAAATGATTCCATTTCTTAATGTAAAAAATCAATGATTAAGGATGTCTTTATTAGTAATAACCTTTTAATAACTGATAAAAACTCTTTTATCAGTTATTTCTAAAATATATTGAGAACTTTTTTTATTTTATTTTTTACTTTAAACTATACATAATTAGTTCTTTCTTTTTCAGTAATAATTTTGAGGATGTGAATCCCTACCATAATTTCTCTCAATATTTTTGGATGAATATAATTAAAAACCTATTATATGTACTCGGAACTTGGTTTTATTATTTTTTTTATGGAATAAATACATTTTTTTATTAACTAGTTTTATCATAGACTATATATATACACACACACATTCAGAATACAGAATATATTTATAAAACTAGAATATACAGTTTTTTATATATATGTGTGTGTTCTAATATGTGTGTGAGTATTATATTTTTGTGTGGGAGATTATTCCATTTATATAAATATACAATCATACAAATATAAACACACACATATATATTTACATACACAAATGTTTAATTTTTTAATATTTTTATATGTGTTATAAAATGAATCAAATTCCATGTGAAATCATATGGGGTTTCAAAATCATAATGTAATGATGATAGATGGCCAAGTGATGGTGGGTTAAAATTAAATTGTTGTAAAATGATTATAATAGTAGTAATAGTGGTAAGATGAAATTGAGAACATAATTTAGGGAAAAGGGTTTCACTTCATAATATTTTTCAATTATTCATATAATACATGTAAAATTATATCAATGGTATGGATAAATTATTATTCTATATGTCTAATCCAATAGTTGGAAACCAAGACTCTATATGTGAAGGGTTGGACACAATAAGAGTTTTTTGGGAATGATAGTTACTATAACTATGACAACCACATATAATATTTCATATAAATCCCCCTTTGATGTCCTAATTTCATAGAATATTATATATTATTCACTTAAAACACAATGGGAAAAATAATTGATGACAAAATAATTGCATTTCAAACCATATTACCACATTAAAAAATCATATTTGGAAAACATAAAGGGAAAACTGTTGAACTGAAAAGAGTAAAATGTTCCAAACTCCCACTCATAAAGTCATGATAAAATTTTTAGTGTTCTCATCCTAGTTTTAAAAATAAATATCTCAAATTTTATATTAGTAAATTATTTTTAAAAAAAAATATCTAAGATTGTCACATGAACTTATTTGTTGGATATCAACTTCACAATTATTTTGAAGTTCATGAGTGAAGAATAATTTTGTTGTGATATGTTATGTTCTATCTCATCAAACTACCCAATTTTAATTATTCTATACATTCATAATTAACTTCATAATACAGTGGTAATATCATTATGTATATAAAATATGGAGTTACTTATGATATAATGAATAACTGATCACAACCAAATGAATTATTGAGATTCTTCATGAATGGAAAACAATTTAGCATGATTAGAAAAAGTTTTGAAATTATATTTTATTATAGAGTGTCAGGATATGGATGTTCCATCACATATAAATAAATATATACAGTATGAGATATTTATTTATGTGTATTCAAAAACTATCCTTAATCAGTATATACAACAGGTTTTTTATTGGAAAATATTTGAATAAAACAAACCTCAATCAATAAATCCTTGCATGTATCTAAATGTCTATTTGATTCTATTATAGTATTGATGAGTAGCTGTATTTTTGTACCTAGCCAATAAATTAACGAAAAAATTATATCTAGCTTAATGTTTTTTTAAGGTACATCAATATCACTTAGGTATGGTACTTCAAAACCAAAAATTTCTTTATTATCCTCTCATGGTTTAAAAGGATCTTTATCTCGATCAAGATATCATACAACCCTTAGTGTAAATAATAGATGTTATTTTCCCATATTGAACTTCTATAAGACAATTATAGTATTTCCTGATTGAGGAAAAATAATTCCATCTTCTGGATGTTCAATTTACAATCCATGAAATAATTTTAGCTTTATAGATACTTTTATTTCAAATTCTTTCTTTAAATATTTTACTGACTTGGAAATTTCATCAAGAGTTCCAATAATATTCAAATCATAAATGCATACAATAACGAAAAAAAGTAGATCAATCCTATTAATGACGAAACATGGGAAATTAGATAATTTTTTAACCTTCTTTAAACAAATAGCCACTCATATAGTTATAACACATACACCTTGACTACTTTAATCAATATAATGATTTATTAATTTTAAATAAATTAATATCTTGAGACCCAAAATATTTTTTAGATTTTTTGAATCTCTCAGGTAATTTTATTTAACCATTATTTTAAATAATAATATAACGGTATGCAGTCATAGTATCTATGAGGCATAATTAGATTTTTCCTTTTATAAAAAATGTTATAGAATTTTTTTTCTCTTTCTCAAAACTACCCATTTATTACCAATGAGTTTAATCCATTTAGTGGTTTTCATAATTGATATAAAAAAAATCATGTTCAAAATGTGTGCCTAATTTAGATTAAATTGAAACATTCTATTGATCCTAATCTAATATATTTTGATATTAATTAACCATTTTATGTTAATGATCCCCATTAATAATTTCAATTACCACATTAAACAAAAATGTTTCATCAAAAATAGTCTCTACTCAATTATAACATCTTCTAGTAATGGTGAAATTTATTTAAATTTCTGCTTGATCATAATCAAATACTTTTGGTACATTGATTTCTAAAGGAATATCATGATAAAAACATTTCCATTCTCCTTATATTCATTTATTTTTTAAACCAACATATGCTTTTTCATTTCTATTGATGATGACTTTTTTCTTTTAAACCAAGTGGTCTCCCGTGCTTTATGCATGTATTGGAATCATTTTTTATAATACAATAAAATTTTCCTTCAAAGAAATTTATTCGTAATGAGGAATTCATAGAAAATATATATGATTTTGTAACCTATTTTGAGTCATTGAATTCATCAAGAAACTAATTTAAAAAAATTTTAAAATTAATAATATTTTGAACATAAATTTTACATGCATTTTTACAATTATCAAGGTGAAACAATGAATTCATTTTTCATGATATTTATTCCAATGTTAACTTCCTTTCCCCTATTAATGTTAAAAAATCATGAAAAGAAGAAACAATAAATATATTCATGAAAACATCCCTGTTCATTATCTCAGTATACTTAATGATCAAGTGAGATTTATATCCAATGTATTCCCCTAATCTTATTTGGGTCCCATATTTATTTGTTAAGGGGATTATAAAGGCATGTTAACAAAACAACCAAATATCTTAAAGTGTGAAATATTATTTATATGAACATAAGATAATTAAAAAGGGGAATATTTATGATATATTAATGTTCATATCTTAATTAGTGTTGTTTCATAAAATTTTTCATGTATCCATACAAAACTAAATAATTTAGATTTAATGAGAATTTGTTTAAAGATAATTTGTAACCCTTTTTTAATTGATACTTAGAGGCCACTTTGAGTGTTAACATGAGTTATATGATTTTAAATAATTATTTCAATTAATAGTTAATAATTATTAAATACATGCAAAAATATTCACCAGTATTATAAAACCAAATATGATTCATTGAATAATATTAAAATTACACCATTAACATTTTCATTTGAGTAATCAATTTTGTAAATTATTTCTTATGAGTTGATAATAAATATACATGAGACCATCTTATTGAAGCATTAATAGTTATCATAAAATATATAAATAACCCACATGGTTGATGAAATTGGCCACATATGTCACCTTGAATTCATTCCATGAACAAAGGGGATTTGGTCCCAAATTTTTATGTGAATGGTTTTATAAATATTTTTCCTTGAGAACGAGAAGCACAAAGGAAATTATTAGGTATAAGAACCCTTTTATAATGAATAGGATAACTATGATTACATATAATTATTTTCCTTGTCATTATTCATCCTTGATGACCAAAACTCTCATGCCATATAATAATGGTATCATGGTTATTAAACTTCTAGGGTACCTTATTTTATATGAGTGTATGTATATTGACATAGTAAAATCCATATTAAAACCATAAAGTTTTCTCTTGAATCAATTTTTTCTCATTGTTAAGGGTTTTTATATAGAGGTATTCAACACCCCCTTCATCTATAGAATAAAAAAGATTTAAATTTGTACAAATATCTTTGAAGATTAAAAATATTCATCAATACATGGGAGAAAAAAACATTATTTATTATAATTTATGAACCACGAAGTGAGTATATTTTTTTTATTTAGGATCCTTCAATAAATTTCACAATGCTAGTTAATGTACTTATATAAAAAATTCTCACTCTAATTGTGTTAAAATATTTATCATATTTAATAATTATGTGCATCGAGGAACTTCTAATAGGAAAAATATCATCATTATGGTAGTTAATCTGGATGGATTGATTATCATCATCTATTTAAATAAAATAAAATGAAATATACATAAAAGAAATAAAATAATGTAAAAAATAAATCCTGAAATATTTATTTAAAAAAAATAAAAAACCAAAAAGTATATATACTCAATACCTTTAGGGTTTGGAAAATAATTGGAGGTATAAAAATTTGTAATACCATCATCATACTTCAAGAAATGGTCAGAAAAAATTTCTTCAATTCCCTTTTATTTCCCTTTTATTTCTAATAAATATGAACAAAATACATCTCTGTATGGAAGGTACATGACCAATATCCATTCCTACCATACAGAAAACATTCGCATTCATCATTATTTATTTTCATTAGTTGTGTGTTATCATTGTTAAACCAGTTTAGGTGCAACCATTTTCTCTTCTCATTAGGTGTATGAACACCTAAAGAAAATTACTTTCCTTGAACTCAACTATATCAATTATTTCCACAATATTGATTATAAGAAATAAAATTCACTTTATGAAATAGAGCTACGTCGTTCGGTTAGATTTGTGATTCCTTATCATGTGTTCATTATTATTTTTTACAATAGGAAGGAAAGTTAGTAGTTAAAATTATTTTGTAAATCCCTTATCCTGATATTGTTGTTTTATAATAATGCTCAATATATGGAATGTGGAGTATATATTTATATCATATCAGTGTCAGGGGTTTTTTCTATGAATAAGTTTAATTTTTATGTTGTTCTAAATATAGAGGAATTTTATTAACTTGATGATTTAAAATATTTAAATCTCAAATGACTTCACTCATATGATTATCTTAATAAAATTTCCTATTTTATGTGATCATAACACTCCTTAAGATTGTTCTATAACACTAGTTGATCACCCAATTCTAGTTACTTGTTATTAAAATATTGATAGAGGTGGAGGTGAAAGAAGATGAATGCTAAGTTATTATCTTGAGAATAATCATGATTATGAATTTTAATAGTATTTATAAGGCCATTTGTGTCTAGATGAATCATAGTATACATATTCAATGGTAGATAACTCTTTCCAAAAATATCAAGAGGGAGAAAACCAATGATCAAAGTATTCATCATATAAAATTTGTCTTATGGATTAAACCAAAATTTTATCCTAGTAGAACATTATAATAATAATGTGTCCTTAAATGAATCAAACATAAATTGAAATCATTTTTGGTTTTTATATAATAATATAACATCAATAAAAGGAAAAGTGATTTTGAGATTGAAATAAACAGATGGAAAGAAATTAAAATCTAAGAACTGGTGATGAAAATAAATAAAGAATAAAATATAGGGAAAAAATTTACACTTCATTAGATTAATCTTATATTTATAGGATATATATAAACTTTAATCAATGTTGATAAATTCTTATTCCATATTTATAATACAATGGATGTAAACCATGGTTTGGAATTTAAATAGTTCGTCACGTGAAGAGATTTTTAGGAATGGGAGTTACCATAATTATGAAATCTATATATAATGTTTCATAACAATATGAAAATATGTTTTTTTTAATTTTTGTGTGTGTTTATTTATGTTTGTGAATTTATAAATGTATATATACATAAATATGTGTTTATTCATACATTATGTTAATATATATTATTATTACATAAATCATTATAAACGTGCACACACTTAAAATATATAAATAGTATGTTAAAATATACTTTCTATGTATCATTTAAACATTTCGTTATTCATATATTGTGTACATTATAAATTATACTTTACATGTATTCTTTATATTATTTTTTAAAAAAAATTATATGTTCTTTTTTAATTTATATATTTATACACTATAGACTTTATATGCATTATTTTATATTAATTAAATATATATATATATTAAGAATGTTATTAAAATTAATTCTTTAAATACATTGTATGTGTAAACATGATAATTTATATACACTCATTCTATGTATGTATATATATTTTAGTGAAGTATAAATATTTTGGAACAAATTATGATGAATATAAATTTAAAATGGATTGATATAATTGTATGATAAAAGAGTATATGTGTGGTGTTAAAGAGTTAATTATATTTTCAATAGAATCTGTAAATTATAATTCTTTAATTATATTTTCATGTTTAAATTAACATTAGTCAAGAATAATTTGTCCATATGAGTTATAAGTACGTATAATCTATTTTTAAATTCATAGAAGATATAAATATTATAATAAACCTATTTAAGGTGCTATATTTTTTGGCTCCTCCATTAGAGTTGTTTTTATGTGTTTGGATGAATTTTGAATGTGGGATAGAATTTTGGAGTGATTGTGAGATGTTGGGTTCACTACAGGTGGTGAAATTGTAGTTTATACCATTTCAAAGGGATTTTTTTTGTGATCCCACATTTGTGAAAAGAGAAAGGGGAAACACCATGGTCATTGGGTATATCATCATGCAAGGGTGTGTTGAGAATGAACTCATAATAGTGGGGGGGAAATAGAATGTAAGAGGTCTCTACAATATGGTCTTCAGTGTGGTATGTGAAAATAAAAAGGGATTTTTCCCTAAACTATAGTGTAGGTCATGGTAGTGGTCAAGGTTAATTCCATTTGAGTGTAAGGATTCACATAAAGGTGAGAGGATTAACACATATATGTAATATATTCATTCATTGAAGTATATTTTCATTTTTTTTCTACATAAGGGTCATTTGAATCTAGTTTAAGGGTAAGATTTCTTTTCCATTGGTCGGGTAATGGTAGAAATATATTTTCTAGTATTGTCTGTGGTTATTCCTCATATTATGTATAGGTTGATCAGTTCATACATATAGGTCAACCAAAACAATCTATTTAAGGGTAATTCAAATCTACCCTTGTGACAGGAACACTTTTAATGTAAGGATGTAGTTATTAATCTAGTTATTTTATGTTGTCTTTCTAGCTTCAGTATAAAATATTTTAAAATTAAAATAAATAAAAATAATAATTGAAAATTATTTTATTTTAAATATATTATGAAATTATTGAATTAAATATTTTACTTTTAAAAGAATAATAGATTAATTCAGATCATGTGAGATCAGTTAAAATCAATAAGAAATTAATGTGAATTAAAAAAATAATGTTTGATGAGTCTTATAAATATCTGAGTGGGAGAATTTGTATTTGTGATTTTAATTCTAAAAACCAATGATATTCCTTTTCTTTTGAGTTTTTACATTTTATATAGAACATAGGATATCTTAATTTCTCTATCAATGTTCTGTGATACTTCTTTGATCAGTTTGATCCCCTACTTTGTGTTTTGGAATGATTATTCCTTCTATATCTTCTCTTTTTTTATGCAACGAATTGTGAATATCCTTGTATAGGTAAGGAAATCAAGACCTGCTATATTATTATTTTTTTAATTATGAATTTATCTTTCTTTTTTAGTCATTAGGTAATTATTATTAATTGAATTGAAGAATATAAAATGTTGGAATATGAAAATAAGGGAAAGTAAGTGTTTCACCTATATTTTCAATATATCTAAACATTATTTTATGTGTTGTTGTTTTTTCATCTTTTTATCTAAAATAAAATACTAAAAATAACTAAAATTAGAAATTTGTAAGTAAAGGGGATGAAAATATTTATTAGAATTAAGTACCATGTGGACCTTAAAATATCCCTGTTGTTTTAGAATTTTAAATTTAAAATAACTTATATTACATGACTTTATTTTTTATGTGATCCTAATAATTGATGTGAAGTTTTTCCATTAAATATTTTATTTTATTTTTTCTGTTTTTCTAAAGGAATTCTTCTCATAATTAAATAAAAAATACAGTCAATAAATAATGATCTGTTTGAATAATCAAGACATGAATGATATTTATATTTTACCTAATAATATAGATATCAGAAAATTCATTTATATCTTTTTTTATTAATGTGTCCATGTTAAATGATTTGAAGATGTTATACATACCTGGTAGTGTGGACTGAGATTAGAATTTGATATGTACAAATTAATTTGTAACATGAATGATTATATAAATAGGAAGATAAAATTTGGAGAAAATTTGGGTGATAAATGTGAATGGTTTCTCAATAAATATATAAAATACATAGTGTAATGAACCTGATAGTGGTTGGTGGAAAAAATATGGAATTGAAGAAATGAATAAAAATAAGTGGAACATTGGTTGGTTGGTATAGTTGTTAGTGTGTTTTTGGGCTGGTTTAGGTTATTGAGACATTTATGGTTGTGGATGGGTAGTGATAATGAAATAGTGGAATATATGAATTTTTATAGGGTTTTTTATACACCGATATAATGGTTTTTATTTGTATATATTATTTCATTGATTTTGTTGTGATTTATAAACACACTCAGGCTAAGATGACTATTTTATATCGATACTAAATGTTGTGGTTTCAAATTTTTTTCCCTAACATCCAGGTTGGTGATGGTGAATGGAAAACTACCTCATATTCCCTAAACTCTCTTTATCCATAAACTGTATATGATAGACCGAGGTTGGTATTATCATGAAATGTGTGTCCATGGAATGTGGTGTACTTAATGAGGTGGTGGGATGATGGTTATGTGGTGGGGATCATGCATGTTGGGAAGAGAGCATGAGGTTGATGTCATTTGTGTTCACAAAACCTTGATTCTCTAGTTCTAAGATTATATATGTGGGTTATATTTGGTTATAATGTGATTATGTGATATGATTGTTTTCCCAAATGATAACATGAGATTTTGGCCTTCTGAGAGTTAGGGTAGGTAGTAATGAAACCTAACCCACATCAGGTGTGAAAGGATAGAGAATAAGACTTTTAAAGATGGGGTCTGAGAGTAGAAAAATAATAGGGAATGGATTGAGGGGGACCTATGATTATATTATCAGGAAATTTTCTAATTATAATTGGATATTATACTTTTTTAATAATCCTTGATGAGGTTGGGAATGAGAAATTGAAATAATAGGTTCATATTAGTTCTTCTCTTTAGTAGCTTGAGAATTAATATGATTTTCTCACATTTGAATGTGATATCCTAAGGAGGGTCATAAAAAGTATACATATTATTCTAACCCAATATAAATATAATCTATTTTTTAGGTGTTCATGGTGGTTTTGTTGAATGAGTTGGATAATGCAAACTTGGACCTAGAGTTTTTATTTGGATATACTTCATAAGAGTAGTTTGGTTTCTATTTAATAGTTTTATTTTATATAACATGAAATAAATTGTTTAATTTATTTATATGGATCCTGGTTTATTTTATATTATATAGTGTTTATTGGTGTTTCTCATCTTATCTATTATACTTAACTTATGTTTTTATGGTAATGCAACAGATGTTTTTTATACCAATGATGTTATTCACCAAATTAGGTCCTATTAGAGGTGGCCTTAAAGGGTGACTAATTCACTTAATTATTGGGCTATGATGGGTTCTAGTGAATGGGGTCATGACAGAGTGGTATTAGAGACAGTGGTTGAGATATTGGTTGAATATTAGTGTTTTCCACTTTGATGATTTCATGGGTTGGTAGAGAAATAATAATAGTTGAGTTAGTGCATGTCATATGAAAGTGTGGGTGGTTAGGACATGGTATTCTAGGGGATTATTTGGTCTAAGGAAAGGAAAATGAATCTACCAAACGATCAAGTGAATTGGTACTGCTTTCATGGAAAGATTAAAGGTGCATGCACTAAATTTCTCTTTACAAACGTTTGAATGAGGTGACCCTAGAAATTAAATAGGCCTAATTAATTGAATTTAAATTTTTTGTACATTATCAAGATTAGGAATTTATTTTTTTCTGGTAAAGTATGTTTTTTCTTCAATCATATAAATAGGGGTACAATTATTCTATAAGGACGCATTACTTTATGATGTGTTCTAAATTCATTCGACCGATTTCGGGCTACCCAAAGTGGAAAATATAATGATGTGTCGGATGGATTCCCCTAATGGTATACACAAAAACCCTTTATTTATGTTTCTTTTGATAACTTAACCTTTTTAATTTATAATATTAATTTATGTTTATTTTTATTTTTTTGACTTAATTTGGATCTTGATGCACCTTACTTCTTAATAAATGACAGGTTATCTTTAAATATTCTTTAGAATGATTCTAAAAGTGGTCATGTAACTTGTTTAAAGTTTTTTATATAAATTTTTGTTATAATTTTATTTTAAATGAAAATTTAAGAGCTTATGTTTTTTTAAGTATGTTTAATCATTACCCATCAAAATAATATTTTTAAAAAAAATTAAATCTCAAGCTCCCAAAACAATAAAATAAAATAAAATAAAAATTTCAAACCAAATTTCTATTTTAAGTTCTTTAAATATTTCCTTAAATTTGTTAAATTTATAAGGATGAATTCACAATTGTCATAGGTTGTACTTAAAATTAAATTTTAATTTTTTATTATGTTTAATGTGCCTATTGTATTGCTTATAATTGTGTTGCATCCATAAATCAATTAATTATAGTTAAAATTTTCTCTTTTAAAACTCTTGAAATGGTATAATATTTATTATAACATTCATGATATTCCATCCTAGTTTTAAATCAAATATAAATAATAGTTAATTCATGAACTTTTGAAGTATGTTAATAGGTTTCCATGATAAACATCCAAAAGATTATATTTTCCATTAATAGTTTTTTAAAATAATCCTCTCTATTAGAACATCGTATTGATAATTAAATATTAATTAGGTTGGATGAAATTTGAGGAAATTTTTTAAGAAGATTTTTTCTTGTAAAATTATGATATTTTAAAAATAACATAATGTTTGATAGTTTACTTTATACAAAACACCGAGCTTAAACAAATGATTAAATATTATTATCTAATTATGATAGTTATAACCTATCTATTTGAATGGAGGGAATGAATGTGATTGCATAAATTTTGAAAAAATAGTTTAAACATGCTTATTAAATTAATTACTTAGTTACCAATTAATTAAAAATTAAATTAAAAACAAGTTGAACACAAAGGTTGTGTTTTCATAAATAAAATTATTTTTGTTCTTATAATGACATTTTATCTTAATAAATTAAAGTAATTGCTATTATTGAAATATATTAACGAAATTCCTATGTTATATACTAAATAATATTCTTTTATATTAATCCAATAAGTTTTATAGGTTTAATATAAGATTAAATCCAATTTTAAGCAAAAAAAGCTATATTTTTCTAGAATACAATTTGGTCATCCTTTAATGGAGAACCTGTTTTAAAACTAAATATTTACACTTTTATAAATTTTATTTTAAAAAATAAACTTCACTTATGAAATTATGATATTAAAATTATCTTAGGCTGAATTGTTGGTATTTTTCTAAGAAATTTCATTTTTTTGATAAATAGTGAAAAATACTGAAATTTTAATTGAAAAATGGATTTTAATTTCAATAATTTATAATGTTAAATTATATTTTAAATTAGTTTTAAAGTCACAGTAGTAAAATTATACACCTATTAATTAAATTTTTTACATTTAAATTATTTTCATACTGAATTTTTTTTAAACATTTCAAACTTTGTGCATATTTTCTCTTTAAAACCTTTCTTTATTGTTTCATCTACTGGATTAATTTTAAATATAATTTTACTGGTAATTTGAATTAAATTTGTAAAAATATATTCAATATTTATAATTATTATGTTTAAATTATATTTTTGGGTAATTTCCATTTTTATGCATAAAAAGTTACGATGTTAAAAAACGATTTACCACAGTATAGGTAAAATAATGAAACGTGTTAAAGTTAAAAGGTAAAAGCAGAAAATACCAAAAAAATAAAAAATTAAATGGGGTTTTGATTTATTATATACCATAAAAATCATTTAAAACATTAATTATCAATCTAATTCATTGGAATTCATGCCACCCAAATGTGGTTGGCTTTAAATATAAAATAATCATGATTTCATCACTTAAAACCTCTCCTACTCTAGTATAAATATAACTTATCCCCACCATAATTCTCATAAAAATAATTAAATATCGTCATATATCTGAAAAACCCTCTCCTTCCCAATATTCCCATATCAAATTGCTTTGGGTCTCACCAAAATATCAATTCCTTGGTCTTTAAGGGATCCTTCAAGAGGTGATATTCAAGAGGTAATTTTCTCAAACCGCACCTCTTATTTTATTTTATTCATATACCTTCTCCTCACCTCCTTAATAAATCAAGTAATAGTAACTAAATAATCATGTGAATTCTATAATTTTATTTTTATAATATAATATCTTATATGAATCCCTTTTATTATCGCCTATTATTCAAAGAAATTAAACCATAGTCCAAATTATGTCAGTTAACCGTCTTTGTGGATAATGATTTTTCATTTACAATTATCAGCTTTAAGGATGGTCATAAAAGTATTATAATAGTTAAATAATATTTTAAAAGTTATATTATAACCTACTTCATGTTCTTTAACAAATATATATATATACATAATTTTTAATAAAAAACCTAGTTTCTGATGGTCAGAAAAAACACCAAAATAAACTAAAAATTTATCATTAACATTTTATCAAATGAATCATCCTCATGTAAAAAATAAAAAATAAATATAAGACCATTTAAAATTATTAAGGTTCATGAATACCAGTTCATTTCACTTCTATATTTTGATATCTATTTGAAAAAAAATACATAATCATACAGAAATGAACTGATCATGAAACCATGAAATGAACGTACCCAAAACAAAGAAGATAGTGAAATATTATAAATTAATTGGTGTAAAGATGATATAAAAGTAACATATAAGGTATTATAAATATTATTATAGTTTTTGAATGAATTAATAACATTATTTAAACCATTATACATTAGTTTAAAGTACACACCACTAAAGGAAAGTGTGAGGTAAGGGTTTCTCATCTGATTTTTACATATGAGAGGTATATACCATATTCACCAGTTATTTCTTATGTATAGGGTATATATAATACCATTTGATATATAATATCATTAATTATCATTATATTAATGGTATTAAGTATTTCATTTGATAATTATTTCTTTTATGAGGCATATGATTCCCCTAATTACAAGTGATAAGGAATTTCTTAACTCAATTTTCATTCATTGGGTTAAACTTCTATTTCATTGATTATATCATGATAATGTTATGTGTGAAATGAATTTTTAAAATATTATTTTTCATTTCTACTTTTATTATTTTTATATACCATAAATACACATAATATAATCACATAGTTAATGATATGATATTTATAAGGGAATTCTCAAAATCACTTCATTAAGGAATATTTTAATATTATACACGTAATTTATTTTATTTGGAGTATATACCTCACCTTTGTTTTATTTATGATCATAATTCATTAAAAAATTATTTCTCTTAAATTTTCATATTTCTTGTATAATGGATATGATTATTTCTTAATCTGTATACCAATATATATATATGGTGTTTACATTTAATGTGAATTCATTAACTTTGGAAATAATGTTAAATATGTATCATTTACTCAATATGTTTATTTGTTGATAATTCATATTTATTCATAAATTAAATAAATTATTAAATATATAATTAATGATTTTGACATGAAATAATTGGTGGGTAATGTATATAAAAAATACCCTTTATGCAATAGTAGTCTCATGGGATGAATAAATTGGCCAAATTAAATGGGTTTTTACGCATAAAGATTAAATTGTCTTGTAAAAGGTGTTGACGAAAAAGTTATCATGTTTTTGGGAAACATGACATATAATAGTTTATAATTTCCTTTATTAAGAATTCAGTTATTGTAATCCATGATATTTTCACTATGATATTATCCATGGATTCAAACTCTGCAAAATTGATTTATTAAATGGAATGTTTATTTAGTTATTTTACCTTTTCATATTAATTATGCATTATTGAAATATTATGTTGTATATAAATCTTATTGAGCATTAGATCTCACCCATTTATTATGTTTTATTTTTTCCCAATATGTAAAGAACTTTATTATAATTCTTATATAGGGTTATGTTAGGGGAATAATGTAATTATAAAAGGAATTATTATGTTATATTTTATTTTTTAAATTGTAATGTAATATTCAAGTATGTTTCTAGTTTCTCAAAACTACTAAACTATTAATTACCTTGGGATATGATTATTTGTATCTAATTCTATTATAATAAAGTAACCACTGAATCCAGGTTACTGGGGTCTGGTTCTTTACAGTTTCTATCGAATCATGTTTAGTATATACCTTAAGAACTTGATTTAGGAAAACATATATTATAGAGTGAAAGGCTATAATAGAATTTACAAATTCTCTCAATGAAACCAAACTTATGATTTAAATATTATTTTATATTAAGTTGTTTTGAGATTACGCATTATGTTTCATAATGTTATCATTTAATCTAGTGTATACCACAATTTAGAAATGTATCCTAACTGAAGGAATGGAAAACATATCAATGCATGTAATCTATGTAGGGATTTTCCTCTTAGTAAAGATAATGGAATTGAATTTAGAGGAATATTTATAGCTAGTGATTTAGATGAAAAAAATTATAACTATCTTCAGATAGATGACTCATGTTATGAGAAAAAAACTTACCCATATAGAGTGGCATGATATAAAATATGGTGCAACTATTATGGACCACTTCATGTGACAACAACAAACATCATTCAATGGGAATATAAATCCATTTATAGTTAAGAAATGGATAATTTATTTAGATAAGATATTTCTCACATTGGTAAGTAATGATGGTGAGAAGGTTGTCATGGTAGTTTATCATCTCTCTAGAGATGCAGATAAATGGTGGTCATTTATTAAAAATACTAAGGAGGATAATGAAATATCAAACCTGGAATGGAAGGATTTTAAAGTTATTTTCTTGGAAAAATATTTCCCTCACAAACTATAAGAAGATATGGAGAGAAAATTCATAATTTTGAGACAAAAGTAGTATGGGAATGTTGATAAGTATCAAGACAACATAAAAATATTAGAAACGCATGTTAAAAACAATATACATAACCCGTAGAGTAATATTAATCATTTTATTGATATATTAAAACCGTTCCGATGAAGGGAATTGGTATACTAAAATTTATCATCATATGAAGACATATTATCATATGATATCAAGAAAAAGAAATAATTCTCTAAGTCTTATTAATTTGTAGGAAATCAATAGAATAAGATAATGATAGAGTAAGAGACAAATATGGGGAAAAAGGGAAAGAATGAATTTCCCACATGTGACAATTATAGAAAGAAACATTGTGTTACATGTTTGAAGTTAATTAGATTTTGTTACAAGTGGGGATATAAATATCACTAGGATCGTGATTTCAAGGTAAATAAAGAATTTATAAATGTATATTGTTTCAACAGTAAGGAGATCGGGCACTATGAAAATGTATTCCTAGAGATTCCATAGAATATACCTCATAAGAAGCTATGGGACCAGGGTCTTGCTTATTATATTAATATATATGAAATGGAATGATTATAGTGACTGTGTTATAATATCCAATAAATATGTTATATGACATTATCATTATAAGAATTATGAAATGTATGATGATTTTACTATAACACTTTTTTGAGATCATATGTTTAATGGTACCAATGACCCGAAAATGTTACTTAGTGTAAAGATGGTATTTTTGAAAACATGTGTTTGAAGGAAAGATAACAGTTAATATTTTCTTAATTTTGAGATAATAATAAAGAGATGATTATGGTATATCATTAGTGACCATCAAATTTGTTAGTGATGTTGATGGTTTATCTTTACTAGAGTTTACTACATTTTTGGATTGAAGTGATATATTCAACAAGATGATATTTTATTCATGATTCCATTATGGTTTTATGGTGATTACCATTACTTAGGAGAATGTGTGATCAAAGTATTCACATGTTTTAAATGTGACATTATAAACTGTTTTATGTTATCCACGGGTAAATGTTTGACTACATTTTTGGAGTTGGAATTTGGTCAGTAATATTTAGGAAAAGTCTTAAGGTTAATTACACAGGTAATTTATTAATTTTAATTTTTCATATATTTTTTTGAGTTAAATTATCATTTATCATATTAGATAACATTGGTTTTTTAAAATATTTAGAGACAAATGTAATGTCTTATAGATCTTATGATTCGTTAAAAGTACTTTGGGAATAAAAATTAATCTTGAATATCTATTTCATGTAGTAAGATATGAAGTAGAAATATATTTATGAACAAACAAAGGATAATAATATACTTATAACATGTAATTATATTAGGTAATTTATTATCCATAAGTAATACTTCTTAATTTTTAATTCATTATTTTTGGAAATCATAAAAACTTTCTTAAAACATGTTTACTAACTTTTTATGTTCCAAGTGTTTTAGTATATTCTTATAGAAAAATTATCTTTTACCATTCATAGAAAAAATTTAATGTATTATACATAGATACCCTAGCCTTTTATACATATCATTACATTATTTAAGGATATTAAATCATAATATTACAAGATAAGGATCGTAATTTCTAGTGTATTGGAAGACTAGGGATATAAAACTGAAAACATGGGAATAAATAAAAAATTTCTTTATTTAATATTCATAAATATCTCCTAACATACATTGTTATCATATATCTTCATATGATAACTTGAGGATAACATTAACAAATTGAAGATATAAAAATCCAAGTAAGGGAATAAACATAAGAATAAAGATTTAGAACATGGGTTAGAAGGCATAACATAATGATATAAAAAGGTATGGAACATATGGAATCAAAACATATAAACATCAGATAATATAAACATAGAGTCATATTAATGTGTTAGAAACATAAAACATAACTTTATTAGGATTCAAGGTTCATTACACATAGAGGATCGTAAGTCAGGGTTAACCACCATGACCATTACACATGGTAGCATGAGTCAAGGGTAACTGCCAAGACCGTTTCACATAACATATTGTGAGACTCCAATTTACCAAATGAATTAAATTCATATCTGTCTACACCCATTAAAAAATGTTCATTAATATGATTTCCACATACATAATCATACATAATCAATTAAACATAAACATAAGGGTTACCCATGGAAAGAATTGGGTATCATAATCATGCCACAAAGCATAACAAATGGGTGTATCATAAAAGTTCCCATGAAAAAATTAATTACATCATTCATAGAATTTAATAAGGTATAATATTAATATATTATGATAAGTGATGTCAATTTTAATTCATTACATTCAAAAATATCATTTAAGAATCTTTAGAAATTAAAACATTTTAGTTCCATTTCAAGGAAAATACAAAAAAGACATTAAAATGTAAAAGGGAAAAACCTTTTATATAAAATCATAAGTTAACCAAGAATTATTTCATAATAAAAAGACAATTTTATAAATACAATGGTTCCTTAAAATAAAATGATATAGTGCACTTGAAATTGGGTAAGAATTCAGAAAGTTCCACAAAAATGGGATTGTTTATCGGAATGTATTTAGGATGGAACCACATAAAAACATGAATATACCCAAAAGATAATGATGAATGGAACTTCATAATTCATTTTGGATAATTTAAACATCATTCATAATATGTACATAAAAACAATAGATAAATTCATTTGGGTAAATATAAAGACAGAGAAACCTGAAGGAATAATGGAGGTTTGGGTAGAATCAATTACCTTAAGTCTGATGGTGTTCTTCACAAGACCTTAATATCATTGATCACCAAATTAAATTAATTAATTAATATTTCCATAACCTCTAATTAATTTAATTGATTTATTATAACCTTATTAATTTCATTCATGCCCTTTTTTATGAGGTAAGAGGTTCAATTTCATTGTTTTGGAGCATTTGTTTCCATGGTTTTCATGATTGGTTTTTTTATATACATGTAAGGATAAACATGTTAGATTATAATGGTTTTCCATAACTGAAGTTTTATTTCATTAGAAACCATACATAATATTAAATGGTTATAAAATTCATTTGGTTATTTGGAGTGAGGATGAATCATTATATAAAACTTTAATTATAACTGTTTTCGGGTAATTGGCAGTTTTTGTTCAAAACGAACGCATTTTTCTTTATAAATTAATATAATTTGTACAAAAGAATCCAAAAACATACATAATAAATACTAAATATATTATTTTCTTTTTAAAACATAAAAATTCTTTTATGAAGGTAAAATAAATTGAAAACTCATCGTCCATAAATGTGATAAATTAACATATCTCAAATGGTGTTTTCATTTATAGTATAAAAGGAGGGGAAATAATATATGATGATGAATTATTCCATTATCAAAACAAAATTCTATTAAATTTTTGGTACTAGAGTTATCATAACATTTGGATGAAATATGGTGAGTAAAGGAAAATAAGTAAGGGAACTTGAAAAAAATAAAAGAAATGGAGAGAAGAATTTACATCTTGAATATATCTTCCTTGAGAACCAATTTAGGGGATAGGATTTGGTCTTTTCAAGAGACCAAAAGGATTATGGATCTGAGAGAGGTTCTGATGGATATATCTGAGTATAATTTGGACTATGCATAAGGCTTCATAAATGTGAGGAAAAGAGGGGGTGTGGAGTGGTTTTATAGTGGAGGAGAGGAGTGTTTTCTCGATATTTTATTCATTATTTTATATTTATTTTCTCAAGAAGAAAATAGTATAGATTATTGTTAAAAAATCAATAAACTGTTCACATGAGTTAGAACCCAAGGTGATTACCTCAGCATAACATCATGCATGAGTTAATAAATCATGTATTTAGATTATTTGGTAAATTATCGTATTATACTATTCACCAAAAATTCATGTATTTCAAAAAAATCACAAAAAATCCCCTCAATCATTTTCTGATGTGTTGAATCCAAAAATATACTCCATATTATGAAAATAATTATCTAAATATGAGATATTTAATTTTAACATAAAATCATCATTTACATGAAAAATATATATTTCAAAATTATAACTAATTTTATAACACTTTAAAAAAATAAATAAGATCTCATAAAATTATCCTATATTTATAATACATGAAAATAATAAATTATGAATAAATTTTATGAAAATAAGTTTTATTTTAAATTATTAAATTATTCATAAAATTTTAATTAAATATTTTTGACTTATAAAAATACCAATGATTTGATATAATTATATCATATTGTCACTTATAAGATGGATAAAATTAATTTATACTTTCATTAGTAAGGTTACTTATTCACTTATATTCTTTACTACACATAAGAGTTATGTTACTATTCATAATGGTAAAATTATTATTCATAAGGGTCAGTTATTATTCACCAAAAATTAAGTTTGTCCTATCAGACTCTAAATATCTTACTGATCGCAATTCTGTATATTAGATTTTCGAAATTCAAATCACAGAAGTGACAAAACTATGTTTAAAGTTCACATAGTACTTTTTAGTTCATTGTATCATGATTTCATGTGATTATACTATATGACATATTTATAAGAAGGGAATTCCCATTGATTATTATTTGGGTATTTACATTCTTCCCCCTTAAGAAATTTCTCCCTCGAAATTCCATTTTACATTATAAGTTGTAAAAAGTTTTGGGTACTTTTCCTTCATTGCTTCGTCTAGTTCCCAGGTTGTGTCTTCATACTTGTGGTTTCACCACAGTACTTTGACCAGGTGAGCAGTCTTGTTACATAGACCTTCATCTCTATGATACAAGATCTTTACTAGATACTCCTCATAATAAAGATAATTCTTTAATTGTACCACCTCTGAAGATAGTACATGTGAATGATTTGTTATGTACTTCCTTAAGAGGGATACAAGGAATACAACATGAATATTAGACATGGTAGGTGGAAGTACTATTTGATAGGCCATAGCTCCTGCATGATCAAGAATCTTGAAGGGGCCAATATAACTAGTAATTATCTTTCCTTTATTCCCAAACCTCATGACCTTCTTCTATGGAGATATGTAGAGGAATACCATGTCTCCAACTTTAAACTCAAGGTCTCATCGAAGATTGTATGAATATATCTTTTTTCAACTTTTAGATTCCTTGATATGCAACTAAATGGTTTTCACAATCTCAACCATTTCAGGTCTTAGAAGCTTATGCTCATAGACTTTATCCCAACATAGTGGTGTTCTTTACCTTTTCCCAAAAAGGGCTTCATATAGTGCCATCTCGATGCTCTAGTGGAAACTATTTTTGTAGGAGAATTTGATCAGTGTATGATATTGGTCACATCCCCCTTTGAAGTCTATATACCATGCTCTCAATAAGTCTTCCAATTTTGGAATATTTATATCAGATAAGACATTAGTTTGAGGAGGATAGGCCTTACTTAAGTTCAGTTCAGTGCTTAGAGCATGTTAGAGACTTTTCCAAAACATCATGGTGAATCCTAGATCTTGATTAGATACAATATATATTGGTACTTCATGAAGCCTTACCAACTCTTTGATATAAATCTGTGCAATTCATTCTAATGATAAGTTCTCTAAAATTGTAATAAAAAGAGTTATCTTGGTAAGACGATCCAAAATGACCCATATTTCTTTGTTTCATATGGATGTCCTTGGAAGTATAGTGACCAAGTCCATTGTGATGTTCTCTCACTTCCATGTTTGTATGGGTAGTGGTTACATCATCCCCCTATACTTTTTTCCTTCTATCCATCACTTTCTGACATATCAATCACGTTTATGTATACTCAATAATCTCCTTCTTCATTTTGTCCCCCTAATAGTTCTCTTGGAGATATTGATACATCTTTGTGATCTCTGGGTGAATAGAGAAGTTTGAGCTATGTGCATCACTCTAAATCTCCTTCTTTGTCTCTGGATCAGATGGTACACATAATCATGACACAAATCTTATGAATCCAACATTTTCAATCTTAAACTCAGAGAATTTCCCATTTCTGATAGCTTCCACCATTTTCTGAATTTCCACATCATTTCTTTGAGAATACATTATTTTCGCCATGAGGGATTATTGAGAAATCATTCAATAAAGTATTGATGATTTTACCCCCTTAATTATTCCCAAGTCCATTCTTTACAAATCTAAGAAGATTATATCCCTTTCAATTCTCATAATTGATAAAGATGTATGATCCTTTCTACTTAAAGAATCTGCCACCTTATTTTCTTTACCAGGGTGGTAGTGGATTGTGTAGTCATAATCCTTGATGACCTCTAACCATCTTCGTTGGAACATATTAAGTTCCTTCTGTGTGAATATATATTTTAGACTATTGTGATTAGTATATATCTAACACTTATCTCCATAGATATAATGCTGACATATTTTCACTGCAAAGATCATATCTGCCCACTCCATATCATTCTTGGGATAGTGTTGCTCATGGATTTCTAGCTGCCTTGAGGAATAGGTTATAACTTTATGGTTTTCATCAGCATACTTCCTAAACCCTTCTTCGAAGCATCATTATGCTCCATAAATAGTTCTCCACTTATCAGGAGTGTGAGTACTAGTATAGTGATAAGCCTCTTTTTGATCTCCTTAAAGATTTCCTCTCATTCTTGAGTCCAAAAGAACCTCACTCCCTTCTATATATTCTTGGTCATTGGGTTTTAAAATCATGATAATTTCTAAAAAAATCATCATTAATACCCTGATAGACCCTGAAAACTATTTATCTGCATTAAAGATGTTTTCATGGGCCACTCTTTAATTTCCTTTTGTCTTGGATGGGTTTACAAATATCCCTTTACTGGTCCTAACATGCCCAAATAATGATAATTCTTCCATCCATAACTAACATTTACTATACTTTGAATAAATTTTCTCCCTTTGTAATGTCATCATCACAATATTCAAATTCTCTTCATGTTCCTCCTTGCTCTTGGAGTATATGAAAATATCATCGATAAGGACAACCACAAATTTTTAGAGGTAATATTTAAAGATTTATTCATTAATCCATGAATATTTCTAGATCATTAGTGAGTTCGAAGGGAATCACTATGAACTCATAGTGTCTATACCTCATTCAAAATACATCCTTGGGAATATCTTCCTTCAACACCTTTAATTGGTCATATCTCAACCGAAGGTCCACCTTAGAGAAATATTTGGCCCCACATAGCTGATTGAACAAGTCTTCCATCTGAGGAAGGGGATACTTGTTATTTATCATTATTTTATTGAGTTCATGATAATCAATTTTGATTCTCATTGATCCATCCTTATTCTTAACTAATAGTACTAGTGCACCCTATGGTGAATTACTCGAGCATATAAAACCCTTCTCCAGATTCTCCTGTAATTGGTTCTTCACCTCTTCCACCTCTATGGTGGGCATTCTATATGGTGTCTTGGATATAGTTAGGGATAAAATAATAAGTTCAATTGAGAACTCAAACTATCAATCATGATGATTAATGGGGAATTCATTATAAAATACAATAGTGTAATCCCTCACGATGGGAATATCTTCAAGAAGTATCATCTCCTCTGTCTCAATCATTTTAGAAAGATATTCTTACTCAAAAATAAAACATTATCCACACTTAAGATATTTATTCTGAAGTAGATTCATAATTATCCTTACACTTTTATCGGATTGGAGGATGCTTGGGGATGTGAAGAGTTATCTCCCTTTCATTAAAGTTAATTTTGGGTTTGTTTAAATATATCCAATCTATGCCCAATATAACATCGAACTCCTGTAAAGGAGGTATGAAGAGTTTTATGGGAGGCTAAATATTCAAAAATTTATCAGGGATGAGTTATAAACCTTGGAAAAAATAATTTCCACTTTCATTATTATCACAGATAACTCAATCTCTAAATTTTGAGATGTTGTTTTAATAGTTCTACAAAACCTGAATGATATAAAAGAATGTGTAGAACCAGAATCTAATAGTATGTTCGTTGTTCTTGAATGAATAATTAGAATGCCTATCACCAAAATGTTTTCTGTATCCACCTCATATTTAATGTTAGCATAATCCCTTCCGTGTTTCCTTGGATGTTATTGTTGATTACCTCCAACAGCCCTTGTCTTAGGGAAATTTTTCACAAAATGCCCATGTTTTTTGCAGTTGAAACACTACACTACAAGCTGATTGTTGATCTAAACCTTCCTTTATTCTTCCATGTTAGTTTGATTATTCATATCCCTTCGGTCTTTATTGGCCAGATGTCTCATTCTTCCACATTTTAAGCAATTACTGGTTCCCTTTAGGCAGATCCTAGGATACTTCTTCCCACAATTTTGACACGTGGGGTGTTCGATATTCTTTCCATCATGGGATTTATTTGAATAACCAACCATATTAGACTCCATTTTCCACTTTTTTTCGCTGGTCCTATGGGACCATTAAGAGTCTATAATCTCTATTTCAACCTTTAGAACACAATGTACAATCTCCCCATAACTCTCAAAGTCACGAATCACAAATTATTTTAATAAACTCAGCTTTAGTCCACTAAAGAAGCGATCCACCTTGATTTTAGTGATCATGATAAAGTAGGTGGTGTATCATAAAATCATTTTGAAGTTTGCTTCATACACCCTGATGGAATCATTTTCCTTATACTTAAGTCTAAGGAATTCTCTTTCCATATTAAGATAGATGGTTTATGGAAAATATTTATGGAAAAACATTATCTTGAATTACACCCAATCTATAGAATCAATTTCTTTCTAGGACTTTATATTTTTTGTTAGTGTCCACCACTAATCAACTTTTCCATCAAAATGATAGACTTCCAGTATGAATTTATCTTTTTTTTGAGAACTATAGGATATACAATATCTTTTAAATGTAATTAATCCATTTTTCCATGAGGAAGGTATCCTAAGATCAAATAAACATGGGATGCCTTTATTTCAAGAAGGATTTGATGAAATCATTCTCTTTACTTGGAGGAGGAGGGTGTTCTACATGATTCAAGTTATTATTCCTTACTTGATCCTATTGATCAAGTACTATAATAAATTTTTGAGCAACCAGTCCTGTCATATCAGGAATATCATTATCACAATCATCACATTTCCTGTCACATTGATTGTTGGCATGTGTTTTTCTATTTCCCTCTATTAACTAATAAAAATAATTTTCATTTAGAGGGATTTAATAATTAGCTATTAAATATAAAAAGGAAACTATACACATAAAGGATAAGCTCTTAAAAGGAAAAGTACATCCTAACTTTCGGTTCCCTAGGATTCAATCTAGGTTATCGATGATATGTTTCCTCAAATTTATTCTTATGGGATTTTTTTATGTTCACTTAATAGTGTTTTGTACTAAGCTTAGGAATTTACCCAAGCCTATTCCCCATGAGTGTCAAACCAGGAGTGCAACAAGGCTCGTTGTCATCCACCAGTTCTTGATTGAGTCTAGATCAAAGAATTTTTTTGGGTTTTACCCCTAAATATATCAATTACATAGCCACATCCACTTGTTCGTATCTAGACAGGGATGTATTTTCTTGATAAACCACTTACTCTATACTTACCAAAATTTAGGGATTTTTTCTTATACTTAGTATCATACCTATGGTTTTTACTAAATTTCTCTATTATTATTATCCAAAAATAACAAGACCATCCTCTGATACCAACTACATTGGCCCAAAACTTTTACACATATCATTATATGATTTAAACATAATAAAAAAACATATTACAAGACAATTATCGTATAGTCTTGTCTCTTGGAAGACTAGGTTCATAAAACTGAAAACTTGGGACTAAATAAAACATTTCTTCATTTAATATTCATGAAGAGATCCTAAATTCCATTATTCTTATAAATATTCATCAGATAACCTATGGGTAATATGAACAAAGTGATGATCTAAAAATCCTATTAAGGGAATAAACATAAGAATAATGATTCTTCACTTGGGTTAGATGGCATGAAAAAAAGATATAAAAAGGCATGGAAAATATAGAGTCATAACATATAAAAATAAGATCATATAAATAGTGATTCATAGTAATTTAGTAGAAAAATAAAACATGCCTTTAGTGTGATTCAAATCTATTTTCACATAGAGGGTCACAAGTCAAGGTTAACGACCAAGACTATTGCACAAGGTATCATGAGTTAAGGATAACCTCCAAGACCATTGGACATAACGTCCCATGAGACTCAAATTTACCCAATGAATTGGAGTGCTATCTAGGGGAACCAATCATAACATGTTCATGAATATGCATTCCTCGTATATAATCATATATAATCAATCATACATAAACACAAGGGTTACTTGTGGAAGGAATTGGGTATCCAAATCATGTTCTAAAGCATAACAAATGGGTGTATCATAAACATCTCCATGAAGGAAAGGAATTATATCATCCATGGACATTAATAAGCTATTATAGGAATATATCATGATAATTTAGGTCAATTTTAAGAGATAACATGCATAAATATCATTTAAGAAACATTATAAATTAAAACATATTAGTGTGATTTTAAGGAAAATGCTAAGGAGACATTAAAATATAAAAGGGAATAATATTTTATATAAGTCCATAAGTTAACTAAGAAGTTTTTCATAATAAAAAGTCTTATTTTATAAAAATAGTGGTGTCTTAAAATAGATGATAGAGTGCGCATTAAATTCGGTAATAATTTGGGAAGTTCTCTTAAAACGGGTTTGCTTATCGGGAAGTATTTTGGAGGGAACCACTTAAAAACATGTATATACCTAAAATATAATGATGAATGGACATTTATAGATGATTTTTTAGAATTTAAACATAATTTACATGATATACATAAAAATAACAGATAACTTCAATTGGGTGAAAAGAAAGACAGAGCAACCCGAAGGAATAATGGATGTTCGAGTAGAATCCCTTACCTTAAGTCTAATGGTTTCCTTCACCTAAAGTTAATGTCCTAGATAACCAACTTAAATTAATTTATTAATATTTACATAACCTATTATTTATGTAATTGATTTATTATACCCTTATTAAGTTCATTCATGACCTTTTTGATAGGTTAAAAGGTTCAATTTCATTGTTTGGGAGTGTTTGTTTACATGGTTTTCATGATTGGTTTACTTATATACAAGTAAAGATAAACATGTAAGATAAGAATGGTTGTCCAGAATTGAATTTTATGTCATTAGTGAACATACAGAATACTATATGGTTATAAAATTCATTTGGTTATTTAAAGTGAGGATGAATCATTATATAAAACTTAAATTTTAATCGTTTTTGGTAATTGGCAGTTTTTGTTCACAAAGAAATCGTTTTTCTTTATAAATTAATATCATGCATAAAAAATATTAAATAACCTAAAATAATAAATAATACCTATATTATATTTTTTTTTCAACCATAAGAAAAGTTTCATGGTCAAAATTGAATTGGTAAAAGAAATTGAAAACTTATCGTCCTTCAAAGTGATAAATTAACACATCTCGGATGGTGTTTTCATTTATAGTATAAAAGAATGGAAAAGGAGATATGATGATGAATTATTAAATTATAATAACAAAATTATAGTACATGTAAGGTACTGGTGTAATCATAACATTTATATAAAAGGAGATGAGGAAAGGAAAAGAAATGAAGGAACTTGAAAGAAAATAAAATAAATGGAAAGAGGAATTTACCTCTTGAATATATCTTCCTTGAGAACCTCTTTAGGGAAGAGGATTTAGTCTTTTGAAGATACAAAGGATTGATTTAAATGAGAGAGGGTCTTAGGGGTAGATTGGATTAGAATTTGGACAAAGAAAAAGGCATTATATTTGTGAGTAAATGAGGGGGTGAGGAGTGATTTTTATAGTGGATGAGAGATGGGTTTTCACTTTATTTTATTCTTTATTTTATTATTTTTCTCTAGACAAGAAATAGTAATGATTCTTATGACCAGAAACAATAATATGTTCATCTTAGTTCTAACCCAAGGTTATTTCCTTATTAAAACATCATCAATGACACAAAAAATATTGTATTTAGATTATTCGGTAAATTGTTATATTTTACGATTCACCAAAAATTAAAGTATTTTAGAAAAATATAAAAAACCCCATCCATTTTTCGATGTGTATAATCCAAAAATGAACTCAATTTTATGAAAATAATTTTCTAAATATGAGATATTTAATTTATAAATAAAATCATCATTTAGTTGAAAATTACATATTTTAGAATTATAACTAATTTTATAATACTTTGAAAAATTAACTAAGATCTCATAAAATTATCCTATAATAACAATACATCAAAAAAATAATTTATTAATACATTTTATGAAAATATATTTCCCTTTAAATTATTAAATTATTCATAAAATTTTAATTAAATATTTATGACTTATAAAAATACCGATACTATGATATAATTATACCATATTATCACCTATAAGATGGATAAAGTTTATTTATAGTTTCATTGGTAATGTTACTTATTCACTTGGGAGATTTTATATACATAAGGGTTGTGTTACTACTCATAAGGGTAGCCTTACTATTTATAAGGGTTAGTTACTATTCCCCAAAAATTAAGTTTGTCCTATCGGACTCCAAACATCTTACTGATCACAACAGTGTATGTCAAATTTTCAAAATTCAAATCATAGAAGTGATAATATTATTTTTAAAGCCTACATAGTACTTAGTAGTTCATTTTGTCATGATTTCATGTGATTATACTATGTGAACTATTTATAAGAAGGGAATTTCCATTGATTAAACTTTGTGTCATTACATTATAAATATAAAATTATCATTCTTCATTATGATCTTTGAATTTATCAAGAGTTTGATACATCGGAATTACTTTTTATTAGAGGAGGAGTTAGACTTTTGTCTTGTATATCGTACTGAAAAAATTCATGACCATCGAACAGATATTGGTACTGAAACAATCAGACTCACTCTCATAAGGATCGTCATATTGAAAATAGATAAAGGAATTCTGTCAGACTATCCTAAGTTTATAATTGGAATATAGGAGACTTATTTTTATCATAAGGAATACCTTTAACACTTTAATGGTGTTAAATAAAAATGATATTGGACATTCAGTTACCCCATATCATTTTGAGCTATCAAGGATGAGTTGTCTAAGGATATTGCAACAAACTCAGAAATATGACCATCAGAGAATATTCTATTAATATATGGTCATTTTAAGAGTTTGGATCTAGTTGATATATTTCACAACTCATGTTCTTTGGAGTTTTCTCTACATGAAAATCTTGTTCGTAGTCATTGTAACACTTTAGAGAGTTGTAGTAATAAGGAATCTTTTTTAGGGTTGCTTCCTTTAGAAATTTTTCAACTATATTTAGTGTCTGATCATTGTTAAGATCTAGGGCTTCTAGAGATAGGAAGACTAACATCGATCATAGTATCGAGGGATTATAGGGATAGAAATATAGAGCTATTCTGATTATCCTATCGAGGGATTTCTTGGTAAGGAAACATATAATTTATTTTAAGTATAAAATAGTGCATACCTTTAGTAAAAAAAATTAGCTACCTTACTCTTAAGGTTAAAAGAGTTTAATATTTTAACATAGATTTTAAGTCATTCTTTCTATTACTAGATATTATTTTTCTTTTTTTTACAAGTGTCTATTTCATTGTTCTTATTATAGAAAGTAAGTCTTTATACTTATCTTTCTATAAAAATTGTTTTATATATAAAATTTTGATTATGATAACACTATAAAATATCTCACTTTTTTCAACAGGGGCATATCTGTTGGTAAAAGTACATTTTCTGTTGGTAAAACATTTTACCAATATATATGTCTCTGTCACTAAACTATCAGTAAAACCTCTTTCACTAAATTTTTTCCGAAAAATAAAATCATTCTTTTTCAATTAAAATAATACCAACACATAATATATATGTTGGATAAAATGTTTACCAACAGGTTCTAATGACACATTTCTCTGTTGGTAATAATATTACCAACATATAATATCTGTTAAATTATAAATTTTTATTTTTAGTAAAATTACATATTATATTTATTAATTTATCATATATAATACATCTATTTTAATTAGTAAAGAAAAGTTGATTTTCACACATGTTCAAAATTAGAAGAAAAAAACTAATTATATTAATAATGGAATTGAATCAATATAAAATCCATCCCCCTAACAAGATCCATCACATGCCCAAATAACCCCCCCCCCATGCTAGTGTCAGCCCATCCATGCCACACCAGGGACCAACAGGCACTAGCAACCCATGACCAATGAGCCAGAAATAACTCATAGTAGCAAAACATATATGCCAGTGAGCCAACAGTAGCTCATCCATGCTAGAAACAACTCATCCATGTCACACCAGAGAAAAGAGAGCACTATCAACCTAAGACCAGTGAACCAGTAGTAGCTTATCCATGCTAGAGAGTCAGATCTAGCACAAATAACTATAAAATATCTTCATAAATTGAAACCAAAATATATATAGAGGTCTGAAAATAAGATTTTCATAGTGATCATTTTTCATTATCCCTGTTGAAATATCATGAATCTAGTAAGATTGGGTATTCCCATTTCCCACATCCCCCTCCCACCACAGCATTTTGTCCATCTCCGACATCAAGTACACCAAGATAAACATACAAAAAAATCACAGTCACTCCACCTCTCCTAATGAGTTGAAATAAACCTATGTTTGATTTTGAAAATTTTTTTAACATATACACGCATTGAAAAATCCATGAAATGGGAAATGGGAAATGGGCATGAACTGGGGAATGGGAAATGGGAAGTGAGTGTGAATTGGGAAGTGGGAAATGGGAAATGGGAAATGGGCATACTTAGAGAATGAGAATCAATAGGGAATGGGCATAATAGGTCAATATGAATAACAGGAAAATGGGAAGTGGGAATACATGGGAAATGACAATGGGAATACCTACTCTTACCAGAAACTAGATCATTAATGAGATAATTGATAATGGAAACGTGGATGAATTCACAAATCCATGAATATTTTTGAATGGTTCACACCTATCAGCATCCATTTACCAAAAAAATTTCATTTATGGGTAGTGTGAGAAAAAAATTCAATGAAATATGAACTGAAAAAAACTAAACTAGTAACATAAAATGGTTTTTTATTCACAAATTATTGATCCATAAAAGTAGTGAGAAATTTTACAAGTCTTGGTATATGCCAATAAGTCCATGATCAAAAATACCACACAGTGAACACAAAAAGAGGATTATCTAACCAATGGAAAAAAACCATAAGGCAATGAACAATGAACAAACATGTGGTTCATAAATTAGTACATTTATTGAAAAAAAATATTTAAGGAAACAAAGATATTTATGTAAAACAAAGATATGTATAAAAAATATAAATATTTAAATATCAATACATTTATTGAATGAAGGAGAAGACGAAGCTGTCGTAGCTATGGTGGGTAGAGACCCATACACACTGAGCATGCTATTTTTCACTCCAATCCATGCTCACACCCCTGGATGAGAAGTAAAAGAAAATGTTAAGGTTGATAGAGGAATATTCAAATTCATTTACACAATTTTCTAATATGTTCTACAAGAAGCGTCCATAACTGATCTACATGGTATAGGACTTACTGGGCACATTGATCTCTGGATGAGTAATAGGACTATGTCAAATTAGACTTAAGAGTGCGATTTGGGGGCTTATGGTCCATATCTATCATGAAAAAATCCACGGTACATTAGGATTTTGTATTTTGATATTATATATATACAATAAACCATGAATGATCTCTATATAAGGAGGATTTTGAATTCATACAGTGACATAAACTATCTCAATAGTGTCTTAATTGCGAATAGTAGAAACCAATACATGCGTCAGCTGCTACTCAGTAAGGTGCATGTCCTGAATTATAGTGGTGGGTGATGTTGTCAATAGTAATTTATTAGAGGGGAAAGTTAGATCTTTATACTAGGTATTGGGCAATGCTCTGATTGAGAGAGATTCCATTTATGTAGAAGCTATATCAAAAAAAACGGAACCCTTTCTATCACCATATTAAGCCCCTTTAAATTCTAGTGGGACTCGAATACATATTCCTAGTGGGTCTCAAGATTATAAAGGATGTCTAGGTCATAAATAAGTTCCTGGATGGCTGGTTAAGTAATATATCTTTTAGTTGAAGTCGATGGCTTCTACTCTGTAGAAAGCTGCTGGGTTGGTAACTGTTGTAGTGGATGAAAAAAGGGGTACACTGGTGGCTCTATAAATAGAAATACCTTCTTTTTAAAAAGAACCATTTGGTTATAAATAAGGAATAGAGAAAAACCACAATCTGATGAAACCATTTCTACAAAGTGGCAGAGGGTGGTTATAGCTCGTTAAGTCGTGTATATGCCCTCTACAATGGAGTATGTAGGGGATGTCCTGTTTTTAGAGGAATCCTGAGACTGGGATTCTAGTGCATCAAAATCATACTCAGCATATGTATACTCATCAGCCCATTAATACTGTTTCCCTACTTTTTTCATAATCATCTTATTGAAAAGTATAAGGAAGTCAGTAAACTACAAACCACCTAAAGATAAGAAGGGAAACAAAGAATCAAACACCCACTCATAAAGGAGATCTATTTTTCTAAATTTATTTATATAGAATTATATCTTATTATTAATATGGAAACTAATTTTCTATTAAGGATAGGGGACCATTCTGGAATTCAGGGAGTTTAACATATGGTTTGAATCCCAATAGGTAGTCTCTCTCTCTCTAAGAAATTGGGGTTTTAATTATTTGTTTAGTCAGAACAACTACATTTAATTTAATATGAATGAAAAAACCCACTATATTTGTCTCATTTTGTGTCACAAATACATAAATAGAAAAATATTACTTAGTTAAGTGTGAGGTTGGAGAGCTTCAAAATATATACTGTCAAAGTAATTAAATCACTAAATTTGGGTCATACTGAAACCATAATGACAAATACATATTTATACATGCAATTTTACTTTTTCTTTATAATCAATTTAATTTTGATTAGTTATTTAGTTAACATAGCCTTAAATGATATATTTTAATGGAATGGTAGTCACTAGATAACATTGGTGAAGAGGGCATGTTTTCATGCAAATAATTTATGAAATACAAATCATCGAGCATGAGAAATTCCACTAGATGGTTCCATAGAACACTGTAGATATTGTTTGAAAAACATATTAACAAAAAAATGGAAGAACTTTGGAAAGGAAATAGAAATTTTAAACCTATAAATTCCAATTTTTTATGTGAAGCTGACATAATAAATTTATTTTATTTTTTGAACCAAAAAAAAGGAAAACAATAAAAAAGGTAACTGTAGAAAGTATAAATTAATATTTCAAACTCAATGGAAATTTTCAAATAATATAATATTTAATGATACTAATAAATTAATAGTAAATGTATAATATAAATATGCATAACAATTCAAACCAAGGGGCCTGAATAGTGCTGATAACACTAATAATGCAAGCATATTAGAAATTATATGGAACATATGAAAAACCAGGGAGTAAAAATTCATACCCTATGAAATTACTACCCATCCACCACCATCTTTACAATAATAACATTCCATGATTTCCATTATTTATCCAAAAAAATTATGGATTTAATGTAATTATGACTTGATAAGTCAAAGTATCCTTCCATTCAACATAGAAAATAAGTAAGGATTTAAAGCCATTATTTTAGTCATTATCCTTTTAAAGTGTTCCAATTACAATGATAATAGTTAAAATTTGTTTTGAAAAAATAAAAGTAATGAGGAGTATATAATTACATGAGCATGTCATGTATAAATAAATATTATGCTGTCAAGAATCAAATGGAAGTCATGTGAGTTGTTACATGAGCATTTAGTTATAGTCAACTTAGAATCTTATAGTCAAATGGAAGGCATGTGAGTTGCCCATGTAAGCATAGAGTTCAACTTTGGTCATTGTTGTAAACATATAAAACATGTATATGTCCAAAAAACATAAGAAAAACAAAATAATATGGACACCCAACTACACATCATATTATGTGTCACATTCTAACTAGTTTATTCTATTTAAATAACATAAAATGAATTTAAAAACTACATATAAAAATAAGAAAAAATTACGAAAACATAGAAATACTATATCTTTAGGTAGTATGCATAATGCCGAAATGAAATGAAAACTTGAGAAAACTCAATATTTCACATCAAAGGCCTAAAATAAAAAAGAAAATATAATATTTATAATCATTCATAAATCATAAACATGATAAAAAATATCATTTTAATAAGTCATGTGAAAGAAATAAAACAAAATAAATCAAAATATGGGGGTATTTTTTCTTAGGTTGATATTTCAATCTAGATTAATACAAATTTTAAAAAATGGAAATTCCAATGAGAGAGAAGCATCGATGGCCACCAATTCCAATTTTTTATTTTCTAAAAGGGATACTTTTTGGTTCATTGGGAGCCATGCCGAAAAAAAACAACTAATTTTTTACATCTACTCTTAATTCCACTTGCATAACAACAATTCCATCATACCAACAATGGAATTCGAAATGTTGCCAAAATTTCAAACTAGAAGAGCTCTTATTTCCCATAAAATTTATAGAAAAACCCCACAATATTACATTATAAAGACCAAAAAGGGCATACCAAAGAAAGAAGAAGATCCCAAAACCCATGAAGCTTCTTCCCACCAAAATTACGAAGGTGGAAACATTCTTTCTCAGATAACACTAGATCTGAATCACCTGGCCTAGTTTGGGGTCTTGGAAAATAGTATTGTTGTAGTAGAATACCCTCTTAAGATCCTTATGAATCAAATTGTAGCTGAATTCTTTCTTCAACACTTGTACAGTAGTTAGAATCTTTCTTTTTATTTCACTGTTGCACCTGAACATGCACGTACTTATTCACCCCCACACCCGAATCCTCAGCATTTGCATTAGTAAAAGGGTTAAAATCAATTAAATTTTGGAGATTGAGTTCAAACATGAAAATTTGATGCTATAAATTGATGGGTAACACCAAACAATGTGTTTTATTTGATTCTGATAAAGAATTCTACCAGCATCTAGAACCCCTAAATAAGAAAAAGAAATCTTAGAATTTCGAGCCATACCGAGCACAAAAACAATACTAATAAAAGGAATTACAGCACCTCAAAAAAATCTGAAACCAACCAATAAACCATCACTCTATAGGTTTAGAACCAAACAACATTACACATTTCAGTCCACCTGATGACCACCTTTACAAGCCATCCACAATTGCTAAAAGATTTCAGGTTTTCCACTTGATAAATCAATGCCTAGTAAATATCAGATTCTATCTAAGAAACCTCTTTGAGAAAACATCAAATATATTCAGTGAATTTCTTTCCCACTCAAGAAACTGAAAAAGGAATAATAGAAAACCAACTCAGAATAATCAGATATCCTTGATCTCTAATTTGACACATTAAACATAAAACTAGTAGAACTACCATCATTATGACTACAAAATTAGGCCTGTATGAAAGAGTTTCAATGAGAGAACAAATCGATGATCACTAGAGAACATATGGTAGATCCACAAGACAAAACCCTTTAGTACACTAAGATCCATTGTTTTTTGGTGCCAGAACCACTATCGAGCAACACCAGGACCCCAAGATGCATCGCTTGGCTTCACCATTGTGAAAATCATCCACAACAACAACCTGAACAGGAACTCGAAACCACCATAGATGCCAATTAATTGAAACAAATACTCCCAACAGCAAGAACATAAATACAACAACAAGGAAGCAATAGGAGGTCGAACACCAAGAACCACCGATAGATTTCCATCTAATACCCTCAGAACATTAGGGAAATGTTTGATTTTAGGAAGATCCACCAAGAGAGGAGATGAATCAAGCCCTTCCAATGTTGCTAGGCCCTTGGAGAAAAAGGAGGGATGTAGTCATCCCCAATATAGGGATCCATCATTTCCAGAGATAAAATACCCACATATTAAATTTTAAAAAAATTATTTATTAAATTTATTTTAATTATATTTAGTTATTTTTTTCCAATTTAAATATAAAAAAAAGTTTTTGTTAAATATAGAGAGATTATATAAAAATATACTTCAATATATCAAATTTCGTAATAATTTAAGTTATTTTCTATAAAAAAATATTTAAATTTTTATTAAATGAAAAATATTGAAAAATATACCATATTAATATTTAAATAAAATTGAAAACTAAATACAATTAATGTCATATTATTAATAAAACACAAAAATATAGATATTGACTTGGTGTAAAAATAATAATATCAATAAAAAATTTGGTTTCTATTGATTGGATATTGACAAAGTATTTGATGTTATTGAATGGTTTATTATAAAAATTTGTATTTATAGAAAAGGAATTGTTGGTAAAAGTTATTATTAATAACAGATTTGTGTGTTAGTAAAAAAATGTAGGAATTAGTATATAGATCAATAGATTTTACTATTGGTAAAAGATTTGTTGGTATTGAGATATCAATATCAATAGATATATCTGTTGGTGAAAATAAGTATTGGTAATTAAAATTAATTCCAATAAATGTTAACATCTGTTAGAATTGCTCATTTTTACCAACAGATGTGTTATCTAATAATAAATTTCTATTGGAATAACACATTTTTTTGTAGTTTACACATACTCTAATATTAATTGAATTTATTATGATTCTAATATTCACTCTGATAATCATATTAAGTTTGAGTCTAATGAATTTACTTTAAGAGGATTTTTCTTTTTTCTTGTTTAAAGATTTTTTAAACTACAATTCACCCCCTGTTATAATTATATCTATCTAAGATACTCTTTTAATCCTAAAATTGATATCAGAGAAGGTTTCTACTACTTATATACTTGCTAAGTTTTTACTTTGTTTTCCTATTACAAGTTCTTTTTGTTTTGATATAAAATTTTGGTTTATAAACTTTGTTACACTAATGTGTATTTATAGAAAATGGTATATATTATTTTAATATAGTAGGTATGAATGTTAGATCTCTTGAAAATTTAAATCCTAGTCAACGACCTATATTTGATGCGAATGATTGTGAATATTGTATTGATAGAATAAATACTATTTTGATCAATACTATAGTTGATAACTTCATGATGCTTATTGGAAAATACTAGATTATTGATAAAAAAGTTCATGCTTTTACAAATACTGAGAAACAAAAATATAAGTTGAATTAAAAAATCATAAATAATTTATTATGTTCAATGAAATGTAATATCTACATTCAGATTTCATATTTTGAATATGAAACATTATTTTTAGTAAATTAGATGTAACACATTTTGTTATATCCAAAGTTATATAAATAAGAAGATATATGCTCAGAGATGATTACCAAGATTTTGATTTTCTTCCTTGAGATTCTATTTCCAAGATGCATCAAAGATTCATGACTATTATAAATATTTTATGATCTCTTTTATAAAACTTTTGTGGTGATGAAAATCTTGATGAAAATATTATATACATTATTCCCAATGAGTGGGAATTAAAAAAAGATTTGTATGATACAAGGAAGTTAACTTATCTTACAATTTAATATTTTATTGGAACCCTTATGTAGTATGAGTGAAGAAATAAAAGAGATGTTTAGAAATCTAAAAAGATAAATGGTGGAGTTTATTTTTCTAAAACTTTTACTATTCCTTCTAAAGTTCAGTTAGCTAAGAAATTTGTAAAATATTCAAGGAAGAAAAAATTTGTTGTTCAATAATATTCTAGTACATCAAAGAACTATGAGAATGAGTTAGATAATCTTACAAATATAATGAATAATATTATTATAATGAAATATTTATAATATCAACATAAGAAATTATATAATGATAAAAGGGATAAGAAATACCTTTAAGTCACTTCCTATGAATTAGAGAAAGTTTGACATATCTGACCTCATTCTCTAAAACTGAAAAGGAAATATAAAAAAGGGAATAAATTAAAAAATAAATTCCAAGAAATACTACAATTCAAAAGGTAATAAAGTTTTTAAAGCCTCTAACATAAGAAGATATAGTGGTGGTGATTCTTCTCAAATTTCTTCTAACAATGAAAGTTCTGATTAGAGGAGCATTTATCTTTTTTATAAATTACTCATGGTAAGTCAATGTTTAATGTCTAATGCACAAACAAATGAATCCATTAAAATTTATATTTAAATTATAATTATCTTGATAGTGATAATTAGAAACATTCTATATATTCTGATGGAGAATATTTTAAATCAAGTGAAGACAATACATTACCTATAAATATTGATGTATCCCGATTTGAAAAAAAAATAAATATTTAAATATTTAAAAAATGTTAATAATAGAAAATCTAAAATTTAAAAGTTATTTTAAAGAATAAGTATTTTGAAAAATTAAATATCATATATTTCTAAATAAATTAAAATAACTATTTCTGAAAAAGTTATCATTTCAAAAGATTTTTCAAATTTTGTATAAGAGAAAAATGTTTTATAAGGAAAACATAGTTCTAAAAGTAATACTGATTAGTATAAAAATTTAGTTAAAAAACTAAAATATTTAATTTCTAGTTTGGAGAAAATTTTATCAATGTTTAATACTAGAAATGAAAATTTTGATAGGATATATAAACAAATCAACTCATATATTAATAGTTTCAGAATGGGTTTTACAAATAAAAAACCTTTTTTAATAACATTTACTTTGGTCCTAAAAGTGTGCCTTTTTGAACTATGTGCCAAAGTGGGGAGAACTAGAAGAAAAAAATTCCTTAAATAGTGTAAAATATCTTGGTTTTTATAAATGTTATTTTTCTAAGAAAATGACATTTTTTCAAAATAAGAAAAAATTAAGAAAAATGTGGATACCAGAAATTGTTTTTTTTTAACAATACCAAACCCACGAAGGTTTGGGTTCCAAAAATCTAATATATATTTTAAAGAAAAAAAATATTATTCCAAAAACTAAAACATTAGGTACATGGATAGTGGATGTTTTAGCCACATGATCGGAAGAAAATATTTCTCTTATAATACAATCAAGATGTAACTTTCATATATAATGCTCGAGGAGAGATTATCAGAATATGTAACATTTTTCTTCTTGGAAAAACTCTAATTTCAAATGTTTTATGTGTTTTAGGTCTAAAGAAAAACCTTATAAGAAAAAGAAAATTATGTGTTGAAAGTTACCTTTTGAACTCTTTCAATTATAAATGTTTAGTACATAGTTCTAATAATTAATTTATTCTTTCTTCCAATAGGCATTATAATATCTACACAATGAAATTAGAATACCTTAGGATCCAATACTTTCCTTTCCTTAGTGAAGTGGAATATAAATCTTGGTTATGGAAAAGAAATATAGAAAATTATAACCTTATAAAATTATTTAAAATAAGTATGAAATGACTTGTTAAGGATATACTACAACATAGGTTTGATATTTCCAAATTCCATTACCCTTTTAAATACAGTGAGAAACATAAGTAAATTTTTAAATATATTAGTAAAGTATCAACTTCTTAAATGTTCCCATTAGTTAACATGGACTTGTTTAGTCCTATACAAACTTGAAGTATCTTTAGAAAATACTATTTATATGTATTAGTTTATTATTACACTATATATACTTGGGTTTATTTTACCACAAACAAATCTGAAGCCTTTAGTTATTTTAAACATTTCTAACTAAAGTTAAAAATGAGAAAAACATCTCCTTGATAAATATTCATAGTGAACATGGAGGAGAATTTATAAATTATGATTTTAATACTTTTTTGAGTAAGAAATGTATTGAACATAACCTTTCATCACCTATAACTCCCCTTAAAAAGGTGTAGTTGAAATAAGAAAAATAATTTTTCAAGATAATACTGGAACCATGCTGAATAAATACTCAGTTTCTAAAACTTTTTGGGCTAAAGTGGATAGTAATGCGTATTATAATATAAATTTAGTTTTAATTATGCTTTTTATTAATAAAACTTCTTATGAATTGTGGATGGGAATAAAACCAAAAGTTTCTTACTGTAAAGTTCTTTGTTGCAAATTATTCATTCTAAATACTCTATATAATTTACATAAGTCTACACCAAAATATTTGAAAGGAATACTTTTAGGTTATTCCACTAATTTTAAGGCATATAAGGTTTTTAATAAAGATTATTATTCTATTGAGGAAACAATACATAATAAGTTTTATGAAATTGATCTCTTTTTTTAGATAACTTCAACCTACATCCTCAGATGTTATTTATAAAACTATTTTTCAAACTTTGCTGAAAATTTCTTCTCATAAAGAAATAACTTAAGAATATGTTTCTAAATTTATTCCTTGGGAATATTTTTTACATGTTATTGAATAACAGACTTTTTAGAACCAATGAGTTCATTTGTTCCTTACGAATCATCCTAGTGAAAGTATCAATGGAGATATAGAACAACCAATTTAGAATATAAGTTACTTTTGAAATGAAATTTAACATCTAGATTTCTTATCGTTATTTTAACCTAATACTCCTGATGAGGCTTTAGGTGATGAGGATTATATTAAGGAAATGCAACATGAGCTCAATGATTTTAAGAGGAATAATTTCTAGAATTTAGTTGAATGACCTAAAGAAACTTTTATAATTGGAGTAAAATGGGTATTTCAGAAAAAATGTGATAAAAATGGAATAATAGTAGGAAATAAATATAGACTTTCCACTAAAGGTTATAATCAACAAGAGGGAATATATTTTGAATAAAATTATACTCCGGTTCTAAGACTTGAACCTATTCAAATACTTTTATCCTTTGTAGAATTATTTAATTTCAAACTATTTAAAAAGGATGTAAAGTGTTATGTTTTAATAGATATGTTTAGGAGGTATTTTATGTCAAAAAACTTCATGGTTTTGAAAATAAAAAACATTCAGAACATGTTTATATAGTTATGAAATCTTTATATAGACTTACACAAGCCCCTATATCTTGGTATGATAGGTTAACTGGATTTTTATTACTATGAAATTTTGTTAAGGGGATGAGGATCCAACTCTTTTTATAAAATAATTTAATAAAAACATTATGATTGTATAAATTTATGTTTTTGACATTATATTTGGTTCAACTCAATAATATTTAACTAATTCATTTATGGATCCTATGAAGTGTGATTTTGAAATGAGTATGATGGGTGAGTTAACATATTTCGTTTGTTTTCAAATTTCACAAAAACATAATGGAACTTTTATATCTCAAAATAAGTATATAAAATATATTCTTAAGAAATTTATATATTAAAGTACTAATAGTATTATTTCTCCTACCAGAACCTCTAATAATTTAGATCTTTATGATACTGGGGGGGCAGTAGATTAGAAAAATTTTAGAGGTATGGTAGTATGATTACTTTACTTAACAGTTATGCATCTGGATTTAATGTTTTTAGTATACTTATGTACTAGATATCAAGCTAGTACAAAATAATACCATTTAAAAATATGTGAAATGAATATTCTTAATCTTAAGGGAACTATTATTTTAGGCCTATTTTATTCCTCTGGAAATTTTTGAACTAAAAAGTTTTTTCAATGCAGAATTTGGTGGATATAGAATGTATAGGAAAAGTATATCTTGAACATTTTAATTTATTATGAGATTATTTAGTTTCTTGATCATGTAAGAAACAACACTCAATATAAATTTCCATTACTGAAGCTAAATATGTAGCAGCTGGAAGAAGTTTTAAACTAGTGTTGTAGATGAAATACACACTCATTAACTATTGCATGAGTTTTACTAAAACTCAAATTTTTTATGACAATACAAGTTCCATTGCATTAAGTAAAAACCCATAACATTACTCTTGTGATAATAACATAGATATAATAAATCATTCCCTTCGGGATCACACACTTAAAGGAGATATAATTTTATAACTCATTGGAACACAACAAAAACTTGCTGAAATTTTTTATGAACCTCTTAGTTCGTATAGATTTGAATATATTAAATTGAATCTAGGAATTATCAGTGTAAAAATTATTATTCATAAAAACTTTTTTTGAACCATCTCCTTACATTAAGATACACTTTTTCATAGGGGCTACATATTTTTTTCAAAAACATTATCTTTAAATTTTTTTTGTTTCCTATAATTATTAGTTTTTTATAAAATGTTTATCATAATGAGTTTTCCATACTCATAAATTTTATAAAACATATTAGTGTAATAATTCTCCAAAAAATCTATAATTAGAATAATATTTCTAGAATATAATTTTGTTATAATTTTGTTTTGATTTAAAAACTATCATATTAAGATTTCTATAGAAACCATAATAATTAGTTTTCATAATGAAAATATTTTAATTTGTCTTTATTTAAAAACTTTTATAACTTTAAAAAAACAAGAAAAACATGATAATAAAATAGATAAATATTTTCCAAATGAATGTTATTGTTTTATTCTTTTATTTTTTTTTTTTGTTATAGTTCATACATTAGTTATTATTGTAATTGTTATAACTTTTTTATAAAAATTTTGCTTTTTTTTCAACATTTTAAAAATTTTCTTAATGGGAATGATTCTCACTCTAAAAAAAGTATTAAAAAATTCAAGATTTTAAAAAAAATTAAAACCCTCTTTAGATTAATCTTGACCATCAGATCAGAAATGCTTTCCATATCAACCTTTTGTTTTATTATGGAAGTTGAAATATCACACATAGTGCCTATACAAGGGTGGTTTAACCTAAGTCCCACATTAGATCTTTATAGATTTCTCACCCCAGTTGCTTTACCCTTCAAGATTGTGAGTGTGATTATCTGTCTTTATGTCTGATCTTCGGTCTTAGATCCATTTCCAATGGAAACCAAGGAAGACTATTTAAAGTGGTTTTCATTCAGGGAAAATATTATTGAGAATTTGTGGTTTGAAAAGTGTGATTCAACACTCCTGAAAATTATATGATTATAAGTATGGGAGTCTATTTTCATTGAGAATCCTAAAAAATATTTTGATTTTTATTATCTAGAATTTGTTTTAGATTTATATACATATATACAGTTTGTTAAGGAGGAAATTAAGGGCAAGGTATACTTTGAAATTTTTGGTAAAAGGTATAATTTGTCATATAAAAGAGATGCAAAACCGGTTGGAGTTCAATCGGAAGGAGAAGTTTATTTACCTTCTCATAAGTTTTCAAAAAATACTTGGTAAATTTGACAAGAATGAAATTAAGGATTTTATGTTTTACCACTTTGAGAAAGTAAGGAAATTATCTCTTCAGAATCTGGATAACAGAGTCGTTTCTCTTTAGATGAATGATTATATAATCCCTAGAAAATGAGTTAGGGATACTTTGAAAGTATTAGAGGTTTTTATTCTATGTTACCTTGTGAATATGATGAACATTGACTTATTCAAGTTCATATTCATTATGGTTGAAATCATCAAAAAAATATTCTATCAAGTCAAATATTATAAAGTTTTTGGCCTTTAATACAAAAATGGTTGTTAAATTTATGGTATTTTTCTAGGTAGAGAAAAAATTGTATCCGGTGAAGGAAAATATTTCATTGATGAGTGAGAATATGATGTTAAGAATGAAACTGTTATTTTGTTATAAGTAAAATAGGTTTGTGTAAATAGTAAAACTAGTTTCATCCAAAAGTCAAACATCAAAGAAAGATGAGGAATATAAGAAGAAAAATAGAAAGGCTAAGAATTCTTCTCCTCTAAAGAAAAATAAACAAAAGAACATTCTTTATGAATATTTATAGAATCTGATGAAACATAAATCTCATAAAAATCCTAGTGATATTGAATTTCAAATTGAGATCATAAAATCTAAATCCTTGGAAATTTGGACTTTATAAATTTTATAGGAATAAGAAAAAATAAATAAGAAAAAGAAGAGGTTGCAAGATTCCAGAATAGTACAAATTATTTTGATAGAAATTTAAAGGGATTCATAAAATAAAGTTCTTTTGATATCCCACACCGATGAAGTTTTACCAAAAATAGATTATTATTAATGAAAAATATTTTGTTCATACCAAGATCACTTTTGTTTCCAAAAAGGGTAAATCAAAGGTTGATGTTGAATAATCGTTCCCCAATATTCCTTAAAATTAATAAGAACCTAAGCCAACTGTAAAGGAAGTTCTGAGAATGGATGGTAAACTAGATGAATATATTGAAAAAGAATCTGATGAGGAAGTTAAAGAAGTAAATGAATAATAATTTTAAAAATTTTGGGAAGAATAAAAAGTTCAATTTAAAGAATAAAACGACTAGGAACATGAAGAAAAGAAAGAGAATGATAGTGAAGAAACCAAGTTAGATAAGGATTCATCAAAATAATCCTCATCTTAATCGTATTTAACTTCTAAGTCATTAAATTTTGAATATTCTCAAATTACTCAAGAATAAAAATCTTCATAATAAAAGGAAGCAGAATCATCTTCAAAGAAACAACAAGAAGATCATCAATCAAAGAGAAAAGTTTCTAATAAAGCTGAATCTGATAATGATGTGGAAATACTTTAATTTCCTAACGATAAGAAAGTCACTAAGAAATATAATAAGAATGAAAAGGAATTTGATACCATAATGATCAGAATTAAACCTCTCAACCCCTCTTTAGGATCATCATATTCAGAGGTAAAAATAGCACAAAAAGTCTTTGATTACATCTGCTAATCCTTAAGGCGGTCAGAAGCTAAAATTCTATATTTTCCTAATCATAAAACAAGGTTCCAGAACATTAATAATAGTCTCAATGAGAAATTGGAGTCAATAAAATTTTTCACATAATTTTTTATTCATATTGAATAAAATTTTAAAACCTTTAATGAAAATTACCATACTTTCAAAAGATCATTCAATCAGATAGTGAAGTGTTCTAACCAATTTGATTCTAATATTCATATACATAAAGAGTAGTTTTTTGAAATAAAACAAATGTTTTTAGAATAAAATGAATCCTTTAACAAGCTGTCCACAAACATGTATGATAGAGTTAAATTTGTTGAGAAATTCAGTGTTTTGAAAGATGAATGGATTGAGGATGTCAATGTTTTAAAACAAAATATGTGTGATATGAAATTATAGATGAGCAGGCTCAGATCACGAAAATATGATCTTATTATAAGGTGAGAATAAAATAAAGATATCTTAAGAAGTCAAAAGGCTAAAAACCCAAGGTCGGATGAAAGAAGAGATGATTTCAAATATTGAGAAATATCATCATGAGTTTAAGAAGACGAAGGATATTTTCAAGAACCTCATTAACAAATAATTATTTTTTTATTTGAACTCTTGATGTACTTTGTAAAACTTTTTAATAGTTATTGAATGAATTACTCTTCATCCAAAATTCTTGTGTTGGAATATTTTCCAATTATGATTGTTTATAAGTTCTTTAATTTAATTTTTCAATTATTAGTTAGTTCAATTATTTGTTTCATGTGTTATATTTTCTAACATTTTAGGAAGCATTGGATTCTATCCCATTATTTTTTGAAAATTGAAAAGGGGAAGATTGCATTATTATGGGGGATAATTTATATCAAATGGGGAGCATTTTTCTTTAGGAATAACTTTTTTTATACTCTCCATTGTATTCAAAAATGTTAAAAATACTCAAGGGGAGTTAAGTTGATAAGATAAAATTTGTATTTCTTAAAATAATAAAGGACTACATGTTTTTTAAGTAATTTTTCATTCACTTCTTATGGTTTCTGCTTTTTAAAAAGGTGTATATTTTTGATTTATAGGTATTAATTCTTATATATCCATAATTTTGGTTTATAAATCACAAATACTTTCTTAAAACATGTTTAATAACATTTTATGTTCCTTTTTTTATATAAGACATTATCTATTACCATGTATAGAAAAAGTTCTAATGTTTTATGAATATAAAATTATAATTATCTGTTATGCTCTTCAAATTGAGTATGAGTCTGATACATCATTTTTACTTTTTTATCCAGCCCAGAGTTATAATATTGTCTTATCTATCATACTAACAAAAGTCATAACCATCAGACTGATACTAGTACCAAAATATTCAGAATGACTCTCATAAGGATTATTGTATTGATTATATATGAAGAAGTCTATCAAAATATCCTAAGTTTATAATTAGGATATTGAAGACTTATTTATATCATAAGGAATGCCTTTGACACTCTAATGGTGTTAAAAAAATTAAATTTGATATTTATTTATGATAAAACAATATGAGTTATCAATTGTCAGCTATTTGAGGCCATTACAAAAATATCAGAAATATGACTACTAGAGAATCCTTTATAAATAGCAGGTAATTTGAAGAGTTTGGAGTTGGTTGATACATATCCTGAATCAAGTCTTTAGAAGTTTTATCTACATGAAAATATCATTTTTATTCATTGTAATACTTCAGAGATTTGTAGTTCTAGGGAATCAGTGTCAGGGTTTTTCCTTTAGAAATTATCCATTTGTATTCCGCATCCAATCATCATTATGATCGTGGTATTCAGATGATAAGAAGATGGGTAATATTATCCATCAAATCGAGATATTATTGGGATATGAAAATAGACATCGATCATCATATCAAGTGATTATGGGGATACAAATATGGATCTATTCTGATCATTGAACTGAGGTATTTATTGTTAAGGAAAAACATACTTTGCTATTTGTATAAAATAGTGCAAACCATTATTCAAGTTTATTTACAACCATTCTCTTAAGGTTAGAAGAGTTTATTCTTTTAATATAGCTTGTAAGACCTTTTTAATATTACTAGTTTTTTTCTTTCTTTTACATGTGTCTATTCCACTATGCATGTTATAGAAATTAAGTCTATATACTTATATTTTTATAAAAATTGATTTATCTACACAATTATGATTATGATAAACATACTCGAATATTAATCAGATTCATTTTGATTATGAACTTCACTCTAAAAATCTGACAAAGTCTGAGTCTTATAAATTTAATTTAAGAGGCTTTATGTTTTTTCCTATTGAAAGGTTTTTTAAACTACAATTAACCCCCCTCTTATAAGTATAGTCATATAAGCTACTCTTACAAACCAATAGTAAGTTTATTTTATAATGTTATTTATCTAGGTTGTAAAGTAATTACTCAACTCTAGGAAAATGATTTTGGTATAAAAAATATTCATTTAATTTTCTTACTGAGAAAGTAATGGCATTTTAACCCATTAAAAATTTATGTTTTTGTGATGGTGGATTTTCAAATGACTATTTTCTCTATCACTCTATTTCAGAACATGATAGTTATATTTCTTTTCCATGTCCATGTTTTCACTTCCCACTAAAGATATCCTATATGAAAACCAAGTTTTTTGGTGACCCTCACATTTTCTTTTCCCTCATTTTAAGAGAATGTTTTATTAACCCATTTTATGATGTAAGATTTTAAAAAAAATTATTTAACAAAATTTCAACTCTATGATTATCAATCACAAGTTTAAATTGTAAAAATAAAATTTATTAAAAGTGTGGGAGAATGTAACATCTCGGTATTTGTAAAAGAGTACTATGTTCAATTTCTTTTGTTACACGGAACACTGAGCATAAACAGATGACTAAATATTATTATTTAATTATCATAGTTATCACCTAGCCGTTGGAATGGAAGGAATTAATGATATTAAAAAATTATTAAAATATAGATTACACATGTTTTTAAAATGAATTCATTGGTTACTAATTAATCATAAATGAAAATAAAATCCAATTGAACATAAAGCATAAGTTTTTATAAAAACCTATTTGTTTTCCCACAACGGCATTTTAACTAAACAAATTAAATTAATCACTATTATTGGAATATATAAATAAAATTTATATGATATATATTCAAAAAAATTAAATTCATCCAATTTTTTGAAATCTTAAGATAATAATAAATCTAATTTTAAGCATAAAAAGCTATATTTGTCTAAAAGATAATATTGACGACTTTTAATGGAGTGTCAGTTTCAAAACTATATTTTGAAACATTAATAAATTTAATTTTTATTAAAAATATCATTTTTGATATTGAAATATCAAAATTATCTTAGTGTGATTTTTTTTTACTTTTCTAAGAAGATTTATTTTTTGATTAATAGTGAAAAATACTTAAATTTTAATTGAAAATTGTCTTTTCATCTAAATAATTTATAATTATAAATTATTTTTTAAATTGGTTTTAAAGTCAAAATAGTTAAATTATACATATATTCATACATTTTTTTTTATTTAAATAATTTTCATAAGGAATTTTAATATAAAAACATTTCAATCTTTTGAGAATTTTCTCATTAAAACCCCATTTTTTTGTCTCATCTAAAGGATTAATTTTAAATATAAGTTTATCAATTATATAAATTTAATTGGCTAAAATTTATTCCATATTGTAAATAATAATGTTAAAATTAGGTTTTAAGTTCATTTTTATTTTTTAGGCATAAAAATTTACCATGGTAAAAAAAATATTTACAGCAGTATAGGTAAAATAATGAAACGGGTTAGAGTTAAAAGGTAAACGATTAAAATACCGATAAAATACATCTTTAAATGGGATTTTGATATATTTATCAACCATAACATTTTTTTAAATCATTAATTATAAATATAATTCTTTTTCATTAATTACACCCAAATGTGGTTGGATTTAAATATAATAATCATTATTCAATCACTTAAAACCACCCATCCCAATGTATAAATACCACCCCATTTCTCCTCACAAGACATTAGGATCCTAAAATATAAACCAAAACCTATAATAAACACTCTACCTATTTCTAAGTTCTTCTTTTCTCACTAAAATAGAAATTCCAAAGTCTGTAAGGGATCCTTGAAGGAGGTGATATTAAAGAGGTAATTTTCTCAAACCAACTCTCTTATTTTATTTCCTTCTTCTGCATTCTCCCCGCCTCCTTTATATATCATGGAATTAGAACTATAGAATCATGAAAATACTCTAATATTATAATTCTAATGTAATATCTTAAATCCACCCATTTTATTACCTCCATGTATTTAAATAAATGAAACCATTTTATGAATTATGAAGGTTAGCCATCTCCATGAATAATGATTTTTTGTTTTCCATTACGAACATCAAGGATGGTAATAGAAGTATTATTATGGTTAATTAATATTGTAAATGGTATATTATAACCTATTTTATGTTTTTGAACTAATATATATATACATAATATTAAATAAAATAAAACTAGTTCACGATAGTTCCAAAACCCTCCAAAATAAACTGAACATTTATTATTAACATTTTATCAAATGAATCATCCTCATGTTGAAAATAAAAATGATATAAGGGACCATTTAAACTTTTTTAATTTCATTAATACCATTTAATTTCAGTTCTATAGTTTTATTTCTAGTTGAAAATAAAATCCATAATTATAAACAAATGAACCGATCATGAAACCATGAACGAACATACCCAAAAATGAAGATAATGAAATATTATTAATAAATGTGTGGTAATATGTTTAAAAAAGTATCATATAAGGTATTATAAATATTACTATAGTTATATAATGAATCAATAACATTATTTAAACCATTATACATGGGGTTAGAGTTTTCACTGCCAAAAGGAAGTGTAAGGTAAGGTTTTCTTGTTTTACTTTTACTTTTGTGAGATATATTCCCTATTCACTAATTATTTCTTCTATGTAATGTATATATACTACCATTTGATATATAATATCATGAATTATCATGATATTCATGGTATTCAATGTTTCATTTGATAATTAGTTCTTTTATAGATCATAATATTCGACTGATTATAAGTGATACGGAACTGTTTAACTCAATATTTATTCACGGGGTTAAACTTATATTTCATTGAATATTTCATGTTAATTTTATGAGTGAAATGAATTTTTATTATATTATAATTTATTTCCACTAATTTTAATTGGATTTACATTGGATACACATAATTGATTCATTTGATAAATGATGTGATCTTTGTAATGGAGTTCGACTCAAATTCAATTAATTGAGGCATATTTTATTATTATGCACCTAATTTTGTTTCTTTGGAGTATATATTTTCCCTTCATTTTATTTATAATCATAATTCATTAAAAATTACATTTCTATTAAATATAAAAATTTATTTTATCATGGATATTATAATTTCAAAATTCATATACCATTTTATATTTGGTGTTTACATTAAAATTGATTTGATTAATAGGGGAAATAATTCTAAATCTATAACTTTTACTCACTAAAAATAGTAGATGCTAATGAATATTGATTAATAAATTAAATTTATTATTAAGTATATTATTAATTATTTAGAAAACAAAGAATGGATTGGGACCATATATATAAAATCCCCTCAATGCATCGGTAGTCTCATGATACAAATAAATTGGACAAATTAAATGGGTTTTTACCCATACATATTAAACTATATTGTGAAAGGTCTTGATGTTAAAGGTATCATGTGCATGGGAAATATGATATCCAATAATTAAGTATTTTATTCATTAAGAATTAAATTATATTTATCCAAGATATTTTTAGAATGATATTATCTATGGATTCATATTGGGCATTAGTTATTGATTAAATGGCATGTGTGTTCAGTTATTTTTCCCTGCCACATTAATTACGCATTATTGAAAGATTTATATTTATGTAACTCTTACTGGTCATTTTAACTCACCCCTTATTATTTTTAATTTTTCCCCATTATTATAATAATATTATAATGATTGATATGTAGTGATAATCTAGGGGAATAATGGTGTTCTCAAAGGAATTGTTATGTTGTATTTTATTTTTTAAATTGTAATCTAAAATTCTAGTATGTATCTTAATTTCTATAACTAATAAAGTATTCAGTCTTTTCGGATGCTATTACTTGTTTCTAATTCCAATATAATAAACTAAACACTGACTTCAAGTTTCTAGGGTTAGGGACTTTATAGTTTTGATTTAAAACAAATCTTAACTATAAATATTTCCTCAATTTTTGAGATCAATTTTTAATTTGAGAATTTTTTGGGAATAACTGTGTGACATAATTATATATACAAATAATTATAAATAATAAAATAAAACTATGAATTATTGATTTCATTTCATGAATAAACAAAATATTATCAATTCATGCCTAATAAATATTATATTTAAAATGAATTTAATGAAACCACTTTTAAATTTAGAAATACTATACTAAAAATTATTGACATGTACTGTAAAAAATTGTTATGACTACACGATAATTTAGGAGGAAAACTATTCCTTTCATGTTAATCCTCATAAGTTCCAAATTCCTTGAACTGAATTTTTATATGTTTCATTATTCAATTTATTGATTAATTTTAAAACATGAATTGGGAAACATATAGAAATTAATTTATAAATAAAATTAATTGCATCCCTTATATACCATGATATAATGTTTTAATTTATATTAATATTATTAAATAATATTATTTGAGAATTACTAACATGAAATATAAAATTAACTACTGTATTGGATTAATTTGAAATGTGAAATCATGATTCTTATATGTTACGGTGATTACAGAATATTTCAATTATGATTTTTAAGCATGATATAAGAGAAAAAAGTATGAGTATATTTTCATCTGATAGAATTACTAAATTAAATTATTGAGGTGTTGAGAAATATTATTCTTGTAAATGGATTTAAGGAAACTAGGAATGGACCATGATTTGATGTTTGTTTGATGTTTTACTTGTATGTAAATATGTATTCTTTCAAAAACATTCTATTTTTCAAGACATTCATGGCCATTTTAATAGTTATCTTGCATGACTTGTTTCTTTAGATAAAATATATACCTTATAGTTTTGTTCCTTTTTTCAGATCAATGTGATGTGGTTTCTTTTTAAGTTTTTTCTCATTTATGTGATGTGCTATTTTTGTGGATATAAATTTGTGATTGCATCACAAAAAAGGAGAAACTTTTAAACATAGAAATGAAACTGCTTGATTGTGAATCTGAATTTGGGTGATGATATTATTATTTTTTGAACATAATTCAGGTGAAATAAATAAAAAATCATGGATATTCTTTGTGGGTTGGTTTTACTATGACTTCCCAAGTGGCCTTTATTATAATTTATGTGAAATTAATGAAAAATATTGTGGTTGTGTGAAATACTTGAACCATTGAGATTTTTTTATCCCATATGACTTGTTGGTTTCATCATTATTGTTTGAGAGGTATCTTCCCTCAAAGTATGATCTTATAGATTGTTGTAATTTATTTTATGAAACCCTTCCTTATTTGGTGATGGTATTGTTTTGTTTATAGTGAGGTTTTTGAGATTTATCTCATAGGATTGTTATGTAGAACCTCTATCTTCATTTTTGAGATATTTTTTAATTATATTGGATGAGAATATTTTGAGAGAAATATAATGTAAGGGATGGTATTTTTTGACTCATCTCTTAGTTATTTTCTAGGTTTTTGTAGGCATTATGAAAGGGGGTGATCATTTTGGAGTGATTATGAGGAGTTTGGTGAACCATGGGAATTGAAATGGAAGAAGAGTCAATTTCATATGGAGTTTTTCATCGGGAGACCACCTATTTTAAATAATTATGTTAAAATACCCAATGAGTTGTGAATATAGGAATGTGAATGAATGGTGAGGATGAACATGTTAGATATAGAGGAAAAAATGGTGAACAGGAGGTATCTATGTCGTGATCTTTAGTGTGGAAGGTTGAAATTGTAAGGGATTTATCTATATATCATAGTTGATGTTGTTGTGGTAGTCAAGGATAATTAATTCTTGTAATAGTGTAAGGATTTGAATCCAAGTGGGAGGATTCTTTTGCATAAGTAATATGTTCATTCACTTAAGGGTGTTTTTGTGTTTTTTTTTAGTTTTTTTGTCTATGTGAAGATCTTTTTCATCTAGCCTAAGGGTAATACCAATTTTCCATTGGTTGTATAATGGTAGAATCAATTTTTTTAGTGTTTTGTTTGGGTATCCCCTATCATGAATATAGGTTGATATATTCTTTCATATGGGTCATCCAAACTAATATGTGTAAGAGTATTTTGAATCTAACCTTAAGTAGGGACCCCTTTTCATATAAGGTTATTTATTTTAACCTGTTTTTTATATGTTATCTTTCCATATTTGTTCTACACTTTTTTTAAAAAAATAAATAGAAAAAATAATTTGAAAAAAAATCATGGTTTTAAATCTATTGTGAAATTATGGAATTAAATCTTTGGCTTTCTAAAATATAAAAGATTAATTTGGATCATCTAAGATGAGTTAAAATCAAACCGAAATTAATGTGACTTAAAAAATAAAGTTTTATAATTATTTGAAAAATATTATAGAGAGTGAATTTTTATATATTATATTAATTTTAAAAACTAGATAGTTTCATTTTCCTTTTAGTTTTAACATTTTATATGGAACTTGGGGAATCCAAATTTCTCCATCCAAGATCTACTAGCCTTCTTCAATCAATACGATCCCCTTCCTCACCTTCCTGGCTAATTATTCTTTCTCTCCCTTCTCTATTTTTCTATAATTAATTGTGAATCCCATTTCACAGGAGAATAATTCAAGACCTACTCCCTTATTTTGGAATGAATTATTAGTTTTTCACTATTTTTTCTTTTTTTGGTAATTTTTATTAATTAACATAAAGTAGATAAAATTATGGAAGATGAAAATAAAGAAAGTGAAGTGTTGCACTTGTTTTTTCAATATATCTCTGAGTTATTCTATTTTTAAATGTTATTATATTTCTATATGAAATAATGTATTATGAATAATTAAAAGAGGAAATTTGGTATTTAAGGAGATGAATTAATTATTATAATTAAGTATTAGGTGAACCTTGAAATATCAATGTTGTTTTAGCCTTATAAATTCTAAAGAACCTCAGTTTCATGTATTTAATATTTATGTCATCCCCTTGATTTTTTGGTATTTTTTTCATTGAAAATATTTGTTTTTTTGTGTTTTATTGTAATCTATTTCCATAATTATATAATAATTAAATCCATTAAATAAATTATTTGTTTGAATAATCATAACTTAAATGATATTTATGTTTTCCCATGTAATATTGATGCCTCAAAATATTTTTTAGCTCATTTTTGTGTAGTTTTGGATATAATAAATGATGTAAAAGAGTGTTATATTTTGGTTAATTTGTATTGAATCTATAATTTAATACATGTAAATTAATTTATAAATTTAATGATTGTATAAATGTGAAGATAAAAGATGGAGAAAATGTGGGAGATATCTAAGAATGGTTTTTCATTAATAATCATAAATACATGGAATATTGATCCTAATTTTTTATAGTGAATGAAAATTTGGGATTGAATAAATTAATGAATCAAATTAGAATATTTATTGGTTAGTATATATGTTTGTGTAGTTTTTGGCATGTTTGGGTTATAGAGTAAGTGATGGTTTAGGATTATTAGTGATGATGAATTGGATGAATAGACGAATCTTTAAAGGTTTGTTTTTTTACACCTTAAGGTTGGGTTTCATTTATATCTATTATATCCTGTGTTTTATTATAATTTCTAAACACAATCCACCTAATTCAAGTATTTTATACTGATTCCAAATAAAATGGTTCCTACTGCTTTCCATAATATTCTTATTGGTGAGAGAAGGTGGTAGACTACCCCCTCTCTCCCACTCTCCCATTAGTAGCTATGATGCCCTGAAATTGGTATAATCATGAAATGTGTGGGAGTGTTATGTGTTGTTCTCTATGAGGTGGTGGTAGGATGGTTATTTGGTGTGGTAAATGTATGGTTAGAGTAGGAAATGGTATTCATGTCCTTCATTTTCATGAAACCCTACCACACTGGTTCTGAGTTGGTGGATGTGGATGTGATGTGGTTATGACATGATGATTTGATAAGAAACTTTTACCTAATTCAAAAATGATATATTATACCTTGTTGTAGTTGGGTTAGGTATGGAATCATACAGACCCAAATCTAGTAGGAAGGGATGGGAGCACAAGATGTTTGATGTTGTGGTGTGGGAGCGGAAAACTAGTTGGGAAGTGGTCACAAGGTGATTATGATTATATTATTCTGATATTATCATATTATACTTGTTTTTTATACTTGTTGAGTGAGACTTATTCAGTCTAGTAAAGGGCAGTTAAAGTATTAAGTTCATATTGGTTTTTCCCTTTACTCATTGTAGCATTAGTATGCTTTTCTCACATTTTCATGAGTGGCCCTAAGGAGGATCCTATTGATATACATATTATGGTCACCCTATAAAAATATAAACTATTTTCCTACTATTCCAAATGATTTTGGTGATCAGTATAGTCCAGGTAGGCTTGGATATAGATTTTGTATTGGGAGCTTCTTTTTAGAAGTGGTTTGTCTTTCATTTTATAGTTTTCTTTTGTATTACATGATATGATTTTTTTATTTATTTCTATGGATCATGATATATTTTTTTATAATATGGTATTGATTGGTGTTTCTCCACTTTCCACTCATCCTTATATTATATTTTGAGGGTTATATCTCCCATTGTTTATTTTATATGTTCGGTATTTGTTTCTAACCCAGGGTCTATTAAAGGTGGGCTACAGGGGTTACTCCTTCAATTCATTTACACCTAGGAGGGGTACTAGTGGAGGGGGTCCTAAAAATGTGGGTAAGAACTGAATGTATCTAGTGATTAAAATTTTACTATTCTTTTTGAAGTTTATGATTAATTACAAGTGTATACTATGATATAACATCCTAATCTTAGTCGTCGTGAATAGTTCCTAAGAAAGAGAGAAATGTCACCTCAAGTGTGCCTCCCCATACATCAGAGGCTTCCAATAGGTAGAAGGGTTATATTATTACCATGTCTAGAATATTCCATCTATCAGATAACCATAAATAATAATATAAATAAATATAAACCATTATCTCCATATGAATATTTAAATTTTCAGATTAAAATGATAAACCAATCATAACAAAAAAATAATATATTATGGAAAATATTACCCCAATTTAAATTTCACATTATCATGCATAAAGATATTGGATCATCCAATGGTATGATCTTGTATAAATATTATAAAATAACTAAGTAAATGGAGACATAGATACTATTGGTCTTTCCCTTACCTTAGTACCATCTCTTCATCCTCATCTAAATAATTCAAGCTCATCCACATATATCAGGGACATCACCCAGACCTAAATGCTGACACAAAACATGCACATCCACTATGGTTCACAAGTAGGTTATGATTATAAACATAGTAGGAAATCACCAAAAATATATATAATATAATAAATTATATATACAAGTACATGTGTGTGATAGTATAAAAAATGATAGAGTATTATTAAATAAAATGCCCAATGTAAGATTGGATTCTAGAACTATCTACCCAGATGAGAAACCATGCATACATTGGATATTTATGTTAATTGGATAAGGTTTTCTATGGATTTATCGCATACCAGAACTAGGTTATCATATCTCTAAAAATGTTCGAATTGATGAGTGTAAAAGGGACCATCATGCAATGGTTGATCTGATCATACTGATAATATAATCTATATTGTGAACTGAGTATGTTCACATCTAAACACTAAACACATATAACCCTATAATATCCCCTCTGGATGGTATTATCAAGTACATGTTAGGTAGCAACCCAGAATATTCCATCCTAATTATTGGATCAAACCAGTTACATATAGTCCTATAAAATATCCTTCTAATAGCAGGCTAAATAGTTAGGATTAGTTGTGGTATAAACAACACTAAGAGGTGTTTTTAATAGATATTAGTGAATTATTTTTCAATTAAAACCTTTACACTTATTTTCTTATATACTTCTTCAATGAATGGATCTCACTCTCGTATATCTTTTCTGGTCTTCAAGAAAGTACCTATAAAGGAAATCATAAGAACAATATATTACAAAGGCTTGTTAATGAAGTTCACCACCAAAGTGGATAACTATGTCCCTAGTGTATGGTGGTTTTTAACCTACTCACAAAAAGATACTATTTTATTATCAAGAAAATATCCGGAAATAAAATATAATTATTCTCATACTCTAAGAATCAACTATATATAATTAATCGCTAACTTTCAGCTTCATAAAATATTTTATTTGTCGTATACTACCTCAAGGTAGATCAGTAGTGAAGTCTATTGTATCTCTAGGATAATATGAATCGGATCACATTCCTTATAGACAAAAATCTAAGTGGATACCTCTTATCTTCTTCAGACCTTACAATTTTGATATATTATAGGTTTTCCTTCTTAGTTTTCTTCTTCAGCCCGAATTATTACCAATAGATAATAGGATAGTCTATCTATATTTCTTTTATTCTTTTTTAATGTGCAGTGAAGAACACTTTAATACAAATATTAGACTTATATTATTTTGATCATCCCAAATAATTTTTATAATCATCATAAATTCAATACACTTTATTCCCTCTTAAATACATAAGAATAGAAACATAATCAATATTTTTTATAGACTACTCTTTCGGCAAAGGGGTTTCTTATAATAATCACAATATCAAGTCTTTATAAATTCTTCTCCTTATCACTTAAATATATTATTAATCACATGATATTATCATTCCATGTTTGAAAATATAAATACACCTTGATAATAGGAAATGAACTCTTCTTCTAAACAATTATATGATCAATAATTTCATTTAAAACATCCATGTGCCTTGGGATTCAAACTCTCCATGTGAAATTAGAATTATTGTGACCTTCATATTCTCTACAAAATTCACTTCTATTTAATCCATGGTGGCATAAAAGATTTCATGAATGGATATTCTTAGTGTAATCCATATCTTCATGATTTTAATGAGTTATCACTTTCCATAAAGTAAAACTAATCATGTCATGGAATCCCCTTCATAGTTCCTCTAAATTACAATCTCTAAAACCATTTGAAGCTTATTTATCTTTATATATAGTTGTGTGGAATCACTTTATTCTTTATGATGCATAATGAAATTATCTTCATTAATACTCCATTAAGTGTATCTTGAATCATGGAATAAATTGAATCCCACAATATTTAAAGGCTCTTCAGAATAAAATATCATATCCTCATTTTAATATATATAAATATCTTTTATAAATTCTTATACTTTATAAATTTCCAAACTATTGGGCTCTTATATTTTTAGCATAAGCCTTATGCATCATAGAGAGTCCATCTAAATTTTAAAAATTATATTTCAACAGAATATATTTCATACATATAATTAACTCTTACAAAATATCTTATAAAGTCTTAGAAAATAATTCATGAAACTTATAAAATCATAAATTATTATGAAAACTATAACATGTATTATGAAATAACAATTAGTCTTACGAAAACCTAAATAAATTATTATGAAAACTCAATGTCCTATGAAATCATAAATATGGCTTACCTAAATTACAAAAATCCTTATGAAAAACAAAAACTTTTATTAATTATATCCCAAGTATTACCAAGTGTTCAATACAATGTTATTTTTTAGCTTCAACACATAATTTTAGGATTTCTTCAATAAAATAAAAACTCCTTCAGTTCACCTCAAGTCTTCTCAAATAACTCCAAATCGACTATAAAAAATTCACAACACCTTAAATGATAAAATTACTTTAAAATACCTTCAAACCTACTTTAGTCAATTCAAGTGAATCTCAAAGTATAAAAGGAACAAATAAATATTCATTAGAATATTTCAGTGAATCTTCCAATTACTCAATAATAATTCTTCACCAATCATCATGAAAATATTATGCTTTATGATGAATAAAAAAACTGATGACTCTACATAAATATATTTTTAGTTTCATCAAGTAAATATATAATTTGTCATTATCCACACTCCATGGAATTAAATCCTCTTAAAATTATTCAAATTTTCATTAACCAGATCTCCCACAACTAGATTTTTCAAATATGGCAACAATTTAATCTCATAACATCAGTTATTTTTTATATTTGATTCATATATAAAAAATATCCAACATTATTAATACATCACCAAACTCCAATTATCTTCAAGTTTTTTCTTTTCAATGTGATTTAATATCTATGAATAACCAATAAGTTATATTCCTAATATTACTCTGTTATATTAATATGAGTGCAACCCAATTAATATATTATTTTTTCACATAAATATTTGTATCTAATTTATTACCTCATATAACACAAGACTCCATGATATTATCCAACCTAAAAATCTAGTGTATATAGAAAACCTAGATTTGGAAATTCATGTTTCTTCTCATAAAGATTGAGAACTCCGTCTATATTCTATATTGTTATTTTTTATCACTTATTTACATCATGCATATACACTTTATACATATTGAAAAAAAATAAAACACAAACAAGAAGTTTTTCCTATACACTGTTCTATTTTATTTTTTTTAATACTAAAAATAGAGAATGTATTTTAATATATAATCTCTATTTTCTCCTCTCTCTCTCTCTCTCTCCCTTAAGAAAAATAAATAAAAATAACTTGACATATAATGGTATCAATTATACTAAAGTAATTCTCCATAAACTAATCCAATCTAATTCAATGTGATCCAATATTTTTGTAGAAATTAAGATAGTTTAATCTAGATAATAAAGTTTTCTATAAACCCATATAATATGATACCAACTCAAAAATAATTTTTAGGGGATGATTAAATATTTATAGGCTGATAAAAATGGTTGATACCAATTTTTACTAATATTACCATGAAATTTATCATCTTAAATGTCTTCACTCATATAAAAACACATATTTAAAACATTCAAGAAAAATTATCAGTGTTAACCTTAGAAATCATTCCTAAATTTTGATTTTTTTATTTTACTTTCTTTGAGAAATTTAATTTCTCCCCCTTAACATTGTATTTTTTATTTCATAAACATGGATGATAGAGTTTTAAAACATGACTCTTCAATGATAGACTTAATTTATAGTTATAAAATTTTATATTTATAGGAAAAAATATAATTTGGAAGCTTCTCAAACATACTCCCCCTCAATGGGATACTACAATAGTTTATTTATATAGAATGTTATTTTTATAAAATGTATTCCATGATTCCAAATAATAGAGCACTTCCAAATTTTTTTATTTTTATCTGCTATAAAAATTAGAAAAAATACTTATCTAATCAGTTATTCCCCTTAATATCAGTCTTCACCATAAGATACTACTCTCCCTATTAATCAAGAATCACCTTTAATTCCCTAAATATAATAAATAAACAAAAATTGTTTGTGAATAAGGATGAATTGCTTTTATTTTTAGTTAGAGTGGAAATTTTGAGAATTTTTTCTTAACGGTGGCACTTTTGTCAGTATATCACCATGTTTAAGTTCACTCTGCAAGCTTTCATTTATGATTTTATAGGTGATATTATTAAGAATCATAGTTTCCTTGATTCTTCTACTTCATATTAGTATGGTATATTCTTATTTATATTATCTATAAAATCACATGTATATCCCAATTTCATTTCCAAATTATTTAGAATATCAACTTGGGCTGGAAGCATGATCAAATAACCCTTTTAAATTTTTATATTCTTCCTACACTTCTCACATCGATTCGCATGAGTTATTGGGTAATCTTATTTTGAAAACCTCTCATGAAATTTTAATTCTTCATGTGAATTAATTATATACCATTAGAACATTCATTCACTTGTGGTTTATCTATTTTTATTTCCATTTATAATGGAACTATATAAATGATCATACACCCTTTAGAAGTCTGCTCATCTTTCTTGAGACATTCACATAGTTTATCATGAATTATTTTCAAAAAACATTTTCTCTTGTTTTTTTGTTACACTAATTTTCTATTATATTCCATAATTCATCCATAAATACCAATACTCATGCATTATTTTAATGATTCTATGGTGATCCATCTTCTTCCTAAATATAACAACTTTTCCTCTTTGGTGCATCCCTATTCTTAGATTTCAGGGGTTAATTTAGAAAAAAAATTATATTTCCTATTATACAAGGATGACTCACCTTTACTTCTCTTAAACTATTGATACTTCTTGGATTAGTTTCACCTAGATTTATCTTCATAGTGTTAATGCTTGTTTCATCTTAAAAATAAATTTCTAATATTTTTAATTATATTTGAGATAAATATATTTTGATCCTTATTTTATGTTCTTTGTTATATATCATGATTTATCCCCTAGACATTGGCTTACTCTATCTCCCATGAGTTGAAATATAATTCCAATAAGTAATAGACCTGTGTAAGAACCTTCCACAACACCAATAGAGTCCAAAAAACCTTGTTTTTATTTTCTTTAGCTATAGTTTGACCCAAATTTAAAGAATCTTCTTTTGATACACTAATATTTAGTTGGGATACCATTAGGGAATATATTTTTCTATACATCCCCACATCCACCAAAAATATAGTAGTGGTTTACTCAACAAATTAATTCCTTTTTTATATAGATTTTTTTTGATACCTAAACTATATATGAAACCATAATTAACAAAATATAATATTCTGAAATAGATGGTACATGTTGTTTTTATCTTTATAGATATTAATCACTATATAATCTCATGATTTTTTTCACTAGACAGAGTTATTTTATAATAATATCCCCCTTTTAAATTTTGTGTAGTAGTTTATATTCTATAATATACTCTTCTAATATCCAATACATGCTTCTCATAATCTACATGCATTCCAAATTTCTATTATAATGAGTTGTCAATATATTTTTTATTTTATTTTTATTTGATATATAATTTTTTATTCTATAATGCAATGATAAATTTATTTTTCATTTATAATGCAAGGATATTTTATTCAATACCTTTAAAAACAAATTATCTCATATGGATTCCAATGATTTACTCGTTCTCAAAACTAGAGAATCTTTCTTTAAGTTTAACATTGATGGAATTTAATGCACTAACCTAGTTGGAGAGCTCTAACCATATTAAAAAAAATTATATCAAATAATTCCATATACCTTTACACTCATATTTAATCTTAGTGATATCCTTTTGTATTATTCTAAAAAAGACACAAATCAATGCAACAATTTATTTTTGGATAATTATGTAGGATATCCTTTAAAGTGTTAATTGATTCATCCTGTGAATAAACATAATTATTATCTTAACCACTTGTTCGGGGATATTATATTAGAAATTATTAATAATAGATTTATATTAAATCAAGTCTATGTGAAATATTTGAATATTTAGAGGTAAAAGGATTGTTCTTATTTTTGTTAGTGGATTTATCCACTAAATTTTCTTCTTCCATGCTAGATTATTCTTCATTAGGATTACAGTATGGAAAATATAATTTTTATTCCACTTGATATAAGATAGATTAATTATCATTAAAAGTTTATATAAGAGATTAATTATCAATAGATATAATAGAATAAACTTATCATCAATTTTCTTCAATTAGTAGAGAGTCATTGTTTTCTTTATTATTTGATAGGGATTTTCTTAATTTTTTGCATCTCCTTTCTTCATATTCTTTAGTAACTTATAAAAAATCTCATTGATGGTTTCTTTGATTGAGAACTCATGGGTTCCTCAAATATAAACTTTATAATTATTTGTGAAAATAGAATCTCAAATTTTCAAATCGATCAAACCTAGATATTTTTATAAATCCAATTAGAAGTGGAATTATGTGATCTAATACAACTTGTTAGGATCAGTTGGGGAATGGAAAACCTTGAGATGGGGTGAATCAATTTTGGTGACTTATTAGTCAATTAAAATAATTAATCTTATCTACCTTTACACCTCTTCAATTAACGGTTCTATCTCTCTTATCTATCACTTTGTATGCATTAAAGAACATAAAAAATGAAATCACAAGAATAAAGAACACATGGTTTTGTTATTAAGGATCCCATTCAATCTAGATAACTACATCCCTGGTGTATAGTAGTTGTTATACCACTTGAATTAAAATAAAATTTTATTATCAAGAAAGTATCAAGAAATAGAATATTCTTGGAACCTCATTCTTAACACCAACCCGGTATAATGTATGCACCAAATTATATCATATTCAAATATGATATTTGTCTTGTAACACCTTGAGGTACACCGATAGTGGAGTCTAGTATTCATATGTTATGAGATAAATATAATCACACTACTTAATAAAAAATAATCAAATAGTTTTCCTATTATCTTCTTTAAACATTACAATGTATGGATATAATAGGCTCTACTTCTCATTATTCTTCTTCTTCTTGAATGATGATCACAAGATGAGACAAGTTGATCTATATATCTTAATTTTATTATTCTTTAAACTATAGGGATAAACTTCTTAATTATAGTTATATACTTCTCTTACTTTCTTAAAATCAAATAATTTAGATAATAATTACAGATTCAGTTCCCTTTATTTAATCTTTGATACACAAGATTGGTAAAAAAATTAGTATTAGTTCCAGCCTACTCTTTTGAAATAGGATTTTCTCCTAATAATCATAGTGTTGAGTCTCTATAACTTCTTATCATTATCAATTGATTATATTAATATTAAAATTATAATATAATTCCTTATTTAAAAATGGAAATATTCCTTTAAAAAATTCAATGAAATCTTCTTCTCAATTCGCATTGAATTCCCAGTTCAATATCTTTATTTGAAACTTACTCAAGACTTACACTAATGAAAAAATTACATATACCAATGGTTTGGAAAACTATTGGTTGATTTGGCGTGGCGATAGACCTATCCCAATGGTTTCGGGAAAACCTTTAGGAAAGCCATATCCCAATGGTTTAAAAACCGTTGGGATAGGACTTTCCAAACCGTTTACCCCAAAATGTTGGGATAGGTCAATCCCCACGCGAAATCACCCAATTGTTACCCAAACCATTGGTATATGTACATTAAAAAAATTCACAGTGGAGGTTTGAACCCACAACCTCCCAGTTATATATCAAAGACTTTACCAGTATCCTAAAATTACCTTTGTAAATATATTTGGATATATATATTTATTTATTTATATTTATATGTAATTTATATATTTATTTATTTGACTATATTTGACCAAATAATTCATAAAAAATAACGGTACCTATACCAACAGTTCTCAAAACCGTTGGGATAGTCCTTTACCAATAATTTTGAGAACCGTTGGGATAAGTACCCACCCTTTAAAAAATGGTTTGGCCAAACCGTTGGGAAAAGTGGCCTCAAAGTGGGCTTTTCCCAACGATTTGGCCTAACTGTTGGGAAAGACATACCCTTTCCCAATAGTTTGGCCAAACCATTGGGAAAAGTGGCCTCAAAGTGGCCTTTTTCCAATGGTTCGGCAAAACCGTTGGGAATTGGGACCTATACCAATGCTTTTTTCCAACAATTAGTATAGATGCGTTGGTATAGGTCGGATTTCCAATAGTGTTAAGATTTTTACTCTCCATGTGATATTAGAAATATCAATACACTTTTATTTTATAAAATATCCATGAATATTTATTTGGAATCACACATGTTTTTATGCATGCATATTCATGGTTAACCCCCTCTATTTACAATTAAAGTGAACTATCAATTTCCTTTTATTTAGAATAATCACATCACAACATCCTCCTCAATATTCCACTAAATTACAAACTCCGGAACCATTTTTGGGTTATTTATAATGGCCTGAACCCCAAATCCTAGAGTTAGTGCATTATTTCATAATATTGGTATGATTATGAGAAATCAATCCTGAAGTAACGATTAGTTTAGCAGTTTTGGAAGAATATATTACATACATGATACCCAAAGTACATTTGTAAAGATAGAAAATATAACATGATACATAATAAAGATTATTCAAGGTTGTCTTCTTTATAATATGGGGAAATTAAACATAATAAGGGTGAGCTAAAATTATCATTAATGGTTACATATAGTAGAAACATAAATCAATAATAAGTGAATCATAATCAATTAGACATGAGTAATATGGCATGATGAATAAATGAAAACACTTCCCATCAATAAAATGAGAATAAAAATGAATCCAAAGATTTTTTTTATAGTGAAAACCTCTTGGATAATAATAAATCATTAATGAATAAAGAGAATGATTATTATTTAGATGTCATGTATCTGTAACATGAACCATTATACCATCAATATGGTTTAATTCTGTGGGTAGAAACCCATCTATTTTTTGGAAACGAACTCAAAGGGTTTGTCGCCAATTGATTTGTCTCATGAGACCTGTCAATGCATAGAGGGGCTGTAGTGGTCCCCACTCGTCACTTCTAGTAAAAATAATTATTTATACATATATTTAATACGAAAACAATATTCCTTATCGAGGTTCGTATTGAATAAAGGATACATATTCATTAATATTTTCCCATTTAAAATAGCATTCAAAATAAACACCTTATGTGAAATGGTATAAAGCTTAAGTAAATAACCATATATATGACACAATAATATTTATATTTAATAGAATTATAATTTTAAATGAAATATGATCTGAAATGGGCATTAGATACACCACATAATAAATATTAGGTGTACAATACAAAAAAAAGTCTCAATGAAAATGGAAATTGAGACAAAGTCTTTAACCACATTATAATCAATCGAATCGTATGACGAAAAAATAATAATAACCAAATGAATAATATAATAACATGAATATAAGTATAATAATGATATTATATATCAAATGGAAGTACACATACACCACATACAATAAATAAGTGGTGAACAATGCAAATCACACCTAATTAAAAGTGAGATAAGAAAACCCTTACAACATTGTAATCAATCGAGTTAATAATCATTAATTTAATTTTTTAATACCATAAATATAAATATAATAATTATATTATATATAAAATTTTAGGAAACATACACCACATACAAGAAATAAGTGGTGAATAATGGAAATCACACATGAATAAAAGTGAAATGAGAAACCCCTTACCTTATTCCCGAATGTGTTCTTTGATTGATTTTAATGACCTGAATAATAAAATTTATACTCATTAATTAATAATTAAATATTCTCCTCTAAATTTAATTTATTTATTATATCTTTATTAGGTTCATTCATGGCCTTTTTATGAGTTTAAGAGGTTTAATTTTATTTTTTTTGGAAGCATTTCCTTCCTTCGTTTTCATGATCAGTTTACTTGTATTCATGGATGGAAAATCACTTGAAATTTGGTTAAACATCCAAAATGGTTGATATATATTATTAGTAAAATTATATATATATATATATATATATATATTATAATGTTTTTTTATAAACCATGAGGACGACTCATTAGCTAAAAATTAATGATAAACGCTTGGATTAACTTGGCAGTTTTGTGCACAATGAACTTGTTTTGTATTATTATTTTATATTATGAGTGTGTAAGGATGAAAGAAAATTTAATAAAATAAAATAAATATATTATTATATGGTTCAACTATTAAAGAGGTTTCATGACCATTATTGAAGATATTAATAGAAATTGAAAACCTGTCGTCCTTGAATGTGATAAATCAACACATCTCGAATGGTGTTTTCATTTTTAGTATAAGAGGAGGGGGAAAAGAGATATGATGATAAAATATTCTATTAGCATAATAAAATTCTAGTTAATGTAAGGTATATTAATTTACATAGAATTTTGATGAGGGGATGTGAGTATAGATAAACAAAATAATGGAACTTGTAAAAGAAGTTGAGAGAAAAAGGAAGAGAGGTTCACCTCTTGAGTACTCCTCCTTGAGAATCTACTTAAGGACTTCGTTTTTTGGACTTTTGGTGATACCAAAAGGTCTTGGACGTGGGTGGAGAGCTTAGAAAGTATATTTTGTAGATCTTAGGAAAGGCTACAGGCTTGATTGGTGTGAGAGGAAGAGGGGTGAGGGGTGGTTTATATTGTGGAGGGGAGGAGGGTTTTATTAATATTTTAATCATTAGTTTATTATTTTTTCCTAATATAAGAAATAATTATGATTTAATAACCAAAAATATTATTAATAGTGTGTGAGTTCTAACTAATGGTTTCTTACATCATCCATGATGTAAGGAATAATGTATTTATCTCATAATGTATTTATATCGCAATTATCATAACTATTCAACAAAAATTAATGTATTAAATAAAAATACATAGAATTCACCCTACCCATTTATTGACATGTAGAATTGAAAAGTGAACTCTATTTTTAAAAAAATAAATTTATAATTATGATAAATTTATTTTTTAATTAAAATCGTTATTTAATCGAAAAATACCAACACTTAAAATATTCATCTTCATTTTTAAGGTGCACAAATTTATTTATACATTCATGGGTAAGGTTAACATTAATAAGGTTAATATTAATATTCATAAGGATAAGTTACTATTTATAATGTTAAGTTACTATTCATAAGGGTAAGTTACTATTTACCAAAAATTAAGTTGATTCTTTTAGACTCCAAATATCACCCTAATCGCATTAGTTTATGTAAATTTTTTAAAAATCAAAACACATAAGTGGAAAATTTAAGTTTAATGTCTTGGTTGTGAATATATCCTATAAATAAAAAAGTTTTGTTTCACAGAGACTCAGTGATTCATGAAATATAGGTTATCTAATGAATTGAATGTATTTAAGGGAAACAAACCATAAAATGCTTGGGGTGTTATATTATTTACCACCACAAAAATATTTTTTTCATAGATTTATTCTTCAAGAAAAATAATAAATTTATCTTCGTTAGAAATCATGAAATATCATCTTGAATCATGTGTAAATTACAAGATAGTTATATTTAAATACTCTTTATAATAGTAAAATATCACCTAGTTTTAAATTCTATAAATATATTCTATAAATTATTCTAATACTAAAATTTTCTAATTATTGGACACATATATATTTAGTTTAATACTTACATAAAAAATATTTTTCTTTTACTTAGAATAATTTTGAGTCATTAATTGATATTTCAAAAGACTTGGTAACCCTTATGATCTCTCTAATAAATTCTTATGACATGTTTCAAGAGTATTACAATATCTTAAAGTCATTCAAAAACATCAACATGTCTTGAGAAATTAAATTATTAAGAAAAGTTAAAATAATTATTAAAAAAACTCAGTCTTAAAAAATCTTTAACATGTATTATAAAATCATCGCAATCCTTACAAAAAACAAAAATTCTTACCCAAACAACCCAGTCATATAAAATCTTCAATATTGGGATATTTTTTATCTTTAACATGTAATTTTTATATTTCATTAATAAATTATTTAACTTCTTCAATTCACCAATAGTAATCTAAAACTACTCCAATTCAGCTCTAAAATATTCTCAACACCAAAAATCTTTAAATTACATTATAATCCTTTCAAATAGACTTTAATCAATACAATTGAAACACTATGTCTTAATGTAGAAAATAAATATTCCTTATAATATTTCCCTAAATATTATATTTCCTCAACATTAATTCTTTATCAATAAATATCCAAATATGTTTTTATAAATTAGACAAACACAATGAAAAAAAAATTACCAACCATATGTTCAGTTACATCATGAATTTTTAGAATTTATCATCCTCCACATAATATGGAACTAACTTCTCTTTAAATTCTTAAAATCTACCTTAAACAGTTCTTCCTTAAATGGATATTTCAAACATGGTAGAAATATAATCTCACACCTTTAGAAATTTCTTGTATATGTTTCATAGAGATGTCATATCCAATAGTATGAACATTCCATGGAACTATACTTCTTTTTAACACTTGTTTCTTTCTGATGTGAATGGATATCTAAGAATATCCATTGATAGATCTTTCTGATATTCCTTTACCATTATAAATTAAATAAACAAAATTAATTCATCCAATTTCCACAAAAAGAGTAACAACTCCTTATTTACCGCATCTTATAAAAAAATACAAGACATTATATAACTTTTTCAATTCGGTGTATGTAGGCATCATGTCCTTGAAACATCGTTTTTTTTCTCAATATACTTGGGAAATTCATATATTTTCTAACCTATTTTTATTTATCACATATTGAAATCATAAATAGAGACTATATTCTTATTAGAAACAAATAAAATACATACACCAATTGATTCCAATATAAAATACTCATCATATATATCCCATGAAGATCCCCTCTTGAAAGGAGGCTCAAAAACTAAAAACTATTATCCCTCGAAGATCCCATCATAATAAAAATATCAAATAATTATCATATATAGCCAAAAAAAATATGAAATCCAAAATATGACACTCAAATATTCCTCACATAATATTCCAAGATATTCTATTCTAATAATAGACTCAACCATAGGTCACATATATCCCTAAACTAACATATCTTGGTAGCACATTCAACACTAGTAATATATAGCCCTAGAAGGTCTCCATTTTATAGAAGTATCAAAGATTTTTCACATATAGACTCAAAATATCACCTCTTAATAGTAGTCCTACCACTAGTCACTAATATACCTTGAATATTATCTTCTGATATAAGGCTCAAATACTCATCACATATAGAACTAAAAGTTATTCTCCTAATATAAGTCTCAAACACCCATCCCATATATCCTCACCGTATCCCCTCCTAATATGATTATCACCAGTGGTCACATATAGACCCAAAATATCCCCTCTAGGTAGCAGTATTAAAGAGAAGTTATTCATACAAAAAAAATATCCCCTCCTGATAGAAAGCTCAATTACATGTCACATACCTCCCTAGAAAATCCCTAATTTATATAAGGTCTAGAATACAACACCATAACTTATAGAAACCCACATAACATGCCATAAAAAAGAATATCATGAAGAAATACTATTAAAATTTATCTCTTTATAATATATCCCTAAAATAATCATACCCTACTATGTAATCCCATACCCTGAGCCTTAGTATATAACTCGACAATCCCATGCTAGTCCTGTAACCCTCAGCTATCATTTCACTGTTAATGTATTCCGTGATCCATTATTCATAATTTCACAATTTCCAAGGCTATTTATAAACCCAGTATTAAACAAAAATATAGCCTATTACACATAATAGGTTCTCTTTTAAAAAGTGTATACTATCATTTTCCTAATCCTATAATATTTCCCCCCATAGGATCCACATTTTAAGAAAATTCATAAGCCTTTTTTATCAATAACGTCACCTTTCTATAACAACACTAAATCCAGTAACCCAGCGGTTTTTTTATTAAATTAAATTTATACAAAACACAAGAGATAACATCACAAAGAATTTAATAATTTATAATTCATGGGATACAAGATACATAGATGGTTCTCATAATACAATGGAAACATAAATCATAATTTATAAACATTATAAAAACTTTCTTATTTACTTTATTACATCATTAAAATCATTAAAATATCCTTTATTAATACTCTATGTAAATAAAAACAAAATAAAGGGTGATATCATAAGATTAGTGAGGGAAGTAGTATAAGAGATTCATTCATGAATATATAAGGCATAAAAAATATGGTAGAGGGAAAATAAATACATATTCCATTTAATCAATAACTTATCATGAGATTCATCCATGTATAATTACACTTTGGTAATCTCATGTGAAATAATAAATAATTTCTCAATTATAGAAGGCATAATGTCATATATTTAAATCTTATCATCAAGTCCTCAATTAATAACCTTTCAATAATTGGGTAAACAATATTCAAATAATACTTAATGAATTCCAAATATATAATCTCATGATACCTACCAATTCATAGAGGGAATATATAATACTTTTCCCCACCCATCACTAACACATATCAAATTTATTCTTTATATATTTAATGATCAATACAATACATAATAAATTTATTTGATAATCAATAAATGTCTATATTTAATCCAAAATATGAAAATTCAATATTTCTCAAGTATATTGACTAAATTAATTAGAAAGATTCATTTAAATAATATTATATGTGGAAATAATATATCATTAAAAAATATTAAAATGATAAATATGTCCACAATACCAAATAATATTGATATAATGTCAACAGAACAATGGAGAGTGATGTAGAATATAACTATAAGGAACTGAGAATATTCCTAATGAAAAAAAATTAGTTATAAACCATAAGTCAATAATTGATGAAATAACACCATTAATTTATTATAAATTTAATTTTTTAATAAAATTAAATTATTTTAAGATTAATATAGTAAAATCAAAGTGAAACATTAAAATGAATTTTCATAAAAAAATATATAACTTTATAAAAATGACATTATAAACCATTTCCCAAACTATTTTCAAAAGGTTTCAATATAATTTTAAAAATTTATTTTTAAAATAATTTACAAAATGGAATCTTGAAAATAAATTATAATTTTGTAATAAAATTTAGAGTGGAATACATAAATAAAATGAAACCCCTTTTTGAAATCTTTTGAAAATAATAATATTCATTTCTTTTTATAAAATTTTGAAAATAAAAAAAACCCAAAATAATGGATTAATTAATTTATTTGAAAAAAACATATAAATATATAATTTAATATTGATAATTAATAATTTCTATGATGGTGAGAAATTATGGTCAAGCGGAAAATGTTAAAAAAACATTCTTTTCACACTTTTTTATAGATTGTTAAAAATGAATTGTATATAAAAATTTAAAAATATTAATTTTATAATATTTAAAATAAACATAAATTTTATATAAAATGTCCTTTTAAAATACTTATAGTATATAAAATAATATTCTTGAATAAAAAAATAATATGGATTTGGAGGGAAAAGATTCATGACTAAAAAGGATAAATATGGTCAAATATTCTAAGAACCATTATTTCAATGGTTTTGAGTATAAAAGAGAGGGAAAATGGAATGAATATTTTTAAAACTGAATAATATTAATATTAAAATAAAATATATTTTTTTTGAGATAGAAATGTCAAATAATTCTCCAAAATAAATTTAAACAAAATAACTCTGAATAAAAAAGAGATAATAAAATAAACGCTTTCTTTAGATTCATGTTTAATGGGTAGCATTCCAACATCCAACATAATAAATTTATATATATTATTAACATAAATCAGATCCATATTTATATATTTATTTTTTATATCATTATTTCATAAATTATTTTTACCCATTTACTTATAATTCATTATTAAAATCCATTATTTGGGTGTTAATAGTTATGATTGTTTTGATTCGGTGGTGTTGTTAATTTCTCCTAATTCATGTTTTAATCACCTATATAGTGATAATAATGTCATATATAACATATTAATACATTAAATACACTTTTAAAACAATCCATGTTTGGTATCTAATAAAAATTAAATATGTCCTTCATTGAGGTGGTAGTTTGCACATACGCACGAGTGACATTTTGATTTTTCAACAGATGGAAATAAATAATTCTAAATAATTATTTATCTTTCCAGAACATTAATTATGTCATAGATATTATATTTATTAATTTATTTTAACTATATAACCATCCATGTTAGTTGATGATAAAAAATTAATTACATCACTTTGTGGAGGCGGTACTCTACACAAACACATACAGAACGTTTCCATTTTCCAACGGATGAGAAGGAATGAAATTAGATAATGTTTTCTATATATAGAATAAAAATTAAGTTGTTAATATCATATATAATCATTTAATACAACTATAAAAACATTCATTATAGGATATGATGGAAAATGAATACATCACTTCATGGAGGCAGTAGTCTACACGTGTGCATGAATGACGATTTCATTTTCCTTTAGATGGAAAGGAGATAGAAAAAAATCACCATTATCATAACAAAATTGGAGTATAGTATATATATATATATTATTATATCAATATGTTTATAGTATATTCTTATGAGTTTTATGAAAAAATAAACTTAAAAGGGCTTGGTAAGAACATATACCACTTTCTTAGATAATCTCCTTTAAAAACACCTTTAAGGATTTTTGGAAGGGTATTTTGGGAATAATAAAACCTATAGGTCATATATAAAGGGTTTTTAAAAGGTATTTGGAAGTTATTAGTTGATCCAGGGTGAACTTGTTGTGTGGATAAGTGAGAAAATAAGGTTCCCTTTCATAAGTGAGGGGAGTGCTGCTCTTATAAATATTAAGAACTTTTAAATATAATAAATGTATTTCTCAGGGAAAGTGTCTCCAATTTAGTCTAATTTTAAAGATAAAATATTTTGAGTTACAAATATACTCAAAAAATATAATTTTTATTGGTTTCAAAGGTACTTTAATCCTTATCTCTTATTTTAACCTCCTCTTTAATCCATTTAACCATTTATGTGGAGACTAATTTTTTTACCTTAGTAACTATTCATTATAATCAAAAACGAAATGAAAATTATAATATAATTTGAATATTATAATTTCAAATATGTAATAAATTTTAAAAAATAAAACCTGTAATTGATAAAAATTAATTTCAATATTAAGTATACAAAACGCAATGAAAAATAGTTTTTTTGACAATTACTTTTTAGGAATAAAAACAATTATACCCAAATACTGTATATAATTAATTATCATGAAATTTATTGGTTTAATAAAAATAAAAATATATTTATGTGACTTTAAAATCAATCCAAATCCAAATTTAACTCATTAATTACTCAATTAATGAAAATGATCAAAATAATTCTTTTATTAGAATTAAAAATCACTTAGGTTTAAAAATTTCAATCATGGGTTTATAAATTAAACGTAATATTTTAAATACTTTTTTAATTATTAAACATATATTTTTTATATAAAAAATTAAAAACATTTAATTCAATTATATATTTTAATGATTTCATAAAAGTGATAGTATTTGTAAAATTGATATTTTTCATTATTCGCCTAAAAATCAATATTTTCAGAAAAATTACAAAAAATCACCCTTAGATAATTTTTATATGATGATTTAAAAAACATTATTTCATCACATTCAAATTATAAATATATAAATTTAGATTTTACATGAAAATATTAATTATAAAATATATAACTTTAATAGAAAAATTATATTTTCTAATGTCAAGTGTTTTTTATTTTATTTCATATCAATTTCTAATTAATTGACTATTAATATATTAGTTCAAACATTGAAATCATATAAAATTGAAAATTTTATTAAAATTTAAAACACTTCAAAATAAGTTTTTAAAAAAATACACCATTTAACATTGAATTATTTTAATCACATCACATTAATTATTTATTTTATAATCAGTAAATTTCATGAATTAAAATAAAATAACACAATATACATATCATAATTTACTACTATGTTTATATGAAATAATGATTCATTCTTCTTGTAATAGTAATAAATCACAAATCTTTTTTGTTTGGTGTTTCTTGTGTTACAATTTATTCAACAAATTTTTTATTTAAAGGAAAATATATACTAAAATCTTCAGGTGTTATATGCCCCCCCCCAAATTATTTACTAACAATTTTAATTAGTTATTATCATAATAAATGTATCTTTACATAGGTATAATCTCATATGAAGTTTTTATCTTTATAACCAATTCCTTAGTTACTACTTGGAATCTTAGTATTTTTTAAATTAGATGTATATAAAAACATGTATATACCATTATAGGAATCATACTTAGGAGTGAGTTTCTAGAAGCATGTCAGGATAACTAAAAGATATATCCAACATAATACTTAAAAAAATTATCTTCATCCTATTATAGTTTAGAAATTAATTTACTACCAATATATAGAATATGAGAAAATATACTTACTTGATTTTCTTCCATTGTAAAAGAATATTTTTTTCCTTTTATTGGGTTTTTGATCAGTTTTATTTCTTTTATTCATCTCATATAATAAATAATGAATAACCATAAATAATTATTGATTATAAAAGAATAAAAATAAACCTTTTATGCATCACAATATTCATAAAATAATGATAAGTTATTGTCCCTTTCTTTATCAAATTACTAAAATAATAAAATGATGAGTGTGAGTAAATACAACATCCAATGGAATGATAACCTTAAAATATTAAAAAATATCATAAATTATTTTATACATTAATAATAATTCCTTAAACCACAAAATTTATTTGAACTCTAAAAAATTCAAGAATATGTCAAATTCAGTCATAGTTATAACAACCATGTTTTTCAATATATAATTCTTTTTCACCTTAACAAACAAATCTTAATATATTCTGTTTATAACTAGATTCCCATTAAGTGTATTAATTTATGAATCTTTACTTATAGTGTTAATATATTAATCAGTATCCATGAAAATTTTAAAAGTGTGCATAGATATAGAATCAAATAAATCATGTGATTGTGATCAAAGTACTCATTATTACAACTTAAGGGACTTCAGGTTCAACTATAGTAATTTTATAAGCTCAAAATTTATATCTCATCCTTTTCTATGGTAAATTACTTTTACACTTTAGTTATTTATTTTTATAGTTAACCATCTCCTTATAGTTAAATTATCAAACATTGAAATCTTCTTCCTTTCCCTTGCCTTCATAAGCCAAATGGTCCTTATCTCCATGCCTATATTATACTCTCATCACCTTTAAGAAATTAATATGGTGTTTCTTTCCACAATTATCACATGTTTTGAAAATTCATCCTACCCTTTTTCCCATTTTATTCATTTATTTTTTCTAACATCTCTGCCATCCTCTTGTTCTCTTGAATTCATTTGAAATTATAAAACATGAAGAATTATACTTTTGTCTTGATGGAACTTATTACCAAATCATAATATGAGGAAAAAATTAGTGAAACCAATAACCTTCATAGGATTTTCTTAATCCTATTGATGAAATATTCAATCTTAATTTATGGATTATTTACATACTATATATCAAAACTTTCTAATCTTATAAATATTTACATAAAACTCAGCAACACTTTCCTTTTTTTCTATCATTAATTAAGGAATTTTCTTTCCTTATCAACTTATTCCTATAGGAGAAAATATTTCTCAAATAATACTACCTAAAATGTCTCCCATTTTATTCTCTATATTTTCTCCCCCTCCTTATTGTTTTGAATAAATGACCAGTATTGATCAGTATATCCATTTAATCAATGCACATTTAGTATAATATTCTCTAGTTCATTACTTATCAAAGTCATAAAAATCTTTTCAAGGGAATCGATCCACTATTCTGTTATCAATGTATTTGTAGTTATATTAAATGATAGAGGTTTATTCAACATGAAGTATTCCATCATCATTGAATCATACTGTGAATTAGTAGTTTTTTTCCTACGAACAAAGTTATTTGTCATAACTTGATTCAACTTCCCTAATATAGTCATAATCCACTCAACCTCAACACATGTTGTGTTTAATTTCTCTAGATCTAAATCCCTACATTTTTTATAGGTATTGATACATTTTCTATTCCTGCCTATTTGATTTATCTCTTAATAATATAATATACAAAATTATCTCAAATAATTATGAATATTGAGTCATAACATAAAAATACCTAAATTGGTATTGAACATTATAGGGGTTTATCATAATGCACATATGATGTGAGTTGAAATTTTTAACATTTATTATCTATTATTCATTAAAAATACACCAATTTTAATTCAATTATTAAGTAAAATATTCAATTTTTTATACATCATAAAATTATGGAAATTTTTTGATAATTATCTAAAATCATTGTTTTCATTGGTATAATAATTTTTATGAAAATTGCAAAATCCATATAATTAAGAATCAAAATGATTTTATTTTGATTAACTGATGGTAGAAAAAAATGAAAAGTCATGAACTAACTATGCTTCTCACAGTCAGTATACCTACTATGGCTCTCATTCATAGTCACCCCATCTACCTACTATGAGGAAATAACTACCACTCAACCAATAACAAACCATCTACATGGGCAGTATACTGACCATGGATAACTTACTACACCCCCCATTTAAACCCCCATATCATGGTCACTACATTGACCATAAGTTTACTCACTAACTACCTATCATGCTATTTTCACTTCCCTTATTGTGTCTCCCCCCCCCCCTCTCATGGTCACCATAATGACCGTATACCCACTTGTCCAAAAACCAATTCTTTCCAAGACTCTTGAACAACCAAACATCGACCCTACCATTGGATTCATGTGCTTCTATCAATCTTAACCTTGTAAAAGTTAATATAATCTCCCTTTCCTACCACCATTGAGGGATAAGACTGTGCCACCACAGAGGAAGCCAAACCACTATATCATAATTGTACTAATAGTTCTAGTCACCATTATTCCCATATAATCTTGATCCCAAGACCGTTCTTCCCACTTTTCCACTGAAATCCTAGCCCACTTCCCTAGGCCTACTAAAATTCAAATTATAAGTCCAACATTTCAAGCATAGAATAACGTCCACTATGTTGTGATGTATGGAATTTCTTCACCCTCAAAATATTGGGAAGATATTCTCCTGACATAATGGATCCAACCATCAGATCGAAACATATATAATCTATCCAAGAATCTTCCCTATGCACTAAATTTTAGGACAAATAAGTTCATTGATAATAAATATCTAACACCCTCGCCAAATATATTAATTCAGTATCCACTAACCTTATCTATAATATCCTTCCATATTTTCTTTTTTCATTTTAACATTAGTTTCAATTATTTTCTTCATCTGTTAACTATGTGTTCTTCTATTCTTCCCTATTTCTTTGTATTTTTCTTAAATATATATACCATTTTCAAATTTTAAACTCTTAAACTTTAAATTATAGAGAACTAATTCAAGGTATAGATCATTATTGGAGATAACATAGGCACTCTATTCTTTATTTATTTTTTGGTTTCATCCTTAATGTTGTATAAAAATGAAAATAAATAGATCAATGTTATTCATCTCATCTTTTTGATTAGCTAGTTCATCCTTGAATTAATAAAATCGTCTCTCTCTCTCTCTCTCTTTCTATGCATATTTCATACCAATGGAGCATTTTGGATTAAGGGAGTAATAGTATATGACGGAGCTAGGTGTTGATATAGTGAATGCCTACACCATGTATGTTTAATGCCACATCACTATGGAGGAGGTGGAACCGGAGGTATCATTGGATATTTATATTTTTAAGGTTCAAAACCTCAAATTAGATAGTGGAGAGAATTTTAAAAATGATATTAGAACCATTTTTAGATGAGAACCATATAATGATGAAGGATTTATGTGTTTGACCCTAGATCCAACCCCTTTCACCCATTATTATATTGACTTCTAATTAGATTCTTTTAAATTAATTAAATAAAAACCAAAACAAATAGCCATAATTCATAGATACATTCAAAATTAAGAATATAACACAAAACAATACATAAGTTCTCAGATAGTGAGACTCCCAAACCATTCCCCTTGATAGATTACCTTGGTCATCCACTAGGATGAATTAGGTGTAAAATAGAAATTCTATTTGACCATGGATCATAATAATTTTGTGATCATTGTGGAACTATTTCTAGGGAGAAATGTCAATTTTTCATTGTCCTTGAGACATATGTAAATATTTTTTTCTTGTTTTTTTATGTTTTTTCTTAGTTTTTGTATTTATTTCACTAATAGAAAAACGGTCTTTAATGTCGAAAAATGACATCAGTTTCATATAAACTGATAAAAAAATATATTTTTAGATATTTTTTGGTGTCATATTTTTTAATACAAATGCCAAAAATACCCATTTATATCATTTTTATATCAGTTTTTAAAAAAACTGATGCCAAAAATAATATATATTTTTTTGGATTCGTTTTTTAGAAAAACCAACACCAATAATTATATATTTTTTTACTATGTTTTATATAATTTCTTAATATTCAATTTGACTGGTCGTGGAGCTAAAATAGAATTACAGATTAAAAGTTATGGATGTTGTAATTTGAAATTCTCTAAGAGAATTCTTAAAGAATTCCAAATTTTAAAGGTCATAACTTTTAATACGTAACTCCATTTTAGCTCCATGACCAGTTAAATAGAAGCTTAAAAATGATCTAAAACATTGTAAAATCATATCGAATTTTTTGCAATAGGTTTTTGGATAAAACGACACCAAATATATATTTTTGTTTAATTTTTGTGTTAGTTTTTTAAAAAACCGACACAAAAAATTATATGAATGGGCATTTTTTCATTAGTTTTCTATAAAACCAATGCCAAAAAACAATATAAATTTTATTTTACATTGGTTTAAAGCAAAACCGATACAAAAAGGTATCTTAAAATACATAGTATCAATATTTAAAAAAATAACAATGCACAATTAAATTTTTAAAATCCTATTTGAATTTTAATTCAATAAAATTGAATATATTTTATTTCACTATATAAATCAATTTCCTATTTCATTCATCATTTTTGAACTCTTCAATTCAATCAAGTTTTCATGGAAGCTTCAATTAATGATTTGAACACGGTATTTATTCTAATCATTTAATTTATTTATTATTATTCTCCTTCACTACTAAAAATAATTGTAATATTGTTTTTAATGTTAAGTTATTATTATGATCGAGTTATAAATATAAAACATCCGGATGAGATTTACCAACTGAGGTGAAAAATTCATTATCGATCGTTATTTTCATTGATGCATGAGTTCTACACTAAATCTAAGAGATATGATGATTTACAACATATCATTTTGATGGAAACTTGTAAAATAATTGAAATAAGTTCTACTTCTTAGGTTTAATTTATTTCATTTGGTGTATGTGAATTTCATTCATGTTTCTCATGTTTTATTTGAAATGAGTTGTATCTATCGAAACATTGAAATTTTTAACTTCTAACGATCATATCTTTTGATCTGTTAATTCGTTTTATCTCCATAACTAGTCAAATATAATATTAGGAAATAAACTAAAACATAGTAGAAAAAATAATTATTAACGCCGTTTTTTTAAAAACCGATGCCAAAAATATATTTTTTACTTTTTAGTGTCAGTTTCTTTAAAAAAACATTGCCAAATATGAAACCAATGAGTATTTGTTTCATCGATTTTATAAAAAACCAAATCCAAAAAAAAGGTTTGAATCCTTTTTTATCTTGGTATACAAAAACGAACATCCAAAGTCATATTTTTTACGTCAGTGGCTTCAAAATCAGTAAAAAAATAATGTTTAATATCATTTTCATAATAGTGATTTATTTTTATTAAAATGGTAGAAGAACTGAAGCATGTCCACTCACTAATGTATCGCCAATATTTTTCCTAGTACATATTCCTACAGGCATCCCATGAGATATAATCTCAATGGAGGTTCCAAAAACAACCTTCGATGCACACTAATGGGTGAGAGGATGGAAACCACTACATAAACAAAACCAACTACCATCAAAAGTACATCCCTGACCCCACACACCATAAAATTGAATTAGATCTTATAGCATAGAATATTTAAAGAAACTCATCTATGATGATGGATTTCCAAGTGAAATAAAACCAACAATTGGAGAAAAATATATAATTAATTAAGGAATTAAAGGGTTTAAAGGCTACAATAGTCACTTCCCACCAAGAAATCATTGATTTAAGGAAGTAATAAGAAGCTAAAAATTTAGAACACCTAATATATTTTCCAAAATATATTCATTAATAGGATGGTGATTTTTTAGAATTGAAATAATCATATACTTTTCACCATTGAGGACATATACATAGAAGTTGTGTGCCGATCTAATAAGCTAGATAGTGTAATTTTTTAGGGAGACTTTTTTCTAAGTTTTACTTTATCTAATTTTATTAAAACCCCAATTGAATATTGATCTCCCTTCTACTATAAATGAAACTGAAGTATCTAAAAAATTTATACCTATCCTGGAGTATTATGATAAAATAGATGAGCTCTATTTTGAAGAGAATCTATAATTCCCACTATTACCCCTATCCAGACAAGAAAATTTCATAAAGGTGTTATAATTAGAAAAATAATGACATACTGAGACAGAAAAGGGAGATACCATTGAACTGATTCTTTTTCATTCTAATTTTATGCAAGATAAATTTTCAATTAATACATTTAACATTAATTTTATAGACTCAGTATTAGTGATGTTCACCCTTGATGTAGAAGACAAAGAACCTTTGGTAGCTCCCCTTGAATAAAAATTAGAGATGGTAATAGTAAAAGAGAAATTGGAGATATTAGAAATGAAGGATTAGACTGTACGGGATTATGAACAAGAGAAGCCTGAAGAAGATTGATTTGATATTTTTTTATCTACTTTTGAATTATTTAAAAGGATTACATAATATAAGTAACTACTCAATATGATTAAGTCTCTAGATCTATGGTGAATACACTACTTCCTAAATGATACCATGGACATCCATTGAAGGGTGGAACAATAGTAGAAGAATAATCGTCAATGGTTACTCAAAAAGAGAGATAAATACAAGCTAATTCTTATGAAGGGATATATCTTGAATTAAACTCACGATGTTATGAATTTTTTAAATTTAAATTAACTATTAACTTCCCTTTATCATAATACTATGAATTAGCACAAGTTAAGGATAAACAAGATGATGAAGATTCCAAATAAGCTATGGTAGAACCTAAGGAGACCCCTTTTATCATCCTTTTAACCTAAATATTGAATCTTATATAAACTACAAAGGGGTTGTATATGAAGTATTATGTCAAGGGAGACCTCCAATAAGTATATATGAGCTACTATGAAAGAAAAATATTGTGTTGGTTTACATTGTAGAAACTCCATACCCCTATGGAATGGGGATAGCCTCAAGACTGTATAGTTGTGGGAATTTTAACTATAGCACCTCTAAGAGGGTTTACCCAAGACTCTTTATCCTTATTTTTCTTTTTCCAAATTATTATTTTTCATTCTAATAAATTTTCCTAAAGTCTAATAATATTTTTCTGAAGTTCTTTCCTAAATGGATAGAACATGGGAGGTTATCTCTCCTATCCATAGAGCACCAAGGGAGATCTTAACTCAAAACTATTGGGAAATAAATACCAAGTTTTATCTATCCTTTTTCATTGTCCATTCACTATAATTATATGTATTTATATTGAAAAATAAATGAACAGTTTCATGAATAAGTGTGGGGATAAGATAAAACCGATTTAGTGGTAGTTTTAAAATCTTTATAGTTACTATTTTAGATTACATAGATAAAAAATGATTTTTTAGTAAGTTATTAGTAAATATATAAGTAAATAAAAAATTGGGATCCTTTTATAAATACCTTTTTCTATTTTAAATTTAATATATTCAACTAAAATAAAAAAAAACAAAACAAAATCTAAAACAAATAGGAATTTGTACATAATTTATATAGGTTTTTATTTTTCGGTATTTTAAAAAAATCATTAAGTCTAGTTCTATACATTTCTTCTTTTGTAAAGGTTTTTTTGTTTTCTTTTCAAAACTTTATTGAACTTTATTTATGTTTTTTATAGTTTAAAAATATCAAGCTAGAATTTAAGTAATTCATTGATTCTGAAATTTTAAGACTTAGATGATTACTAAGTGAAATCGTTCACTGCCCACTATTGGAAATCCTACCTTCCAATTCCCCTATACCAACAGTTTTTAAAACTGTTGGTATAGGGCCCCATATCCCAATGGTTCATCAAAAATGTTAGGATAGGCTATGAAATATAAGTTTATCCCAATGCTTTTGTAAAACTGTTGGGATATGGTAAGGTTGTCCCATCAGTTTTCTGAAAACTATTGGGATAGACCATTTTTTGACAACACTGATCCCAATGGTTTTTTGAAAACCATTGGGATGGAAAACTTTTTACAACACGTATCCCAACGGTTTTGTAAAACCATTAGGATAGGGTAAGATATCCCAATGTTTTTACAAAACTGTTGGGATAGTCCATTTTTACAACACCAATCACAACAGTTTTGGAAAACCATTGGGTAGGGTAATTTAATCCCAACAGGTTTGGAAATCCATTGGGATATACCATTTTTACAAGGGTACCTATCCAAAAAAATTTGAGAACCATTGGGATAGGTACCCTTATTTTTTATCAATTCTTTTATCAAATATCATTAAAAAATCAATATATAAATTACTTACAACTATATATATATACAAATATATTCAAAAAGATGATTGTAGGATAGTGGTAAAGTCATTGATTCATAATGTGAAGGTCATGGGTTCAATCCTCTAGTGTGAAGTTTAATTTAGATTACCTATACCAATGTTTTTGGGATAACCATTGGGATAGTTATATCACAACAGTTCTCCCTAAACTATTGGGATAGGTCAATCCCAATTCCAAATCAACCAACGGTCCTCCAAACCATTGGTATAGGATATACCAATGGTTTCGGGACCTATACCAATAGTTCCAAACCATCGATATAAGGTATTTTTTCAATAGTACCCTTTATGAAAGATTACTCTTAGAACAATGAAAATGAGTTTGAGGGGAATATTTTTATTAAATCGGATTTATAACATAATGTCAATAGAATTTGGAACTTAATTCAAGGTAACTTGAATTCTACGAGAAATAATGTCATAGGGAGCCAAATCAAATGAAAATAATTTAATTCATTCAGAATTGGATTAAAATGGGCAATTGGGATCACATGGTGAATCTATAAGATAAAGAAACGGGGTGTGTTTCTATAATGAAATAAAGTTATCTCATAAGTGTTATGAAAAATTATTTAAGAAAAATTATGGCTATTAAAAAAATTCAAATAAAAGTTCTTTTCAATAATTAATTCATTTAGGTGAGGAGAATATTGAACCTGTGGAGGGGAAATTTTAATTATATCACATTCATTTGAGTTGTATAAATAAAGTGTAAAATCAAAAAAAAATTGAGGAAACTTAATAAAGAGGGATAAATAGAGGTGATTCTTGTTATAATTTTTATTCCACTTAAATCAAATTTGATCTAATCTTACACTTAAGAGTTTATTAAATTTAAGTGAGGTAGTGGTTTTATTCATATATGTGGAAAGATATTTCTAACATTGTATGAATCTATGTTTTTTTATTCTCTAATAGATAAATTTATATATAGGCATTATCACATTATTTTTTGAATATATTGAAATTCCATGATAATATTTCTCAGGAGTTCAATAATTCTAGTGTGGGGGTGATGTGAGCTGAAATTGTCAACATTTATTGTCTATTATTCATTAAAAATACCCCAATTTTAGTTTAATTCTTGGGTAAAATATTCATTTTTTATACTTCATGAAATTATGGGAATTTATTTATAATTGGATAAAATCATTGTTTTCATTAATATAGTAATTTTTATACAAATCTAAAATCACATACAATTAATAATTTAAATGAGTTAATTTTTTGAATGCATGTTGAAAAAATACAAAGGCGTGAACTCACTATGCTTTTCATGGTCAGTCTGCCTACCATGGATCTCATTCATGGTCACCCCATTTTCATATCATGAAGTACTACCAACCATGAATCCCACCACAAACCATATCTATGGTTAGTATACTGACCATGGATAGCTTATTGTGCCAACCATTTCAACCCCCATCTCACGATCACTACACTAACCATGAGTTCACTCTCCAACTGCCTATTATGCCATGTTCACTTCCATTTTTGTATTTTATACACCCTCATGGTCACCATAATGATCGTTTGACCACTTTACTAAGAACCCATTCTAGTAGAGACTTCTAAAGAACCAAACACTTCCCTCTCATGTGAATACTGTAGGATTCATGCACCACTATCAAGATTGCCCCTATTAAAAATTACAATATCTACACCACCTTTCATCATCGTGGGAGAAGAGAACGCTTCCCTAAATGAATATAAATCATTGAATCCCCACCACACTCCCAGATCCAGTCATCAATATGCCCATAAATACTAGGCCCAAGATCGGTATTCCCACTTTTTCCACTAATTTCCAGACCCAATTCCCAAGACCCGCTAAAATCCAAATCATAATTTCAACGTTTCCAACAAATAATAACATCCATTGTGTTGTGATGTACTAAATTAATTCACCCAAAAAAATCTTGGGATGATATTATCCTTACATAATTGATCACAACTATCAAATCTGAACACATGGAATCCATCCAAGAATCTCTCATAGGCATTAAATTTGTGGATCAAGAAGGATTTTGAATATAAATATATTGTACCCTATCCCAATAGAAACATTCTTCATCTAATTACCCTAGCTATAATTTCTTTTAATATTTTCGGTGTACATTTTAATTTTAATTTCATTTATTTTCTTCATCTATTAACTATGTGTTCTTCACTTCTTCCCCATTTCTCTGTGTTTTTATTAAATCTCTATGATGTATTCATAACAAGATCTCTCCAAATCCAAATAATGGAGAACTAACTCAAGGGATAGGTCCCCAGGAGAGATCACACAAGAAGTATATTATTTAATTATTTCTAGGTTTCATCACTGATGTAGTATAAAAATGGAAATAAATAGATCTTTGATATCCATATTCTCTTCCTGATGAGTTGGTGCAACCTCAAATTTATCCAATCAACTCTCTATCCCTCTCTTGATTCATAGTGGATAACAGTGGAGAACTGTGGATTGAGGGGTAATTTAATGAACCAACTTAAATAACCTCTCAAATTGATACTGGACCCAACCTACCACATACCCTAAGGGCATTCCCAATCCCAACAGTTGAGCAACTAACACCCATGCATCAAACAAAAACTATAGGGAATGATTTTTCCCAAACTGAAGCAATGAAAATTCCCATATATATACAAGATATAGATAAATATAGGAATATATATATTAAATAATAGAAATAATAACGTGGAAACCCAAAAAAAAAATAAAAGAAACAAACTCAAAGTGCAAGTCCAGCCATAGAGGACTACAAACCCACTTACTCCATGCAATAGAGTGGGTTTTAACATCCCAACCTGGGGTCCACTTAACCCATTCCTCAAGAAAATGGGCCACATGGCCTCAAGTGTGGCTCCGCATACATCATAGGTTGTCTAATAGAAGTGAGGGTGTGAAGGTGGTATGGTGGGGAGACTACATCATCTTATTAGAGTGGTACAACAGATACAATAATAAACATACAATAGTAGAAAACCCATAAATAAAAAAACTGAAAAATAAATAAATTAGATGATATAAATAGAACTAGAAAACTAATAAGAATATAAAATCCTATATGGAAGTGTCAATACATGGTGCATGGCATGCCTATATAAAAAACGGGAATAGGGGATTAGGTATAAAAACATACTATACAAAAAATTACAAAAAAAGTAGAAAAATATGTTCCACTAGCATCTCGAGTGCATGCTTGGTCTTATACTCTTAAGCTCCAAGTATAGGTAAGCATATCAATAACCTATATTAGGGCCCTTTCCCTTATCATTACCTATAGACAAATAATTCTCTAAGGTACCAAAGGTAGCCCAAGTAGGGTGTGAGATAAAAATATCCCTAGGCCACCACCAATGATGTTTATGTGTAATCCAATCAGTTCTCATGACTAAAAAATGTGCATGTGATATCATAATAGGGAAAAAATGACAAAATTAACAACCAACCCTCTCATGTTCCTAAAGGAAACCTGGTGAGTATACCCACTTTAACTCGTTGTTGGGAGAAACATCTGAACATATCACTATATATATATAGTAATAATATATATATATAGTTATATATTGAATCTGCTAATATGAACCAAGTATGTGCGGATGTAAGTGGACATATACCAAGAATACTAGTTGCTAGGTGGACCGGGGCATAACTCAGACATCCATGACCAGTCTAATGAGCCTAATATTTCAATTAATAAGGTACATGCCCAACATCCCAATAAGAGAGTGAGATGTCAGTCAAGACACTTGATATGGTGAGTGATCCATCATGTCATCACTCTAACAAAGCAACACCATGCATCAAGCCCAATGTTCTCCTAGTATTAGTGGTGCAAGATTCCATACTTAACACCTGATATAAGGGAGTATGATTTTTCACCTTTCTCAACAATCCCTTACCATCGTATCGCAGCCATAACAAGGAATAATCACATTTATAATATTAATCATGAGGCAATACCTCCAATGTAATTAAATATCCATGTTCATATATATATATATGGAATATTCATACTTGTAATTATATGTATGAGGCATAACCTCCCATAAATTTCATTTTTCAAGCTCATTATAAACATGGATTTATAATTAAATTAATATTTTTCATTAATCATGAAGTAGTAGGCATGGATGAACCACCCTCATGAGTTAATGAATTTAAATCATTCAATTAATTTAATGGAAAGCAACCAACATGAATAAGGATTTTCATTTAATCAATCCGTTTCTTTTTCTAAGGTAGGAAAAACACATTTATAAGTATTAAGGGCATAAAGAGGGTTCTATGGTCATTAATGGAATTTCCTACATGGGGATTTTAAATAATAGTTTGTCCAAAAACAAAAGGGGTGCCTTGGATTCCTTTAAACAATTATAGATCAAGGGAAATTTAATTTGAAATCTAATCCATAATTTAAAAAGGTGTTTCGTGCAATTGATCATTTAACCATAAAGGAACAATTTGACTTGGAACTCCCATGGGGTGTTCGTAAATAAAATCAATAACCTCTAATCCACTAAACAAGTATTAATAGGCATGTTACAAGGTGAAATGATCAATTTAACATGAATAACATTATATAAAAGGGATTCTTGGAAATATTTAGTGTGTGTCACAAATGTGTAATTATGAGACATTAAAAGTCAAAGGTAAAATGATGTGGCCACCAACCTCAAGCCCATATATAACTCCTTACTCGATATAACCATCATATTCGAAGTAGGTTGGAAGAGATTTGGGAAATTGTCCAACACCCTAAAAATAGGGTAAATGGTCTTCAGCCTAAATATCATGATGAATTAGAAGGAAAACCTAAACAGGGGTAAGAGGAAGGGATATTATTACTTAAGGAGTCCAATGCCTTTGACAGATCTCAAATATGTCACCAGATGAGTGAGATAGAGGAGATCCTAGTTTAGAGGAGGAAATAAGCTCATGGGAGGAGAAACCAAGTACATCAGCTAGAGGAAGGAGAGGGGGAAACAAAATAGGATTTAAGATTAAAAGAGGGGGAAGTAGTAATTTCACCCCAAAATAAGGGGTGAATGGTTTAGGTTAAAGGTTTCCAAACCATGCACAAATTGTGTGAAAACACACTTTCCAAAATCATGCAACTTTTACACAATCATACACCTCAGGTCACATAGTTTCAGAAAAATCATGTGACATATAGGTTCTCACTGTCTGCAACTGCACAGTTTAATAGAAACCATGCGGACTAGGTTGCACAGTTTCTTCTAATGGTGTGGCCCAGTCTTTTGACCATTTTTCTGAAACTCTGGGCTCCAAACAATCCATGGATTCTCTTGGGACATTACTTATTTCATAGTACTCATTTACCATTATTAAAAAAAGGATTCAAATTTAAAAACAAACAAAATGTTCCTTTTTTAAAATACATGTTGTTATAACCTCCCCTCCTTAAATCTAATTTTCCCTGAGTTGGAATTCTAAGGGAAAAGAGGTAATGTTAGTGAAGAGTTCTATCCATTGTGCCCATATATCAGCTTCTCACTCCCAGGTCGTGTCATGTACCTGGTCGTGCTACCATAGCACTCGTACCAAAGGGACTCACCTTCCTCGAAGTTTATTCATGATCTGATCCACTATACACATTGGATACTCCTTGAAGGAAGCATCAACATCCAATTCAACCTCATCATGTTGAATTACATGTAACGGTTTTGGATGATATCGAAGAAGTTGATATACATGAAAGACAATGTTCATAGACCAGTATATCTGAGTATGAACCAACCTATAATCCACTAGTTTGATATTTTCTATAACCTCAAAGGGTCTAATAAACCTTGGTGAGATCTTACCCAAACTCTAAATACACCTATGACCCAAACTAGGTGAGACTCATAAGAAAACCTGATCTCCAGCCTTGAACTTGGGAGGTCACTATCATCTGTTGGCATGCAACTGTTGTCTTGACTAAGCTATCAACATTCACTTTTTGATCATCTATACCTACTCTGTAGTCTCTTACAAAAAACATGGTCCAAACATAGATGCCTCCTATGCTTCTATCCATCATGTAGGTAAGCGTAAAGTCCTACCATATAAGTCTTCTTAAGGATCCATCTTGATGGTACCCCAAAACCTATTATTATTAGCTAACTCGGTGAGTAGAATGTGTTTCTCCCAGGAATCTGCAAAGTCAAGGACACATGCACAGAGCATATCCTCAAGCACTTGAATTGTATGCTCCATCTTTCCATCAGTATGTGGGTGATAGGTCCAACTTAAAAGAACCTATGTACCCAAGGCCTTCTACAACCCCTGCTATAACTGTGATGTAAAGTTAGTAACTCTATAAAAAATGATAAAATGATGAGATCCATGAAAACATACATCATCTCTGATGTACTTCCTTCCTAGATCATCTACCTATAAGGTCTCTCACATAGGTAATATGTGTGTGAACTTCATCATATAATCAATGAAAACCCACACTATATCATTTCCACGAGGTGATTTGAGTAAAATATTCATGAAGTCCATTGAAACATCATCTCATTTCCACTCTGGAATGGAAAATGAATGGGAAAGACTTGTTGGTCACATATTTTCTACCTTCACCATCTGATAGCTATAAATCCAAGTGATGAATCTGAAAAATATCTCATTTCATACTTATACACTAACACTGGCATCATAGATCTCGATACATTTTCATGTCACCGAGGTGAACCTCCCATGCTGAGGCATGGAATTCTTGCATCATCTTCTCTCTGATGTCTGCTGGTACCTATACATGCTCATGGGACAAAAAGGTTTCATATATATCCATAGTTAAACACGAAGATGAATCATCATCTAAGACTCTTTACCTTAGTAAAATGCCTTTAGGATCAGATTATTATCTCTACCTCACCCGTTGCAAAAGATTAAAAGTCACAGTTAAGACTAAGAGGATATTCTAACTATATTCCTTATTAACCTCAATGTGAATCTCTGAGAATAAGGCCATACGATTCCACTTTCTACTGGATTTGTGAACCACTTGCATCTGATTCTTCTAGCTTAGAGCATTATCCACATAATTTCCTTTACTTAGTGTGTTGTTAATCTCGAAATCAAATAACTATAGGTACTCCACCCACATGTGCTACCTATAATTGATATCCCCCTATGTAAAGGTATACTTGAGAATTTTTTTATATGTGAATACCAAAAATATATTTCCAAGTAGATAGTGTCTCTAAAATCATAATTCATACACAATAATAGTGAGATCGAGGTCGGGTGTTAAGTAATTCCTCTCATGAGACCTCAACTAATGAGACTCATATGCAACGACTCGCTCATCCTACATCAGAATACCTCCAAGCCTGATAAATTTTGTGTCACAATATATAGTATAACTCTTTACCATATCTAGAAGAATCAGTATCAATACTGAAGTCAAATAGCCCTTCAAATCATTAAATAATCCTTCAAAAGAAACTGAACATACGAATTTCACACCTTTCTTTGTCCAGCCCAAAAGTTTTTCTATAATATGTGAGAAATCATGGATGAATAATATGTAATATCTGGATATACCCAATAAAATATAAATTTCAATGATGTTCTTGGGATAATACCATGAAACTAAATCTCTCACATTCTCTAAGTCTACTGAAACTCCGGACTTTGAGATGATATGACCCGGGAAGTGGACTTTATTGATCCGAAAGTGTAATTTATTGATCTTAGCATAGATCTGATGTCATCTTAGTGTATTCAAAATGATCTCAAGATTTTTTTCAAGGTGTTTTATGAATCATGAAGACACCAAGATATCATCAAAAAATACTACCATGAATGAATCTAGATATGGGTGGAAATCCTGATTCATAATAGCGATAAATACTATAGGTGCATTCATGAGTGAAAACAGCATGACCAGGTACTCATATAGACTATAACTACTCATGAAATCTATGTGAGGTATTTATGAAGTCCTTACACACACTTGATTATAGATTGAGCTCAAATATATCTTTGAATACACTCTTACACCTCAGATATAATAAACTAGGTCATCCATTCTAGAAAGTGGATACCAATTCTTTGTTGTGAGTGGATTCAAATAATAGTATTCCATGCAAAGCCTGAGGGTACCATCTGACTACTTAGAAAAAAGAACTGATGAACCCCAAGGAGATGTTCTAGGGAATAAGAATCCTTTAGCCTCTAGATCCTCTAACTTTTTCTTGATATCCATGGGTTCCTTAGGTGAAATCCTATAAGGTGGAATGGTCACTAGTGATGCTCCTGGTACTAGATAAATAGTAAGCTATAACTCTCGCACTAGAGGTAGACCGGATAAGTTTTCAAGAAAGACATATCTGGAATGATCAACTAAAAGAGGAAAAACTCTGAGTTGTAAATCCTATCCATTGAGGAAGAGACCGATGATATGATCTATAACACTACCCAGCCTTTTCTTCTTGGGTCCTTCTCATGTCACACTAATATCCCATTCACCCTTAAGCACATGTGTAATTCCCTATGGTTATGTAATCATCATCCTTCGATGATAGTATTCAATATAGGATTGATAGGGAACTAATCATTCCATCTTGATGATTACATCAATTCACATCATGTTGATGAAGAAGAGATTCCATATGAAAAGGTAATCACCTATATCTAAAGGAAAAATTTTACAATGGATAATTCCCTCATAACAGGTACCAAATAGGGAGTCTATCATCATAACTCCATAGTAGTGCTCGATATTGAGGCCTATACTTTTAGTGATCGCCTCTGATATAAATGAGTGATACATGCTTGTATCAAATAAAGAAGTCACTAAAGTGGAGGATACTATAATAGTACCTCATAAAGTAGAAGTTCTACAAATCTACTAATTTGGCATAGGCTAGACTTCATGTAATAGGTATGTACCACGGCCCTGAATCACAACCTGACTGCCTTGAGAAAGCCATATTTGTTAGTGCTAAGAATCGTAAGTTAGACTACCTCTTCCCCAATCACCGTATTTTCCTAATTAGCCTGTGGTATTCTAGTCGCTTATCTAACGTAATCTTATTATCTCAACTCTTAAAGGAGGAGTGGGTGAAAATCTCTGCTAACTAGGAACTAGTGGGAAAGTCTTGTAGAAGCACTGGATATTGTAACAACCCAAACTTTTATTATTGAAAATTCTTATAGATCTAATTAAATGTGTTATTATGTAAAATGTTTATTTAAAATATTCACTTCCTTGGTTTTATGTTTTTGGATTTTAAAATACCATTAAGAATTATTACTTTTACTAATATAGTCATTGAATAGTGAACACATGATTAGTATAAATATAAGGCTTTAACAAATCCAATTTACTCAGAAAAAGGAAGTGATGGCCTCATCCAATAGAATTTCTCTATATGAATCCTATTTTTTAGAGCACAGAAAGGAGGTGACATCACTGGGATTCTCTCTTGACCCATCCCAAGCCAAGCTTCAATACGTTAAGCTTGAATGGAATCGCCTATGGGAGAAGTGGAAGTTGATAGAGATTACCACCCGAGCGATGTTATCCGAGTCACTCCAAGAGTTTGTCACCATCACACACCTTAACCCTAGGTCTTATGTGGGTTTTATAAGGGGTTATATAAAAATACCTTAGCACTATGATTATGTGAATTATTTTTGTATATAATAAATAATATACATTCATTTTATTATTGTTACTTTTTAAATGGTTTTTAAAGAACAAATAGTATATTTAGTTACTATTCAGTTAAGAAATCTATTTTTATGAATTTATGGATTTTTTAATTGAATAATATTTTAATAAGTTATTATTACTAAATTAATTTATATTAAATATAAATTATCATATAATTTTTATGAGTACAATTGTAATTTTTATTACAGTTTGAAATCCGTTTTTTGTCAAAACCCATGAATTCTTGATAAATGTCATTTTTTATTTTAAAAGTAAAATTTCACATATTTAAAAAATTATTTAGATAAAATGAATATTATTTTTGGAATAAGGTCATCAAAATTATCCAACGGTAAATTTTTCATAATTTTCTAAGACAGTCGAATTTTTGGGTAAAAATTAAATACCGTTTAAATATATCATGTGTTTTATGACATCATAATGATCCAATAGTGGTGTAATAAAATACTATAAATTATTTTTTCGGCCAATATATAAAATATATTCAATATAATGCGATTTTATATTTTTTTTATTAATTTTATAGTGCCTTAGTGGAATCTCCAAGACTTGTAAATCATTTTAACTTTTAAAATGATTTCCTTGAGAGTGTGACTCACATACACATAAGAAAGCCTAATATTTTAATAAGTTCTAAATTTAGCCTTATAAAGTAAATTTTTCCACTTCCCTTTTTCAAAAACCATGGGATGGTTTTTTTATTAGTTTAATGTGTAGTGTCCAAAAACTAAATAATAAAGAATTCCCTCTCTTTTCCTATATAAAACCACCCAAGATCTCACATCCTCTTCACTAGAAACCTTTTGATCTCATCCAATATCTTCCATACTTTCTATATAATCCTCCCAGGGTTCCCCAAGCTCCCATGAAGCCTCTGTCAATCTTATCCTAAGCCTTTGTGATCACACTTCCAGGTTAAGGATTTCTTCCTTTCTCATTTTTGTCCAAATTTCATTATGTTGTTATGACCTTTTATTTTCAATTAAAAATGATGGGGTGTAATTTTTAACCTCCTCCATACTTCCCTCCTTATGTTTGAATTATTATAGACCCATTTATCTCTCATTAATTCCTTCCATGTACACTCGTTACAATGCCAAAATTCTGTAAGGGATTTCTCTCTCCTCATTTACACTCAAAAAATTCTATTATATTATGAATATAAGTTACATTAAAAATATTGGGACATGTATCTATATGACCCCCTTACTTTCCATTTTATGTAAATATTATTAGATACCCCTTTATCTCCCCTCAAACATTTTTATGAATTCTTATGTCATGTCGTTATGCTGTCGAAATTGCACTATGATTTTCCAAGCCAGAGTTATTGTGTAGTGAATACTACGCCCATTTATCTATCAAAGGTATTCATCTTTATGCACATTTAATTATCGATTATATATTTTCATGTATTAATTACAAATTATTTTATCATTTAATGAATGCTTATGTTTAAATAATCAATGTTGTTTGATCTATATGGCACACTTATGCATGAAATGAAATGATTAAGAAGGGTGCGCCCTGATAGCACTCCAATGCATTGGGTAAGAAATAGTATCATCATATGTAAAGTACAATGATAGTTTACTCATTATAACTTAAGTTCAATGAGGTTTTACTCATGCTCCATGTTCAATGGGTCTTGGATCATGAAAATATCATGTTAAATGTTGTTTTCACATTTCTATGTTATGATTATCATTATATATCATTCCTATATGTTCATGTTTCTATTATGATCCATTGATATGCCTACTGCCTAAAATGTACCTTATTATTCATTTTATTCCTTTTTTAATCCCTTATTGGGCTTTATATCTCACCCTTTTCTTATTCATGTCCTCATGTTATCTCATGCAATGCTAAGTATGAAGGAATGTGTGTGGTCATGTAGGAGAAGTTTTAAATAAAGATGTGTATTTCATGATTTAAGTTGTTATATAATGTTCCTAATCTCCAAAGACACTAGAACACTCAAGATTATATGTTTTATTAAGTGAAGATTTTATGTAATAAATTATTTTTATGTGTGAAATAAAGAGAAGGGTTTTTATAGATATTCCTCATTCTTCTACAGCATCTATACTCAGATGGATCTTTTAAACTCTATGGCTTCATGGGTCCAGATTATTGTACTAGTGATAGATAAGAAAAATATCTACATAAGGATCTTTACTACTACTATCTCTAATAGTAGCCTCAAATTCCTCTTTTTCTTATAAGATGAACCACTGGTGGATCTAGGTGACAAACTTCCCTGAATCGCACCTTCAGCTTCTCTCAAGTTCTGCTCTTTAATAAGGGCCTAGTTGATGATTTTAGAAATAAAAGTCAACCTGAACATGTTGACCTTAAATCGAATGGAATATACCATCACATCCTCAGATAATATGGCAGTTATAATATCATCACTTCTAGATTATGAGAGAATCACTACAGCTCTGCAAAATAAGAATATTTTTTCATAACTGACATACTCCCCTGATACAGGTTCATGAATTCTCTAGCTCTATCAACCCTTAGAGTTTGGGGAAATAAATAATAATAGAAGATGGTCTGAAAATATACTCAAACCATATCACATTGTCGATCTTCCTAGGTGATAATGTTCGAACACCACTTGGATGAATCATGTAGCATATAAGATTCCAAATTCACCCTTTACTTTGGAGGTTTTTGAGATGATAAAATATGGAAAGGATTGATTTGATCCAAGAATTTGCAAAATGAGGTTCTCCGTCCCCAGTAAAGGAGATAGGACGATGCTGCTGAAATTCATGATTCAACTCATCTATACTCAGGTAAAGTCAAACCACACCTTGAATAGACTACAACATATGTCATAAGACCTCTCAGAACTAGTCATCAGTTCCCATATTAGTTATAGGAAGGGTTTCCATAGGTGGAACTGTAGGAGGAATCACTAGCGGCTCAGGGCCCACCACCTCAAGTGCATGTTAACCACTACCTTCAGGTGTATGATAGGAGGATTTCATGAAGGAATGATACTAAAATTCCAAATTCATTCCCTATTATAGATTTAAGAAACTGAAAATATTTCTTATAGAAAACTATGACAGGTAAAAAAATCCTGCTTATAAAAACAACAATGTCTCTTTGCCTACTCTAAAATACAGGTCTAGAAAATAGAAAGAGACCACAAAAAACCATTAGAATGTAAGAGATACCCCACTACCCACTATTAAGTCTAGTTTTGGGTCTAAGTCTTTATTTTACATTTAGGATATCTAATTTCACTTTAGATTCCATTTTTATTTTATATTTATGATTGTTTAATTATATAGATCACTTCAAAATGGTTGAATTAGATGGAATAACACTTTCATTCCAAAATATCCCATACTCATAACGAAGCGAAATATTATATATATTCAACTCATACCATAACATGTTCCATCCCATGAAACCAATGGTTCATGCCTCAATATGCCATAATTGACTACTTAAGGTGTCTACTTTAACCTATTCATAAAAACACAATTAGTTTATGGAGGAAACATTAAGTATTAATTAGGTTTTCAAATACTTTCAAGAAGTGTTGGTATAATTAAATATAATCAAGGAACTAATAATATGAAACATGAAAATTCGTGCTAAAAATATACATGACATGAAAAAATAAATGGCATATTAATCATAGTGTGTTTAATAATGATGCATGATCTAATATAAATCCCTAATTAATTTGGTCCATGGTAAATAAAACTCATTTAAATAATACCAATATCAATAGCATAATAAAAAAGGTGTATCTCCCAATGGTGAAGTCATATACAAAATAACAGGTGAAAGTAATAATAACATCTTCCCATCCCATATAATTTTCTTTTCCACTATACATGGGTTAGTTATGTCCGTGAATAGGGTTGATTCCAAATCCCATTAAATCTTAGTATCCTATCTATTGCCAAAATAGTTAGAAAAGGAAAAATATGCATTGATGCCACTTTATATTGTCTCAATCAGAGGTCCACTTAACATGTTCCCCAAGCCGGTAGGTCATATGGCCTCAAGCGCATCTCCCCATATACCAGAGGTTGTCGAATAGTAGCGAGGGCGTGAAGGTGGTATTGTGGGGAGACTATACCCTCTTATTATAGTGACATAGAAAATACAATAATAAACATACGACAGTAGCAGAATCATAAATAAACAAACTGAATGATAAGGCAGTTTAAGAATATAAATAAAACTGAACAACTTATAATAATATCAAAGCCTCTATGGTAGTTTCAATACATGATGTATGGAATACTGGTATACAAAAAGGGAAATAGGGGAAAAGGAATACAAAAATTATATAAAAAAAGTACAAAAAGAAAAAAATTCTCCACTAGCATCTCGAGCATATGCTTAGTCCTCTGATCCCAAGATCCAACTATAAGTAAGTATATAAACAATTAGTAATAGGGATTTTTCCCTTATCAATACCTACAGATAGTTAATCATCTCATGTACTAAAGGCATCCTGAGTAGGGTGTGAGAAAAAAATATCAGTAGGCCACTGCTAATGGTGTCTATATATAATAAAAGTAGTTCTCATAACTAAACAGTGTGTAGGTAATTTCAGAATAGGAAAACAATGCAGAAATAAACAACCAACCTGCTCAAGTTCCTAAAGGACACTTGGTTGGCCTACCAACTTTGGCTCATTATCGGGATAAATGTATACTCATGTCACTATATATATAGTAATAATATATATATATATATATATATATATATTTCATCCACCTATATGAACCAAGTACTTTTAGATGTAAGTGTCCATATACTGGGAATATTAATTGTTGTTTGGACCGAGGGAGAACTTAGATAGCCATGACCAGACTAACAATCCAAAAATCTCAAGAAATAGAGTATATGTACTTCATACTAGTAAGAGTGTAAGACATCATTCTAGACACTCAAGATGGTGAGTGATACATCATGTCATCACTCGAACAAAAGAACACGGAATGTCAATCTCAACATACTACTAGTATCAATGGTGTGAGACACCATAATAAACACCAGATGTAAGGGAGTGTGATTTTCCTCTATTCTCAACAGTCCCTTACCATTGTATCACATCCATAACAAGGCATAATAAAATTTATAATTTTAATCATGAGGTTATTCCTCCCATGTAATTCAATATCCACGTTAATATATGTGTGTGTGTGTGTGTGTGTGTGTGTGTGTGAAATATTCATACATGTAATTATATGCATGAAGTATGGCCTCCCATGAATCTCATTTTTCAAGCTCATTATAAACAAGGATTTATAATTCAATTAATAAATTTCATTAATCATGAAGTAGTAGGCATGGCCAAACCAACCTTATAAGTTATTGCATTTAAATTATTCAATTCATTTAATGGAAAGAAAAAAATATGAATAAGTCTTTCCATGCACAAGAGCCTCATCCCAGTTGGTGAGGACTCAGAAAGTGCATCCAAGAGACTTGAGATCAAAACCAAGTGGAGGGATAATTTCTGGGAGTATTGTATTGGTACTGTAGTAGTTACTATAGCGGTTACTATTCGGTACTATAGCAGCCAGAACTATTCACCTGTTTGGGCCTTCAGGCCACAAGTTTGTTCTTCGGGTCCTTCAAGGCCTTCAAGATAGCAAGGATTTCGGGCCACCACAAGGCCTTCATGCCACCTCAAAGAATTCGGGCCACACGATCAATGTAGTTTCCCCATACAGATTCTACAAACAAAGGAGCAGCCTTAGAGGAGGATTCAGAGCAGGCACACCCACCAGAGAAGAACCAACAGATTTGGAAGAATGAGAGGGTATGGAAATGCCATCAGGACTAGCCTGTTCTTGCACTGGAATCTTAGCCAGACGGCCATTCAAAGGTAGAGATCTACCATCATGATGTAGATACTAGGGAGGGGCAGTTCCTTATAGTTATAGTTTGGTTGAATTCCCTAAGACCTCTGGGTCATTTAATGTATCATAAGCCTATGAGCCATGTGATCTCTAAGCCTACGGGCCTCATAAGGTTTCCCCCTCATCCCTTGAAAGGGGGGTTATTAAAAATCAGTAAAAAAAGAAGAAGGCCTTTAGGATATTAGGGGGATTAATAAGCCTCTCCATGTAATCAACGCATTTATTTTTCTAATGCATTGAAAACCCATTTATAAGGATCAAGTGGAATAAAGAGGGTGTCATAGTCATTAAGGGAATTTCCTATTTGGTCATTTCCAAGAAGAGGTTATCCAAACACCTAATAAGTTCCTTGGATTACTTTAATCAATTATATATCAAGGGATATTATATTTAAAAGCTAATACATAAGTTAAAAAGGAGTTCTAGAAAATTTAGTATTTAACAATAAAGAGACAGCTTGACTTGGCATGCCCATGGGGTGTCCGTAACTAAAATCAACAACCTCTAATCCACTAAAAATTTATTAAAATGAATGTAACAAGGTTTGGGTATCAATTTATCATGAGAATATCCATATAATGGGGATTCTTGACAAAATTTATCATACACCACAATAGTGTAATTAAGAGACATAAAAACTATTATGGAAAACGACATGACCACCTAGATCAAGGTTATAGATGGATCCTCACTCAATATCATCCTCATATTCTAAGTAGGTTGGAAGAGATATGAGAAATGTTCCAACTCTCTAAAAATAAGGCAAATGAGATATCACCTAAATATTATAATCGATTAGAAGGAAGACTTCAATAGGGGTAAGAGTAAGGGGCATGCCTTAAGGATTCCAACACCTTTGATGGATCTTGATTCCATCACCAGATAGGGGAGATAGATGAAAACCTATTTTGGAGGAATAAATTGGACCATGGGATGAGAAACTAGGTCTAGTGGCTAGAGTAATGAGAGGGGAAATAAAAATATTCTTTAAGATTAAAAGAGGAGAAAATTGTAATTTCACCCCAAAATAAGGGTGTGCATAGTTTAGGTGCATGGTTTACAAACCGTGTGGAAACCCAATTTCCAAGACTTACAATTCTCACATGGTAATGCACCTCAGATCACATGGTTTTAGAAAAACCAGGCAGCCTACATGTGCCTAATGCCTACAACCGCATGATTTCAGAGAAACCAAGGGAGCTTGTCAGTATGGTTTACTCTAACTGTGTGGCCCAGTCTTTTGACTTTTTTTCCTGAACTCTGGACTTCTAACAAGCCCTGGACACTCCTGGGAACATCCTTAGGACATAGTACACATTTAGCATGATTAAAAAAAGGATTTAAATTTAAAAACAAATGATTCATACCTTTGAAAAAATAGTGTTCATTACATGGGTAGACTCCCACTATCTCACCATCAGCTACCCTGACTCAATGGACATAAAACCTTAACACCTCATAGTGGTCCCATTTCTTTCCCTGCAACGAAATATATACAAAGTTCTATGAACCACTCAAGAATTTTTCAGGGTGTGAGCTAACAGGCATAGTAAGATCCCACCTATGTGTTCAATAACAAGTCCTAGTACAATAACCCAAGTATACTCATTTTAGAAAATATGGCATGATACGCCTTAAATAAGTTATATCAAAACCATGTTAAACATTTCCTCTTTTCCAATAATTTCTAAACAAAGGTAGGTATATCAGTTTCAAGCATAATTTACATTATCACGGATCCAAAATAATAAAAATCCAATCATGGGTAAAACACACCAAGGAACTTAACAAGTAAGGCTAGTAGACTACTCGTACCACAAAAATGACTAGAGCCCAACAAGTCCTTATAAAATAGGCCTAAGGAGCAAAGGAACATCCCATGTGTGAACACTCTAACAATATCAAGATCATGTTCCTAGAACAACATGCCTAGGAAGACAAGATAATCCCCATGTGAGAACTTTTTGATGGAAATATGGATGGTTTCCCCAAACTAAACCATCCACCCACATACCCAAGGCTTCCTAGGTGCAGCATTTCAAAAATCATTTCAATGATTTTAAAAAATATCCATTTTCAATTTACCAAAAACCATATAAAGCCCACCGTTTATCAAAAATCCATTTACACAAAAAAACCCATCAAGTAAAATTTGTTTATAATTCAATATTTAAAATCAAGAGCAATAAAATTCCTCAAAAAAGGCTACCTATGGAACCATCTACCTCAAATATCAGGGTCGTACATGCCCACAAAGTATCCACCAACAAAAGAATGAAGCAATGATAATGGAGTCCCTATAATCCATCTAAAAATCATAGAATTCATCCTATTTTCAAAAAGTGTTTGACTATAAGAGGAAATAACACATACCTCAAGAATTAACACTTGTCGCACTACATTCAACAAATGATATATCCCTAAGAAAAAGATTGCACCACAAATCTAGAATAAATCAATAAGAAACATCACCACAGGTCAACAGATCTGATAATTCAACACCACTGCACTAATGTGATCAAATAAATGAAGAATAATAAAGGATTACTCATCCAAAGAGATGAAAGCCCACCACCATGGTGATTAATCATCAAACAGACCAATCCAGATCAAATAGAGACTCCAAAAAATACTGTAGAAGGGTTATAGGTCACAAGATAAGAGAGTTATGGGAGAATGAAATGAGATCATCACCCATACAACACCCTAAAAATTTATTCATACGACATTTACATGGCGTTCAATTCATTTACATTTCATTTAACTCCTCAAGTATAGATATTCTGAAAAACCCATAACCTTTTCATTAAAAACTGATTTATTATTCTTATACATTATGTAATAATTACATGGAATGTTATACTTTCATGTTGTTCAAAAATTTCATGACTTGTGTTTGGAGACCAAGTACACATTATGTAACCCCTTTACATACCGTGTAATTTCCCAACACACGACAGAAAACTCTAGGCTTTAACATAGAACCCATAAACACCTTAGGTATTCTCTAAAATCTGGAAGAAACCCAAAAATCCATTAATATATTAATACAAAGAATTCATTAATTCAAACACACATTCATCCCCAAACATTAATTCATTTTCCCCAATAAATGATCTCCTTCCTTTTTAGTCCCAATATGCAATAAATTTAAGGAGTAAAATAAGAAAATAGAATGGAAATAACGGAAGGAAGGCAATGGGTTGTTACAAACTCCCCACCATAAGACTTTCTATCCTTGGGAAGTCATGTGGAAGAATGAAGTACAATAAAGAGGTGAGGCCATTGCTCCCTCATTAATGATTCACACTCCCAAGTCTCAGGAGAATATGATTTATTTCACTATAACACTATGACCAATATAATAGACTTCCCACAAAATACTTTCACTTGAGAGTAAATGATCTCTAATAGCTTCTCCATAATAGAAACATATGTATCTAATTCAATCTATTCCCATATCATATTGTGAGGGGGTTAGGATGATATTTCCTGATATCCGATACATGGAAAACATCCGGAATGCCTAGAAAATGAACCAAAAATTCCAATTGATAAGAAACCTACCCAATCCACTCAATGACCCCAAATGGACCAATGTATCTTGGAGCTAACTTTCCATATTTTACAAGATGATAATGACCCAACTAAGGAGAAACATTCAAGAAAACTCTATAACCTATGGAAAACTCCAAAGGATGACGTCATTGATTTTCATGAGATTTATATCAACTCTACATTGTAACCAGATGTTGAAGTATACCTTGAATCCTCATAGATTCCCCCTAAACCAAACTCGGTCCCACCAACCACCCACTGCTACCCAACAATGTGGTGACCTACACAGGTGACCATAAAAATACTAAAAGGGGTCCATTATGATTGACTATTAATAAATGTTTTTATAGGATAGCTCAAACAATCCTAGATGGCTATCCCATGATCCATTAAAGTCCAAGACACATGCTTAGAATATCCTCCAAAATCTGAATAACACGCTTTGTGTGACTATTTATCTATGGATGATAATCTATAATAAACTTGAAATTAGTCTCCATCACCTCCATGAGACTTCCCCAAAACCAAGAAGTAAACCTAAGATCCAAATCTGAATAATGGCAGAAGGAACCCTATGCAACCTCACAACTTCCTGCACATACAACATACCTAGATATTCAAATTTTGCAATGTATTTAATCAGAATAAAATGAGATGACATTGTAAACTAATCAATCACTACCCATATTTTATTTCTCCCTAGGGTAGTTAATGGTAATCCAAAAATAAAGTCCATGGATACCATATCCCATTTTTAAATAGGCACTGGGAGATGATTAAGAAAACTAGAAGGTTTTATATGCTTTTTCTTTATCTGCTGGTAGGTGTAATAGCGGGACACATAATCAATAATGTCACACTTTATACCTAGCCACAAGAATAATTGTCTCATATTAAAATACAAATTTATAGTTCCTAGATGAACGGACCATGAATAACTATGACAATAAAAAAAAGCTAAACTCCTCGCTAATGTTGGGATAACAAAATGACTCCCAATATGGATCACACCATCTAAAGAGAGAGACCAACTGGAAACGATCTCCCCACTATATAGTGTTTCTCAGATTCCTCTAAACTCAACATCTTACTAATGCTTATGAAAAATAGACTCAATGAGATATGATGATAACTAAACACTGGTTAGAACCATACCTGAAACATCCTCCTAAGCATCTAGATGCAACTAAGAAAAAATCTCTAAAAGTATCCACTCTTCCTTCGATTCCTAAACAGATTGTGATGGAACCTTAATACTAAGAGATTATTCAAGGACATACCCCTTCCACAGTGTGTGGTAAATATCTAATTCAAACATAGGAATTTATTTCACCCACAACCTTCTTCTAAGATTTAATTATTTATAAGAAAATATATATCTCAACCACTAATTGTTAGAAAATAATGTGAACCTTTCCCAAAAAATATAATGTCTCCAACACTTAAGTGCGTTCATAACCACATAAAGATATAAATCATGAGTGGGTTAATTAGTACCATGAAGTCAAATCAGGAAATATTTTTAAGATACCACATGATCATACTAGATGAGAACAAAACCCAAACAAGCACTAGAAGAATCCCAGAAAACAACATATCCTTTACTAGGATTAGGTCAGATAAAAATAGGAGCTGAATTATGAAGTCATTTCAGCTCATCAAAAAATAAATACAATTTTCATCCCATATTAATTTAAACCATTTCCTATTAATAGTGGTCAAATGTGATTCCAACTTTTAGAAATCCTTGAAGAATTGTCGATAATATCATGCAAGACCAAGGAAGCTCTGAATCTCAAATACATTATGTGGTTCTTCCCATAAAAATACACACCTTACCTTATTAGGATCAACTTATAATCCATGCTCAGAAATCATGTGCACTAAGAATTTTACTTCTTGAATCCATAATTTTTATTTCAAAATATTTCCATATAAATTGTGACTCCTCAGGATTTCCAAAACCATACTAAGATGAAGCTCATGCTTATGCTTGGATCTTGAACATACCACAATGTCATCTATAAACACTACCAAAAAAGTGTTGAGATACTGATGTAATATCTAACTCATCAAAGACATGAAAACAATAGGAGTGTTAGTCTGACCAAATGATATTATAATATATTCATAATGCCAGTACCTACTCCTAAAATCTGTCTTCGCTATAATACACTCCCAAAATATGATTTGATGATAACCCATAAAGATGAATCTTTTAAAACCACTTTTCACCCTTAAAATGATCAAACAAATCATCCACATGAGGCCAATGATACTTGCTCTTAATCGTTAATCGGTTTAAATTTTGATAGTCTATACATAACCGGAGTGAACCGCCTGACTTCTTGGAAAAGAACACTACGGTTTCCCAAGGCGAAACACTAGGGTGAACAAAACCATTTTCTACAAGATAATCCAATGGAATGTTGATCACTTTTATCTTCACTGGTTTCATATGATTGGAATGTATCAATATCGACTACATACCTAGAACCAAGCCAACTATAAACTCTACCTCCCTCTCTATAGGAACCTCAAAGAAATTGTCTGGGAAAATGTCAAAAAAACCTAAAAAATGGAGGGAAGATAAAAAATAGAAGAAAAATCATTGGAAATAACTACAATAGTAGATAAAAAACTTCTGATCTCTTGGTGGGGAGTTCTTCCACAGCTAGACCTCAGATCCCACTCTCCCTGAAAACCTGTGATCTCCCATCATCCTTGATAAAAGAGACTCACTGATGATAAAAATAAAAATCAACATAATGAGAAACAAACCAATAAATCCTAAAGATGATGTTAAATAGATCCAGATCAAGAATAAGAAATCATATACTATCTTTGTAACAGCTATCAATAGTGTACAATAAAGACATTGAAACCCCTTATCTTTATTCTTCCCAAGAGGGGTCTCTAACTCCATTTAAAAGGATATGAGTTCTATTGGAAGGTTAATGATATCAACAAGACATAAAAATATAAATGAGTGTAAAGCACCAATATTAAATAAATTAATTGATACTGAGGATACAATAAAGAGGTTACCTCTCACTGTTGTTAGACTCCTGTCTACCTCCACTAAAAACTCTTCTACTGCATGAAGGTGCTTCACTTATGAGACCTATGCTAGATCCCTATAATATTTGAATCATCTAAATGATCCATAATAAAAATTGGATATAATGATCCCTAACCATATAAATGTGTATACATAGCCTAATAGAAACATTACATAAGACTATAATACCCATAGTTATCACACATCTTTGCTGGTGAAGGACAATAACATCATTTGTGTCTCACCTTTCCGCACTGATAGCATGTTAGAGGCATACCACTAGTCGTAACTGGAGGTGACGAAGAGGAATGTTGTTGAGAACCACCTCCACAACTCCTTTGATGATACTTTCACTTCATCTTTTTCCCTGGTGTGCCATTGAAGCTACCACTGGTTAGAAGATAAGGAGTAGAATATATAACCTTGCTTGTCGTATTCATCTCTACCATCATATCCTTATCCACTATCTCTACATAGGTCAAAAGATTCATCATAAATACCTATGATCTGATATTCGATCCAAAACCTTACTGGTACTTCTGATCTTTCAGCTATTCAATATTTACAACCTCTGGTGATAACAAACTAGATCAATAAATCAATTAGTGTATTCCAACACTGAACACTCTCCCTATTAAAAATAGAGTAACTCGAGATACTTCCCTGTCATCAGAAACTTTGGAGAAAACTACTAGAAGACAAGAATCTTAAAACCCTTCCAATACAAGCCCACATTCCCATCCAACTGTAACATGGAATCCCACCAATTCCTTCCAGGACCCTGAAGTTTGAATGCTACACCCTTCACCTTGCGAATCTTAGGTGTTTCTAGGAATTCAAATATCTGATCAATCTTGTCAAGGCAGTACTCTACCTTTTTATTTTTATTCGTACCTTTAAATGATGGTTTATTCTCATGTAGTAACTCCCATGATTGATCCATGTCTCCTACAACACCTAGTTGTACCTCAACAACTATGTTCTAATCTTGAGGCACATTCTAGTCAAATAAACGGACTACTTGCACAATATCCTCGATCAGGTTCTAATCTATCAGAGGATTTCATTGAGGAGTATCCAATGCATCATCTAGGTGAACTTATAGAACACGTCTTGAAGTCATAATTCTATACACCGAAACAAAATAAATGATTAGACAATAGAAAAATATCATTTGAAAGTAGAAAACCTATAAGAAAAAACTGATATTAACAACAAGAAATAAAAATAGGAGACACACATCCCAACATCCCATGGAAACTTGATTCTCTTCATGTTAAGATATGGCTAGTCACTTCTTATAATACACCTATAAAGTCTCAAAAATTCTATTTCCAGTCTATCAAATATCCCAAGAAAAGGAAAAACCCCAAAACATGAGGCTCTAATACCAAATTGTAATGAAATGACCCACATAACCTCTTAAATAAGTACTCTACCAAACTCTCCACATACCTAAAGGTCATTCCCAATCCCTATGGGTAGGTGACTAGCACTCAGGCATCAATCAACAACCAAATAGAATGATTTCACACACCCTGAAGCAATGAAAAGGAATATATATAAAAGGCAGAGAGAAACATGGGAAGATAAAAATATATATGCCGTAATATAAAGTAAAAATTAGAAACCAAACAACTCATTAGAAGAAACAAACTCAAAGTACAATTCCAACCAAAAAGGGATAAAAACCAACTACTCCAAGTGATAGTGTGGGCGGACTCCCACAATCTCACCACCAGCTACCCAGACTCAGCTAACATCAAACCTCACCACTTCACTATGGTTCCTTTCCTTTACATGCATATAAACACATAAAAAGTTCTACACACCACCAAATAAGTACACAAGGTGTGATCTAATAGAATTAGTGGGATCCCACCCAGATGATCCATAATAAATATATTTACAATAACCTATGTATGCTCATTTTAAATAAAACATTACATTATAAGAATTAAATGAATTATATCAAAATCATTATAACCATTTCCATTTTCATATAATTTATATATAATTTAGGTATATTGGTTTCAAGCATAATTTATACTATCAAAAATCCAAAACATTACAAAGAAAGCACAGGCAAAAAACTCTAGGGAACTCAAATGGTTGGTCTAAAATATTATGTTTCTCGAACAACTTTCCTAGTGAGAAGAGACAATCCCCATGATCAAACCTCCCTACAGAAATATGGATTATGGCCCTAACATAATCCTTCCACACATGTACCCAACACTTATCATGTGCTTTATTTCATAAATCATTTTAATGATTTGAAAAATAACCCTTTTCCATTTACAAAAAAACATGAAAAACCCACCCTTTAATCAAAAATCCATTTACCCAAAAAAAATCATTCAAAATTTGTAAATAAATAAATTTATAAACATAAGAGCAATACATTTAATCAATATAGGCTAGAGACAGAAGCACCTACCTCAAAACTTGGGGTCACGCATGCCCACAAAGGATCCACCAATAATAGAATGAAATAATGACAATGGATTCCATAAAATCAATCTACACATCTAAAAATTAATTTGGTTTACAAAAAGGTTTATAGGAGAAGATGAAATGAAACATACCTCAAGAACACACACCTATCGCACCATATCCAAAAAAAGAAAAATATCTCAGAATAAGATCACATCACAGATCTAGAAGAAAGCAAAAAAGAAACATCATCAGGGTTCAATGAATCTGATATCACAATTCTATAACACTACTGCAATCAAATAAATTAAGAATAAGAAAGGATTACCCAATAATAGATTCAAACCCACCTCCATGGTGATCAATCGCTGAATGGATCTATATGGGTTTAAGATAGACTCTAAAAATTTCTAGATAAGGGTTCTAGGTCATGAGCCCAGAGATCTATGGGAGAATAAAATGAGACCATCACCTGAATGATACCCCCAAAAAGTTCTACATGAGATATTTACATAGTTTTTAATCCATTTACACTATGTGTTACTACTAGAGTATATATATGCCTATAAATGTGTCACCTTTTCATTAAAAACTGATTTATTATTATTACACATTATGTAATAATTGCACAGAATGTATTCTTATCACACTGTGTAAACAGTTCATGACATGTGTCTAGAAACTAATTACATGTCGTGTAACCCATTTACATGCCATGTAATTTCCAAAAACATTGTATAATACTTTAGCTTCAAACATAAAAACTCAAAAACATCCCATATATTCTCTGAAATTGGGAAGAACCCAAAAAATGCATTAACACATTTATACCCAAACTCTATTAATTCAAAAAAAACATCCATCCTTGAACTTTAAGTAATTTTTCCCAATATATGTTCTTCATCCTCAATAGTCCCAAGATATACCCAATTTAAGGAAGAAAATAAGCAAAGATAAGGTAAATACTTGAAAGTGGGTAATAGGATATTATAAATGAATAGAATAATATGGATCTATATATTTAGATAGTGAATTCCTCAATCGAGTGTGTTTAATACCTATTCACCGTGGAGGAGGTGGAACTAGATATATCAAGGGATATTTCTCTTTTTTATGTTTAGAAGCACAAATTAGATAAATTAAATAAATGGAAGAATAATATTTATTCCATTTTTAGTTGATAACCCAAGAATGATGAAGGATATGTGTGTTCAACCCTAGATCCAACCCCTTTTACCCATTGTTTTGTTGACTTCTATTTCATTTGTTTTAAATTCATTAAATCAAAAACCAAAACAAAAATTTATCATAATACCTATATGATTTCAAAATTAAGAAAACAATGCCAAGAATATATATGATTTCAAGGATAGTTAAACTCCCAAACCCTTGTCCATGAGAGACAACCCTGGTCAACCACTAGGCTATATTAAGAGTAAAATAGACAAACATCATAGATTAAAAAATCCATATGATCAATCTGTTAGCTATTTTTAAATATAGTTTCCAAGGTTACTACTAAATTTTCTTTCTTATCAACTTTAAAAAAAATATTGACTCTAGTTACCTAGATTCAGTTTTTATTATGTTATATTAGAAAAAAATACAAGATTTATTATCTCAAAGGATTTAATAGCTTAGTATTATTGAGATACTAGATACATAGATTCCCATGATACATTAGAAACATAAATCATAGCTTTAAAAATTCATACAAAGTTATATTTACATTAGTACATAAATTAAATCATTCAAATATTCCTTCATGATAACCTGGAGAATGGAAAAAAAATAAAGGGTGAGCTCTAATGCCTGAAAAGTTAAAGCATATAGAAAAAATCTATCATTAATACATAAGTCATAAACAATATGGAAGAGTGAATAATCGATTGATATTTCCTTTAATCAATAACTTGATCATGATATTCATCTAAGGAAAAATAAAATTCATAGTCACATGGATAATAATAACTAATTTTTCAATGATGGAATTCATAATTCTAGTTATTTAAATCTTACCATCAAGGCCTCGGCCAATATTCTTTTAATAATTGAGTGGTAAATAACTAAATAATACTTAATTCATGCCAAACTTATTGTCTTGTGAGACCTTACAACACATTGAACGACTATATAATTTTAGACCTAACCATTACTAATACATTTCAAATGAATTCCTCATATATGGAATAATCAAAATAATACATAATCAAAATTCCTTAATAATCAATAAATATCTTTATTCAATTAAAAAAAATTAAATATAAATATTTTAATAATTAATGGAATAATTTTCTTATAAATACTCCATTAAATAATAACCAATTTGGTAGTGGTATATGGTTAGATTATATTATAATGATAAATATATCCTTGATACAAAATAATATGGATATAATTCCTAAATAATTTTGGGGAGTGAAAGAGAATATAACTATACATAATGAAGAATATTTATTGTGAAGAAAACGAGGTATAAACCATAATTCATTAATGGATGAAATAATACCATAAATTAATTACTCCAACTTAACTTTTTTTATTTTCTAATAATTTTAAGGGGATATTGAGAACCCTCACATAAAAGCAGATCAAACATCAAAGAAAACAACTCACTTATTAAACACAAGTTTAAAGTGATTAGAATCTCCTTCCCTTAACAGTTTTCAAGGGAAGGAACTTACCTGGCAGTCAGGATCTTAATATATTTATTACTTCATAAAAAACAAATTCATAATCCGTTCTCAAAATAATTTTCAAAAGGATTCATATATACTTTTAAAAACATATTTATAAAGTAATTTTAAAAAATGTAATCTTGAAAATAAACTATGCATAAGTAAGAAAATTTAGAGTGGGATGCATAAACAAAAAAACCCCTTTTTAAATATTTTTAAAATAACAATATTACCTACTTTTGGTAACTTAAAAAAATGAAAAATTCCCAAAATAATGTGTTTAGTATTTTCTTTAAAAAAATGGAAAATTATAATGAAATCTGGATAAATAATCATTAATATAATAGTGGTAAATTGTGGTCAAGTAGTAAATGATAAAAAACCTTCTTTACACACTTTTCTAAAGAAATTTGAAATTGAATTGTATGGGAAACATTAAAAAATTTGTTTTAAACTTTTGAAACGAATAAAAATTTTATATATAATGACCTTTTGAAATAATTTAATCATAAAAATAAAATTCTTGAATATAAATCAAGAATATGGATATGGAGAAACAAATTCCATACCGAAAAAGAGAAATTATGTTATCTTTCCTTAAAAACTATTTTGGTGGTTTTTAGTACCAAAGAGAGGGAAAATGGAATGAATAATTTTAAAATGATGAAATAACTATATTAAAAAAATATATGGAGTTTAGGAATAAAAATGAGATTTAAAAATAAACCCATACCTTGGATTCCCACATGGTCAGATGCATACCAACCTCCTGTGTAATAAAATTTTATTTATTATTCATCTTTATCATATCCATATTTATATATTTATTTATTTATATAATTTATTCATAACATCATTTTACCCTTTTAATCATAATTCTTTTCTAAAATCAATTATTTAGGTGTTAACTGTTATGCTTATTTTGATTTTGTGGTTTTAGTCCTTATACATTGGTCATGGTTTAATCACCTACATAATGTTAATAATTTCACATATATAATATTTATACATAAAATAAACTTTTAAATCCATCCATGTAAGGAGGTTATAAAAAATGAATAACATTGTTTATAAAGCTGGTACTCCACAAATATACATAGGTGACATTTTAATTTTTCAACAAATGAAAATAAAGGAAGGTAAATAATGATTTATCTTTCCAGATCCTTAATTATTTCATAAATATCAAATTTACTCATTTATTCCATCTATATAACCATCCATTTAAGTTGGTGTTGAAAAACTAATTACATCAATTCGTATAGGTGATAGTTCGTACGTACACATGAGTGACGTTTCCATTTTCCAATTGATGGGAGGGATGGAAATTAAATAATATTTTTTCTTTAAAATGTAATTATTATATCATAAATACCATATATTTTAATTAAATCAACCTATATAAAAATTCATGATAGGTGGTGAAGAAAAATGAGATGCATCATTTCATAGAGGTGCTAGTCTGCACGTACGCATGAGTGATATTTTCATTTACCATTAGATGGAAAGGATATAGAAAGTGTTTTTACCCTTAAAATATATATATATATATATATATATAATAAATAATAATTTAATTATTTTATGATGGTTATATAATATTCGAAGGATGTTTATGGAGAAATAAACTTGAAATTTCTTGGTAAGAACATATATCTATTCAATGGATAACCTCCTTTCAAAAACACATTAAGGATTCTTGGGTGGACTTTGGGGAATACTAGAACATCTTTTCCATGTATAAGGGTGTTTTTAAGGTATTTGGTCTGATCATTTTCAATATAAGGTTATCAATTTTCGTGGATAATTGATAAGAGGATGTTCCCTTTCATAAGTGAGGGGAGTGGCACTCATGTAAATATTAAGAACATTTAAAATTAATAAATGTATTTCTCATGAAATGTGGCTAAATGTTTTTTTATTTTTTAATGTAATATAATTTAAGGTCTAAACCCACTCATATAATCAAATTTGGAAACATTTTATATAAATTATAAGTATTGACTCTTAGTTTAACCCCTCTTTATACCTTTCAACCCTTACCGTGGAGACTAATTTTTTTCCATGGAAATTATTCATTAAGACCAAAAATAAAATTAAAATTATTAAATAATTTTAATATTAATATTATAAATGTATAATATTTTTATATTATTTAATTCCTATAGGTGATAAAAAATAATTTAAATATAAGTATGCAAAACTCAATAAAAAATAGTTTTTTAGAAAAATGCATTTTTAAGCATAAAATTATTTTATACAAAAATAATATGTATAATTGATTATCAAGATATTTATTCATTTATGAGTAAGAAAAATAGAGTTATGTGTCTTAAAAACCAGTCCGAAACCAAATTAAAATTTTAATAACTTAATTAAATAAATGGTTTATTAATAGTTCTTTTAGTTGAATAAAATGTCTCTTAAGTTTTAAACTGTCAATCACAGGTTTATAAATTCAAACTAAATTTTTAAATGATTTATTTTACTTATAAAATATATATTTGGTCTATAAAAAGGTTATTAAAACTCTTAAGTCATTATTATATTATAATGATTTCATAAAAGTGTCAGTATTTATTAAAATGGTATTTTTCACTATTCATCTAAAAATCAATCATTTTCAGAAAAATCCAAATAATTAATCCTAAGATAAATTTTCAGTAATTATTTCAAAAATTAATTCATTTCATAAAATTAAAATTATAAAATATATAAATGTATAAATGTATCTTTTAATTGAAAATATTAAATATAAAAAAAAGTTCTTTTACAGAAAATTGACCTTTTCAAACATAAATTGCTATTGATATTTTTTCATATCAATTTATAAATAATTTATTGTTGATATACTAATTCATACATTGAAATATTTTTAAAGTGATAAATTTAATAAAATGAAAAAAATTTAAAAATAGTTCTTTGAAAAATACCCATTTTTAACATTGAATGATTTTATTCATACCACGTTAATTATTTATTTTCTTATAATTATATTTCATCTATCAAAATATAATAATGCAATATAAGTGTTATAATTGATTACTATAATTATATTTACTAAAGGTTTATTCTTATGGTAATTATAATATAAATCAAATCATTTTAGTTCAGTGTTTTATGTATTAAAATCTATTCAACATCATATTTATTTAAAGGATAATATATAGTAAAATATTGGGGTGTTATTATTTACATACCCATTCCCACTATGAAAAAACATCACAATTAGAAAATTAACCCATTCCACCCTTTGTGGATCACACATTATAACACATGAGGTTACTTAAAACCTATAACAAAATTTCACTAAATATTAAGAGTCACACATCATTATGAATTAAATATTATCAAAAACATCAACTTCATAATAAGAAAACACAAATATAAATCACCATGATTAAATAAATAGAAAATAAATTTTCATGAGATCTCACAATAACACTAAAGTCACTACTCCAAATCAGAAACTCTCCACACATCTTGCTTATGACAAGGTTCAAGTTATTACTTTCATATAATAAATTTAGACAATAACTACTAGGAAAATTTACACATATTCTAAAAATATAAAACTAAAAAATTATCCTCCAACCATAATCCTCACAAAATAATTAGAATTTAAAGCATACCTTTAAATTTTTGACCTACAATCTCCATATAATTGAACTTGTGTCAAGGTTAATGTGAACCTCTACTCACTTTCTGTAAAAAAAACACTAGATGTAACCTAGTTTACCATAGCAATGATACTCCTTCAGCTTCCTATCACTCAAATATTACACATTCTAAATATTTTAACATAGGAATCACTCTAATTGAAACTTCTCATAAGGTCAATGAGGCTGACTAAAAACAAATTCTACATCAAAAATATTTCTACCATGATAATGATTTTTATCATCTATAATATTGCTCACTATATCCTCAAGTGGTATGGAATCCTATATATATACTTTCAAATACCACTTGACTACCTCTTATTAGGAGTCAATATACAAGGATTCATTAAACACTCAAAATAGATCATATGATATCTTCTCAAAATAGTGAGATTTCATGAATTCTCATACTTTATATGATGCTAAAAAGTGTAAAAATAATTAAAAATTTTATTTATATAATTTGAATGATTACCTAATCTATCTAAGGTCCAAAAACTCTAGAAACATCCCAAGGTACAACCTCTATAAATAAAATATCTCATAAAATATATATTATAAATTTATATATGATGGTACTCTACTATCCTTTCCAAACACTAAATTAGTCCATTATTTTAGGGCCTCATTACCAATTCTAGAAGATGTTAAGTGCAAATCACACGGAGCACTTATTTACTCAAAATCAATCAATATGTTCTTAATAAAATTTTCAATTCCTTTGGATCCTAATCCACCACCGATTTTTGGGTAGATTTGGTTTTCAAAGTCATGTATGGCCTTTAATAACATTTATTCACCCCTTTTACATAGATTTTTAAATTCAAAAAATAAAAAAAACGTTTATAATATTAAATGAACATCCACTAAGACACCACTTCTCAAAGATTCTTCCATCACCCCAGATTTTGGTTCCATGGATAACTATTTCTCAGCCATCACCCTACAAGATCACATTAACCCGTCAAATGAACATGTGAATAATATCATATAATTATTTTAATATTCAATTACAATATGTAAAGTAACAAATAAAATTCCATGGACATAATATAAAGATAATGATTTTATATGCATAATTATACAGGATTCCTGAATCCTTATTTATGCCATTAAATTGGGGACCATTTTTAAGGTCTATGAAAATTCATCCACAAGAAATCATAACCACTCAAATCATATTATAAAAATATATATCACATAGTTATTAAGCTCACATGAAAATTTATACTGGTCATACATCCCACCTTCCCTTCTTAATTCACACCAATAATCTTTAAAATTACTAAAAATGATTCTAAATTATACAGGTTTATAGAATTCCACATGCTTAGACTAACCCTCATTCCCATGACACCTATGTGTTTTCATTATAAAACAATAATATATCAAACACATTATGTTCCTAGGGAACATACAGGATTGGGTTATCCCCTCTATCTATAGTTTCCCTCACAACCAAGACCCATCTCAATTAGTATAATCAATTGGATTTATATCCAACTAAACACTTGATTCGCTGCATTATGAGACATACCCATCATACCTAGTATCCTTTCTCAATCAAAGAACCTACAATAAACATTGATCACAATTTTGAAGCTCCACCTAAGTCATTGATCACATATAACTCACATATTTTCATGTAGATGTATCCTACCCATGTTATCAATCCATATAAAGGCATTAGTTTACCCACATCACCCTTACTAGGGTTATCACTCATCTATATTCACACTTAAATAATACCCATAACGATTGTATAAAACCATCTTAGGATCATAATCTAATCTCAATCAAGGGTCCGAAAACCCCAAATGTACTCACATGACCAATATACCCACTCTTGATATTCAGTACATAATACTTGTATGGTTCAAAATATTAGACATCATATAGTGATCACATAAAAAATAATATCCATGGGTTCAGTCAAGTAAATTGAAACCAATAACTTTTGTAGAAAAACATTATATAACTTATTATAGAATACTAAAATGACTAAAATTATTTCCCGGTCCAATTTATCAATCTGAAATAAGTATAATCATGACATGTGAATCCTATAAGTTGAATATGATCTAGGAACACAATCCCTCTTACCACCCCAAGAACTGAGTAAAATAATAAATTGTAAATAACACAATATATTTCTTAAAATCATGAAATCATAAAACCCAAAAACCTAGTTAAATAATCCTAGACTCTGGTAACTTGGACTTTCCCCATACATGTTTTAGATAAGTATGAGAAAATGTTTCATCCAAAGTGATGACTAGTTCAATCTTCATTTACCATGTCCTAAATAGAAAAAAAATCCTTAGATACTACTTTTTATTACCAAATTCCTAGTGATCTAAATTAATTCCTAAACCATAGATCCATAAGACCTAAAACATGCCTTCCCCTATATCATAGGATTTTGTCTAAAAATGATGCTTTATCATTTTCATGGAGATATTATACACTATATCATATTACTATACCAGGAATTTTTAGGACCTGAACAATCTCTGTCCTAAAATATATTAAAGAAAATAAAAGTACACCAAAGAAGGAACATAATACAAGTGGTACATGAACCACCTCCAAACACAAAATTGAAAAACACACCCATAAACCGATGGAAGTATACAAATCCCCCTAGAAGTCAGAGCAAAGGTCTACTGCAGACCATCCAAATCACGGATTCATAGATCCATCACCATCGTTCTAATACCAATAGAATAAATAAAAATGAACCAACGGCCCATAAAAACATAAATGGACCAAAACACCCACTTCATTATCTAATATATTGTGAATATAACATGTACCCACAAAAATATTACACTGAGTTAGTAGGCTTATAGACTTTATTCCATGAAATTTGCCTCGTATCCTGAGGCCAGCCAACATCACCATCTCCTAAGGTCATCGAACCCACCCAAGGTCATCGTGTCGTCATCAGGTTCACTGCATCACTGGCTAGTAATCTGAATCCAGTATGACCAATAGGCAAGATCCTTATAACTACACCATACATATCACCAGTCATGCGAGGCACAACTCATTGACAAAGGCCTCTGGAAAAATTAGACTCACTTTCATTGGGATCCCATTGAGACATCAGTTAACCAATGCCAAGATCCCATGATTTAAATTTCCATATGGACATGTAATAGGAACTTACACCACCATATCCCCCATGAAATGGCCCTCCAAACCCTAGATCTAAAATCCATCAAAGGACGGCCAACGATCTTCCATGGATATAACCGGTTTCGAGCTGTGAAAGTCACTTCCTGAGGTCCTTCTGCATGCTGAGTGTGGTTAAAAAACTCAATAAACCACCAAACAAAATGTCCCTAATATAATATATTATATATATTAGTTCATGTATGATATATGATATAAAATTATAATTAATCGATAAATAAAATACCCAATGTATCATTGAATGAAAAAACAAGTCTCCCATATGATCAACCATTTCTTATTCATCCATTTTCAGTAATGATACGAGATTTTCCATGGTATAATCACATTCCAAAACTAGGTTATCATCCCACCTAACCCATCTAAACCCATGAATTAAAAGGGTACAACCATGAAATTGATGGTCATATCAATAAGTTAATATACTCTAAGTAGTACACTGGGTATGTACATGAATACAACTAAACACATATATACCTATGAGATCCCCTCATAATTATATTCTCAAATAGTCATTTTATATATCCCCAAAAGATCCCCTCCAAATATAAGTCTCAATAAAGTCACATATATCCCCAGAAGGTCCCCACCTGATAGGATTCTCAAGCACTAGTAAAATATATCCCCAAAATATCTCTTCTTAATCGCAAGTTTAAACACTCATTACATATTTAATAATAAGATATCCTCTAAATAATAGGCTCAAATACTCATCACATACATACCCATAAGATATACTATAAATATAAGGCTTAAACATTGGTCAAAAAAGACTTATAAGATCCCCTCATGAGATAAGATTCAATACTAATCATAAATAGGTTACATATATCCTTAAAAGATCCCCTTTTGATAGAATACTTAGTAGTGGTGACCTATAGCCGTATAAGATCCCCTCTTGATAGTAGGATTAAACACTAGTCAAATATAGCCCTAAAATATCCACTCCTTATAGAAATATCAATGTTATTTGCATTTAGTCCTATAAGATCCCCCCCCCCCCCATGATCTCAGTCTTAAACATTGGTCACATATATCCCCATAAGATCCCCTCCTAATGGAAGCCTCAACACTAGTCAACTATCAACCCAAAAGATCCCCTCCTAATATTAAGCATAATTACAAGTCATATATCACCCCCAATAGATCCACTTTTAGTATTAGTCTTGAAATATAGCATCATATCTTGGATAAATTTCTATAATACGCCCTAAAAACATTATGAGGGTGACAACATAATCAAAATGAATCACTCAGTCTAAAATATCCCTCAGTTAATCCAATCTTAATATGGATTCCCATACCATAACTCTTAACATCGAGCTCGGACATTCTAATATTATCTCATATCTCATAGTTGATAATTAACTAAAGACGTAGCTTTAGTAAACTACTCCTCATTCCAAAATTCCCAATTCTGTGTTATAAACCCATTATTGACTGAAAATCTATTCTATTACCCTTAGTAGATTCCCTTTCCATTCATTTAATATAATCCTATAATCAAGGGTCCCTTATGATCCACATTTCCTAGTATTGAATGGCCTTTATTACTCAATAATTCCCTATTTATATGAGAAATCCCCCTAAGAGAAACCCTCACTATAAGACTATGAAACCATCCCACCCTCACTGGATCACACTTTTGAAAGTAAAATGTTACATAGAACTTCTCATGAACATCTTACTCACACCACTTTTTGAAATTAATCTAATAAAGTTTGTAAAACTTGAAATACCCAATCCTTGTATGACTTACCACTCTTAATGGAATGTCAACCCACTTTATTTTAGACCCCATTGGGATATTAAAATAATAAATCCAACCCAATAACTCTATATAAGTATAAATTCTAACTAGGGTCAAGATTTTGCTTTGAAATAAATAATACATTCCTTAAAAACTATGGTTCACAATGTGAGACACCTTTTTCATGGTCTAAAAGAACCTCACATTATCTATCATGTGTATCAGAATAATATCAATTCAATTTATATTCCATCATTATAATTCACCTAATAACTCAATTATAAAATGAAAGAAAAATATTCTAAAATAAGGGGAAACACTAGGTAACAATTACCTCATACAAGTATGACTTAACTCATCCAATATTATGGAATAATATATCCTCATTATCCTAAAATTGAAGAAGTATGACCACCCCCCCCCAACCCAAGTTTAAGTATTTTAGTGAAAATGAGCACTTAACGTCAAAGTAAACAAAAAATATAGGGAATTATAAGGATAGATTCACTATTACTTATCTAATTTGATAAATTTTTTATGATTTCATGCTCAACTTATAAAGAAAACTCGGTTTCAAGGAGAGAAAAAAGAGAGAGAGGTGTGTGGTCTATGGTATGGTTGAGAAAATTAAGGTGATAGTATGTAATATTTTCCCTTAAATTATATTTTAATTAATATTTGTAAAAATAACCCTGAAGTACACTAAGTACCTGGTTTTCCTCTATTGGGAACCTGGTTCCTACCAGATACCGACCCCTAGGTCACTAGCTGGTCCGTAGTTTATATGAGGATTATTACCCCCTCAGTCTTTCCATATGTTTCCTAGTCATATCTATATTATTTTACACCATACTAACACTAACTCTCATTACTAAAAACATGATTCATAACCTACAAAAACCACTCATGTAGTAAAAACTTTCTAAAGTACACATAGAATTATCAATAAATAGTCAAGTGTATAACTTGTCATATGTAAAACATTATAGATAATACATAATGTTTTGAGGAAATGAAAACAATGGTTAAACATGACATTTGATATTTTCAAAATTCACTTGAGTTGTTACAATACAATTAGAAGTTTTCATTATATGTTGGTTTTACTAAATATATGACATTATAAGTTATACTAAAATTATTTAATTTCAAACTATGATATTTTACTATATTATAATGGGGTTCCTTATTAAACATATGATTCTAAACAAATGTTATGCTCCATAAGTATGACCTATAAAAATATGCCTATCTAAATGACTATATATTGATTCAAAATAACTATGTTCTATATAAAAAATTTCATATATGTTATGTGGTTTCAAAATGAAAGATGAATCAAGTATAATGAAATTTGTTTAGTAAATTCCAATGATTCCCCAATTTCTAGAGTTTTATAAGGGTGAGTAGAATATAATCTATTTTAAAAGGCATGAAGATAAAATAGTTCAATATATGAAACTTATAAAAACATTAGATTCTCCTCAGTGGAAAAAATTGATCATGGATATCCTAAATTTATAAAATAAACCTTCATGTTGTATTATCTACTAATGTAATGAATTATTTTGGTGTAAAAAAGAAACAATTATAGTATGTGAATATTTAAATTGGTAAGATATATCTTTCCTTTAGGGTTATGAATAAAGTTAAAGTATATTGTGTTTCCACTTATTAATTAAAGGATGAAAAATCCTAGAAACGGTATTGATATTTATTTGACTCTATTTATTAAATATTTAATTTTTATAATGGATATAGGTGTTATAAATTAGTATGAACATATAATAAAAGAGTTGAAATTGATGTCCATATTGTTTGGGATAATTCATTACATTCCAACTTATAGTAATTTTTTGGTGTAAGGAAATATAAGAATTTTAGGTTTCCCTATATTTAAGGAAGTTATACACTCAGTTATGTCAAAAAAATTTAAGAAGACATTGTTCTTTTGAAATCATAAATGTTTACCCTAAAAATATAAATATCAATCATGGAAAATAATATTAAATTGGAAATCTGAAAAAAGTGGAAAACCCTCTCCATTAATAGGTGATTAACATTTTAAAAAAGTAAAATATATTTTCATTATTTTTTGTAAACTATTTTCAAAAAAACTTTCAAAAATATATTGTCAATAGAAATAAATTTTCATAGTATTTTTATATAGTAATTTTTTATATGTTTGAAATCTTCTTAGTTTAATATATATAGATAAAAATATTTATGTGATAATGTAATTGGAATTTTTCTAAATACTCTAAGTTATATAAAATATGGTATTAAGTCTAGGATAGATATGATTTATATGGGGATAAGGGAAGAGTTGTCACCAATGAAAGAGGGAAGGTGGAATTTTCTTACTCTATCATCTCACACTCTTTCCATGCAAGGTTTTTTTGGTTTTCAACTTCCTAAATAGAGTGATAGTTATAAAGGGGTGTTAAAAAAATATTAAAAATATTTTCTTGGTTAATGACATAAACATAAAGGGTTTAAAATCACATGAATATTATTATTGGGTGCAATATTCAATTCTTATGGATATACATTTTATTTTCATAAACAATGTGTGGCAAATAATAACCAAACATTGCTTAATTTTCAAACCTATATATAGAAACTTTATAGACTCGATGAAGTTTCCAACAATTAATAAATAATTTAATATCATATTATGTGTATTATATAATTTCATTCCATTATGATTTTTTTATATAATGGTTCACTTGATGGTTCACATGGTGAGAGAGATCTAACTATGGGGTCTTGTATATTACAGATGGATGTAGCCTATTGAATAGTATATCAAAAAATTAAAGGGTACATCAAAAATATAATCCACCCAAAATAATATATTTTGGAGTTATATATTATAAGATAATTCATTGAATTCTATACCAAATACTTATATGATGTAGATAGTATTGGCCTCCCAAAATCTCATTATAGTAGGAGAATTAATGGTAAATGAATTTCAATAAGATTTTTTTTCATAATTACTATAATAGGTTGGGAATAGGATCAATATTATGTTTTATATAATAGTACATAGGATACACTATCTATTAAAACTCATATAGAAATTCTTCAGAATTTGAATCCGTAAAGGGTTGAAATCTAGATATGAAATATACATAATAAATGGTTTATAATTTTATTCTAAGGATATATTTTAAAGGAGTTATCTTAAAATATAAATTAGATTTTTGGAATAATATGATAGTTAGATATAGGGATAGGTGTATATGTATTATCTAAAAATGGTTATTCAAATAAAATTTAAACATTCTATACAAAGGAACATAATAAATATATTATAACGAAAAATATTAAAGTTATGTTTAAAGAGGAAGTGATGTATATATCTAGTACTAGGGATAGAAATACTATTTATACAAATATATATTAATTTATCATTATTGAAAGAATATGTAACTTGGATTATATGATATTATAGGTACTGATTGTTTTATGAAAATATGATGATAACAGGAGTTCAGTTAAAATTGATGAATTTAGATTCATAAAGGTTAATTTTATTAAAGAACATTACAAAGATTAACCATTAATAAAGACATCATAACAAGTAATATTATTTTTTAGTATATATCCTACCAACAAAAAAAATAGTTATTAAATTAGTGACTAAAACAATTTCAAGATCGAATGAAAATTTCATGGAGGTTGATTCTTTCAATAGTACATCACAATCATTTTATGGTCATCCAAATGTTGATGGGATATTATATATTAAAGGGGATTTTGGGGATTTTTATAATTGATAGAATATGAAAATACCTTTATCTTATATTATATTCAAAAAAATTAATTAATGGAAAGTATTTGAACAGGCTTATGTAATACTAAATGGGGGAACTATTTTTTAGGTTAAAATAATATAAAGGATCAGTTGTTGGATTAAATAATAATTTAATGGATAACATTACCCGAACAATAGATCTTCCATATTTATTTATGTCAAACAAAATATGAAATAATATGGAAAAATGGTAATGCTTCTAAAATTGTATATATCGAGTAGAAATATAGCACTGAGACTGGTGACATTGCTGGTCTTGAGACTGTGAATCAAATTTTCAAAAAATAATGGTTATAACCTTTATTGTGAATGTATATATGAAGAAAAATTTATTAATTAAAAGGTTAAATAATTGATATAAAATTTATATAATTAAATACTATTCATATGTTTTTTGAAGACATTTATATCAGGACTAGGTAATGGGATCACCTTATGATAATATTTTTACAGTTGTTAATCTTCATGTCAATTCTACATAACAAAACTAAATGAGTCTAGATGAAATTATAAGAATATCATTAAAAGTGACATGATTTAAAATAAATTAAACTATTATATAATATTCTTAATAACTACCATGAAAATATGAAACTATACACTCTAGTTGTATTTAGTATAGTTTAATTTTTTAATATTAAATACTTAATACTTTTAAATTTTTTATGGTTCACTGTAGTCTTATCATTATCAATCCATATAATCCAATAATATATTTTATAGATCCAATGCATGGATATCTAATAAATTAGTCACACATCATGTCCCTTACAAATTAATAATGCGTTATCTTTTACATTTTATAAAAAATATTCAATTATATGTTTTAAAATATATTTTAACTATATTTTCTTCATGATAGTATTATGTTTATTTATCATCAAGTATACGGTATGTAGATACAAAGTACACAAAAAGAACCTATATATTTTCTAAATAAATAAATATTAATTTGTATATAATATTACTTAACTATAAAAATATATATCATAACAAATTTCTTATACTTATAAATATTTTTTTAGTGTCCAAAACAAATGAATAGTTATAATTAGGGTTATTGTATTTCTAAATTTATGTATGATTCCATAATCTATCAAAAAAATGTGCATCCTCAAATAGGTATTTATAAAACTAAATAAATAATAATTGAAATTATATATTAACCATTTATATATCATAATTGTTTAACACTACATAGATACTAAAAAATTAACATATTTAAATTAAAAAATATATTATTTCATGAATACGTGGGTGGATTATATAGTGTCAGATTGTTTACATGAATTATAAATAGGTGTTTTCATAACAATTTTTAAATTATTTTTCCATTATGATTTCATAAAAACCCTAATTATTTTTCTTTTATAATTTAACATCATGTGTTTTATTCATTGTTAATATTCAACATATTTCAAATGAATTTTCCTTCCCTTCATGCACCCATCAATCGCTCTTCTAGTTTCACAGCATGAATTAATAAATAATACAAAAAAACTTAATACAAAAACATAATTAAGTATTGAAAATATACTTTCCTTGGTTAAACAATAATAAAACTTGAGGTTATTTTTCTCCCTTTGAAGTTATTACCCATTATCCTTTCTTGATACTATTGATGAAATAATCAATAGGAACAATCTTGGATCTTAAATATTAGATAAAATTAAGTATTTAAAATTAATTTCCCTTTGCTAAGAATGAGTAATATTCCATTTTAATAATACATTCACTAGTATACTGACATGATTCTCCATATTCAAACCTCATTGTAATTTTATATTAGACATTATCATATTAAAGGATATGATTATCATATAATGCATCATCAATCAAATAAATTTCAACAAGAATATATCCATGCTGTTAAAGATGACCCTATTGTGAGGTATATATAAATGTTTGATATGGAGGCTTGTATGAAAGGATTTTTTCAATGAAACCTTTAACTATAGCCCCTCATTTACACATGATTATAAAATTGTATAAACTTTTATAATGCCATCATATGTAAATCTATCCCAAATGTACTCGCCCATTTTTATTAATATTCTGAGTGAAAAATGTGGGAATTCAAGTATTGTATAAGGGAAGATTAAAAATATTATATGATTCATCATGCCTATTAAGGAAATCAATAAAATATTCCCTTATATTTTTCTTACCAACAAAATTTCCAATTTGATGGTAATTCTCTCTATGGTCCACATGTCCTTTCTTCTTTCATGGATTAAAGTCAAAAAAACTATTCCCATTTACTTTCATTACTATAAAGAATAATCTTATTACTGTTAATATTTTCATTACCTTTAACATATATTATTCAATGTATGAATCACAAGGAATTATATCCTTTTATTGAAACATTTCTTTGAGCATATCCCTTACAATATTTAGACATGGATATGTAGATCTGTGTAATAAAAGTGTGAAAACATTCTTTTATTGTTACAAATATTTAGAATAATGATCATTAATACATTTTTGGGTAGTATGAAAAAATCACACATCAATTCAATATATATTGTTTTGGAACAATTAAAAGTATATTTTTACTATAAAAAGTTATATTAATTGTACATTAATTTATTAAAAGATCAATAGTATATAATCAAACTTTGATTGTCAAAAAATGTATAAAAATGATCAAGGACTAATTTTCCACATATAAGAGAAAACCACATGTCAATATGATGTGAAATGTGAAATTAAAAATCCAAAAATATTTATAAGAATTAAAATTATTTTATTTTTCATAAAAACCCATAAAATAATGAAAAATTATAAAATCAACTTGGATTGTCTCAAAACAATCAAGACAATGATCATTGAGTAATTTCTGACCTATAGGAAAAACTCAAAAACCAATCAAACATGTGATGTGACCAAAAATTATAGAGTCTATTTATATAAGTTAAAGGATTTTAATTATATACACATGTATCCAATAATAACAACTCATAAAACAATATTTAATTATCATAAAACTTTAATATAGAGGTATTTGATTCATTCTTGAATTGTTGGGAAAATCCACACATCAATATAACGTGTGATGTAATTAAATTCCTTAAAAGTTCATTTTTTTATGTCCTATAGTAGTTCATCAATTAGTAAAAGATTATAAAATGATGTTGGATTATTGTAAAATTTTAGGATAATTATCATTTATTCATTCTTAACCTATAAGAAAAAAATACATTATACTATTTTATGATTTTCTTAGAATGATATAAAGTATTATTTTACTATTAAAAGTATTTATACTTCTCTAAATGTGTCAAATGACCAAAACTAACACTACGGGAAAAATGGGTATTTACGACGGGTTATTTGCGACGGGGATAAATCCCGTCGCAAATAGTCCGGTTAAAAACTTATTTGCGATGGGGGAATTCACCCGTCGCAAATAAGTCGTTATTTGTGATGGGTTAGCTTGCCCCGTCGCAAAAGGATTGGCGCGCTTTGCACGCCAAATCGCGGGAAAGTTATTTGCGACGGGGATCTACCCCTGTCGCAAATAACTGGCGGCGGTAAAAGCTATTTGCGACAGAAATCTACCTCAGTCGCAAATAGTATGTCGGCAGGTTATTATTCACGACGGGTCCCGTCACGAATAATTATTTAACCTTTGACCGTAATAAATGAGGGCTAAGGTATTTGCGACGGGTATCCCGTCGCAAATAGACCCGTCGCAAATGATCTAACCTATAAATACCCCCCATCCGTTTGTTTTCATTCATTCTCAAACTCAATTTTCTCCTTCTCTCAAAACTCTATTTTTAGATTTCAGAGTTTCTTAAGTTTAATTTTTTTTTCCGAAGTTGATATTGAAGTTTTCAACAACGATCAGAGATCAACCTCAGATCAATTTTAAAGGTATTTATGTTCATTTTAATTTAATATTTATTTTAAATTTTTTATTAGTTTCAATTATTCTTAATTAGTTGTAATTTAATTATGTTTACATTGTTTTGTTACTTAATAAATTTAAATTATTAGTATTCATTTTTCATAGTTAATGGTACTTAGGAATAATTAGTAATAATTTCCAATAATTAAGAATAAATGCTAATAATTAGTAATAAATACCAATAATTAGGAATAATTAGTAATAATTACCAATAATTAACAATAATTAGTAATAATTACCAATAATTACCAATAATTAGTAATAATTAGTAATAATTACAAATAATTCGTAATAATTACCAATAATTAGTAATAATTTCCAATAATTAGTAATAATTTCCAATAATTACCAATAATTAGTAATAATTTCCAATAATTACCAATAATTAGTAATAATTTCCAATAATTACCAATAATTAGTAATAATTAGTAATAATTACCAATAATTAGTAATAATTAGTAATAATTCTTAATAATTATCAATAATTAGTAATAATTAATAATAATTACCAATAATTAGCAATAATTGGTAATAATTACCAATAATTGGTAATAATTACCAATAATTAGTAATAATTACAAATAATTATCAATAATTAGTGATAATTACCATTAATAATCCTTAATTAGTAATAATTACAAATTATTATCAATAATTAGTAATAATTACCAATAATTATCCATAATTAGTAATAATCACCAATAATTAGCAATAATTACCAATAATTAGTAATAATTAATAATAATTACCAATAATTAGCAATAATTAGTAATAATTACCAATAATTAGTAATAATTACAAATAATTACCAATAATTACCAATAATTACCAATAATTAGTAATAATTAGTAATAATTACCAATAATTAGCAATAATTAGCAATAATTACCAATAAGTAGCAATAATTAGTAATAATTACCAATAATTAGTAATAATTACAAATAATTATCAATAATTAGTAATAATTACAAATAATTACCAATAATTACTAATAATTACCAATAATTAATAATAATTACCAATAATTACCAATAATTACCAATAATTACCAATAATTAGGAATAATTACCAATAATTAGGAATAATTACCAATAATTAGGAATAATTACCAATAATTAGGAATAATTACCAATAATTAGGAATAATTACCAATAATTCGTAATAATTAGTAATAATTGGTAATAATTAGTAATAATTACCACTAATTAGTAATAATTAATAATAATTACCAATAATTAGTAATAATTAATAATAATTACCAATAATTCGTAATAATTCGTAATAATTACCAATAATTAGTAATAATTAGTAATAATTTGTAATAATTACCAATAATTAGTAATAATTAGTAATAATTACCAATAATTAGTAATAATTACCAATAATTAGTAATAATTACCAATAATTAGTAATAATTATCAATAATTAATAATAATTACCAATAATTACCAATAATTACTAATAATTACCATTAGTTAGAAATAATTACCAATAATTATCCATAATTAGTAATAATTACCAATAATTACCAATAATTACCAATAATTAGTAATAATTGGTAATAATTAGTAATAATTACCAATAATTACCAATAATTACCACTAATTAGTAATAATTAATAATAATTACCAATAATTAGTAATAATTAATAATAATTACCAATAATTAGTAATAATTAGTAATAATTACCAATAATTATTAATAATTACCAATAATTAGTAATAATTACTAATAATTAGTAATAATTACCAATAATTACCAATAATTACCAATAATTACCAATAATTACCAATAATTAGGAATAATTACCAATAATTAGGAATAATTACCAATAATTAGGAATAATTACCAATAATTAGGAATAATTACCAATAATTAGGAATAATTACCAATAATTAGTAATGATTCGTAATGATTACCAATAATTAGTAATAATTATCAATAATTAGTAAGAATTACCAATAATTAGGAATAATTACCAATAATTAGGAATAATAACATTATTACATTATTAGTATATTTTATTATTAATATTAAAATAATATAATTTTTTATATTACATACAATTCTCCTTTCATCTGTGTGTTTTCTGTCTCCACATCTAATATTTGTATGTGGAGACAAAAAACACACAGATGAAAGGAGAATTGTATATAATATAGAAAATTATATTATTTTAATATTAATAATAAAATATACTAATAATGTAATAATGTTATTATTCCTAATTATTGGTAATTATTCCTAATTATTGGTAATTATTCCTAATTATTGGTAATTATACCAATAATTAGGAATAATTACCAATAATTAGGAATAATAACATTATTACATTATTAGTATATTTTATTATTAATATTAAAATAATATAATTTTCTATATTATATACAATTCCCCTTTCATCTGTGTGTTTTCTGTCTCCACATGTAATATTTGCACTCTTTTTCAAAATTATCAACCTACTCACTAATGGAGAGGTGAAAGTGAATGCAAATATTACATGTGGAGACAAAATGTTAAAAACACAGATGAAAGGAGAATTGTATATAATATAGAAAATTATATTATTTTAATATTAATAATCAAATATACTAATAATGTAAAAATGTTATTATTATATAATTAATATTTATAAAAAAATAATATTAGTACTATGAAAATAAAAAAAAATTATATAATATTAAAATTATCAATATTTGTAACAGGTTTTGATTTATTCTCAACATATTCAATTCTTAAAGGGTCAATTTTTCGGTCTATCTCAATAAACAGTTTGCGTCAGTCGTGTATGATGTAAACTCTATATTTATCCTTGCTTGAGTGTTTTTTCTAACAAATTATTCAAAACCAGTAATGCTTTTATATTTTATAGAAAAATATGGAACAATGAGGTCGTCAACACTCATTATTAGGTGACCGCATATGGATAAATCAACGTAGAAATCCAAATGGTTCTGGTTTAAATACAGTATATGTAGAGGGTGTGGATAATTTTTTATCATTTGCGGCATCAAATCCAGAATTTGTTTCAGAAGGAAAAATAAAATTCCCTTGTAGAAAATGTGCATTGAGAACGTTTGACACGTTTGACAAAGTGGGGGGACATCTCTTGCGTTTTGGTTTTCAACCAGATTATGTTTTTTGGTATCAACACGGTGAACGCAGTTCCAGAGCAGGTGATACCAACTTGATTCCGGATCCATCTCAGTTTCACGATTTAGTACATGATGTTGTAGGTTCATCTGTTCAACATACAGAACCTCCGGCGGATATAGCTTCAAATCCTGAGTTAGCACTGTCTGAATTTTATGAGTTGTTGAGGTCTGCTAAGGATGCATTATATCCTGGCTGCAAGATGAGCAAATTAGAAGCAGTTACATAATTTATGGCTATGAAATCAGATAACGGAATGTCAAACACCTGTTTTGACCTGATATTTTCTTTGCCTAAAACACTGTTACCTGAAGGAAATGTTTTTCCTGCAAATTACTATGACAGTAAGAGGCTGGTTCGAAATTTGGGACTTACTTGTCAGAAGATTCATGCATGTTCAAATGACTGCATTTTATATTCTGGGGAAAATGAGTCGTTGGATAGTTGTCCCACATGTGGACAACTGAGATATAAAGAAGGATAACATGGGAAGTCTAGTTTGATTCCTGTAAAACAGTTGAGATATGTTCCGCTTACATCTGGACTTCAGCGTTTATTCATGTCTAAGAATACAACGACAATGATGTCATGGCATAAAGAGAATATTTCAACCGATAAAAGCTTGAATCATCTAGCCGATGGTGATTCATGGAAACATTTTGATAGAGTGCATACATCCTTTTCTTTAGAAGCTAGAAATGTTCGACTGAGCCTTTCCACTGATAGTTTCTGTCCGTTTGGATCTTATGGTAGTCAATATTCATGTTGGCCTATTTTTTTAACTCTGTACAATTTACCTCCATGGATGTTGATGAAGGAGCCATAAATCTTTTTGACTTTACTAATTCCAGGACATTCGAAGAAAAATATTGATGTTTATTTGAAACCATTGATTGATGAATTGAGTTTATTGTGGAGTACTGGTGTCAGTACATATGATGTTGCAATGAAACAGAATTTCATACTGATAGCACCATTGATGTGGAAAATTAGTGACTTCCCGGCTTATGGGATGTTATCTGGCTGGAGTACACATGGTCAGAAATCATGTCCTTACTGTATGGGAGAGAACAAATAATTTATGCTCATTCATGGAAAGAAACCTTGTTATTTTGACTGTCATCGCAGATTTCTTCGAACTGATCATCCTTTTCGCAGAAACAGATCTCAATTTAGAAAAGGAACAGTTGAAAGGGATGGACCTCCAAAAATGCTATCAGGTTCGGAGTTAAAATCAGTTGTATTTTCATTACCTCCCATCACTTTTGGTCCCACAATAAACCAACAGAAAATTTCTGGTTTTGGGAAAGAAAACAATTGGATTAAACATAGCATATTTTGGGATTTTCCATATTGGTCTGATTTGTTGGTCCGACACATGTTAGATGTCAAGAACATTGAGAAGAACTGTTTTGATAATTTGTTTCATACATTTTTGGATATGCTAGGAAAGAGCAAAGACAATGTAAATGCAAGTTTAGATCTTGCCCAAATTTGCAGGCGTCCAGAACTGGAAATGTTTGAGAATGTCAGAACAGAAAGGTTACTGAAACCAAAATCATCTTATACACTGTCTAATGAAAACCGTTTATTATTTTGTCAGTGGATTGCAAATTTGAGACTTCCAGATGGTTGTGCTTCCAATTTGGGTAGATGTGTAAAGAATGGTCATATTACTAGATTAAAAGGTCATGATTGTCATGTTATAATGGAAAGACTTCTATCCATTGGATTAAGAGGTCTGTTGAATTCTGTGATTTGGGATTCCATAACAGACATGTCTCATTTTTTTCGGGAAATTTTTGCGGCTACAGCAGATTATGATGCTCTATGCAAACTTGAAGAAGATGTTGTTGTAATTATATGTAAACTGGAAAAAATATTTCCGCCATCTTTCTTCGACTTAATGGAACATTTGATGTTACATTTGCTATATGAAGCCAAATGTGGAGGTCTAGTACAGTTTCGATGGATGTACCCATTTGAAAGATGCATGCAAAAATTGAAAAGAAAAGTACGTAACAAAGCATCTGTTGAAGGATCTATTACAGAAGCTTATTTGCAAGAGGAAATATCTTTTTTCTGCTCCCATTATTTTGAATCTGAGTATCCTTGAAAACACAACCGAATGGGACGGAATGAGAGGAATATTGATGAAATCGATAATCAATTATCTGTTTTCAACCAGCCAGAGCTTGGTTTTGGTGGAGTTTATGAACGTTGGCTTTCGGATGATGAACATCACAGAGCTCATACGTATGTTCTGATCAACTTTGAAGAGATGACATCAGTTGTACTGTAAGTGTTTATATCACTTATTCTATCATTTATGTTACAGTAAATAACTTTGGTTTTTATAGGTTGTATGATAATCATATCAAGAAACAAATTCCACAAATTACAGCAGCTGCTCTCGAAGAACGCCGACTGAAAAATTTATCTCAGTGGTTTCAAAAACTGGTAACATAAATTCTTTATCTTTTAGAAACTCATTCAACGTATAGTTTACTATATTGATAATTATTTCAAAAAATTTGAGGTGTCTCGACATGCTGATAAAATTGAAAAACGGCTGTGTATATTGAGTAACCCACCTTCCAAACGTGTTAAAACTTATAATGCATATGTGGTGAATGGATTTCGATTTCACACACATGCATATGGGGACTCGAAAAAAACAATGAACAGTGGAGTTTTCTTGAGAGGATCTCATCATCGAGAAAATGAAGTTGACTTTTATGGCATACTTGATGAAATCAATGAACTCTGTTATCTTGGAAAACATTACATAACCATGTTCAAATGCCGGTGGTTGGATACAGAGAGAGGCGTGCATGTTCATCTGACTCATGGAATCATCGATATTAAATGTAAAAGTGTTCTCGCAGTAAATGAACCATTCTTATTGGCTCAACAGGAACATCAAGTTTATTACGCAAAGTACTGTGCTAAATCAAGAGACTTGACTGATTGGTGGAGTGTAATAAAAATCAAAATTTGAGACAATCAGTTTAGTCAAAGTGAATGTGCTTTAAATGATGTGCAAAGAATTGAAGTTTTTCAAGAGAGTCATCAAAATAAATCTTTTTTACAAAGAGACATGAGTATCGATGACGACACCCCAAATTTAAGAGTTGGTGATGACGATGATGTTAATGATGTCACATATGAATTTGAAATGGTAAGAGATGAAGCAACTGGAACTCGAATGGATATTGATGATGTTGGGGAGGAATATGAAGATGACATTGACATATATGAAGATGATGATGAAGCTGAACACTGATAGAATTCCATGGTAGTTATATACAATCATAATATATATATATATATATATATAATAGTAATTATCAATTATTTTCTAACAACATTAATATTTTCTATTTCAGATGGACGACGAGACATTTCGTGAGTTGGAAGATGCTGACCTGCCTTTCGATGCGGATGAGTTGCTGGCAGATGACCCTCATCCTGCAGGCGCTCCAGGGAGTACGTGGAGGGGGCGCGGTCTTGCACGATTGATGATTCTTGACCCCGTCCCCGAGCGACGTCCACGTCTTGGGTTTGATCCACGCACACAGAGGTGTGATAACCTGTGTGATAATCTGTGGATTTGAATAAGATTTCATTAATCTATTCACATAATAAATGTTTATTATTTTTACAGTTTTCCGCATATAGCAGTCAGACAGGGCAGTTCTATTTTTCGCAACTATTTCTCTCAGTCGTGGACCACATGGGAGCAGATTCCCATTGATGTGCAGCAGGCCATGTTCGGCCATTGGTTGGTACGTACGTAAATAAATAAATTTTATTTTGAAAATTATTTCATTTATAACTAGATATTTTGATTTATTTTTAGGGTTTATGGTATCGGATCGAGGATACCATGCATGACGCCATCCACAAGGCATGGGAGGTGGCCATGCGTGATCGCTTTCGTCAGTTTTTTCACAATCTAAGAAAAGTTGCCACGAAGAAAGAAGGAGTGTCATATTTTGACGAGTCATGTAGAGCACACCGACCAGAGTACATTTCATCCTATGTATGGGATGGATTATGTGCGCACTGGTTGAGTGGTGACTTTTAGAGGAGATCATCGGTGGGGAGGCAGAATCGGGGGAGACAGGAGGTGACTCATCGAGCTGGGAGTCGTTCTTTCAGTACTCATAGACAGCATCTGGTACGTACATTATTTATAAATATTTTATATAACTATAAATATTAACAGTTTATTTTTTATTCTTATAGGCTGTCAAGCACCCCGATATTACGGAGTACGACATATATCAGAAGATGTATAGTGATCCTGCTACTGGGGAGCTCAGAGGTGATCGTCAGCATCACATCGTGGTCAGTAATATTTGTTTTCAAGTTTAAAAATTAACTGCATATAATATATTCACAATTTTAATTTTAAATTGCAACTACATGAGCCATATGAGGCCGCAGCGTCACAGACCCGGCCTGAGAGTCGGGATGAGTCATCAGATCAGACCACTGGCCATCAGTTTGATGAGGCGGCATGGATGCAGGCCACCTAGTATGCCTTCGAGAAGGGCTGGGTAGTTGGTATTAGCTCTCGACTGACACCCAGAGATTATTATGGCAGTGCTGCGATGTCGGCATCCAGCTCGAGAGGATCTCGTGCATCTTCTTTTGCTACACAGTATGAGGATCAGTTGCGATCTCAGACTGCACTGATAGAGAGTCTCCGACAGGAGTAGGAGCAGATGCGTCAGCAGCAGCAGCAGCATGAGGAGGAGCGTCGACGCCAGCAGCAGCTGTACGAGGAGCAGATGAGTCGCTGGCAGCAGCAGCACCAGGAGTAGATGGAGTACATGCGCCAACTCACTCATGCTTTAGGGATGGAGTTTCCTCCACCAGCATCTATAGATCCCCCCCTCCCCCCCCCCTCCTTCAGATTAGAGTTTGTTTTTATGTTATAAAGTTTGTTAAATCAAAATATGAATTTTTTTCTATTTGTAGTTTCTGTCTCATTATAAAATATTAATAATATTATATTTTGAAATAACAATATTAATATGAATAAAAAAATTATTTATATTTTATAATATTAAATTTTATATATATATTAAAATTTTATAATATTATAATTTAATTATATTTTTTTGTAATATTTGAATTATTTTAATATTTGAATGTAAAATAATTCTATTATTTTTATATTAATTAAAATAACTTATTAATATTTTTTTTATTTATGAATTATAATTCTAATATTATTATATTAATTAAATCATTTATTAATATTCTATTATTTTTTATTTTTGAATTATAATTCTATTATTATTATATAAATTAAAATAATTTATTAATAATTTATTATTTTTATTTGTGAATTATAATTCTATTATTATATTAATTAAAATGATTTATTATTATTTTAGTATTCTTTATTTTTTAATTATAATTGGATTATTATTATATTAATTAAAATAATTTATTAATAATTTATTTTTTTTATTTTTTTATAGTATTTGCGACGGGATACTATGCTCGTTGCAAATAGTATTATTTTTATATCCATTAAAATAATTTAATAATAGTTTTTAATTTTTTTTTAAAACATAATTGCGACGGGTCCTGTCGCAAGTACTATTTGTGAGGGGCCCGTCGCAAATACCTGTTGCGACAGGGCCCGTCACAATTACTATTTTAAAATTTTTTACAAATATACGGAGTAATATTTGCGACGGGAAGGATACCCGTCACAAATAATATCTTTAGCGACGGGCCCGTCGCAACTAATTGTTGTTGCGATGGCATTTTCCGCAACGGGCGATTTGCGACGGGCCCCCGTCGCAAAAGGCCATTTGCGACGGGATCCCGTCGCAAATGACCCATCGTAAATACCTGTTTTTCTAGTAGTTTATGTAAACAAAATCTTATTTTCAAAAGGATTTTAGAAAATGGTTATAAAAAAATTCATCTATAGTAATAAAAAAATCGATATGAGGATCTATGGTGTTTTTTCAAAATTAAACATATTTTACATTTTTTATATATTTTTAAAAGAATAAAAACCAATCAAACTATCTAATATTTTTTAAAATTGTAACAAAAAATTGATTCATTTTTTACTTTTTGAAGCAAATTTTACATCAATCTTATTTTTGATTGATAATGAATGATTCAAAGTTAATTTTTATAACAATAATTATTATTTATTATGATTTTTCAATATAACTTTTTGATATGTTGTTCTATGTTTTATGGTAACCTTTTTTAACTATATATCATTTATCGTAAATAAAATAGATAATAAATTACTTAAATTTTATCACATATTATACAACATTACAATTAAAGTTATTTTTAATTTATTTAATAAGTATTAATAAAATAAAAATTATTTTTATTATAGACATGTGATTCTTTGGTGTATAATTGGTTTTTATTTGTAAAAACCTTCACATATGTTTCACTCTATTGGCTATGATTTTAGTTGTTATTTATTATAACTTTTTTATATCAATATAATCATTACATTAACTATACTAACATTTTATAGAGTAAAAATATTTTTTTTATTATTTTAAAATATTGTGATCTTACTTGTAAATTGAAATTGGAATTAAATTTTTTTATTTGTGTCAATTTATAAATATATTTTATAGAAAACCATGGAAACTGATGGAAGTTTTTATTATCACTATAATATAGTTCTTATAAAACAAAGCCTTTATTCGAGTGGGAATTATAAGCACTCCACAAGCATTGATAAAGTCTTTTTTAAGCACTAATAACGGGCCAATCAGTATTATTTTATTCATAGTAATCAATTAAGTGAATAATAAGTATAATGAATCCTCAATAAATATGAATGAGTTTCAAATGGTAGAAGCTTAAAATTTTATGAGAATTTTGGATCTTGGTTATGATGACACATTATCTTAAATGGAAAAGAATTCTTTTGTATAATTAAAAGAGGACAAAGAAGGAGGAATAATGGATCCTAATATATGTAACTTTATAATTTAAGGGTTACATGTAAAGTCCATAACTCAGATACCCAAAAATTACCCAAATCATGATGTCACTGGCCCCAAGGGAATTCCTCAATCCCTTGAGATTTTTTATTAGCAACGAAGGTCTAGGATTATCTTTAGGGAATAATTTTCCTTCTTTGATTAATATAATAATTAATTACTATATTATTCTAATAAATCGTCATGACTCATCCATATGTTTTATATTTTAGAGACAATAACTAAAGAAAACTTTTCATAAATGAATAGAAACAAAAATAAATGAATACATATCTATATGAATACAATCATAACATAAAACTAGTACATATGTGAGAACACTAATCAAAGTCTTGTATAACCAAATAAACACTTCATAACTAAATAAAAAAGGATACATTACGACACTACTCCTTTCAAACATGGCCCCCATCCTGATTACCATATGAATATTAAATGCATGAACCCATACTAGCACCTAGATAGTAATAAATGCATACCACAATTATCTACCAATATATTCATACCTAAATTTCATCAAGTGAAACTATATGTCCACTGATGTTTTTATACATGGCGTGAGTATAAATACTTGGTACAATACCACTAATGGCTTCTCAACTCATATAGTGAATAATTAAGTGCATTTAGAAACATGTACCCTCATCTATATATATTTAATAAATTATTTTTGTAATTATTCATCAAACAAGGTATAAAAAAGAATATAACATCTTAAAAATTAATATTGACTACAAAAATTATCTCCCTACACTGGGAGGGTCCATACCTTTACCTTTAAAAACATGCTTCGAACCTATACTAAAATATGAGACAAACAATTACGATCACTCATTTCCTTACACCGTATATCAAAAGGGGGATATTGTAACTTCCCAACTCGAAACACCGAGTCCAATCCAAAAGGTTACATGACCTCATGCATGCCTCTCCATATGAAAGAGGCTACCTACTAGCAATGAGGGTCAAATTCTATATTTTTGGAGAATATACCCTCTATATCAGGCCATGGGATCAATAATAATCAATAAAAAATTAATAAATAGTCAAAGTAAATGAGAAAACTGAATAAAAGAAATATATATAAGAATATATCCCAAATTGTTAAGCCTATCTAGTGTATAAACAGAAGGTAAATACAAGACAAGTAAATAATAAAACATCTATGGGGTACTCTGGTGTCCATCCTAGTTTACTCTATATCAATGCTCCACCACTCAACTATCCACCATAGGTCCCTTTACATGCATCAGATCTCTGGTCATGAAATCTAAAAGGGTACTGAAATGCCTGAGTAGGGTATTAGTGCAAGACTTGGTAGGAAATCACCAATGTGTCCTTACCATAAGTTCATAATATATATAACAGTGTATTTTATGGTATAAGTAAATACTCAATAAATATAATCTAGTCTAGTAATCATACACTGACCAATCCACCACAAACCCTATCCCCACCTGCTTTAGGTCATTTCAAGTAATAATTTATAGAACACACATACCTCCAGTAAGTTCTCATAGCTCGCCCCAACCTTCCAATGGTTGTCATAGGAATTCCACATGTTCCATTAGGTCTATCCTCAGTCTTCCTATTCTTTTAATCACCCACATCATAAGTACATAAGAATTCATGATCAGTATCTTCCATCAATCCACAATATTTTCCCTCTATAGGGATATTCATGTCCACCTTTAAGGATGTTAGGACTGTATCCAGATGGGTAACCAGCCATTTGACTATGTAACTCCCATGGTCAAGGAGTCACCTATGTATATCAGTGTCTTCCAGTTAGCCAAAATGTTTTCCCCTCCATAAGGGTAGCCACATCTACCTTTAAGGGTGTTAGTACTACATCAGGTTTGGTAACCTCATACACTCAAACTCAACGCTGCACCTCAGTATCTCAATACTTACAAGTAAGTCATTATGCTTTCCCCTCTATGGGGATAACCATGCCCGCCATAATGGATGTTAGGAAAGTGTCAGGTTGGGTAACCTCATACACCCAAAATCAGGACTCCACCTGAGTATCTTGGTACCTAAAATACAATTCTCCAAGTTATGCAACACAAAAACAATACATGTCATAGCAAGTGATGATAAGACACACTAAGATCAAAGTCTAGATAATCATACCTAACAAGTACACTCATGGATACTCACACACCCACATGTATCTTGGAACAAGCATGGGTTAGTCCAAAATAACATCACATCATGATAACATAATAAATATACAAGTCCCATAAAGTTAAGTAACCTCATACCTTGAAGTCATCAATGCCAACAACAAAGTCTGTCAAAGGTGTCATCACCTAAACTGCATTCCCACACCAACCAAAAACATGATCACAAGCCAAGTATTCCTAAAAAATCATCTATGTTATTTCTAAAAGAAATAAAATATCACTATTTCCCTTGGAATCCGGGGATGACCGCCTTGATGGGAGGTTCAAACGTTCCGATTGGTTTCTAACGGGTTTGTTCGTAGAACTGGAAACATCCAATGATTCCACATCCATTCAGACCTACTTTCCAAAGGTAGGTGCTCATTAGTTTGTGGACTGATGAGGCTTAGGAATTTTCATTGGTCGAGAGGATGGGAGTTCGGACTCGTCACACCTTTTTGAGGGGAATTATTGTCTACTCTGGGACTCTCTTTATAGATTTAAGTTATGTTCGTGAATCCTTATTACATTACCAAGTATAAAATGAGCTTTCCTTCAGATCTGACAATCAATGATTAAATATGTAGGAAATTTATAGAATCTTTTGTATGTATTCGAGGTTCTTCATCGATAGAGAATTATCTGTATTTATTAGAGATTCTTGGTCAATGGTACCCTTTGACACATTTATATAGAAGTCTCTTGGTCATTATGATGACTATACTGGTTTTAAAGCCACTCAGTGGGTCACTTAATGTTTATTGTCATTCAGAAGGACATGGATTATTTTAGAGTTGGGATCGAACCTGTAGATGGGCTAACTACGTATCCTTTGATTAGAAAAGGAATCAGAACCCACGTAGTTTGAGTAAGGGAGTATGATGTTTATGATTGATGGCTCAAAGAAGGATTTCATAATTACTTTTACACTCTAAGCTCACGTGAGTCATGCTCGGTGTGAGAAACAAGAGGTATTGGTAAAAATTAGACAATAGTGCCATGAAAGACGAAATCATATGAAATAATGTGGGGAATATGTATGTATGACTGCCCAGATAAATGAAGGTTAGGATTCACTTTAAGGAAGAAATCCGGGAACAGGGTCCATAAAGGTATATGTGCTTCATGGAGATTTTGAACACTCTAACTTGGCGCTTACTCCTGAAAAGGAGGCCCAAATTAGGAGAAGACTTATGATTGGGTTTTACTCCTAAAAAGGAATCCCAGATCAAAGGTAAATTAGGACTGGTTAAGAGAAATTAAGACTGGGGCTTACTCCTAAGGAGGATGCCCAGATTTGAGACTGGGGCTTACTCTTGAAAAGGAGGCTCAGGTTAAGGATTATGATTGGGGATTACTCTTGAAAAGGAGGCCCAGGTTAAGGGAATTGTGGTTTGGGGCTTAATCCTGAGGAGGATGCCCAAATTAGGGGATTGGGGCTTACTTCTGAAGAGGATGCCCAAAAATTGAGATACTTGGGGCTTACTCCTAAAGAGGATGCCCAGATTTGGGAACATTAAGAATTGGGGCTTACTCCTAAGGAGGATGCCCATATTTGAGACTGGGGCTTACTCCTAAAAAGGAATCCCAGGTTAGGGGATCTGGGGCTTACTCCTAATAGGATGCCCAAAAATTAAGGGACTTTGGGCTTACTCCTAAAGAGGATGCCCATATTTGAGGACTTATGACTGAGGATTATTCCTAAAAAGGAGACCCAGGTTAAGGATTCTCTCATCATAAAGAATGAGGTTGAATGAATGAACTCTCAATCTTTAGTGACATAAAGATATGTAAATCACTAGGTTTTGAGAGATATTCCATAGAATTCCTTTCAGATAAGGAAGTAAAATCAAGAAATCATGCCATAAATGGATTTCAAGAGTGTCTTGAAGACTGAATCATGAATAGGAAAGGTGTAATGGCTTAAGAGGGGTGAAAATGGGCAAGAAAGGCACCCAAAAAGGTAGGGGCGCGCAAGTCCTGGCAAGCATGCAGGTACTGCCTGGGCGCGCAAGTTTTGGCCGTGCAGGTATACGCCTGTGCGACACATGATGTACTTGCGCAACGGTTAATCAGCAGGGTAATACTTGAGAGACTCTTCATTAAATCCTTTAGAATCCTCTTGAGGTTCTTCCAGGAGAAGGGCACGCAAGATCTATTGAAGGAGTAAGGCGGCGCGCAAGTGTGGCCCTTTTCCCTTAAGGGCTGGCCACTCAGGCGCGCAAGTGTTGATGAGTTTCAACACTTAGGCCTTCCTCCCCCTCTTTAGATCTTCCGTTATAGGTAAAAAATTACCTTAGAAGTGTTTTGGAAGCTTTGAGAAGAGACTAGGGCACCGGGAGCTCAAATCTGAGTTTCTGGAAAACATCCTCTCGAAATGGGGGCCCACAAGGTCTATTTATAGGCAGGAGGAGACCCCGGGCGGTTACCACTTAGGTCGCTCAAGTGTACTTGCACGACCACTAGGCAGTGCGCAAGTGTACTTGCGTGACCATGAGGGAACTTGCGCGACCTATGGGAAATGTTCTCCTTGTTCATCCCTTTGTCGATTTTTTATGTTTCTTCAAAGGATGAATCACTTTGGACTAAGGTATTTCTCTTTTTCAAACATTAGACTCTGTGACGAAAAGGAGAGTCAATAAAAGTCCCCCCTCAGAGTTGGATCCGGAGAGAAAAGAGGGTTTGACTCTGAGGTGAGATGAAATAAGAAATCTGGCAGTTTAATGTCATGCATGTCGGACATAAAGAGGCTAATGTTTAAGGTCGAAATAGATTTGACCGAAATGGATTATAATTGACTCAATTCCTTGACAACTCATCTGAAAACATAGTACCATACTCAAGTATGAGGGAAAATATGTAAGCTATGACTTAAGAATATTTGAATCTGAGGAATGATATGAAAAAGAGCTAAAAGGCATTAGAAGAAGTAGTTTCCAAGAATGAAGTTACCATTATTTAACAAACCCGTTAGGGGGTTGAATTATGCAGGGCCACCTAAGGGAATTGGCTACATAGTTAAATAAAATAGTATCTTTTGGCTAACAAGTCTGTTATGTAGACTGTTTATGCAAGGCCACCTATGGGCACATGCTGCATAGTCAGGAAAAAGAACTCTCAGAAATTTACTTTCTTAGTGCTAAAAGCCAGTGAAAGTTTATGGAGATTCAAATCTTCCAAAGTATAGAGTTTGTTGTATGGAAAGAGGTACTTGAATATGGGGAAAATATTTCCAAACAAAATTATCGAAGAACTGGATGAATATCACTCCTACGAAGGTCTGACCCAAACGTAGGGAAGGAGAATATAAACCATAGACTTGAATACTTTTAGATCATGAAAAATGATATGGGACAAATATGTTAAGGATGGCTATTTTGTGGATCCCTACATACTGTCATTTAAGACAAATAAGGACAAAAGAGGCATTCTTCCCAATAATGAAGTTACCACTATCCGACAAACCCGTTAGGGGGTTGAATTATGCAGGGCCACCTAAGGGCATTGGCTGCATAGTCAAATAATAGTATCTTTTGGATAACAAGTCTGTTATGTAGACTGTTTATGCAAGGCCGCCTATGGGCATGTGTTGCATAGTTAGACAAAATAACTCTCAGAAGTTTGACATTTTTGTGACTAGAAGTCATGAAAAGGGTTATGAGGATCTAAAAATATTTAAGGTTAGGATTATAACACATAAAGATGGGTATTTTTCAATGTGTACAGAGATACATAGATCAATGTTAACCATAATCATGTTGTGGTTGGGTCCTGAATTGAAATGTTGGACTTCACTATGTATCCCATAAGGATGAGAATCAAGCCATACATAGTTCTTAAACTACAGTTTAACGTTGTGTGGGACAAAAGGATTAGAGATCTTAGTTTAGGGTCATAGAGATTCGACCATTGTAAGAAATACACAGTGTGTGTTTTCATGGGGACTTTTTAGCCAAGGGACTGAAAGTGGAATTTGTGGTTAGGCCCAAATACTTGGGACTGGATTTGAGGGACACTCAAATGTTCCTATGTATCCCATAAGGATGGGAATCAAGACCACGTAGTTCTAGAACTACCCTTTGTACAAATTTGGTTCGTACACGTGAACGGTGAAAGGGGACTTTAGTGCAATGATGGTTTAACCCAAGATAAAAGGTTTGGGTGTTTCCATGTATGTATGTAGTCTTTGAAATGAAACATGATTGAGAAAATCAATGAAAATAATGGTTCCCTCTCAGGTGAGGGTATCAAAGAAATTTTTAGTTTATTGTCATACTGGACAAAAGTGTTGTATAGTTTAACGTCGTATAACAAGGAAAAAACTGAACCAATGAAAGATATTGATTCTAAGGGCGGTTTCACGAATTATCATCGTATGAGATAGAGATGAACCGACGTGAATAGATTGGTTTTGGGATTGAACCTTGGGAGGTTGCCTATATACCCAGCCTAGAAGGCAAGGATCAAAGTCAATGTAGTTCAATTAAAGAATGAATTAATGATCAAGTTGTTCTTGGGGACAATGACCAAAAAAATGATGTTTGGACTTACACATGGTTAGTGGCCCAGAGATAGTGTTATGGTTGAGGTTTTCTATAAGCTCACGTGAGTCATACTCGGTGTGAGAAACAAGAGGTAACAACAACCTTAACGATGCATAGTTTAATGTCATGTAATACATATAAAGGGACTATGCAGTTTAAAGTCTTGCAGTTAGGACTATTGGTGCTGCACAGTTTAGTGTCATGTAGCAGGGACAAAATACAGTTTAATGTCATGTAGGACGTATCACGAACTTTCTGTACAGTTTAGCGTCATGTAGTTAGGACGATTGGGACAATAGAGTTTAACGTCATGTTGGACGAAAGGGGGGGACTGTGCAGTTTAATGTCATGCAGTGAGGACAAAAGAGTGCACCATTTTAATGTCATGTTGGACGCATTGGGGATTCTTTCCACAGTTTAACATCATGTTGGACGAAAAAGGGACGATACAGTTTAGCGTCATGTTGGACGAAAGTGCAAATAGTTTAAGGTCATATGCATGGACCGTGGATAGTGCAGTTTAATGTCATGCTGGACGGTGGTGTATTTTAAGGTCATACAGGACCTTTGATGATTATGTAGTTTAACGTCTTTCTGGACGTAAGGGACTTTTATAAAGTTTAGTGTCATGTAGTTAGGACGCCACAGTTTAATGTCTTGCTGGACGTAAGGGACTTGAAAATAGTTTAGGGTCATATGCATGGACCGTTGATAATGCAGTTTAAGGTCATATAGGACCTTGTTGCAGTTTAAGGTCATACTGGACCACTTAGGGAACTTTTTCACAGTTTAACGTCATGTGGGATGAAAGTACAAATAGTTTAAGGTCATATGTATGGACCGTTGTTGTATAGTTTAACGTCATATAACAAGGACGAACTGGTGCCGCACAGTTTAGTGTCATGTTGCGGGGACAAAGTACAGTTTAATGTCATGTAGGATGAATGTACAAATAGTTTAGGGTCATATGTTTGGACCATTGCTGTATAGTTTAACGTCATATAGCAAGGATGAATTGGTGTCGCACAGTTTAGTGTCATGTTGCGGGGACAATGAAGGTGACACAATTTAACATCATGTTGGACGTATGTGCAAAGAGTTTAGGGTCATATGCTTGGACCGTTGTTTTATAGTTTAATGTCATATAGAAAGGACGAAATAGTGCCGCATAGTTTAGTGTCATGTTATGGGGACAATGAAGGACTTTGCAGTTTATACAAAATACTTCTTCAAAAATCTGGCATTGGTTGGAGTAGTGATGAGTTCCCCATTTATTCAGATTAATGAATAAGCTCCATTGGAGTAGACCCTATGTATTGAATAAGGTCCTTCTCATTTTGGCTCAATATTGGGAGGTTTCTTTCCTGGTATCATTGGAGTTCTGAGAACTAATACCAATTCTCCCTGATTGAATGAACGAAGACAAACTTTTTTGTTAAAATATTCTACTATTCGATTCTGATAGACTTCCAAGTGGTGCAAAGTGCACAATCTTTTCTCATATAACTGTTCCAATTCATTCAATCGCTTTTGAGATTGTTCATCTGTAGATGATTAATCGCAAATGGCAACTCTGAGTGAGGTTAGTTGAACTTCAATGGGAAAGACAGCTTATGTTCTATATACTAATGAATATGGAGTTGACCGAGTTGCAGTGTGGGTGGTAGTCCAATAAGCCCATAAAGCATGACAGAGTTTATCAGGCCATGACCTATTATCTTTATCCACCATCTTTTGCAGTATATTTGAAAGATTCTTGTTAAAGGATTCTATCTGGCCGTTGGCTGCTGTATGATACCAAGATGAATGGTTGGATTTGATGTTGTATCCTTGATACAACTTCTTCATATCAGATGAACAGAAATTTGTGCCATTGTCCTTCAATATGGTATGAGGGACACCATATCTGGTAATGATGTTAGACTTGATGAAGCTAACAATGCATTTAGAACTGACTTCCTTGAGAGGTATTGCCTCTTCCCATTTGGAAAAGAAGTCAGTAGCAGTAAAAATATACTTAAACTGCTTAGCCGTAGCCGAAGGGTAAGGTCCCACCACATCCATTCCCCATGTGGCAAATAGCCATGAGTATTTAGCTGTATGAAGCAACTCTAGAGGCTGATGAATGAAGTTGTCATGTACTTGGCATGAATGAAACTTCTTTGTGAAATTGACACAATCTCGTATCATTGAAGGCCAAAAGTATCCAAGCCTTTGAACCTGATCAGACAGTCTATGTCCAGACTGGTGGGCACCACAGACTCCTGCATGCACTTCTTTTATGACAGCCATTGTTTCTTCCCCATCAATGCATCTGAAGAGAACTCCATCAAAACCACATTTGTATAGAATTTTCTCTAGGTGACCTGGGCTATCATAAAGAGTAAAATTGACCACATGTCACCAGATTTGTTCTTCCTCAGCTCTATCAGGTGGAAGTGTTCCATTTTGAAGGTATTCCCTGATAGGTGGAATCCATCCTGTAGTATGACCATACGGTTCAAGAATGGGACAAATTTCATTAATTTCCTCTGTCCTGATTCAAACATAAGGTGAAATTTCATGACAGTGGGCAATACTGATGGTTGTCTCATCCTGATTTGGATCTGCCAGAGTTGTGGCTATATTAGCCAATGCATCAGCTTGAGCATTTTGTGATCATGGGACATAAGAAAATGTTAGTTCCAAAGGGAATTACACCATTAACTCTCTGACGTAATCATACAAAGGGATTAATTCTTCTTTTCTGATGGCATAATCCTCATTGACTTGTTTGATTACCAGGTCTCAATCACCTTTCACCTTTAAGTGATTCACTTGTGCTTGAAGTACTAATTCCAAACCTACGATGAGAGCTTGGTATTCTGCTTCATTATTGGTACCAACTTCCCACAATAAGAAGGAATAAGTTAACACTGCCTTTTCTGGAGAAATGATCACAATTCCTAAGCCAACTTTGTTGAATTTAGGATTTTCCATTTTCTTCCCTGTTGGACTTCTGGAAGCACCATAAAAATACATTTCCCAGGCTTGAGGACTTTCTTGAATAGAGAAGACTTCCTCATCAGGGAGTTCAATATCTGAAGACGTGTCTTCCACTGAAGGGTGTTCAGCCAGGAAATCAGCCAGAGCTTGGCCCTTTATCGCCTTTTGAGACACATACTGAATGTCGAATTGCTGCAAAATAACTACCCACCTTGCTAGATGTCCTGTAAGCATTGGACGACTAAGGATAAATTTGAGCGGGTTATTGTGAGATACCAATTGGACCTCGTGATGTTGTAGGTAAGGTCTCAACTTCTGAACTGCAAAGATTAATGCCAGGAAGCACTTCTCAATACTTGAATACTGGGTTTCTGCTTCAAGCATGATTTGATTGTGATAGTATAGGCTATTTTCATTCCCAGTATCATTCTTTTGAGCAAGAAAGGCACCCAATGATCGCTCTAGAGTTGTCACATAGAGGATAAGTGGTTTTCCTTCGACAGGTGGCATGAGTACCGGTGGACTCAAGAGGTATTTCTTGAGAATATCTAATGCTTCTTGACATTCTTCAGTCCACTGGTAAGTGACTCCCTTCTTCATCAATTTGGTGAAGGGTAAACTTTTACCTGCTAAATTGGTGATGAAACGCCGAATATAGGCTAAGTGTCCTTGAAGTCCTCTTAATTCTTTCAAATTTTGAGGAGGTGACATACCAAGGATTGACTTGGTCTTCTCAGGATCGACTTCAATACCACGATGACGTACAACAAAGCCAAGAAATTTTCCTAAGGTTACCCCAAAAGCACATTTTAAGGGATTCATCTTCAAATTATGTTGTCGAAGCTTGCAGAATATGACTTCCAAATCAGCCAAGTGATTAGAATGTTTTTTGAATTTAACTACCAAATTGTCTACATAGCATTCAACAAACTTCCCTAAGAAGGGTTTGAAGATACAATGCATGGCACGCTGATAAGTTTCACCTGCATTATTTAAGCCAAAGGGCATTACTCGGTAGAAAAACACACCCTGAGGGGCTCTAAAGGCTGTAGATTCCTCGTATTCTAGGGCCATTCAGATCTGATCATATCCAGAATATCCATCCATGAAGGAAAGTGCTTCATAGCCAGTCGTTTCATCAATTAGAAGTTCTGTAATCGGAACTGGGAAATCATCCTTAGGACAATTCTGATTAAGATCTCTGAAATTGATACAAACTCTAATTTGTCCATTATTTCTCTTTACAGGGACAATATTAGCCAACCATTTGGGATATTGAACTTCTCTGATGAAGTTAGATTTGATAAGCTTATCCACTTCAACTTAAATTTTGGAAGCATAAGTTGGGTGTGTTCTTCTCACGGCTTTCTTAAATCCTCGATGTTCTTCTGGTAAACCCAAATGATGAGTAGCAACAACAGGATCAAGCCCAGGAATTTATGTATAGTTCCAAGCAAAAATATCTCTATTTCTCTTTAGAAAAGAAATATACATCTCTTGCTCTTAAAGTTTCATGGCCACACTAATTAAAGTGGGGCGTGGATCTTCTTTTGTACCCAGATTTATTTCTCTGAGTTCATCCACAGTGGTAGAGATACCCTCTTCAAATGCTGGAGGAGAATCTCGGAGATCTTTCTCTTCTTCTTCATCATGTGTTATTTATTCCATTTCTACTTTCATAGTAGATGAAAAAGATGAATTTTCATGATCAGAAGAGATGTCAAAATCTTCACATTTTGAAGAGTAAGTTTCTATTTTTGATCCTATTGCTGAGGAAGGGACTTCTTTGGGTAATAAAGAGGAGATGATGGTTTGAGAATCGACATCATTGTTCACCTCCGATGTTGCTATAACTTCTTCTGCCCTAATTGGCAAAGCATAGAATTGTTGGATTTCAGCAGATGAAATAAAGATGTCACCATTTGTGTTTTCATTACTGCTTGGTAGATTACCAATTTCTCCTATGTTGTCTGGATCGATTGTCGTAATTGACATTATGGATCTTTCCATAAGAGCATTTTGATTTGGGTCTATCTTGTCAATTTGACTGATGGGAAACACATAATTTGTACTCAAATGTGTAAATGGATTTACTGGAATTTTTTCCAAACCATATGGAGCATTAACTTTGGTAATCTCCTTTGTTATGGATTTCTCCTTTTTTTCATGTGATAGAATTCTGCCTCAATGTATTGAGGCTCACATGTCTTGAATGGGGCCTTATCACCATACAACGTCCCAACTTGACCATCAAAACAATATTTGAGACATTGATGGTATGAAGAAGGGATAGCCGCATGTTGATGTAACCAGGGTCTTCCAAGAAAAATGTTGAAGGTTGAGTCTTGATCAACAACCATGAAATCTGAATTAGATACAAGATCTACAAACTGAGTTTTGAGTGTAACTTCACCCAGTGGTTCTTGTTCATTTTTATCATATCCCTGTAGCATCATGGTGGAGGGAGATAAATCAGATTCCGTGAGGCCCAATCGACAAAGTGTACGAATGGGCATGAGGTTGACTCATGAACCATTGTCAATGAAAACTCTTCGAAAATCCACGCCATTGACTTTTCCAGACAAGTAAAATGGTCTAATATGTCCATGCACAACATCATCTTCATCTTCATCAGTAAAGGATATTATTACATGGCATTCTGCAGGATTATTCTCTATGTGATAGACTTCAGCTGCAACAATTTCAGTTTCAAACTCCTGAGGACTTGAAAAAGCCTCGATGAGTGCTTCCCAAAGATCTTCTGACAGATTCAAAGCATCCAGAATTGATAACTTCGCTGGTACTTGGGCCAACTGTTTCAATATATCATACTTTTGATCCAGATGTCTGCGTTTCCAAATAGTAATATGTGGTTTATTAGGTACCTTGAAGCAGATGTTTCGGAAGTTGATGCATCTTGTATTGGGATAGGAGTTGGCAATATTCCTGGTTTCGGAAGATTAGACCGATTAGATCCATTTACTTGCTGAGAGGAAGAAGATGGAACTTTCAACCGGTCTTCCAAAATAATTGTGTCAGGACTGAATTTGCTATCGGTAGAAGAACTTGCTTGTTCTTGCTGAGCTCGTTGAAGGGTTCTACCACGAGTTTCTGCTGCGTACACAGTTCTAGCAGGGGTAGAATTGGAATAGTGGCTTCTGAAAGATCCACATCTTCCCCTGTATCCTGGGCCCCTAGAACTTCCTCTGATTCCTCTATTTGATACAAGTAATTTAGGCTCATTAAAATTGAAATTGTGACTGGCATATGGATCTGTTAATTGAATCATATTAACAGAACCGAAGATTAACTCTTTGTCTGATGAAGACTCTGCCTGATTAGCCTGTTTAGGCTGTGCCGTTTGGTGGGGAGGTGCCCGTGGCTTTGAAGTAGATGGAATGAAGTCTGCCAAAGTCAGAGACAACTTAGGCTTTGACACATACTCATCTTCTTCTGATTCTTTTTCTTTCTTTGAATCATGTCGTATCTTTGAGGACTTTCCCTCTGACGAAGATGGTTTTTCCGCAACATTCATGGCAGAAGACACAATTGGTTTCCTTAATAGTGTTCGCAAAATAGCATGAGTTCGATTGATTGTCTTTCTGACCATCCAATCATCTTACTTTTGTGCATTTTTGCTTTTGACTTCCTTCCATTCGTCTTCCTCCTCTGGAACTGTAGCAGTGACACATGATACCTAGGCTAAGGAGCCTTTCAATGTGACATGTCCTGAGTCGACCATCTTTTGTAGGAGGTCTTTGAAGACAAAACACTCCTGGATGGGATGGCCCAATATTTGATGAAAAGGGAAATAATTAGGACGGTCTTCATCTCCTTTCTTGTTTTGCCTCTTGGGTATTGGAAATTGAACGAAATTGTTTTCCAGAGCCGAAATGAAATAACCAGGAACTTTTTCATTTCGGAAAGAATATGTTTTTCTCTTTAGATCCTCAAATTGTTTTCGTCTTTGATCTTTTTGATCATCTGGACAAAAAGGCCTTTGTTGTTGGTGCTCAGAAGGTGGAGCCCTTCGAGAAGATGAAGCTTTTGAGGTAGAAATAGGTACAGGTGCTTGTTTAAGCATAACTGTAGCAGTTTCTGCTTTACCCATTCTCCTTCCTAGAGCTGATGGAATTACACGAGATTTAGCCTTAGCCTGTATAAGGGAATCTTCAATCTGTTGAGCGATTGAAGTAAGGTCTCGAAACCCTCCTATGTATTTCACAGGGATTAATGGTGTGCGTAATTCGTCACGCATATTTTCCACACAGATTGGCAACAATTCTTCTTGAGGGAGTTCTAAACTCAAGGAATATGTTAATACCTTCCATCGAGCAATGAAATCAAAGACCCTTTCATTCTCCCTTTGCTTATAGTTTATAAGATTGAAAACTGTTGGCTTTGGCAAAGTTGAGCTAAACTAAAGGAGGAATTTTTGGCGAAGATCCTCCCATCCGGTAATTAACCGGGATTACAAGCTTGTATACCAAACAAAAGCTGGTACTTGCAAGGTTTGCACGAAGCATCTGAGTTTCACTTCTTCTTGTTGCTCCGATGTTCCCATCATAGGATCGCAATAAGACACGTAATGCGTCAAATGCTATTCAGGATCGCCTGATCCATTGAAAATAGGGAATACAGGATTCCAAAAACTAGATGGAGGAGAAATTGAATCTACCCATTCAGGGTAAACTTTCTTTTCTGGTTGAACTTGTGCAAGTTTCCCTTCCATAGTTTCTAACCGAGCTATTAATGACTCAATAGTCATTATTAACTTTTGAAAAACATTCGGTTGAACATGGACTTGGGTAGGTGAAATGAATGGATCATGGACAGATGTGGCGATTGGTGCTGCAACTGATGGTAGCACTGCCAACTATTGTTGCACTTGACCCGTAGGATTAGACCTGTGAGGGTGTACTGATAGAGGAGGATATTCTTGATCCATCTCAGTAGCTGCAAAAAATTGGTTTGGATGACTGACTCCAGCATGCTTAAGAAGAATACTACTCTGAAGTAGTTCTGCATTCAACCTTCTTACTTCTTTCATTTCTTCCTCCTGTTATGCAAACCTCTACTCTAGTGAGAGTGATTGAACTTCTCCAGAGGATGGATATGTAACCTGGTTCTTTTCCTTCCCTTTGTTGGATCCTTTTCGGAGAGGGGGAAGTGGGTTACTTGAAGGATTACCTAAGTTCTGAGTAATCCTTTGACATCGTGTACGCATACCTTCTTCATTTGTGTTGGTGCGTACATCTTCTTGATCAGGAACCTCTTCATCTGAGTCCCCTGAGTGAGCCTCATCTAGTGGATCAGAAATAACGGCATTGATGACATTGATTGATGCATAACTCATCGCATCCCTTCTATCAGCATTTCTGTGATATTGTCTTCTTACATGTCTTATATGAGACATTGCCTTTTTTTTATTCAATCCCTCAGGAACTTCTTGATGAACCGTAATTTGGAGGGAATCTCCTGATAATTTGGTTCTTTGTTCCTCTTGAGGTTTCTTCCCCAATCGAGAAAAGAACAATTTTCTCTGAGGAGGGGATTGATGATTTGAAAAAGTCCCCAGTCCAGTGGACTGGGGTTGTTCCTGTTGTCCTCGATCAACTCCCCGAATCATTTTTCTTGATTCCGAGGGTTGGTTTAAAAGAGTCCACATTCTGGAGAGCTGGTGTGGTTCTTGACATGTTATGTCTGAGACTTTCTTGAAAGTCCTCCTGATCTTGCAAACCTTAGTCCAGAAATTAGCTGTATACATTAACCTGTATCCTCTTTTATCACCCGGTTCAAAAGACTGTTGGATGATTTCCGACACTTCTGTCACTTGGTGACGTGCTTGCTCCAAACAAGAGGCATGTTCAATATTCTCGTTTTCTTGATGAAAGAGTAATTCAACAACTTGTTCTCTGTATTCTTGATTTTGAGAGGAACTAGTTGAACCCTATTCTTGGGAAAGCTTTTGATTACAAACAAAGCCCATTGACTGTGGCCGGCCATGGACAATAACATTGCATGAGACCATTTTCGGTGGACTTTGCTGACTGGAGAGCACCGTGAAATGCAGTGCTCCATGAACACCCCATCCTCTGACACGAATACCAGATGGGGAATTGGCAATTAACTGACGCAATCTTCTTAGTGCGCCAAGGCATGAACGTTTAAGGGCTCTCTGCTGCTTTTCAGCCTTTGGATATCGAGAGACTGATAGAGATGCCAAAACAATCTGACGTTGTAACCCTTCTATTATCTTAAGATGATTTTTATATTCATCATAAGGTAATACTTTCTTTTTCAACTGACAAAGAGTTTTCCATATGTTGAGACGAATATCATGAATTTCATCTTCCGTCAACATTTCTGGAATATTATACTGAGAGTCAGCCAGAGGCCAAAACATGACTAGCACTTCACCTTTTTCCAGTTGTTTCCTCATATTCAGCATTTCCTCTTTATCATTTGATAAAGATTCTTCTACCTGATTTGACCAGAGTTGGTGTTTCCTTGTTGTTTCATTGGATTCAACAAGATTGGTGTAGAAATCATTGATCAAACTAGAAGATGCATGACTTAGGGGTGGTTCGGAGAATGACCTACACCCTAGGCTATCTTCTGATTGAGAAAGTATTTCACCTGCTAGCGATGAAGCTTCAGACATGACTAGTTTCGCATTTGCAAGTGCCTCAAGATAAGAGGGCTTTCTCGGCACTACATTTTCCACTGGATCATTTTCCGGGCAATGTGCATCACTACTGCGGAGAGGACTTTCGCAGCGAAATTCATCATAATGGGGAGGACCACCATAATGGGTTACAGCAAAAGATGAGATCTCTTGCTCCTTGGTCTTCTGACCACACAGAGGGTTCCTGTGGCTCTCATTTGAAGATGAAACTTCGAGATCGACCGAATTGTCATGAAGCAAGCCTTCACGAGGAAGTGTCTGTTGAAGACCTTCGGAATTAATGTTCCCATTATTGGGAACTGAGGGAGTAGAATCTTGAATTCCAACAGATAATTGTCTGAGGGCTTCAAGAACTCCATCATCGAGCAAGGCTTTGTTACAGATTGGCTCTTGATCTCCTGACTGTGTTGGGCGGGTATTTTTCTTAGACGCCTTCTTACTCGCCTTGGAAACCACTTGTTGACGAAAGTGGCTACTCTGAGCAGGTGTATATGCCTGATCTGGAAAGATGGCCAGTGTAACGACCCGAAATTTTAAATAAATATTGTTTCCTAATTCTATGTGTTATTTTTATACTCAACAAATGTTTTATTTGATAAACATGATTATAATTAGAATGAGACCATTGGGTTTTGACTGTTATATGACCATCGGTCAATATGACCGCTGTGAACAAAATGTTTTGATTATTGTCTCTATATATAAGTAATCTCGGTTGATTATTATAGAAAGAAGATTCGATGGCCTCACCTAGTAGTCTTGGACCGATCGAAGCCCGTCTAACAGAGCTTGGGAAGGAGGTAGCACCATTGGGCTTTGCTCTAGACCAAACCCAATCCCAACTTCATCATGTGAAGCTAGAACGGAATCGCCTTCGCGAGAAGTTCAAACTGATAGAAATTACTACTCGGGCAATGTTGACCGAGCCGCACCAAGATTCTATCACCCTAGCACACCTTACTCTTAGGTCCTATGCTGGTATTATAAGGGGCTATGTAACGAGACCGTAACTGCCTTGTGTAATCCTTGTTTTAAATAAAATTGGGATTTCTTCTTATGATGAAGTTTATGAATTTTCAAATGACCATATAAAAATAGTATGCATATTTTTGATAAATTTTCAAAAGAATATTTTGAAAAAAATGTTTATGTAAACCTTAAATAACTTAAAATGTGTAATGATTTTCAAAAAATGGTCTTCTACAATTATGTTCAGTACAAAATTTGGAGTCTAATAAGATCAACTTTATTTTTGATGAATAGTAAATTATGAATAGTGATTTTATGATTAGGATTAGTAATATGACCAAATGGATTAGTAATCTAACTTAAAGAAAGTTTTAAAATAATCTAGGCACCTTGATTAAGTAATGTGATTCAATAAAATGGTTAAATAATGGTTTCATAAATTATTATTCAAGTATTAGTTTTTTTCGGGTGAATAGTGTTTTTTAATTAAAAATTTAATTAAAAATATTTAGAAAATTATTTTTATAAAACAGATTTTATTTTTGAACTCAGAGCACCGATATTATGCTATGGTAATTTTTGGGGTTTTTTCTGAAAAAACGAATTTTCGGTGAATAGTGTTTTTATTTAAAAATTAAATTAAAAATATTTAGAAAATTATTTTTATAAAATGGAGTTCATATTTGTAATCAGAGTGTTGATATTTTATTATGGTGAAATTTTGGGATCTTTCTGAGAAAGTTGTATTTTCAGTGAATAGTAAAAATGCAGTTTTAGGGTTTCGGTATGTTTAATGACATCATAGCTTTGTAATGATGATTTCATGAGTTATTTTAAGGGTTGGCCGGCCAAGGGTAATGAATTATTGTTTTGGGGGCCCCCTGTGGCCTAACTCCATGATAAATGCCAAGGGAGAGCACATGGGTTTGAGAAAAGCACATGTGAGGTGTCCTTTGGCCATTAATGCCTTGTCCCCTCACTTTCCCTATAAATACCAAACCCTCCTCTCATCCATTCGACTCCCCACTCATTCCCAACGAATTTATGGTCTCATTACCTCCCAAGGAGCCCTCCCAAGGTGCCCCCAAGCCCTCAAGGTCCCAACCTTTGAGGTTTAAGAGTTACATTTTATGGTAAGGGATCCGACCCCTCTCTTTCTTTTCATGTAATCTCTTTTATGTCATTCCTATTATGCTCCATGTTTTTATGTGAGAGGATTTTCTTTTATATTCCTATTACTGCCCTTTCATGTTTATATGATGAGATATCCCCTCTTACTCTCATCATTTCATTTTATGAAAGTTTAAGTGACGTCGTTAGGCTGCCGAATTTTTAAGGGATTCTTTCACCCTTCTCATTTTTCAAGTTCGATTTTCATGTCAAGTCTTTCAAGTTCCTTTTTATTATGTTGGGGTATGATCTCTATATCTATAATACTGATCTCTTATTATCATATGATGAGGGACCCTATTTTATCTTGTCAAATCATTTTCTTTTGAAGTTAAGTGACGCCGTAAGGCTGCCGAATTTTCATAAGAGAAATCTATTTTTTTTTCCTTCCATGTTTTTCATTTCAAATGGTATGTCCCTCAAATTTCATTACCATGTCCATATTTCCTTCTTATTCTTTCACCCTACTGTTTTATGGATCATTTATGAGTGGGTGACCCATGTCCCCTCTCATTTCAATGTTTTCTAAAACCCCGAAACTTAGCCGTTATGCTGCAGAATTTTCCCCTCAAAATGCCTCTCTCTTTTCTCAAAAATTATTTTATGTTATAAAGTGAATACTAAAAGCTCTTATTTCTACAAGGGTATTCACATATATATCAAAATGTTCCATTTTAAATTCTGGTATTTACATACATGATACCCGCTTTCCCTTTCCGTGCGTTTAAAGTGACGTAAAGATCATGTCTTTAAAGCAGTTTTTAAAACGTTATGATTATGAAATGAAACCCATTTATTTTATGCTATGTGGGTTATTTATGAAATTTTTGATGATGATATATGTGGCTCACATGACAATAAAGGCAAATTTAAGGGTGCGCCCTGATATCGCTCCAATGCATTGGGTAATGATGTAACCACTAGAGATTACAATTTTCACGATACCTTGGTGAATAACCTTGGTAATTTTCAAATGAAACCTTGGGGATGGACCTTGGTGATATGTTCATGATTGTCAATGTTAAATGATGTAGCCACATCTTAAAGTTATGAAAAATGTTGTTTTTATTATGAAATGCCTCATGATTTCTTTCTCATGCCTTAAAGTTCTTTTCATGTCCTTATTGAAGTATATCAAGTTTACATGTAAAATGTTCCTCTTGTTTCCCTTACGGGGCTTTCTGCTCACCCTTTCTTTTGATATATGTCCCCAGGTTATGAGATGCAGTAATGAACCTAGAATGAACTTAAGGAGACGCCTTTCAAGTGTTTAAGAAGAATGTTTTATGTTGTTTTCATGTATTATGTTCCTGGTTTCCAAGACACTAGACCTTAAAGATCCTCAGTTTTGTGTAATGTAATGAAAGTTTATGTTATAAAAAGGCGGGATGCTATAATTGGTATCAAAGGATGGTTTAGTTATTTGTGGAAATTAGGATATGAAAACCCTAGGAAGAACCCTATAGAAAAGTTTAAATATAGGAAATCTTCCTGGTATTTTGGTGAGTATTGAGTAAGGGGTTGCCAAGCAAATACATCCCTGTCTGGATACGAGCAGGTAGAGGTGGCTCTGGCACAGATGTACATAGGGGTAAAACCCGAAAACACGGCTTTGAGCTAGACTCGAACGGGAACTGGTACACGACAACGGGCCTTGCTGCACTCTTGGTTACGACACTCCCGGGGGATATGCTTTGGTAAATTCATAAGCTTAGTATGAAGCATTACTAAAGGAACAAAGATAAAATAAAATAAAGATTCACAAAAGAATATATGATCATGGATAACCTAGATTGGAACCTAGGGGATCACAAGTTAGGGTATATTTTTCTTCTACAAGTTATGCTTATATGATTTAATCTCATTTTCATGATTATTGGTTAAGTATTTAAGCCTCTAATTATAATTTCTCTTCTTAGTTAATGGTGGGAGATGGAAGAACATGTCCCAATAACCAATGTGATAGGAAATGCAACGATTTCCATATTAATATGAAAGAGATGATTAGGGGATTAAAATCTGATTATTATTTTGGAAGATGTTCACTATTTTGGGGACCCTATATGATCAAGGTAAATAGACTACTACGGTATTTTCTTTGAAGAGTAGGGTTAACTTATATTTTGAAGAATCGATGAATTTAAGGTGGAATTATAGTAATTTAGGTTACTTATGGAAATTATTAACCTATCTTGGGGTAAATATGTTTAGGTTAGTTACTTTTTTTATAAGATGTTAGGAGTGGTTGATGTTGTTTGGAGATGAATGATAAAGTTTACCTTGGAAGACTATGTTATCAAATCCTTCTTGTATTTGGGATTCAATCTTAGTTTGGTTCATTTTGAGGATTTTTAAGGACAGTTATTTATGGAATGGACTATGATGATCTTTGGGTAGTACCATGGAACTTTGAAGATTTAAAAGTAGTTTCCATTCCGATGGGATTATTTCTTTTTGAAGAGTTGTTTTACCTTACCCTTTCTGTTTTTGGGATAATTTTTAAAGATAGAAGAAATAGATAGTTAATCTTTTGTGGATTATAAAGATGATTCTTGTGTTTTGATGAGACCAAGTAGTTTTGAATGCTCATAATTTGGAGAAAAGATTAGTTTTGGGTAGAAACTTATTAAAGGATGAAACTCTACATGAAGATAAGTATATTTCCTTATGTTTTTGTTCTATGTTGTAAATGAATTCCTCAAAATTATGAAAAGGAACGTTAAAAAAAACGTTGTTGGTTTACGTTTCCTACTAGGTAATCAAAGACCGTTTAAACACATCATAAGTTTGGGATTTTCTCATGGTTAACTTTCTCCTAATCATGTTCTCTATCACTCTCCCTCAGAACTTGACCCTTTATTTTCTCCTCTATGTCCATGTTTTCTTACATGGAACCCTAGTGTGTGTTAACTCGGGTGACCTTTGTACTTCCCTTTCTTTCTTTTAAAGTAATAGTTTTACTGACTCCTTTTCCGATGTGGGACTTTCAATAAAATTTCAAAATCCAATTTTAAAAAATTGCGAGGACGTAATTTCTTAAGGGGGGAAGATTGTAACGACCCGAAATTTTAAATAAATATTGTTTCCTAATTTTCTGTGTTATTTTTATACTCAACAAATGTTTTATTTGATAAACATTATTATAATTAGAATGAGACCATTGGGTTTTGACTGTTATATGACCATCGGTCAATATGACCGCTGTGAACAAAATGTTTTGATTATTGTCTCTATATATAAGTAATCTCGGTTGATTATTATAGAAAGAAGATTCGATGGCCTCACCTAGTAGTCTTGGACCGATCGAAGCCCATCTAACAGAGCTTGGGAAGGAGGTAGCACCATTGGGCTTTGCTCTAGACCAAACCCAAGCCCAACTTCATCATGTGAAGCTAGAACGGAATCGCCTTCGCGAGAAGTTCAAACTGATAGAAATTACTACTCGAGCAATGTTGACCGAGCCGCACCAAGATTCTATCACCCTAGCACACCTTACTCTTAGGTCCTATGCTGGTATTATAAGGGGCTATGTAACGAGACCGTAACTGCCTTGTGTAATCCTTGTTTTAAATAAAAATTAGGATTTCTGCTTATGATGAAGTTTATGAATTTTCAAATGACCGGATAAAAATAGTATGCATATTTTTGATAAATTTTCAAAAGAATATTTTGAAGAAAATGTTTATGTAAACCTTAAATAACTTAAAATGTGTAATGATTTTCAAAAAATGTTCTTCTACAATTATGTTCAGTACAAAATTTGGAGTCTAATAAGATCAACTTTATTTTTGATTAATAGTAAATTATGAATAGTGATTTTATGATTAGGATTAGTAATATGACCAAATGGATTAGTAATCTAACTTAAAGAATGTTTTAAAATAATCTAGGCACCTTGATTAAGTAATGTGATTCAATAAAATGGTTAAATAATGGTTTCATAAATTATTATTCAAGTATTAGTTTTTTTCGGGTGAATAGTGTGTTTTAATTAAAAATTTAATGAAAAATATTTGTAAAACTATTTTTATAAAACAGATTTCATTTTTGAACTCAGAGCACCGATATTATGCTATGGTAATTTTTGGGGTTTTTTCTGAAAAAACGAATTTTCGGTGAATAGTGTTTTTATTTAAAAATTAAATTAAAAATATTTAGAAAATTATTTTTATAAAATGGAGTTCATATTTGTAATCAGAGCGTTGATATTTGATTATGGTGAAATTTTGGGATCTTTCTGAGAAAGTTGAATTTTCAGTGAATAGTAAAAATGCAGTTTTAGGGTTTCGGTATGTTTAATGACATCATAGCTTTGTAATGATGATGTCATGAGTTATTTTAAGGGTTTGTCGGCCAAGGGTGATGAATTATTGTTTTTGGGGCCCCATGTGGCCTAAATCCATGATAAATGCCAAGGGAGAGCACATGGGTTTGAGAAAAGCACATGTGAGGTGTCCTTTGGCCATTAATGCCTTGTCCCCTCACTTTCCCTATAAATACCAAGCCCTCCTCTCATCCATTCGACTCCCAACTCATTCCCAACGAATTTATGGTCTCATTACCTCCCAAGGAGCCCTCCCAAGGTTCCCCCAAGCCCTCAAGGTCCCAACCTTTGAGGTTTAAGAGTTACATTTTAAGGTAAGGGATCCGACCCCTCTCTTTCTTTTCATGTAATCTCTTTTATGTCATTCCTATTATGCTCCATGTTTTTATGTGAGAGGATTTTCTTTTATATTCCTATTACTGACCTTTGATGTTTATATGATGAGAGATCCCCTCTTACTCTCATCATTTCGTTTTATGAAAGTTTAAGTGACGTCGTTAGGCTGCCGAATTTTTAAGGGATTCTTTCACCCTTCTCATTTTTCAAGTTCGATTTTCATGTCAAGTCTTTCAAGTTCCTTTTTATTATGTTGGGGTATGATCTCTATATCTATAATACTGATCTCTTATGATCATATGATGAGGGACCCTATTTTATCTTGTCAAATCATTTTCTTTTGAAGTTAAGTGACGCCGTAAGGCTGCCGAATTTTCATAAGAGAAATCTAATTTTTTTTCCTTCCATGTTTTTCATTTCAAATGGTATGTCCCTCAAATTTCATTACCATGTCCATATGTCCTTCTTATTCTTTCACCCTACTGTTTTATGGATCATTTATGAGTGGGTGACCCATGTCCCCTCTCATTTCAATGTTTTCTAAAACCCCGAAACTTAGCCGTTATGCTGCAGAATTTTCCCCTCAAAATGCCTCTCTCTTTTCTCAAAAATTATTTTATGTTGTAAAGTGAATACTCAAAGCTCTTATTTATACAAGTGTATTCACATATATATAAAAATGTTCCATTTTAAATTCTGGGATTTACATACATGAGACCTGCTTTCCCTTTCCGTGCGTTTAAAGTGACGTAAAGATCATGTCTTTAAAGCAGTTTTTAAAACGTTATGATTATGAAATGAAACCCATTTATTTTATGCTATGTGGGTTATTTATGAAATGTTTGATGATGATATATATGGCTCACATGATAATAAAGGCAAATTTAAGGGTGCGCCCTGATATCGCTCCAATGCATTGGGTAATGATGTAACCACTAGAGATTACAATTTTCAAGATACCTTGGTGAATAACCTTGGTAATTTTCAAATGACACCTTGGGGATGGACCTTGGTGATATGTTCATGATTTTCAATGTTAAATGATGTAGCCACATCTTAAAGTTATGAAAAATGTTGTTTTTATTATGAAATGCCTCATGATTTCTTTCTCATGCCTTAAAGTTCTTTTCATGTCCTTATTGAAGTATATCAAGTTTACATGTAAAATGTTCCTCTTGTTTCCCTTACTAGGCTTTCTGCTCACCCTTTCTTTTGATGTATGTCCCCAGGTTATGAGATGCAGTAATGAACCTAGAATGAACTTAAGGAGACTCCTTTCAAGTGTTTAAGAATAATGTTTTATGTTGTTTTCATGTATTATGTTCCTGGTTTCCAAGACACTAGACCTTAAAGATCCTCAGTTTTGTGTAATGTAATGAAAGTTTATGTTATAAAAAGGCGGGATGCTATACTTGGTATCAAAGGATGGTTTAGTTATTTGTGGAAATTAGGATATGAAAACTCTAGGAAGAACCCTATAGAAAAGTTTAAATATAGGAAATCTTCCTGGTATTTTGGTGAGTATTGAGTAAGGGGTTTCCAAGCAAATACATCCCTGTCTGGATACGAGCAGGTAGAGGTGGCTCTGGCACAGATGTACATAGGGGTAAAACCTGAAAACACCGCTTTGAGCTAGACTCGAACGGGAACTGGTACACGACAACGGGCCTTGCTGCACTCTTGGTTACGACACTCCCAGGGGATATGCTTTGGTAAATTCATAAGCTTAGTATGAACCATTACTAAAGGAACAAAGATAAAATAAAATAAAGATTCACAAAAGAATATATGATCATGGATAACCTAGATTGGAACCTAGGGGATCACAAGTTAGGGTATACTTTTCTTCTACAAGTTATCCTTATATGATTTAAGCTCCTTTTCATGATTATTGGTTAAGTATTTAAGCCTCTAATTATAATTTCTCTTCTTAGTTAATGGTGGGAGATGGAAGAACATGTCCCAATAACCAATGTGATAGGAAATGCAACGATTTCCATATTAATATGAAAGAGATGATTAGGGGATTAAAATCTGATTATTATTTTGGAAGATGTTCACTATTTTGGGGACCCTATATGATCGAGGTAAATAGACTACTACGGTATTTTCTTTGAAGAGTAGGGTTAACTTATATTTTGAAGAATCGATGAATTTAAGGTGGAATTATAGTAATTTAGGTTACTTATGGAAATTATTAACCTATCTTGGGGTAAATATGTTTAGGTTAGTTACTTTTTTTATAAGATGTTAGGAGTGGTTGATGTTGTTTGGAGATGAATGATAAAGTTTACCTTGGAAGACTATGTTATCAAATCCTTCTTGTATTTGGGATTCAATCTTAGTTTGGTTCATTTTGAGGATTTTTAAGGACAGTTATTTATGGAATGGACTATGATGATCTTTGGGTAGTACCATGGAACTTTGAAGATTTAAAAGTAGTTTCCATTCCGATGGGATTATTTCTTTTTGAAGAGTTGTTTTACCTTACCCTTTCTGTTTTTGGGATAATGTTTAAAGATAGAAGAAATAGATAGTTAATCTTTTGTGGATTATAAAGATGATTCTTGTGTTTTGATGAGACCAAGTAGTTTTGAATGCTCATAATTTGGAGAAAAGATTAGTTTTGGGTAGAAACTTATTAAAGGATGAAACTCTACATGAAGATAAGTATATTTCCTTATGTTTTTGTTCTATGTTGTAAATGAATTCCTCAAAATTATGAAAAGGAACGTTAAAAAAAACGTTGTTGGTTTACGTTTCCTACTAGGTAATCAAAGACCGTTTAAACACATCATAAGTTTGGGATTTTCTCATGGTTAACTTTCTCCTAATCATGTTCTCTATCACTCTCCCTCAGAACTTGACCCTTTATTTTCTCCTCCATGTCCATGTTTTCTTACATGGAACCCTAGTGTGTGTTAACTCGGGTGACCTTTGTACTTCCCTTTCTTTCTTTTAAAGTAATAGTTTTACTGACTCCTTTTCCGATGTGGGACTTTCAATGAAATTTCAAAATCCAATTTTAAAAAATTGCGAGGACGCAATTTCTTAAGGGGGGAAGATTGTAACGACCCGAAATTTTAAATAAATATTGTTTCCTAATTTTATGTGTTATTTTTATACTCAAAAAATGTTTTATTTGATAAACATGATTATAATTAGAATGAGACCATTGGGTTTTGATTGTTATATGACCATCGGTCAATATGACCGCTGTGAACAAAATGTTTTGATTATTGTCTCTATATATAAGTAATCTCGGTTGATTATTATAGAAAGAAGATTCGATGGCCTCACCTAGTAGTCTTGGACCGATCGAAGCCCATCTAACAGAGCTTGGGAAGGAGGTAGCACCATTGGGCTTTGCTCTAGACCAAACCCAAGCCCAACTTCATCATGTGAAGCTAGAACGGAATCGCCTTCGCGAGAAGTTCAAACTGATAGAAATTACTACTCGGGCAATGTTGACCGAGTCGCACCAAGATTCTATCACCCTAGCACACCTTACTCTTAGGTCCTATGCTGGTATTATAAGGGGCTATGTAACGAGACCGTAACTGCCTTGTGTAATCCTTGTTTTAAATAAAAATTGGGATTTCTGCTTATGATGAAGTTTATGAATTTTCAAATGACCGGATAAAAATAGTATGCATATTTTTGATAAATTTTCAAAAGAATATTTTGAAAAAAAATGTTTATATAAACCTTAAATAACTTAAAATGTGTAATGATTTTCAAAAAATGGTCTTCTACAATTATGTTCAGTACAAAATTTGGAGTCTAATAAGATCAACTTGATTTTTGATAAATAGAAAATTATGAATAGTGATTTTATGATTAGGATTAGTAATATGACCAAATGGATTAGTAATCTAACTTAAAGAAAGTTTTAAAATAATCTAGGCACCTTGATTAAGTAATGTGATTCAATAAAATGGTTAAATAATGGTTTCATAAATTATTATTCAAGTATTAGTTTTTTTCGGGTGAATAGTGTTTTTTAATTAAAAATTTAATTAAAAATATTTAGAAAATTATTTTTATAAAACAGATTTCATTTTTGAACTCAGAGCACCGATATTATGCTATGGTAATTTTTGGGGTTTTTTCTGAAAAAACGAATTTTCGATGAATAGTGTTTTTATTTAAAAATTAAATTAAAATTATTTAGAAAATTATTTTTATAAAATGGAGTTCATATTTGTAATCAGAGCGTCGATATTTGATTATGGTGAAATTTTGGGATCTTTCTGAGAAAGTAGAATTTTCAGTGAATAGTAAAAATGCAGTTTTAGGGTTTCGGTATGTTTAATGACATCATAGCTTTGTAATGATGATGTCATGAGTTATTTTAAGGGTTGGCCTGCCAAGTGTGATGAATTATTGTTTTGGGGGCCCCATGTATCCTAACGCTATGATAAATGCCAAGGGAGAGCACATGGGTTTGAGAAAAGCACATGTGAGGTGTCCTTTGGCCATTAATGTCTTGTCCCCTCACTTTCCTTATAAATACCAAGCCCTCCTCTCATCCATTAGACTCCCCACTCATTCCCAACGAATTTATTGTCTCATTACCTCCCAAGGAGCCCTCCCAAGGTGCCCCCAAGCCCTCAAGGTCCCAACCTTTGAGGTTTAAGAGTTACATTTTAAGGTAAGGGATCTGACCCCTCTCTTTCTTTTCATGTAATCTATTTTATGTCATTCCTATTATGCTCCATGTTTTTATATGAGAGGATTTTATTTTATATTCCTATTACAGCCCTTTCATGTTTATATGATGAGAGATCCCCTCTTACTCTCATCATTTCGTTTTATGAAAGTTTAAGTGACGCCGTTAGGCTGCCGAATTTTTAAGGGATTCTTTCACCCTTCTCATTTTTCAAGTTCGATTTTCATGTCAAGTCTTTCAAGTTCCTTTTTATTATGTTGGGGTATGATCTCTATATATATAATACTGATCTCTTATGATCATATGATGAGGGACCCTATTTGATCTTGTCAAATCATTTTCTTTTGAAGTTAAGTGACGCCGTAAGGCTGCCGAATTTTCATAAGAGAAATCTAATTTTTTTTCCTTCCATGTTTTTCATTTCAAATTGTATGTCCCTAAAATTTCATTACCATGTTCATATGTCCTTATTATTCTTTCACCCTACTGTTTTATGGATCATTTATGAGTGGGTGACCCATGTCCCCTCTCATTTCAATGTTTTCTAAAACCCCGAAACTTAGCCGTTATACTGCAGAATCTTCCCCTCAAAATGCCTCTCTCTTTTCTCAAAAATTATTTTATGTTATAAAGTGAATACTCAAAGCTCTTATTTCTACAAGGGTATTCACATATATATCAAAATGTTCCATTTTAAATTCTGGTATTTACATACATGAGACCCGCTTTCCCTTTCCGTGGGTTTAAAGTGACGTAAAGATCATGTCTTTAAAGCAGTTTTTAAAACGTTATGATTATGAAATGAAACCTATTTATTTTATGCTATGTGGGTTATTTATGAAATGTTTGATGATGATATATGTGGCTCACATGATAATAAAGGCAAATTTAAGGGTGTGCCCTGATAGCGCTCCAATGCATTGGGTAATGATGTAACCACTAGAGATTACAATTTTCACGATACCTTGGTGAATAACCTTGGTAATTTTCAAATGACACCTTGGGGATGGACCTTGGTGATATGTTCATGATTTTCAATGTTAAATTATGTAGCCACATCTTAAAGTTATGAAAAATGTTGTTTTTATTATGAAATGCCTCATGATTTCTTTCTCATGCCTTAAAATTCTTTTCATGTCCTTATTGAAGTATATCAAGTTTACAAGTAAAATGTTCCTCTTGTTTCCCTTACTGGGCCTTCTGCTCACCCTTTCTTTTGATGTATGTCCCCAGGTTATGAGATCTAGTAATGAACCTAGAATGAACTTAAGGAGATGCCTTTCAAGTGTTTAAGAAGAATTTTTTATGTTGTTTTCATGTATTATGTTCCTGGTTTCCAAGACACTAGACCTTAAAGATCCTCAGTTTTGTGTAATATAATGAAAGTTTATGTTATAAAAAGGCGGGATGCTATAGTTGGTATCAAAGGATGGTTTAGTTATTTGTGGAAATTAGGATATGGAAACTCTAGGAAGAACCCTATAGAAAAGTTTAAATATAGGAAATCTTCCTGGTATTTTGGTGAGTATTGAGTAAGGGGTTGCCAAGCAAATATATCCCTGTCTGGATACGAGCAGGTAGAGGTGGCTCTGGCACAGATGTACATAGGGGTAAAACCCGAAAACACCGCTTTGAGCTAGACTCGAATGGGAACTGGTACACGACAACGGGCCTTGCTGCACTCTTGGTTACGACACTCCCGGGGGATATGCTTCGGTAAATTCATAAGCTTAGTATGAACCATTACTAAAGGAACAAAGATAAAATAAAATAAAGATTCACATAAGAATATATGATCATGGATAACCTAGATTGGAACCTAGGGGATCACAAGTTAGGGTATACTTTTCTTCTACAAGTTATCCTTATATGATTTAAGCTCCTTTTCATGATTATTGGTTAAGTATTTAAGCCTCTAATTATAATTTCTCTTCTTAGTTAATGGTGGGAGATGGAAGAACATGTCCCAATAACCAATGTGATAGGAAATGCAACGATTTCCATATTAATATGAAAGAGATGATTAGGGGATTAAAATCTGATTATTATTTTGTAAGATGTTCACTATTTTGGGGACCCTATATGATCGAGGTAAATAGACTACTACGGTATTTTCTGTGAAGAGTAGGGTTAACTTATATTTTGAAGAATCGATGAATTTAAGGTGGAATTATAGTAATTTAGGTTACTTATGAAAATTATTTACCTATCTTGGGGTAAATATGTTTAGGTTAGTTACTTTTTTTATAAGATGTTAGGAGTGGTTGATGTTGTTTGGAGATGAATTATAAAGTTTACCTTGGAAGACTATGTTATCAAATCCTTCTTGTATTTGGGATTCAATCTTAGTTTGGTTCATTTTGAGGATTTTTAAGGACAGTTATTTATGGAATGGACTATGATGATCTTTGGGTAGTACCATGGAACTTTGAAGATTTAAAAGTAGTTTCTATTCCGATGGGATTATTTCTTTTTGAAGAGTTGTTTTACCTTACCCTTTCTGTTTTTGGGATAATGTTTAAAGATAGAAGAAATAGATAGTTAATCTTTTGTGGATTATAAAGATGGTTCTTGTGTTTTGATAAGACCAAGTAGTTTTCAATGCTCATAATTTGGAGAAAAGATTAGTTTTGGGTAGAAACTTATTAAAGGATGAAACTCTACATGAAGATAAGTATATTTCCTTATGTTTTTGTTCTATGTTGTAAATGAATTCCTCAAAATTATGAAAAGGAACGTTAAAAAAAACGTTGTTGGTTTACGTTTCCTACTAGGTAATCAAAGACCGTTTAAACACATCATAAGTTTGGGATTTTCTCATGGTTAACTTTCTCCTAATCATGTTCTCTATCACTCTCCCTCAGAACTTGACCCTTTATTTTCTCCTCCACGTCCATGTTTTCTTACATGGAACCCTAGTGTGTGTTAACTCGGGTGACCTTTGTACTTCCCTTTCTTTCTTTTAAAGTAATAGTTTTACTGACTCCTTTTCCGATGTGGGACTTTCATTGAAATTTCAAAACCCAATTTTAAAAAATTGTGAGGACGCAATTTCTTAAGGGGGGAAGATTGTAACGACCCGAAATTTTAAATAAATATTGTTTCCTAATTTTATGTGTTATTTTTATACTCAAAAAATGTTTTATTGGATAAACATGGTTATAATTAGAATGAGACCATTGGGTTTTGACTGTTATATGACCATCGGTCAATATGACCGCTGTGAACAAAATGTTTTGATTATTGTCTCTATATATAAGTAATCTCGGTTGATTATTATAGAAAGAAGATTCGATGGCCTCACCTAGTAGTATTGGACCGATCGAAGCCCATCTAACAGAGCTGGGGAAGGAGGTAGCACCATTGGGCTTTGCTCTGGACCAAACCCAAGCCCAACTTCATCATGTGAAGCTAGAACGGAATCGCCTTCGCGAGAAGTTCAAACTGATAGAAATTACTACTCGGGCAATGTTGACCGAGTCGCACCAAGATTCTATCACCCTAGCACACCTTACTCTTAGGTCCTATGCTGGTATTATAAGGGGCTATGTAACGAGACCGTAACTGCCTTGTGTAATCCTTGTTTTAAATAAAAATTGGGATTTCTGCTTATGATGAAGTTTATGAATTTTCAAATGACCGGATAAAAATAGTATGCATATTTTTGATAAATTTTCAAAAGAATATTTTGAAAAAAAATGTTTATGTAAACCTTAAATAACTTAAAATGTGTAATGATTTTCAAAAAATGGTCTTCTACAATTATGTTCAGTACAAAATTTGGAGTCTAATAAGATCAACTTGATTTTTGATAAATAGAAAATTATGAATAGTGATTTTATGATTAGGATTAGTAATATGACCAAATGGATTAGTAATCTAACTTAAAGAAAGTTTTAAAATAATCTAGGCACCTTGATTAAGTAATGTGATTCAATAAAATGGTTAAATAATGGTTTCATAAATTTTTATTCAAGTATTAGTTTTTTTCGGGTGAATAGTGTTTTTTAATTAAAAATTTAATTAAAAATATTTAGAAAATTATTTTTATAAAACAGATTTCATTTTTGAACTCAGAGCACCGATATTATGCTATGGTAATTTTTGGGGTTTTTTCTGAAAAAACGAAATTTCGGTGAATAGTGTTTTTATTTAAAAATTAAATTAAAAATATTTAGAAAATTATTTTTATAAAATGGAGTTCATATTTGTAATCAGAGCGTTGATATTTGATTATGGTGAAATTTTGGGATCTTTCTGAGAAAGTTGAATTTTCAGTGAATAGTAAAAATGCAGTTTTAGGGTTTCGGTATGTTTAATGACATCATAGCTTTGTAATGATGATGTCATGAGTTATTGTAAGGGTTGGCCGGCCAAGGGTGATGAATTATTGTTTTGGGGGCCCCATGTGGCCTAACTCCATGATAAATTCCAAGGGAGAGCACATGGGTTTGAGAAAAGCACATGTGAGGTGTCCTTTGGCCATTAATGCCTTGTCCCCTCACTTTCCCTATAAATACCAAGCCCTCCTCTCATCCATTAGACTCCCCACTCATTCCCAACGAATATATGGTCTCATTACCTCCCAAGGAGCCCTCCCAAGGTGCCCCCAAGCCCTCAAGGTCCCAACCTTTGAGGTTTAAGAGTTACATTTTAAGGTAAGGGATCTGACCCCTCTCTTTCTTTTCATGTAATCTCTTTTATGTCATTCCTATTATGCTCCATGTTTTTATGTGAGAGGATTTTATTTTATATTCCTCTTACTTCCATTTCATGTTTATATGATGAGAGATCCCCTCTTACTCTCATCATTTTGTTTTATGAAAGTTTAAGTGACGCCGTTAGGCTGCCGAATTTTTAAGGGATTCTTTCACCCTTCTCATTTTTCAAGTTCGATTTTCATGTCAAGTCTTTCAAGTTACTTTTTATTATGTTGGGGTATGATCTCTATATCTATAATACTGATCTATTATGATCATATGATGAGGGACCCTATTTGATCTTGTCAAATCATTTTCTTTTGTAGTTAAGTGACGCCGTAAGGCTGCCGAATTTTCATAAGAGAAATCTAATTTTTTTTCCTTCCATATTTTTCATTTCAAATGGTATGTCCCTAAAATTTCATTACCATGTCCATATTTCCTTCTTATTATTTCACCCTACTGTTTTATGGATCATTTATGAGTGGGTGACCCATGTCCCCTCTCATTTCAATGTTTTCTAAAACCCCGAAACTTAGCCGTTATGCTGCAGAATTTTCCCCTCAAAATGCCTCTCTCTTTTCTCAAAAATTATTTTATGTTATAAAGTGAATACTCAAAGCTCTTATTTCTACAAGGGTATTCACATATATATCAAAATGTTCCATTTTAAATTCTGGGATTTACATACATGAGACCCGCTTTCCCTTTCTGTGGGTTTAAAGTGACGTAAAGATCATGTCTTTAAAGCAGTTTTTAAAACGTTATGATTATGAAATGAAACCCATTTATTTTATGCTATGTGGGTTATTTATGAAATTTTTGATGATGATATATGTGGATCACATGATAATAAAGGCAAATTTAAGGGTGCGCCCTGATAGCGCTCCAATGCATTGGGTAATGATGTAACCACTAGAGATTACAATTTTCACGATACCTTGGTGAATAACCTTGGTAATTTTCAAATGACACCTTAGGGATGGACCTTGGTGATATGTTCATGATTGTCAATGTTAAATGATGTAGCCACATCTTAAAGTTATGAAAAATGTTGTTTTTATTATGAAATTCCTCATGATTTCTTTCTCATGCCTTAAAGTTCTTTTCATGTCCTTATTGAAGTATATCAGGTTTACATGTAAAATGTTCCTCTTGTTTCCTTTACTGGGCCTTCTGCTCACCCTTTCTTTTGATGTATGTCCCCAGGTTATGAGATGCAGTAATGAACCTAGAATGAACTTAAGGAGACTCCTTTCAAGTGTTTAAGAAGAATGTTTTATGTTGTTTTCATGTATTATGTTCCTGGTTTCCAAGACACTAGACCTTAAAGATCCTCAGTTTTGTGTAATGTAATGAAAGTTTATGTTATAAAAAGGTGGGATGCTATATCCAGGTTAAGCTGACGATCTCCTCTCAAATCAGGTGTATGTACCTGACTTGGTCGTCTGTATAATATGGGGAAGTATGCCCCATAACCCTATTGGACTGGAACAGATGTGTGTGTCTCTTCTGGAGTGAATTGTTGATGTATCACTCCACTAGTAGGGGTATATTTATGTGTCTTTCCCTGAGATGCCGCTAAAGTTGTTATAATATCCTAGCAGGCATCCAGAATATGATCAGGGATTTGATTCTGCTCTTTCACCATTGATAGAATATGCTTAGTGACTTCAGTTGCCGGAACGGAAATATACGTCCATTCCGGGCTTAGAGAAGGTGTATGTGCCTTCTCCTGTCCTCCTTTTCCTGTCAGTGAATCCTGACAGTACTCAAGTGTGGGGTCAGAGAGTTGAGTCTGCCTCCTATTTGTTGTCGAGGCTTTTCGACTAACTTCTCCGAGTGCTAACAAGCAAGACTGTTGGTAGGCTTTATTAATACTAGTAGGTGTATGTGCCTGCTGATTGCACTTCACCAAACGTGGTTGACGAGATCCATCATATGTAGTTAGATGAGTCTTCTGACTAGATGATGATGTATAAATAGGTGTATGTTCATGCCTATAGTACTCTGCCGGAATTTCCTGGCGGGATTGGTGCGATGCTGCCAGACGAGTCTGCTGGACAACGGAATTAAAACGGGCAGGTGTATGTGCTTTCTGGTTGCTTTCCACTAAGTTAGGTTGGTGGACTTCTCTAGAGATGGCAGAGATGAGAACCTACTCACTGTTGACCGGATTCCACCTCTGGTGGTTCGTCTTGCCTGCTCGGGTTCGAGGAACCTGAGCCGAACACCTGGAGTCGGTACCCTCATCATGTTGAGGGCGCACTACTGTACGAGTCTGGTGGCGATTTTTGGTGGGAGCCCTCAACAAGGACTCCTGTCTGTTTGAATTAAGGTCCTGAGGGACCTGCTCATTCACCTCCCTAGAATAAGGGAGCGAATGGTGATTGTGTTCCGGGGATAACGACCCTAAACGGTTGGAGATGGTAGTCAGCACTGCCTGCTTCTTGATCACTGGTCGTCGTTGTCCGGATGACCGATGTGAGTTATTTACTTGGAGGGCTTGTCGGGCAGCCTCCAGAGTTGGGATAGTACCGTGTTGATGGTACTCCTTAACCAGTGCATTTGATACCCAGCGTTGAAGACGCTGAGTATGTGATATCGTCCTAAGAGCGGACGACGATATAGTAGGAGTAGCAATAGTGTCATTTACAACAGCAGTATTCATAGGTGTGAACTTGAGATTAGCCATTCTAGAAATGCATAAGATCTTGGAAAAAGAGTGCATGTTTGATATAACAGACGTAATCAAGATAAATTCATCCACTACATCTTTTGGATGAGCACATATGCCAATGATTGTTTTTGTTGGCCCTCTCATTGAGTTTTAAATAGGGGACTAACAAATAGGTAAAACATCATTTTAAGTTGGTTAAGGATTCATGTCGGGTTCACCATTTTTGTTTCCCTCAGAATCCGAGGATGACCGCCTTGATGGGAGGTTCAAACATTCTGATCGGTTTCTAACGGGTTTGTTCGTAAAACCAGAAACATCCAATGATTCCACATCCATTCGGACCTACTTTCCAAAGGTAGGTTCTCATTAGTTTGTGGACTGATGAGGCTTAGGAAATTTCATTGGTCGAGAGGATGGGAGGTCGGACTCATCACACCTTTTTTAGGGGAATTATTGTCTACTCTAGGACTCTCTTTATAGATTTAATTTATGTTCATGAATCCTTATTACATTACCAAGTATAAAATTAGCTTTCCTTCAGATCTAACAATCAATTATTAAATATTTAGGAAATTTAGAGAATCTTTTGTATGTATTCGAGGTTCTTCATCGATAGAGAATCATCTGTATTTATTAGAGATTCTTGGTCAATGGTACCCTTTGACACATTTATATAGAAGTCTCTTGGTCATTATGATGACCATACTGGTTTTAAAGCCACTCAGTGGGGAACTTGAAGTTTATTGTCATTTAGAAGGACATGGATTATTTTAGAGTTGGGATCAAACCCGTAGACGGGCTACCTACGTATCCTTTGTTTAGAAAAGGAATCAGAACCCACGTAGTTCGAGTAAGGGAGTATGATGTTTATGATTGATGGCTCAAAGAAGGATATCAAATTACTTTTACACTCTAAGATCACGTGACTCATGCTCGGTGTGAGAAACAAGAGGTATTGGTAAAAATTAGACAATTGTGCCATGAAAGATGCAATCATATGAAATAATGTAGGTCTTATGTATGTATTACTGCCCAGATAAATGAAGGTTAGGATTCACTTTAAGGAAGAAATCTAGGAACAGGGTCCATAAAGGTATATGTGCTTCATGAAGATTTTGAATACTCTAACTTGGGTCTTACTCCTGAAAAGGAGGCCCAAATTAGGAGAATACTTATGATTGGGTTTTACTCCGGAAAAGGATTCCCATATCAAAGGTAAATTAGGACTGGTTAAGAAAAATTAAGACTGGGGCTTACTCCTAAGGAGGATGCCCAGATTTGATATTGGGGCTTACTCCTGAAAAGGAGGCCCAGGTTAAGGGAATTATGGTTTGGGGCTTACTCCTAAAGAGGATGCCCAAATTAGGGGACTAGGGCTTACTCCTGAAGAGGATGCCCAAAAATTGAGAGACTTGGGGATTACTCCTAAAGAGGATGCCCATATTTGGGAACTTTAAGAATTGGGGCTTACTCCTAAGGAAGATGTCCATATTTGAGACTGGGGCTTACTCCTGAAAAGGAAGCCCGGGTTAGGGGATCTGGGGCTTACTCCTAAGAGGATGCCCAAAAATTAAGGGACTTGGGGCTTACTCCTAAAGAGGATGCCCATATTTGAGGACTTATGACTGGGGATTATTCCTAAAAAGGAGACCCAGGTTAAGGATTCTCTCATCTTAAAGGATGAGGTTGAATGAATGAACTCTCAATCTTTAGTGACATAAAGATATGTAAATTACTAGGTTTTGAGAGATATTCCACAGAATTCCTTTCAGATATGGAAGTCAAATCAAGAAATCATGCCATAAATGGATTTTAAGAGTGTCTCGAAGACTGAATCTTGAATAGTAAAGGTGTAATGGCTTAAGAGGGGTGAAAATGGGCAAGAAAGGCACCCAAAAAGGCAGGGGCGCACAAGTCCTGGCAGGCACGCAGGTACTGCATGGGTGCGCATGTTTTGGTCGCACAGGTATACGCCTGCGTGACACATGATGTACTTGCATGACAGTTAATCAGCAGGGTAATACTTGAGCGACTCTTCATTAAAGCCTTTAGAATCCTCTTGAGGTTCTTCCAGGAGAAGGGCGCGCAAGATCTATTGAAGGAGTAAGGCGGCTCACAAGTGTAGACCATTTCCCTTAATGGCTGGCCACTCAAGCGTGCAAGTGTTGATGAGTTTCAACACTTAGGCCTTCCTCCCCCTCTTTAGATCTTCCGTTCTAGGTAAGAAATTACCTTAGAAGTGTTTCGGAAGCTTTTAGAAGAGACTAGGGAGCCAGGAGCTCAAATCTGAGTTTCTGGAAAAAATCCTCTCGAAATGGGGGGTCTACAGGGTCTATTTATAGGCAGGAGAAGACCCCGGGCGGTTACCACTTAGGTCGTGCAAGTCACTTGCGCGACCATGAGGCGGCATGCAAGTGTACTTGCACGACCACTAGGCACTGCGCAAGTGTACTTGCGCGACCATGAGGGAATTTGCGCGACCTATGGGCAATGTTCTCCTTGTTCATCCCTTTGTCTATTTTTTATGTTTCTTCAAAGGATGAATCACTTTGGACTAAGGTATTTCCCTTTTTCAGACGTTAGAATCTGTGACGAAAAGGAGCATCAACAATCACATGCGATGATACATTCTCTCTCCTGGATAATTTCCAAACTATCATTTTATAATTATCTTTTGATAATTTCTCATAAATTATCTTTTACAATTATATTTTTATAATTTTATTAAATTACACTTTTATAATTATCTGTTGATAATTTTATCTTAAATTTCTCTTTTATAATTATCTTTTGATTATTTCTCAAAAACTATCCTTTTATAATTAAATTTTGATATTTTATCTCAAATTATTCTTTTATAAGTCCATGTGATTATCCTTTAATAATTTTTATTCCATAAATTATCCTTTGATAATCTAACATTTATTGTTTGCTAAATTTGATAATTACCTCATAATTATCCTTTAATAAACTAAATAATATTATCTCTAATAAACTCATGCAATTATTATTTAATAATTCATTTTATTTATCGATTGATAATTCTTCATTATTATCATTTGATAATTCCTTGTAATTATCTTTTAATTATTATTTAATAATTCATCCTTTGATAATTTTATTTAAAATTACCAATTGATAATCTGGTGGAATTATCATTGATAATTTGATGAAATTATCATTTGACAATTATTCAAAATTATATTTCAATAATTTGAATAAATTATCATTTGATAAATTTTTTATACTTATTTTCCAACAATTTCTCAAAACCAACCTTTGATATATTTTTTTAATAAATTATCCTGTAATAATTTTTTTGTAAAAATCCCTTGATTATTCATTGTTTTTATCATTTTAGTTTAATATCAAACCTTTTTTAATAAATTTGGAATAAATAAATAATTGAGGAATACACAAATAATAAATAAATTAAAAACAAAATTAATCTGTTAATAGGCGCACCATGAAAGAAAAAGGAGGAAGTAGCACACGTATAGAAAAATCGATGCATGCAAGGAAGGCCAACTAGCTCTAGAGAGCCCTTACCGAATCCATGCAAGGAGTTTCGGGATCTTTAGGAATCAATAGAATTGATCAAGGAACAACTGGTTGATTTCGGTAATTTAAAACCCCAAAACACATAAAAATTTGGTAAAACCAAAACACCCCTTTTAATCAACCATTACAATTAAAAATTAAAATAGAGTCATTAATTTCATCCATTTAATGTGTTGTTGACTGAAATGGGCTTGGGTGAAAATAGTTTGAAATGTAAGCTTTTGGAATTACTCTCTATCAACATTGTAGGTTCTTCACTTTATGGTGAAGAAGATGACCAAAATAATCAATTTTATTACTTAAAACCATATTAATTATTAAATTAATTAATTATTTAATATAAAAATTAAATAAAATTTAACACTCATTGTGCATAAATGGTATGCCTCACCTAAGGAAAACCATATGTTTCTGACATAACGGTGGTCTTGGATTTCTTATAAGATGCATCATTTGTGATATATTAATTATTATTATTTAAAAATTGAAATAAATAAATAATTAAAAATTAAAAATGTATTATCATATGTGATGTTTCCAAACACATAATGAGTATAAAATTTATATCCTACCTAGGGTAAACTCTTTGTTAAAGACCTAACTATGGTCTCTAATTTCTCATACGATGTATTATTTGAGATATATTAATTTATTTTCAAAAAATATATAATAAAAATAATAAATTAATTTTCCTCACAAGAAACCTGACCAAACATCCGACACTCACAAATTTTATATCGTACCTTGGGTAAACACCGCATCCCGGACCAAATGGTGGTCTCAGATTTCTCAAACGATACACCATTTTGGAGATATTCAATTATTTTAGATAAATCGCATACGTATAATATATTATATTTAATATTTTTATTCTATATGTGCCAAGGTTTTATGAATCTTGGAATCTCTCACTAATTCAATGTCTGGCTCCAAAAATATTCTATAGAATATTCTAAGGTGTAAAATTTTCTTTTAACCTTACATAAAGCCATTAAAACTTTTATTAAGTGATTTTTATTGAAATTTTTAATTTTCACATAAATATACTTATAAATTATCAACAAGAATTTTTTTATTATCTTTAAAAAAAATGAGATATTACAATTCTCCCCCTTTAAAAACTTCCCATCCTTAAGAAGTATCTCTATAACTATTACTTGAACAACTCAAACCACTGAGCTAAAATATTAGAAATTTTTACCATGTTTACTCTTGGATTTTTCCATGATACCTCTGAATCTAAAATAGAGGGACTATATTTCATCACAACACATTATCACTTCTATCTATGATCTTCATAGAATGCTCCTCATAAGATGCATTAGTCTCCAGTTCAACATCCTCACAATAAAAAAAATGCACAAATTTGGGTATGTACCTATGAAGTTGCAACACATAGAACACATTTTCCATACCTTGATGGTTGGAATGGAGGTCTATATGATACTCCACTATCATTATACTCTAGGTGATCTCAAATATTCCATAAAATTAGCTTCTAGCTTTTCTTACTTCCCCAAATGTTTGTTCCCTAATTGAGGAGTCACTCTCAAGAAAATCAGATCTCCCATAATGAACTCATATGCTCTTTTCCTATCATAGGCATATAATATATGCCTTATTTGAGTATTGATCAACCTTTTCACAATCATATTCCCTTTCATGGAGGAAACCTGAACCAAACCAAGTCCACAACTACTGCCCACTAGTATGGAAACCTTTTTTACCTCGGTTTTTTTAGATTTTTAACGTCGGTTTTGAGGTGAAATTATTGTGAGAGATATTAAAAATATGATTTTTATGTCAGTTATTTAATAAATGACATTAAAAATTGTGTTCTATGGTTTTTAACATTGGTTTTTTAAAAACAGATGTGAAAGACTGTCTAGAAATGAAGTTAAAAATGCATTTTTTACGTCGGCTTTTAAAAAACCGATGTTAAAAGTCATTTTTAATGTTGGTTTTTAAATAAATAACGTAAAAAATGTTTAAAATATTGTATATAATTTTTAATCTTCGATTTTTCATGTCGTAGAGCTCAAACGAAGTTACGGATCAAAATTTGTGACCATCAAAAGTTTGGAATATTTTTTTCGAGGAAAGATCGAATGAGCCAACAATAGCTTTGTCTTAGAATGGATTTTAGAATCCAAAGAAGGATTTTTAGTTTTACCATGATATAAATAATTATCCATCATTATAATAAAATAATTATCATTAAATGGTATATCAATTAAGTAAACTATTCATAAAAAATATAAATCCTGGAAAAATAATTACAAATGTCATGACAAGATCACGGAAAGAAGAAATAGTGGATTCCCATGGAAGATCAAACAATCCAAGTCAGTGGAACGATGATGGTTGAAATAAATTATCATTAAATGGTATATTAATTAAGAAAACATCATAAAAACCATAAATTATGGATAAATAATTACAAATACCTTGATGAGGTCGCGAAAAGAAGAAAAAATTGATTCACGTTGAAGACCAAATGAGTAGAGTTGGGGGAACGATTATGGTTGAGAGAAATGATAGTTAAATTAGGATATGTGTATAATTAAAACATATATTTGAGATGATAAAATAAAATGTGGTATTATAAATTTTAGGTGGCAATTGGAAATTTCGATACCGCGGTGTAAAAAAATTGAAATTTCGTGTTGGTGGGATATTAAAATTATCAATCATGTCGGTTTCATGATATCCATTGTGAAAATATATTAAACTTTTCATGGATGTTTCACATCGATTATTTAATAACTGATGTGAAAAATCAATTTTCATCACTTTTTCACGTTGTTTATTAAATAATCGATGTGAAAAATCAGTTTTCATGACCTTTTCTCGTCGGTTATTTAATAACCAATGTTAAAAGGCATTTTTTACTCTGGTTATTTAATAACAAACATGAAAAATGTTTACAAACATGAAGTTCATTTCTCAAGATTCTATTTTATAGGTCACTTAGCTCAAATAGAGTTACGGATCAAAATTTATGGCCTTCATAAATTGACCTTCCCTAAGACTTCATTTAGAGATGATCAACTTCCGATGACTGTAACTCTTAATCTGTAACACCATTTGAGATCCGTGACCTATCAAATGAAATCTTGAAAAATGAACTAAATGTTTTTAAACATTTTTCATGTTGTTTATTTAATAACCAATGTTAAAAATCAATTTTTATCACTTTTTCACGTCGGTTATTAAATAACCTATGTGAAAAATCAATTTTCATGATTTTTCACACCGGTTATTTAATAATCAATGTTAAAAGGAATTTTTAATGTTAGTTATTTAATAAATGATGTGAAAAATTTTTAAAAACATGTATTTGATTTCTCAAGATTCGATTTTATAGGTCACAGAGCCCAAATGGTGTTACGGATCAAAATTTATGGCCTTCCGAAATTGACCTTCCCTATAACTTTGTTTAGAGATGATCAACTTCCAATGACCATAACCTTTAATACATAACTCCATTTGAACTTTGCGACCTATCAAATAGATTCTTGGGAAATGAAATACATGTTTTTAAACATTTTTCATGTCTTTTTTTTAATAACCGACATGAAAAATCCATGAAAATTGATTTTAACGTCGGTTATTTAGAACCGACGTAAAAAATAAGCAAAAATGGATTTTTCACATCAGTTCTTATATAATAGACATGAAAAAACCAAAAAAAATTGATTTTCATGTCAGTTATATAATCACCGACGTGAAAAATCAATTTTAAGAGATTTTCAAGTCGGTTCTAAAAAACCGACGCGAAAAAAGTTAATGTTAAAAATACATTTTATAATAGTGGCCTCACCTACCTCATGCTAACAAGTAGTGATTGGAATGGTATCCTATAAAGAGCCTGATAAGGGTTCATTTGAATCAATTCTTGGTAGATTTTATTTAATGTAAACTAATTCAAGGCTGGGTGATCCTTCCACGTTCTATCAAAGTCTAGCATGCAAGCACGAAGCATAAACTCCAATATGTATATAATCCACATGGACTATTTTTCACTTTGAGGATGGTAATCCATGATCAATATCAACTGATTCCCTAGGTATTACTATAGTCCATTCTAAAAACATGATTTAAAACATGCATATCAACCTAGCATATCTATATTAAGTTTAGGACACCATGAGTGAAGATATAGTGAAGGATCTTGTGGTTTGTATAAATAAAAAATCTATCACCAAAGACATAGTGTCACTAACTCCTTAGAGCATGGACCATGGATGCTAGCTCTATATCACGTGTAGGGTAGTTTAACTCAAGGGATCATAATTGAAGAAACCTATAGGCTACTACCTACTCTCTTTGAATCAACACCATAACATTGTTGATGCCTGATGCAACATGGTACACTGTATAACCAATCCCAAGATCAATAAGTGTTAGTACTAAAGCTGTAGTCAAAATTCTCCTTAGCTCAAGGAAAACCTATTCACACTACTCTGACCGCTAGAATTCCACTCCCTTATTTATTAGCACTATCAATAGTGCTAACCATCAGAAGAATTTGTGGATAAAATTCAAGTAATATCATCCTAAACCCAAAAAATTGTTAATCTAAAACATATGGGGACATTTCCAGGACATGAATACCTAAAATTTATTTTGGTATATATATATCATAGTCTCAAAAACTAAATTTCCTAGTAAATTTACCTCTCAAATCCAGGATTCATACTTTGATAACATGGTGTAAATTCTATGTGGTCTATGAATACTCATAAATATCTCATGGTGGCCAGTATGTTACTTCTGGTGTTGGTGAGTAGATGAGGATTTAATTTGATTAACAACATGAAGAAAGAGTCTAGGAATGGATGGAAGGTCTTGTTCATAAGTTCCATGAACACTACTAGTATGTTCATTAGCCTAAATGGAATTACCGAATACTCATATAGTCCATCCCTTCTATTAAATGTCGTATTCGGAATATCTTCCTCTCTAACTCACAACTGGTGATAGTCTGATCGAATATCAATCTTGGAGAACCATTGGGATCCTTACAATTGATTAAAAATGTATTCGATTGAGGGAAATTGACATTGGTTTCTAACTATCATGTAGTTTATCTTCTGATAATCCACACATAGCGGAATACTATTGTCTTCCATCTTAGAAAACAAAATAGATAAACCCCATGGTGAAGTGCTCAGCTCTATGAATCCCTTTCCTCTCCAAGTTATCGAGGAGAGCCTTAAAATCATTCATCTCAGTTTGCGCCATACGATATGGGGTATTGAAATGGATGTACACATGACATGATCTCCTTTTAACTTAACCCACTAATCCTTCAAAGTTTATACTAGGTCAAATATCCACAACAAATTCTACCCATTACTCAACATCCTATCAGCCTCTAGTTCCCTAGAAGGGTAAAGAATGTTGGAGTGGAAGTAAGTTAATATTTCACCATAGTTATGAAATCCTATGTCTGGGACAGATACTAAGAGAACGTCTTCTGGTTGAAACTACCCTTCTACCTATACTATAGAGAAGGTGAGAGAGAAAAATCAACTCCATTCCCCTACACATCCAGTTGTAATGCTAAAACATCATTCCTTATAGTTGTATTACATCCTTCTTACCAAGTAGTTTCATAAGACTACATTGAGTGGACATCTTTTTTAATGTGAAGCAACACACTTCATAAAAGAAACACAGTCATTAAAATAAATCATAATTAGTCGATGGGAAACTATTCTTCTCTTAACTTGTCTATAGGATCAAACAAGGTTTTTCTAAGAGTCTACCCTCAACCCTAGGTATACCCATCCTACAACTAACCCTTGTTTTCATCCATGCATGTTATTCATAGTAATCACATATATACTAACACAAAAACAATATTAGTTAAACTAATCAATGTTGATAAAGATATATAAAAATAGCATGGAATAGATATATCACACAAGGAGAAACTATCTCAAACATATATCATAAATTAGAACATTTAATTAATGAACTATTATGCACCACAACAATATTTATATATATGGGATGTGAACCTACGTTGCTAGTCATGATGCATGAATGCAATCGGAATCCCATAAATCACATAACAACATCATGTGAATCACCCAAGGTGAATTTAATCAATGGTAAAAAAATAACATAATTTCCCATTTATAGAAACACGAAGGTCTACTATGAAATGATGAAAAGGCACTAAAATAATTCCCCTACTTGAGTCCCAACTATCGTATCTACTATCTAACTTGTTCCAACCCAAATTAATAGAATAACATGTTAGTTAGTAACTTGATCCTCTTATACCATTTTGTAACATCTGAAACTAAACCATTAGTTCCATTCAAGATGGTTACATGACCTCATGCATGTCTCCCCATACACAAGAGGTTGTTGACTAGAATTGATGGTCTAAGTCCATATGTGGGGAAACTATATCATCTATATTATGTCATGGGATCGATAATAATCAATAAACAAAATAATAAGCAATCAAAGAAAGTTTGGAAACTAAATAAATGATATAAATATAATAATATCTCCCAAAATTGTAAGCATGTTCAGAGTATAAAGAGTAGGTAAATACATGATAAGTAAATAAACAAGCATATGTGGGGTACTCTCGTGTCTGTCCTTATCCACTCCAACTCCATGATCCACCACTCAACTGTCCATCATAGGGACTTTTCCCTTCTTCGGATCTCTAATCATGAAATATACAAGAGAACCAAAATGCCCAAGTAGGGTGTGAGTATAAGACTCAGTAGGACACCACCAATGCGTCCTTACCATAATTTCATAATATATATAATAGTGTATATCATGACATAAGTAAATTCTCAACAAACATACATGTGTTGACTCATAGTGCATTGATAAAGCTTCTATGAACCCTAACCCCACTCAGTTTGGCTCATTATCAGTAAGAATTTCCAGAACACGCGTACCTCCATCAAGGTCCCATAGCTAACCACACCCTTCTGGTGGTTGTTACAGGAATGTCGCACATTCCATCGGTTTTATCCTTGATCTGCTTATCCTTTTAATCACCCATGACCCAAGTGTGTAGGAATTCATGTCTGGTATCTTCCAACAATACATTATTTTTTTACCTCTATAGGGGTATACATGTCCTCCTTTAAGGACGTTAGGACAATATCGGGATGGGTGAATAGTCATTGGACCACATAACATCCACCCTCAAGGATCCACCAGTGTATATTAGTTTCTACCGGCTAGCCACTATGTTTTTCAATCTACATGGGTATACACACCCACCTTTAAGAGAATTAGACTTCATTAGATTTGGTAACCTCATACACCCAACCTCAAGGCTCCAGCTGAGTATCTCAGTAGCTTCCATCTAGTCACTGTGTTTTCCCCTCGATAGGGGTAGCAATGCCTTCCTTTAAGGGTGTTAGGACCACATCAGGTTGGGTAACCTCATACACCCAACCTCAAGGATCCACATGAGTATCTTGGTACCAAAAACACAATTCCACAGGCTATAAAACAAAAAAACAGTACATGTCATAGCAAGGAATGATAACGCACACCAAGATCAAAGTTAGGATAATCACATGTAACAAGTGTTCCCACAGCTACTCACACACCAACATGTGTCTCGGAATAAGAATGGGTTCTTCCAAAATAACATCTCATTGTGATAACATCATAAATATACAATCCTCATAAAGTTAAGGAACCTCCTACCTTGAAGTCGTCAATGTCAATGGCAAAGTCCGTAGAAGGTGTCGTCACCCGAACCGTGTTCACACACCAACTAGAAATACAATCACATGCCATGGATTCCTAAAATAAAAACCATATACTTTATTTCACAAATAAATAAAATATCACATGTGATGATACATTATCTCTCCTGAATAATTTATAAATTATTGTTTAATAATTTCCTTTTGATAATTTCTCATAAATTATCCTTTTATAATTATATTTTGATGATTTTCTGTTAATTATCCTTTTATAAAAATATTTTTGATAATTTGTAATAAATTATCCTTTTATAAATATATTTTATTAATTTTCTTAAATTATCTTTTGATACTTATTTATTAAATTATCCTTTTATAATTATTTTTTTATAATTTCTCATAAATTATCCTTTTATAATTATATTTTTGATAATTTCTCATAAATTATCCTTTTATAAGTCCTTGTGGTTATCATTTGATAATTTTTATTCCATAAATTATCCTTTGACAATCTAGTAGTTATCATTTGATAAATTTGATAATTTTTTCATGTAATAATTACCTAATAATTATCCTTTAATAAATTGAATAATATTACCTTTGATAAACTCATAAAATTATTCTGTGATAATTCATTGCAATTATTGCTTTATAATTATTTATTATTATTATTTAATAATTCATTGTAGTTATATTTTGATAATTATTTAATAATTTATACTTTAATAATTTTAATTAAAAGTATCTTTTTATGTTGTTGTAGAATTATCATTGATAATTTGATGAAATTATCATTTAAAAATTCTTCATAATTATCTTCCAATAATTTGATGAAATTATCATTTGATGATTTTTTTATACATATTTTCCAAAAAATTGATGAATCCAACCTTTGATAATTTATCTCTTTTTTTCATAAATTATCCGTCAATAATTTATTAGGAATTATCCCATGGTTTTTCATGGTTTTTAACATTTCAATTTAATATCACCCATTTTTTCATTACATTTGGAATAAATGAAAAATGGATGGATAAAAAAAACAAAACAAACCTACTAATTGGCACACAACTAAGAAAAAACAAGGAAGCAACGTGCATAAAGAAATATTTATGCATATAGGGGAGGCCAACCAGATCTACAGATCCATTACCGAATGTTTGCAAGGATTTTCAGGATCTCTTGGACTCAATGGAGATGATCAAGGAAGAACCTATTAATTTGAGTATTTTAAAACCCGAAAATACATAAAACATTGGAAAAAACAAAACACCCAATTTAATTTTCCATTTAAACCCAAAATTAAAACAGAATCATTAATTTCATCCATTTAATGTGTTGTTGACTGAAATGGGTGAAAATGGTTTGAAACAGAAACTTTTGGAATTAATCATCATTAACGGTGGAGGTTCTCCGGTTTATGGTGAAGAAGATGACCAAAATAATCAATTTTATTAATTAAAATCATATTAATTATTAAATTATTTATTTATTTAATATAAAAATTAAATAATACTAAATGACTATTAAGAATAAAATGTATGATTCATCTAGGGTAAACCCCATGTTTCAAACCTAAAGGTTATCTCAGATTTCTCATACAACACACAATTTTTGAGATATTAGTTATTTATTATTTAAAAAACGAAATAAATAATTAATTAAAAATAAAAAGGGTTTTATCACATGAAATGTTTCCAAATGGTGGTCTCATATTTCTCATAAGACTTACTTCTTGAGATATATTAATTTATTTACAAAAAAATAATATAATAAAAATATTAAATAGCTTATTCTAAGGAGAAACCTGACCAAACGTCTGACTCTCACAAATGTTACACCACAATGAGGGTAAGCACCACATCCCAGAATTAAATATGGTCTCATATTTCTCATATGATATACCATTATGAATATATTCAATTATTTTGTTAAATAAAATGTGTGTAATGTAATATATTTAATATTTTTATTTCATCTACACTAAGGTTTTATAGACCTCCAAATCTTGCACTAACTCAGCACCTGACTCTGAAAATATTCTATAGAATATTACAAGATGTTAATTAGACTTTTACCCTTATGAAAATCCATTAAAATATTTATTAAGTGATTTTTATTGAGAATTTACATTTTAACAAAAAAATAATTATAAACTATCAACAACATTTTTTTATTATCTTAAAAAAAATGGGATATTACATATGTAATATTGTATACTATGTTAGGAAATTAAAATCCATCCAATGAGAAATAACATGAGTGGAAAATCAGTTCATAACAATCCATCCCATAAAAAAGATCATGTATACTCATTCCATGTATAATAATCTATCTCAGGTGATCACCTTGTTCATCATTGGCAAGAATAAAATATCAAGTAGTTTATAATAAAAATATTCAAACACATACATATTCCATATTTATATAAAATCAATAGCTATGATCATATATACAACACCAATCTATAGTACTGAGATGATCAATATGTCATGAAATTGACATGATTAAAAAAACAAAGTATTAGTTATCAATATGTTAAACCCAAAATAATATTACCATGATACAAACTCTATTTCATGTAAATATTAAATATATAGTGGTTATTCCATGGGTAAAATACAGCATAGAAAACAATCAAGAGGACTGATATAACCCAAATCCATCATAATATACCATAAAATTAGTTTTTTAATTATACCATCCATATACCAATAAAGGATACAAACATGAAATAAATTATATCTTAAAAATATAAATAAAAAAAGAAATGAAGAAAAATCCTTTCATAAAAATGAAAAGTTTCCTAACTATTTGAAAATCATGATTAACATCCAGGGAAATGTATCACTTTACTATTTACTTTAAACAAATAATTTTTCAGATTAAAAACATATTTTTTACTAATTAATCATTGATTTAAATGAAATCAATATTTACCCATATTAATGTTTAATATACTTATTTATTTAATTCCCAATATATTTTTTAAAAAAATAATCTTTTGATAAAAAAAGATTAAATAGTATTCTTTAAAGTAATTTTGAAAGGAAAAGTGAATGGTGATAAAAAAAATTAAATAATAAAGAAATTACCAAGAGGAGGATATTGAAAAAGAAGTGACCTTACAAATTTAAAATCTTTGAAACTTGGTTATTTATTAAAAATAAATCCAATTAGTGTATGTAAAACATTATGTTATTTTTTAAAATAAAATAAATTTAAGTTAGAAATCATACCTTCTCACATAATCAACCTAGAAATTATCACATCACATTTTAATTCACTTAACCCGTGGTTAAGTATAGTTCATTGACTTATAATTCATTCAGGTTTAAGTATGAATAAGTGGTTTCGTTATTAAAATACATAACATAGGTTTAATATTGAAATTATTTAATAAAATATGGTCACACCATTCAAATTCTAGTCTTAAGACTCATTCCACATTTTATAAGTACTCAAAGTATCCTACCCTATAGATCACCCATTAAATTTATTTATTGACTCAAATCCTATGTTAAAAAGACATGTATATCAATTTATCAAAGTGTAAAATTTTGATATAACCCAATTAAAAACAAAATAACTCCATATTTTATGTATTGGGAACCATATAACCTTTTAAAGTATTTATAGACATAAATCATTATAATTAGAAAAATAAAGGTTTCATAATCAACTACCAAGTTTATAACAAACACTTAACTAGAATTATGATCCATTTTTCATGAAATTTAAAAAATAATTCTAATATAAAGTATCCCTTGTAAGCGATTTAAACACCATAAACAAGAATTTACCAACATTTACATTACATTTAAAATAATCATGGATATATGTGTAAAGAAACTGATACAAAGAACAATGAGACATTCTTAACATTATTTATTCAATTTAAATACTAACTTGAATGTAAATTATATTGCAAAAAATAAACTTTATATAAATTTTTAATTTATATATTCTAATAAAACCCAAATTGAATCAAAATGATTACATTTTTTCATGTGAAATTACATTTTTAAAATATTTAACATGAAATATCAAAAAAATATTTGAATAATAATCCATTAGAATTTATCAAAATAAGTTCTTAAACTAAATTATTTATTTGGAAAACAATCAGAATAAATGTTCCAAGTATAGTGTAAAAATTTACCTAAAGGGTTTACACCACCATAACCATTAGGGACCCTTTTAGAACTTCAATGGTCACCAATTTTCTTGTGGTATCAATTAAATAAAATTCCATGACCAAAGTAATTTAATATAACTCTTTCCAAAATCAAGTAAAAATATATATCTAGGAAAACCTATATAGACAACTCCTAAAATCCATCTAATATCACAATAACCAAGATCCCTAATTAAATCAATTATAAAATCAATAAATTTCATCCTGAATTCAATAAATTCTTATAATAAATCATTTCATTTTATATTTTAATTACAAAATGATATCATGGGAGAGGACGACCTTCTTTGATCAACTCTAGCCAGGAAAAACAAGATCCCCTTCATATCAAATGTATTTTACCATGTCCTAGAGAAACTAAATCTAAATAATAATATTAGAAAAGAGGAAATTAAAATATAATAATATAAGAATAAAGAATAATATATTAGATGATTTTTTATATAGTTTGATAATGTAAAAATATCTTGGATCATCCATGAATAATGTGGAAAAGGAGGGGAAGAGAATTTATATTATGAGACATAGAGGTTCCTCTCAGCTATTGAAAAGGAGTGGGTCTCTAATGGAAGACAAAATGGATAAAATAATTTTGGAAGAAAAGATAAAATTACCCCCATTTTTTAAAAATATTATCTTATACTACTAGATACCCCTATACGTGGACACCGGGTACCCGGTGGAACCTTCTGGTTACTACCCTCACTTCCTCACTCACTCGATACCTAGTTCCAAACCACCAGGTACCTAGTTTCATCTTTACATATAAATTATATATAACACTACCTACTAGTATACCTAAACCCCAAAAACCTCCTTAGAAACCCCAATACATATGTAAAAAAGCTTAAGTTTTCATCAAAAAAATCATAATTTATAATTGTCTCCCAAAATGAAAAAAGAACTCTTCTCTGAATAAAATTTTTTCAAGAAACCTATGTTTCTCTATTTCAATCACTAATTAAAATCTATAATAATACCTTAATTGATATTGGAAGAACATAGGTCAAAAAAATCCCCACCATAATTATATTCATCCTCAAAAAAATGAAACAATTTCTAATTTGTAATCCACTACATCTCTAATTATCAATTCCCAGTCAAAATACTAATATTTATCCAAAAGCATCGACCATGATTATGACATGAGACTCCCAATTCCAACATGAACCATTAAATACCAAAATATTATAATATAAAATGCATGTTGATCTATTAATTATTTTCAAATTACTATCAATATATCAAATCAACTCTTGTGGTATTCTTAACCATAATAATTTTCTAATGATTTCATAAACCAATAATGTCATTGAATTTTAGTTTATTGAAAATTTTAACTTCTCTATAAATTTTATAGAATAGTAAAGTTCCATTTCAAATTCCCATGTCAAATAAATTTTCAAAATACCAAATTTTACTAACCAAATCATTTAATAAATCAATTTTTTGAAAACACCTTCTTGATTTTTCTTTACAAACGATAACTTTTAAAGGTAACCATTACTTTTCAAAACCAAATTTTATTTGAAATTTATATAGTTACAAATTAATTTCCTTACTTTTATAAATATTCAACTCATTTACATAACAACTCATCTATATTATAACAAATATCATGAAATCATAATAATGGAATGAATGGTAGCATGATAAAAGTGTAATTTTAAGATAGTTATAATAATTAATTATTAATAGAAAACATATAGAATAATTTTGAAAAAAATATATATAATGATTCCAAAATAGATTTTCAGTCAATAAATAGATAAAATTACTTAAAAATACAATTTATAATAGTTTTTATAGTACACTAATGAACATGAAACTATAAATATCATGCTTAATATAAAAAAACATTAAAAATGAAAGTTGCATACTCAGTCAATGATTAGTTAATCATTACTAACATAGAAAATTATGTTATTGAATTTAATTAGTTATATAGAAAATAATAAGTTATTTAGTAAAATAATAATTAATTTATTAATTAATATTTAATTAACTAAGTTCACTCAAATGTATTGATTATAATATCAAAAAAATTCATATGTTCAAACATTCTACTAGACCATATGATGCATGAATGGATATAGGAAATATCCCCTTAACTGGGAATATACTTCATCCTGAGTTTTCAATTGTTCCATACATGTGATACAAAAATAAAAACTTACTCAATTCTTATCGTACCTAGTTTTAACACACATAAATCCCCTAATATCTTGACCTTCCACCATAAAGAGGTTAATAGGGTATTTTATGGGTTACTTTTCATGTCTTTATGATCATAGATTATATCTAAGAAAATAAAAATAAAAAATGGTAAACCCAAAACCACTTTAATAATACTTGTAATGATCTAACCCGAATACCTGGACAGTACCTGAATCAAGGCATCAATGACTCCAAGAGCATTCTCCAATCCTTAAAGGTTGACGTCCATAATCACAGGCCTTAGATTATTATTGGGTGATTATTTACTAACTAAATTTAATATAATGATTCATGTATAGATTATTTTGAGAAACTATCATGACTAGTCCATTTATTAAATATTTCTTGTACAATAACCAAGACACCCAAATATAACTAAATAAAAAAATGAAATGATGACATCTCTATATAAATACAATAAAAATAAAAAAAATCCAAATTTGAGCACATTTATCAAAGTCATGTATGATAAAAAAACTCAACATAACTAAATAGAATAGGTGACATGCCAAAACCACTTTGTTTAATCTTATAGTTAGGACTCAATAGCACTTGGAGAGTGATTTCATGAACCTATACTAGCAACCTTATATTTAGTATTGCATCCAATAGATATCAACATATCTATTAAAAATAGAAATATAATAAGTTAAATCCCAGGTCCACTGAAGTGTATACATAGGGTGTGTTGATAAATACTTAGTAGGCAACAACCTACAATGTCTCAACTCACATAGTGAATAAAATTTATTATTCATGAACATGTATCCTCATTTACATATATATATATAAAGTAATTTTTAAAAGTACATCATACATGGAAGAAATGAGTAAATATAATCTTACATATAAATATTGTCTACAACAATTAAATCCCTATACCAAGAGGATCCACACCTTTAAATACCTTATATGGGATAGACCAAAATCTAATATAGACAGTTGTAATTAGTCAATATATTAAAACCCATCCCATAATGGAGGAAAGGTAGTAGTGTATAATTAATTTGGTCATTTCAATCTATCCCCTGAGAAAGAACCTTTTTATTTTGTCAAGGTATAAAAAATACTCAATCAAGGAATAACAACCCATCTTGTGTGGTCACATTATTCATCACTAGTTTTCAGGCCTACACAGGAAGTAAATGAAAACAATATCCAAATACTTACACATTATAAATATATTTAAAACAATTATAAGTTATACTACACCAATCCATAGCTCTCACATGATCAATATATCAATATATAGAAATTTTTATCATAACAATGCAACATTCATTTCTACGTTATATTGAAAAAAAATATTAGCAGGATAAAACATCATTCAATATAAATATAAAATATCAATTATCTATCCAATGGGTAAAATACAACATGAAAAACATTCAATCATTCTTATATCACCCAAATCCATCATAATAAATGATATAATAAGTGTTTCCATTATACCAATAATATGCCAACCAAGACACTAAACATGACATGACTTTTATTCCATATATAATAATAGAAAACTAAATAAATAAGAAAATTGTATATTAATGAATAGTTTTCTAAATATAATAAAATAAAAATCCACACCCAAGAAAACATAACTCTTTATTATTCTCTTTTCACCAAGAAAATTTTGGTTTAAAAACAAATTTTTCATTAATTATCCATTGATTAAAATGAAATGATTATATGCCCAAATTAATATTTTATATAATCATTGATTTAATAAATGATACTTTGATAAAAACATGTATGATTAATGATTTCTAGGTTTAGAGGTGTTTTAAAATTTGGTCCCATGATTGATCTGTTGATTAAAAAAAGATAAACTGTTTTCTATAAAGTAAGTTTGAAAGGAAAATTGACTTATGAAAAAACATCATAAAGAAGAAATAAATTACGTAAGGAGGTTATTTCAAAATTAGTAACCATAAAAATTTAAAATCCTTGAAACTCAATTATTTATTAAAACCAAATCCAATTAGTATATAAAAACATTATATTGATTTTGAAAATCAAATAAGTTTAAGTTCTAAATAATTCCTTCTCACTTAATCATCCCAACCATTATATGATAACTAAAGGAATAGATTAACCAGTATCACTATAAAACACTTAAAATCCATTACATATAAATTTATTAGGTTTTCTAATGTGTCACTGAGATAAGGTTAAATCAGTGATAGTCCTCTTTATAATTTCTTTATAAATTAGCATATGTGTCTGCTAAAATCCTTGATCCTCTCATTCTATAAGTTATCACCCTTTCTCATTTACAACAAAATGAAATAATAGAAAATCACTTAATTATTTATCTAATTTTCGGTCCTAATGTGGGTACCTATACCTTTTTTTGGGTCAATTTTGATATTCATATATTTACTACAAATCTCAAGTGATTACAATACATAAAATCTCATGAAAAGCCCGAACACTATTAAATAGATTTTGGTTTATCACCCAAAAATAACTTTTCATATCCTAAAGGGTTATTTATACTAGATCCCACCAGTTTATAGTCTCCAAACTAGTTCTTTAGAATAGCTCCTATAAGTGTGCAAGTGTTCCCTAGAACAGCCCCTGAACAAGCTTTTGACTACTTCTATTTTTGGGGCAGCAGCATGTCATCCTTGCTCTTAAAGATTCCTCATATACATATATTAATTAGAATTGGGATCATAGACCTTAATAAATTTAACTCACTATAAACCTCAATAAAATTATCTCTTCTATCTTTAATGTCCTGAAATATGAACTTCAATAGCAATATATGTGGGTCCCTCATTCATATTCTTATTGTAATTAACAATTCTATCTTATGATATGTGTATATCATATAATATGACTTATTATTCATATCCACATCCTCCTCCCCCTTCTTATTCTTCAATAAATACATTTATCTAACCAAAATATAGTCATATTCTTCCTTTAATACATATAAATTATTCAGTGGCAGTAGTATCGGGTTTCTCCTTTATGACACTCGTATTTTGTTGATTTTTTGGTTTATATTTTATATTCCCCAAAAATATATGAATGTTATTTTGAAATTAAAATATTAAAATACTATTTTATTTTTTGTAGCATAGTCACATCATTTAAAATTGGTCAATATTATCCTCTAACTTTTATGCTCGCTCAATCTAAGTCAAATCACCTAAGAGACTCGGGATAAATATATATAAAATATATTATGAAATTCATGAGTAACATCCACATCTGCATGACTTCATAAAATGAATATTCATGGTTTTCATTCTTATATCATGGAGTTAATATCTCCCATAATTCTTCTCTCCATCATTCACTATAGCATGGTCTTAATCTTACACATCAATAGTATCTTGTTATAAAGAACAATCTTCATCTTATTCTTCATCCTCATAATTATTTGTAGGGTTGAACTTTTCCCTATGAAATGGATAGATTTCAAACTCTATAATTGTGACGTATCATACTTGGATTCTACTTGATAGATACTCTGAGCCCGGTGGCCCACATGGCCTCAAGCACATCTCCCCGAACACCAGAGGTTGTCGACTAACAGTGAGGGCCTAAGGTGTATTTGTGGGGATACAATGACCTAATTACCAAAGTGTAGCACAATGGATGAAAGTAAACATAGGTAAATAGAGGAATAAATATAAGTAAATAGAAGTCACAATGGAAAATAGGGAAAAAATTACAACAGAACAACTGGAATAGCATTCAACAACTGATGATATGTCATATTACTAGAAAACTGGAAAATGTGGATACAAGATAGTAGGCATAACATGTTCCACACAAGTATAAATGAAATCAAAGACTATCCCAAGCATCTGGAGCTCTGTCCTGGTCATATTTTATCAAGATCCATCCTAAACAACAAGCGATCAAGTGTTCGAATCCATAGGATTCTCATTATCAACACCTATAGTCATGTAATCTACTCTAGATACCAAACGAAACCCAGAGAGGGTGTGAGATAGATCTTAGTGGGCCACCACCAATAGTTTCTATAACCTTTGGCCCATGTAATATAAATGTAATAGTGTGCAAGCATTCATATATAATGTAAAGTAGTTCAATGTAAAAAAATAACCAAGTACCTGCTTCATCCCTCAGCTAGTGTCTCACTATGTAACAAGTTCATTTAACTAATTAATTATAAATTTTATATTGATAGGTATCATGAGGCATAGCCAACACTCAGAACACCTCGTGATAGTATAAATAGTTAAGGTTCCAAGATGTAACAAGTAGCCATGATCAATGACATTTAAGAGTGAATTCCCAAGGAAATAACCAATTTGACATAGAACTCAAGGGTCTCCAACTCAGTAATAAAATGTATCCTGGAATGGGGTAAGAGTGTAACACAAGGATAATAGTCCAAGGCATTCCACAATAACACGCCTATTGTGTCCAAGGTGATCGACCAAGGTAAAACGGGGCTAAATAGAGATTGGGACTGATGGGATTTAACCATGGCACATACATGTCAATGATGGATCCAAGGAGTGTATCCAAGTCATCCTTTAATGATAATAAAAAGATCCTACGGTGTCATATCGGGCATCCAAGAATAGACAAGGATCGGGATCTAGGTGGGTTTCAACCTAATCAAGCTATATCCTTTAATTGGAATGGGGTTCCCAAGTGCTCATGGAATTCTCTCATCAGAATCCAAGGAAAAATCGAGTCATGTCATTTCTATTTAATTATAAAGTCATGTAATATCTCCTATGGTTCAGGGCATTCCATTCATTAGTATAATAAGGTTAAGTAGAATGAAACCTATTTTTATCAAGTCATTTGGTTTAAGCCATTCCTTTCATTAGTGTGATAAGGAAAAGTAATAAGAAACCATTTAATATATTTAAGGTATATTCCATATTCAAGGTCCGTTATGCTACCATCCATTAATGTGGTAAGGGGTGATACATATATGCAACCAATTAATAATTCACATTTAATTATCAATTTTAAGAACTTACCTTAGGCGTTTCAAGTGGTGATCACACATGTTGCTTTCCATTAAACTTTTATCACTACAACCAAACCACTTAATATAGAAATTATTACCCTTAAGAAGGTCAAGACAAGGCACACCTGAACGGTGGCTCAAACGTGTCAAAACACTAAAATGAAAATTATGGCATAACATCCTACATGGGATGAATGGAGTTGTGATAATAACCAAAAACATTTAATTACATATATAGAAATAGCATAATGATACTGTTCTAATGATTATAAGCATGACATATAAATTCAAATAATGGTATTCGATGAAATTGATGGGTCCCACACGACAAATCCAAAATCAACAAAATTGAGGGATGAGTTATAGACTAACCACATTAGGTTTGTTTGATCCTTCTCTATATATATTATCCCTTGATTTAGAAAGGATCATAGTAGATCTAAGAAAAGGAGAAAAAAATTCACACCATGATATCTTGGTTGAGGGAAAAAGAGAAAGAGAATGGTTCAAGAGGACTCGGGTACTTACTATTGTGCATCCAACGTGACAAACGGAAGATCAAACAGATCCTGGATAAAGGATATATTTGAATCCCTAAATTTTATCTTCAAAAATCCCTAAATTGAGATAGAATTATTTTAATCCTATTTAAATATAGATTTGGTAGGAAGAGGGGTTCTAATAGATCATTAAGGGAAATTTGGGCATTTTACCTAGAAAAATGGCTTGTGCACGGTTTTTCCACACGGTTTGAAAAACATTGTGAAAACAATGCATGGTTACCTGAGAAAAAGTTGAACTCGCATGGTTAGGCCGCATGGTCATGCACCAACCATGCGAGGCGGCTATGTTTAGAAAAACACAATCCGCATGGTTTATTCTAAACTGTGCACCAAGCCTGATTTCTCCAAAAAGATAGGTTTCAGGCTCTAAAATTGCCTTGGACACCCCTAAGACCTTTTCTAACCCCTTAGTCATCCATATTAGGTCCAAAATAAGGATTTAGACTTAAATTTAAATGATCCATATCTAAGTGAAAAACCATGTTCTTACAGTCTTCCCCAGTTAAAGAACTTGTCCCTGAGTTCACCTTCCAAGGGTGGAGAAACACTACTTGAGAACAACTCTGGCCATTGGGAATTTATGTTGGCTTCCCTCTCCCAAGTCTCATCTTGTACTCAGTCATTCTACCATATCACCCATACTATTGGGATAGACCAGCCTCTGAGAACCTTCGTTCTCTGGTCAACGGTGCGTACATGATACTTCTCAAATGTAGTATTTTCATCTATCTCAACTTCCTCAAGATCAAAAGTTTGAGACAAATTAGCATAATACTAGAGAATCTATGAAACAAGAAAGATTTTGTGCATGGAATGGTACCTATGAGGTAGTAGAAATCAATAGTCTATT